>WOXC01010689.1:0-600000 GCA_011680675.1 Gymnobelideus leadbeateri
TACTAAAGTGGTTTGCCATTTCCTTCTCCAGATCATTTTACAGATGAGGAAACTGAGGCAAACAAGGTCACACAGTTATTAAGTGTCTGAAGCTGGATTTGACCTCAGGAAGGTGAGTCAGGGCCCAGTGTGCTAGCCACTACAATACCTAGCTGCCTTAATAAAACTGTTGTTAATTAGTAAAACAGCTTAAATGCGGATTACTTTCTTGACCGCCAACTTGTTTTCCTGAACCAGAATCCATGACCTGGAGATTTTAACCTTTTTAGGATTGGAACTCGTTTTCTGAGGCCCGGCTGTATGGATTGGTGGGAGCTTAATCTGTCTCACTATTTCCGGCAGCTCCAGTCATGCTTTACTCCTACTACCTGGATGTCTTCTTAACAGCTAACTGTCTGACACTTCCTCCCCCTTTCTAGTTCTGGAAACATAATCAAGTTAATCATAATCTAATCAATACTGCCATTGCTCCTGGAAAGGGTATATTGGTCTACTCCCATACACTTGTTTTGTTCATTCATTCATTCATTCATTCATTCATTCATTCATTCATTCATTCACTTATCTGGCCAAATTATTCCAGGCAGCATCCAATCCATACCATAGTGGGGGGAGGGGCACTCTGAACATTACTTTACAGAATAATTCTCTGTTTCTATCTCTGTCTCTATCTCTTTGTCTCTGTCTTTGTCTCTCTCTCTGTGTCTTTCTATCTCTGTCTGTCTCTTTCTCTCATAAACACATGATTAGTATGAATTCAGATGGGTCATTCTCAGGGTGTAGACAAGAGAATGATTTTTTTTTTTACTCCTCATTGTCCCTGGGAGTACATGTTGCTAAAACCCTCCTAGATGCAAACAGAAAAAATCAACTGTATAGGACTTTGGTTCTTAACATGTTAAAATAATGACCTTTTGTGACCATTAACTCACACGTACAGTTAGCTGCTTTTCCTGTAACGCCTACTATGCATCCGGTCTAATCAGTAGACAGAAAAATTCTGCAGTGGTGACTCACATCAGGGCCAACAAAGGAATTTAAACTCCTTCATTTTTTTCCCAGGTTGAAATTCTTTTGGGGGTGTTTGGTAAAGTAAATTTAGAACAAAGATCTAAAACTTAAAAACCCAAATGAATAAAATGCTCACAATAATATAGTTCTAGGAAAATAGGTGGTTGAATTTTCATACTGTAGTATAATACAGTATTCTTATGCATGAGTATTACTGTACTGGGGCAGAGAGATGGCTAGTCTGATTCTATAGTGTGATTTCAACTGAACTATCCTAGAAAGACTCTTCATCATCCAGTGTCAAATGATAGTGATTTTCTGGGGCAGCAAGGTGGCACAGTGAATAGAGCACTGACCCTAGAGTCAGGAGGACCTGAGTTCAAATCTGACCTCAGATATTTGACATGCTTACTAGCTGTGTGACCTTGGGCAAGTCACTTAAACCCAATTGCCTTGCCTTCCCCCTCCAAAAAAAAAAATGATGTTCTATCACTCCTCTCTGACTACATAAATAGCTAACTAAATTTAAGTCATTGTAAAAAGTCTGGACAGTTTTCTGGCTTAGGAGCACATAAATTTATGTCTGCTTGTAAAACCTTCCACACAATCTAGCATTGTTTCTCATATGAATTTGCAAACTTTTGCTATTTGGTCTTAATACTCTGCCCAATGTTTATAGAGACAAATCAATTATCAGCAAGATCACAAAAGATGAGACATTATGTAGTTGAAGGAATATTACTTTTGGAGGCCAAGGATTCTAGTTCAATTCCCAGCTTTGGCACTTGCTATCTGGGTGACCTTAGACAAGTCATTTGACTTCTGCATAGAATGAGGTGTTTCAATTGGATGATACAAAGGCCATTTGCAATTCTAAATCAGTGATCCTCATAAATAGGTCTTTTGTTTCATTGGTTGTATTTATAGGAGGATGTGAATATCACAGGATGGGTGGACAAAAATGGTTCATGACCCAGCAATGTTGGAAGCAGCACCCAAATTGATGCCACAGTGCATTGTTATGCTGGAGTATTTAATGCATGTGGGGATGAATTTGTCAGTTTAGAAAGTCAGGATTAAGACAAATGATGTCAGGGTTTAGTTTAGTGAATATTCAATTACATTTTTAGTAACTTATCTTCCAAACACATAGCTGAAGCAAAGTTATCTCCATGTTTAAAAGGAAAAGTTGCCTAATGATGAGTTTGATCCTTGTTATTCAGTCTGACTCTTCATGACTCCATTTGGGGTTTTCTTGGCAAAGATACTGAAGTGGTTTGCCATTTCTTTCTCTAGCTCATTTTACAGATGAAGAAACTGAGGCAAACAGGGTGAAGTGACTTGGACAGAGTCACACAGTAAGTGTCTGTGGCTGTATTTGGATCAGATCTTCCTGACTCTAACTACTGCACCACCTACCTGCCCAGTTTGATCCTAACAACCCTGCAATTATTATCCCCATTTTGCAAAAGGAAAAATTGAAATAGATGGATATTGATAGCTAGAAAAACTGTTGATGGATAAATAAATAGAAATAACATTTACTAAGCACTTACTATAAGCCAGGAATTGTGCTAATTGGGAATTCAAATTAAAAAAAAAAACAGCCCCTGTCCCCAAGAAGCTTATAGTCTAATGAAGGAAGGAAACACACAAAAGGGAGCTGAAAAGAGAGAGGCAAGGGCACCCAAACTGGGCAAGGTAAAAAGTCTGAGGAGGCAAGAGAGGAGCCAAGTTTGAAGTGAGCATGGCTGACATGGTCACTTGTTTCAACACAGGTTGAAAGAAATTGAACAGACCTACCCTGTGGCAAAAAGCTAGTAATTTGTGGGAGGCAGGATTTGAACTCAGTTTTTCTTGATTCCATGTCTGAAACTTTAGGGACCAGGGCAGCTAGGTTGCCCAGTGAATAGATTATTGTGGATTGAGAGTTGGGTGGACCTGAGTTCAAGTGTCACCTCGATACATGCTGGCTGTGTGGCTCTGGGCAAACCTTAAGCTTTTAGTGTTCTGAAAGTCTAAATGACAGTAAAGGTGTTTACTTGAATTGGTTAAGTGAGTTTGCTATAACAACCCAATGGCCACCCTAGTTCTCATTCTCCTCTGTAAAATGAAAGAATTGAGCTGACTGATCTCTATGGGCCCTTTCAGCTCCAAATATTAGAAATCCACTAGAAGGTGGGGGTAGGGGAAATTGTACCAGCAGGTGAAAAATTTACCTTTGAAGTTGCTTTCTCCACCACTAGGAAACAAAAGCAATTTTTGTTCTTTAAAAGGAGATACTTTCCTCTTCTCGGTAAGTACAAAAAGAATTTTTAGTTAACAACAACAACAACAACAAAACCCATGAACCTAAAGAGATTAATCAAAACATTTAGACAATGAACTGAAGCATGCTGGGAGCACTTAGCTATCCTGTCTGAAAAGGCATAAGCAAAAATTTTTGGATGTTGTTCCAAAATCAGGCCTGGAAGATTAAGGACATACAGGGGACTGCGAGTTATGACCACAGAGACTCAGAAGTGGCTGTGTACAGTTTCCTGTTACTGAGAAAAACAAAAACAAAACCAAACAGAAAAGAAGATAAAAACCAAGCTAATGCTGGAGGTCAGAACTCTTATTTTTCTTCCTAAATTCGAGTTTCAAATTCTTCCTGTGGCCAGAGCTGCCAAATGGAATTTCATTAAGAGAAATAAGATGAAGACAAAGATGCCAGAGGTCAAGTTACAACAAACCACCAGTCTTTCCTCCCTTGCTGGAGGTTTCTTTTGAGAATCACGTATCCTCCTTAATCAGCCAGTCCTGCTGGGACTCTGTGCACTTTAGGTATTTTTCCACATTTCTTGGATCAAAGTTTTTCTTCTTTTTTTTTAAAGGGACAGGTGCACATCTGAATACTAAGAATTATACTTCTCCAATAGAATATAGAAGTTGCACTACTTGAAATTTATTGTATTTTTGGGGGGTGTGGGGAAGGTGGTAGTATCAGAATTTATTTCATCAATGTAGGGAACACCCAGTGAGAAAACTTCTATTGATTCAGATTATATGCAATTATAGAGTTAGAGAGTAGACTGAGGAAAAGAGGTTAAGTGACTTGCTTAAGGTCATACAGCTGATCTGTGTCAGAAGCAGGATTTGAACTCAGGTTGTCCAAACTCCTAGGCTGGTTCTCTATCCACTACACCATATTGCCTCCCCTATCATACTGTAATTAAACACTAATAGGTGAGGGTCTTCATGCTCTGCTACAGTGGGAATGTGATTCAACAAAAGGTAATTCATCTGGCATCTTATCACATGTCTACCAGTGGCCAACCTGTTGAACTTAACCTGACTGGTGCTGAGATGGTCATCTGTTATCAAACTTGAACTTGAAGCCTTTCCAACTTGGCAGAGTATTCTCTACTGGAAAAAACCTTTGTGAATCCAGATTCACTCCCACCCCTGAAGGGCATCAGGGTGGGATTCAGTGGTGGTTATACTAATGAGAGAGCTCAGGGTGTACTGAGGTGGATAGAGGGTAGAGAATAAGCCTTAGGGTCAGGAAGAGCTATATGTGATGCATGATAGCTCTATGACCCTGGGCAAGTCACTTAATCCTATTTGTCTCAGTTTCCTCATCTGTAAAGTGAGCTGGAGGAGGAAATGGAAAATTATTCAGTATCTTTGTCAAGAAAATCCCAAAGGGGGTTACTAAGAGTTAGATTCAACTGATAAGACTGAACAACAATAAATTGATTGATTGATCCTGGTTTCCCTGCATAGGGGGTATAGTGTGTGGAGGATGGGATCTATATTCAGGGAGATAAATTCAAATCTGGCATCAGAGATTTATATCTTTGTGACCCTGGACAAGTCCTTTAACCTCTCTGTATCTCAGTTTCCTTATCTGTAAAATGGGGATAATAATAACACCCACCTCTCAGGGTTGTTGTGAGGGTTCAATGAAGTAATATTTGTAAGGTATTATATAAATGCTAGCTACTATGCTTCAGCTCTCAGTGAATGTTCCATTTGTCTAGGAAGCCTTTCCCAGTGCTCCTTAATCTTAGTGCCTTTCCTTTGAGAATGCTTCTAATTTATCCTGTATCCATCTTGTTTGCATATAGTTTGAATGTTGTATGCCCCATTAGACAGACAGCTACTCAAGGGTGGGGGCTTTTCTTTGTATCCCTCGAGCTTAGTACAGTGTCTGGCACATAGTAGGCATTTAATATACTAATTGCCTGACTAATCCTCATGAGAGCTGAGTTAGCAGTTAAGAAACACACGGACCTCTTTTATAAGCCCTTTGAAGTCCCAGATCATAATACCTTTTCTATACTTATTTCTTCTTGGTCAGTTTTCCTGTTATATCTGACTCTTTGTGACCCCATTTGAGGTTTTCTTGGCAAAGATACTGAGTCACTTGCCATTTCTTTCTACAGCTCATTTTATAGATGAGGAAACTGAGGCAAATAGGTGAATTGACTTGCTTAGGGTCACACAGCTAATAAGCATCTGAAGCTGACTTTGAACTCAGGTCTTCCTGATTCCAGGCCCAGTATTGTGTCTGCTATGTCACCCAACTGCCTTATTTCCTGTCTAGGGCTTCCATAGGAAGTGTTGACTAACACCGACATCCTTAGGTTCAGGCTCTGTAGCCACATAAAAAGTCAGAGAATGTCATAGATCATTCAGTCCAATCCCAGCTGAGGAAAGATGAGTTAAGTTACTGATCTTTCCCGTCCTGAAATTTCCCATAACACTTTACCTGGCTCTTCTTTGCTCCTAAAATAATAATGATTCTAACTAACATTTATACAGTGCTTTCAGTTTCTAAAGCACTTTACAAATGTTATATAATGTTACCTCACACTAATTCTGGGAGATAAGTATTATTACCAACCCCATTTTACAAATGGGGAAACACCAAGGTAGATAAAACCTAAGTGATGTGCCCAAGGTCATACAACTAGTAAGTGTCTGAAGTTGAATTCAAACTCAAATCTTCTTAACTACAGATCCCAAACTCTATCAACTGTACCACAGAACTGCCTTTCAACCTCACATCCTGCATATGTTATGTTACCCCAACCCCATGCAATAGATCTTCAGCTCCTTAAGGGAAGAGACTCTAACTTTTCATCTTAGTCTTGTTAAAACCTAGCAAAATGCTTTACATAGAGTAGGCACATCACAAATTCATTAAATAAATTTGTTAAAAAGGGTCATGAACTAGTGACATATTTAGAACTAGAACTCAGGTCTCCTAGTTCCGAAGGCAGGAGCATTTGCCCCCTTTCCCCTAAACTCCCTACTGTGTGTCCTCATTTCTTTGGCCACTGCAATTGGTCTGGTTCTCCCTTTGTCCTTCCTCTCCTGCCCTGTTAACTTTCTATTTAAAGAAGGGGCACTTTACAGAAACAGACAGGATAGGTGAATAAGCATCGAAATAAAACACTTGTGGGTGGTTCATAATGTTTTATACTCTTACCTAGAAAATTCTTTTTTTAAGTTCAAAATGTAATTGAAAATATTATTATATGGAGATTCACAGATCCACAAGTCTCTAGTGAGAACCACGGGCCTATTAATAGACTGTGGCTCTTGAAAGCTGATAAAAATAATGACTTTCCAAAGAACCAGATGTGTTCTAAATGACTCTGTCATTGTTTCTGAATTGAAGGTATCCTTTGAACATAGAGCATTTCTTTTTAAGCTATAGCATCTCAAGGCCCTTCCTGGTCTAAAAGTCATAGATTCTTTGTTTCTCTATCACACAGTTTGGTGCCTGAACTATGTGTAACAGTTATTTATACATTATGTATGTATGTATGTATATAATTTTGTTCTTTTGGAGGGAAGGCAGGGCAATTGGGGTTAAGTGACTTGCCTGAGGTCACATGGCTAATCAGTGTTAAGTATCTGATACTGGATTTGAACTCAGGTCCTCCTGACTCCAGGGCAAGTACTCTATTCACTGCACCACCTAGCTACCCCCTATTTATATATTTTTTAAATGATAGAGTTTCATCAAGAGGCAATGTGCTATAACCCTTGGATCCAGGAAGCCTAAGTTCAAACCCTACTTCTAAAACTTTATAGATATATGACTATGGATATGTCATAACCATTCTGTCTCTCACTTTCCTTATCTGTGTAAATCCTTTATAGGATTGTTGCAAGGAAAGGATTTTACAAATCTTATTAAAAACACTATAGAGGGGCGGCTAGGTGGCTCAGTGAATAGAGCGCCGGCCCTGGAGTCAGAAGGACCTGAGTTCGGAGCCGGCCTCCGACACTTAATCCACACAAACAAAAACCTAGCCGTGTAACCTTGGGCAAGTTACTTAACCCCAATTGCTTAAAAAAAAAACACTATAGAAATGCCTATAATTGTTATTTGGACCTGTAGAGAAATGATTCTTTTATTTTATGGCAATATGTAATTATTATCATGTAGTAATACATTATTATTGTTATTTGATTTCCCTCTACTTGGAATCACGAGTTGAAATGGACAAAGAGGAGAGGAGAGTAGATCAGATTGTTTTTAGATAACTGACCACTTCTTTTAATGACCCTAAGCTTCTCCCTGAAACAAAATCTCATTTTTTTATCTGAAAAAATTTTTATATTGATTTTTTTGTTTTATAGCACTTACATTCTCTAACATATATATCCTTTCCCCTTCACTGTCTCAGAGAAGCATCCATTTACAACAAAGAATAAAAAAGAAAAAAATAAACAATTCATCAAAACTAACTGAAGCATCACAAAATGGTTGACATTATATGAAATGTTCCACAGCTATAGTCTTTCACCTCTGGAAGGAAGGAAAGGAGGTACTTTTTTATTCTTTGGGGCCAAGTTTGGCCATTATAGTTTCAGTGACATATAGAAGCAATTAGGTGGTACAGGGAATAGAACATTGAACCTGGAATCAGGAAGTCTTGGGTTCTAATCTGATCTCATACACTTACTAGTTGTGTGACCCTGGGCGAGTCACTTAATTTCTATCTGCCTGTTTTTTCATCTGTAAAATGGTAGCAATAATAGCACCTATATCCCAAAGTGGTTATGAAGAGAAAATGAGAAAAAATATTTGTAAAGCATTTTCCAAACCTTAAAGTGCTATATAAAGGCTTGTGATTATTACTATGGTTTCATAGCATTGTTTCAATTGTTTTGTCTCATTATAGGCATTGGGTATAGGTTCTACATTATTTCTTTTAATCTTTTCATAGTTCTTTCTATTTATCTTATTCATCAATATTGTCATTACTATTATTTTTTGCAGCAAAGGGGTATTCCATTGGAGTAGGTAGATGCCTCAGTCGATAAAACATGGGGCCCTGGGGTTAGGGAGAAGATCTGAGTTCAAAGATGGCCTTAGATACTTACTAGTTGTGTGACCATGGGCAAGTCATTCAACTCTGTTTACCTCAGTTTCCTCATCTGTCAAATAAGCTGAAGGAAATGACAAACCACTCCAGTGTTTTTACCAAGAAAAACCCCATGGACAGGATGGTCCATGGGGTCATGAAGAGTCAGACGTGACTGAACAAGAACAGCAACAGTAATATTCTATTACATTCAGGTATCATAAATCATTTAGCTATTTCCCAGTTGCTGAGCATCTAGCTTATTTCCAGTTCTTTTCTACTGTAAAAGTATGTGTATATATAAAATGTATATGATATGTATATGTATGTATATGCATATGTGTGTATGCATGTATATATATATCTATATCTATAGATATAGATTTACACACACACACACACACAGAGAAACAGAGACAGAGAGAGGTGTGAATAGGGAGGCAGGTAGGGTAGTGTGTGGATGAATTGGAGTCAATTGAATTCAATCTCACTGAATTCAGAGTCAACAAGATCTGAGTTCAAATTCCACCTTCAACACTTGGTAACTATGTGATCCTGAGTAAATCACTTAACCTCTCTTAGATCCAACTTCCTTTTATATAAAAGAGGGATAACAACAGTGTATATTTCACAGGGCTTTTGTGAGGATCAAGTAAGATGATGTAAATAAAATACTTTGCAAGTCTTAAGATGCTACATAAATGTTAGCTCTTATCATCAACACTTTTAGGGGTGAAGGTTATTTGCATAGCAATGGGATCTTTGAATTCATGGGCATGGACATTTTAGTAACTTAGGACAATTACAAGTTACTTTTCAGAAAGATTGGACCAGTTCTTAGTCACTTTAATAGTAAGTCAATCTTTCCACAACTCTCCAAAATTGAATATTCTCATCTCTTATCTTTGCTAATTTTTGGGGTGAGCAATGCAACCTGGATATTGCTTTGATATGCATTTCTCTTATTATTAGGTTCTTGGAGAAGTGTTTCACATGGTTATTATTTGTTTGCATTTCTTATTTTATGGACTTTCCATCTTATTTTGTGTCTGTCCATCCTCTTTGATAATTTATCTAATAGGGGGTGACTTTTGTTGTTACATTTTGACTAATTGCCTATATATCTTGGATATAAGACCATGATATCAAAGTTTTCCCCCTAATCAGCTACTTCCCTTCTCATACTAGTTGTGTTGATTTTATTTGTAAAGAAGTTTTTTTTTAATTTTATGAAATTTAAATGATCTTTTTCTGTTTTGTTTTTTATGATCACTCATAACCCTTGATTAAGAATCCAATCCCTAATTGTAGCTGTGAAAGGTATCTTACCAGTATTTTTTAAGTTGTCACCTTCAATATTCAGGTAACATATCGATTTTTAGTTTATTGTGGGTATTGTATAAGATGTTGGTCTAAACCCAGTTTCTGACTGTCTGATTTCTAGTTATTCCAGCAATTCCTTTCAAATAGGGAGTTCTTCAATTACGTTTTTTGGGTTTATCATATATTGGGTTGAGTTCATTTATTTCTGATTCTTACATGTCCAGCCCGTTCCACTAAAGGCCTATATTTTTATTATACACATTCTTCTCATGCTGCTTCATGACTGTGAATCATGGAATATACTGCCCCATCTGAAAAATTGAGATTGTGGGTCACCCAAGGGCAAAGAAGAATTATTGGTGTGTATAAGCAGCCTATAACAAATTATAAATCAAAGCAGCAGCTTAATGGTGATCATGAGAGGAATGCATGACCAAAAAAATGGGCTGGTGGGATGACTGAGGTCATGGGATATTTCACAGGCAATCTATATGTTCTATTGGTGCCTACCTCCTGGGTTGAAGGTCTCTAGGATATTGAATGGATGCCTTATGGCAGATTTATAGGAAACCACAGTCATGCAGAACAGAGAGAAGGTATGGAAAGGTTAAGATTTGTGTGGGCGGAGAGATTATCTATATTGATGAGAACACAGATCCATTGATATGTCAAAGATATGGAACTTCTCTCTTAACTCCATATAATGACCTTTTGATCCTATCTCCAAATTACACTTCTTTTAAATATTTAATTGTTATTTTAAATTTTTTTATTATCCACATTTCCTATATATAGAGTTCTCTCTTTCCTTAACTCAGTGAGTCATCCCTTGTAAAAAAATGTAGTTCAATAAAGTCAATTGAAACACCAATCCTGTTTGGCAGTATATGCAATATTTCCCTCCTGTAGTTCTACAACTCTATAGTTTGGGGAAAGAGCTGCAGTTCTAAAATCTCTGGGGAAGGTTTTGTCATTATGATGACACAGATTTGATCCTTTCTGCCTGGGATCCTTCTGTACAGCAATGCTTCCCTGGGTGTGAGAGCTGAGGGACTTATCAGCCTGGATAGGGCAGGAAAGGACATAGTGGATCCAATCCAGGCCAGGTTGATGTATCAGAACATGGAAAGGGAGTGTTCTAAGAAAAAAAAAAGCCTAAACATTGGAGTGATAGATTGAGTGAGACAGTTCTTTTGTCTCCACTCCCAGTAGCATGTCTCATTTTTTCCTGTCTTTTTTTTCTCTACTATTGTCTTTTTTGCATCTATCACTTAGTACTTGCAAGGAACTCTGGTTCTTCAGTCAGCCTGTGATTTTTACTCACTTGGATCTCATGCTGAACCATGGCTCTCTCTCTCTCCTTAAGTAGAGATAAAAGAATTATAGATTTAGAGCTGAAAGGAACCTGAGAGGTCATCAAATCCAACCCCTTCATTTTAACACATGAGGAAAATGACCCACAGAGTGATCAAGTGACTTGTCCAGGGTCACATAGATACTATCTGAAGTAGAATTTGAACCCCTATCTTCTTGATGTTGAGTCTGGCACTGTCTACTATACCACACTATCTCTTGAAATGTGAGGGATTTTTGTGCAACCTTGATGACTGATAGAAGATTACATGTCTGCCCTGCCGCCCTTTGCAGGGTAAATGAAGAGTCACATGAAAGAGAAAAACAAAACATTTTTCCAGTCACCCAGGTTTGCAACTTTGATTTATCCTCAACTGTTTCCTCTTGGTCCTCTTTCACGTTCACCGAGATAACAAGTCTTGGGGCTTCTACCTCCATAATATACTTTATATCCTTCCTCTTTTCTCCACCAACACAGCTCGCTTGCTAGTTCAGGCTCTTGCCTAGACTATTGCAATAACCTCTGACCTAGTCTCCTCTGCTCTCCATCCCTCCCTGCTTCAATCCATCCTTGACACAGCTGCCAAATTGACTGTAATCAAACCTAACTACATCACTCTCCTGCTCAAGAAGCTCTAATGACTCCCTCTTTCCCATAAGATTTAAACTCCTCTCTTTTTTTTTTTTTGCTTTGGGGTTGTGATTTGCCCAAGATTACATGGCTAGTACATGTTAAGTGTCTGAGTTCAGATTTGAACTCAGGTCCTCCTGACTACAGGGCTCGTGCTTTATTTACTGCACCACCTGGCCACCCCTCCTCTGAATCTTAAAAACATTCACAATCCAACTCCCACTGACCTTTCCAGAATTATTGTACATTATTCTCTTTTAGGAAATCTATGGTATAGCCAGGTATCCTGCTTGCAATACATGTTATCCCATCTATGGTCTCTATGATTTTGCCCAGGCTGTTTCTCTTGCCTGGAACACACTCCTTTTTCATCTTCACTTTTTTTTTTAAGCAATTGGGGTAAAGTAACTTGCTCAAGGTTACACAGCTAGTCATTATTTATGTGTGGGTGCTCATTTTCTGAGGCCGGTTTCGATCTCGGGTCATCCCAACTCCAAGGCCGGAGCTCTTACTCACTGCACCACCTAGCTGCCCCATTCATCTTCACTTTAAAAAAAAAAATCCCTTGTTTCTTTTAAATTTCAGCTTCAGTCAAATTCAAATTCAGTGAAATTCAGTGAAATTCCCTTACAGGAAGCCCATCTGGATTCCATTACTTGCTAGTGTCCTCTTCCTGGAATGACTTCATATATATTTTGTATTTAATTTTCTTTCTATACATTGTATCACTTCTCCCTAAAGAAAGTAAACACCTTGAAGACAGGGATTGTTTCAATTTTGTCTTCATAGCTCAAATGTTTTGGCACATTGTAAATACTTAATAAGTGCTTGTAGAATGAATGGAGACCTTTCCAATCTCCTCCTAATAGAGATCTTAATCCAGGGTAATGAATCACTAATGATAGAGATTCAGGCAATGCTACTAGGCTGGTTGTAGATATTGTGGGGCAGAGACTTTCCCAAAATTTCCTTTGTCATACTATAAAGTTTTACTCTACTTCTCTATCCACTCATGACTTTAGCCATTAGTTTAATATTTTAGCTCCTAATCAGGATTAGGCTTAAGAAAATTTGTGGAATTTCTTCTTATAGTACACTTCTCACCCCTCCTTCCTGCCTGAGACCTATCCTTTGGCCAGGCCTCTGTTTGGATTGCCTCACCCAGACCCTAGTGTCATGGACGTTTTCTGGTTCTGTCTACTCGTCAAAGTATTTTTTTTTTAATTCTCTATCTTATTTAGTAGGGAGCTGTTCTTGGTTACCTGTCCCATTCGAAGATATAGGGATGAACCTATGATTTCAGTGACACAGAGAACTCCCAGATGAGGAAAAGCTCTCCAGCAATACAGGTTATTACCTTCTTGTCTAAGGTAGTCTCCTAGTGAACCAAAAGATGAAGTGACCAGGACAGAGTGACACCATCATTTGGTGTTTGAGATGGGCTTTGAATTCAAGTCTTTCTGGTTCTGAGGTCAGCTCCCTATCCACTACATTCTACTCTGCCTCTAAGACACATTGTAGAACCATAGAGTATTCAAATTGGAAGTGATTCATTCAATCCAGTCTTCTTTAGAGGAAGAAATTGAGGCCCCAGGTGACTTACTGACTTGCCCAAACTACATATAATTCACATGTGGAAGCCCTGGTATTAAAATTCTATCTTTATCCCAACAGTCCCATGTTCCTTCCTCTGTATGATAACATTAATTTATCTTTTGAAGGCACTCAAATTAAGTCTGATGTTCTACCTCCTAAGGAATTTGTATTTTTAAATAGGTACAATTCTTGATAAATAACTTGGCATAGCAAATAGAGAATTGGCCTTGGAGCTAGGATGATCTGAGTCTAAGACCCTTGGAACCTACTGGATCACCCTGGGCAAATCAATAATCTAGCATGGAACCTGTGGCCTCTGGGTCCTTCATAGAAGTTTGGATTCAGTCAAAGGGCCACACTTGAGGACCTAGAAGGCCACACGTGGCCTTGAGGCTGCAGGTTCCCCACCTCTGTGTCTATGTAGTACTCAAAGAATGTAAGTTACTGAGAAACTGCCTGCAGACCTTGGTAGAGGGAATACCTTCATCTAAGAGTATCCTATACAAATGAAATCACAAGTCCAATTGTTAACCCTATCCTGAGCCAAGAATTTCTTAGTCCACGATAATGAGTCCCTAATGGTAGAATTTCAGGCATTCCTACTAGGTTGTTTGGGGAGATTTGGGGACAAGGACTTTCCCCAAACCCCCTTAATCATACTACAAAGGTCTACCTCTCTATCTACTCTTGAGGCTATGGAGTTGAGGGGGGAGGAAAGATGCTGCAAATGTTTAAGGAGACAAACCAAGAGACACAAAAAGACATGAGGCATTTGGTATGAAAATAAGCCATAGAGAAACTGTGGAGAAGTAAAAAAAAAAAAAACAAACAAACAAAACTGCAGGGCAAGGCAACCAGGTGGTAAAATGTATTAAATACTGAACTTGGAGTCAGGAAGACCTGAATTCTAATCCTGCCTCAAACCCTTAATAGCTATATGATCCTGGACAAGGCACTCAACCTCTGCCTCAGTTTCTTTATGTGTAAAATAGGGATAATAATGACACCCTCCTCCCAGGGTTGTTGTAAATATGTAAAACACTAAAAGAACTGTATAAATGAGATGATGATGATGAATAGTGATGGTGGTAGTAGTAGCAGTAGTATCCTGGGCAGGTCACTTAACCTCTGTCTAGTTTTCTCAACTGAAAAATAGGAATAATAATAGTACCTACCTCACAGGGTTGTTGTGAGGATCAAATGAGATTAAAAAGATAAAACACTTTGTGGAGGTCAAAGGGGATGGGACTAAAACCAAGAATTATCAAAACTAGCCACATAACCTTGGGCAAGTCACTTAATCCCAATTGCCCTACTTCCCACACCCCTTCAAAAAGCAGAAAACAAAACAAAACCAAAAACCAACCAAACAAACAAAAAACCCAAGAATCACCTACCCAGCAAAACTGAGTATAATGCTACAGGAGAAAATATGATCATTCAGTGAAATAGAGGACTTTCAAGTATTCTTGATGAAAAAACCTGAGCTGAACAGAAAATTTGACTTTTAAATACAAGAAGAAAGGAAAGCATGAGAAGGTAAACAGAGAAAAGAAATCATAAGGGATTTATTAAAGTTGAGCTATTTATTTTCTTACATGGAAAAACCATAATTGTAACTCATAAGACTTTTCTCAGTATGAGGATAGCTGAAGGGAATATATATGCACATAATACATATATATGTGTGTATAGGAGGGTCTATGTGTATATAAATATATGTATGTGAGTGTGGGCATATGTATGTTCATGTATACATAGCAGAGGGCATAGGATGAGTTGAATATGAAGGGATGATATCTAAAAAATAAAATTAAGAGGTGAGAGAGGAATTTATTGGGAGAAGGAGAAAGGAGGAGATAGATTAGGGTAAATTATCCCATATAAAAGAAGCAAGAGAAAACTGTTACAATGGAGGGGAAGAGCAGGAAGGTGAAAGGGAATGGGTCAACTTTACTTTCATTGAATTTGGCTTAAGGAGGGAATGACATACATACTCAATTGGGTATCTAACCCTATAGGAAAATAGGGGGGTAGGGGACAAAAGGGGGGATGATAGAAGGAAAGGCAGATTGGGGGAGAGAGTAGTTAGAAGTAAACAATTTTGAAAAGGGAAAAAGGAGAAAATAGAATAAGTGAGGGGTGGGATAGGATGGAGGGAAATATAGTTAGTCCTTCACAATATAACTACTATGGAAATTATTTGGGTAACTACACATGTACAACCTATATTGAACTGCTTATCTTCCCAGTGGGGGTGGGTGAGGAGGAAAGAAGGGAAAAAATTTGTAACTCAAAGTTTGAAAAATGTTTAAAAAATTGGGTTTTTTTACATGCAACTGGGAAATTAGATATACAGGTACTGGGGTGTAGAGACCCATCTTGCCCTACTAGAAAGTTAGGGGGATGAAGGGGTAGGATATAAGGGAGAATAGATTGAGGGAGGTGGAATTCAGTAGGCTTGCTATTTTGGGGTGGGGGTAGGGGAAAGATGGGGAGAAAAATTGTAACTCAAAATCTTGTTGAAATGAATGTTTAAAACTAAAAATAAATAAAATTTAAAAAACATAAAGCACTAAAAGAGCTATAATAAATGTGATATCATTACTACTACTATTACAATTACTACTACTACTATTACTACTACTACTACTATTACTACTACTACTACTATTACACTACTACTACTATTACACTACACTACACTACACTACTACTACTACTACTACTACTACTTCTACTACTCCTACTAATACCCTGGGCTAATCACTTAACCACTACTAGCCTCAGCTTCATCCTTTTAAAAATGGGGATAATAATAGTACTCCCAGGGTTGTGAGGACCAAATCAGATAATAGTTATAAAGGGACTGAAAAAGTCCCAGGCACTTAGTAGGCACTATGTAAATGGTAGTTATATTATTGTTGTTGAAGTTGTTGTTATACAAAAACCAGCAGGAATACACTCATATGAGCCTGAATTGGCCGAGTCCAAATTTTTCTTTCCATGGCCATTACCCAAAGACACAGCAAAAATCACCAGTCAGCAGCCTATGGAAACTTGAAGAGGGAAGATAGGGAAAAGCTGAGGCATTGGGACAATCTGGATTAAGTGAGGGGTGGGGGATGAACAAAAAGGCAGAGTCAGCTGTATGGGGTGGAGAGGAAGGGAAAGGAAAGAAAGCAAACTGTTCCTTTATCTGTTGCCTTCCTTTAGGAGGGGAAGATCAAGGGGACAGAGGAGATAAGCAAACCCCAGTAGCTTCTGTGAGAGGAGGAGGGCCAGACAGCAGGAAGATCATTCCAGGGGAGATATGCTGTGGGGATCTGTTTCATTAAAGATCAGAGCAGCTTCTCCACAAGAGATTACATGCTGGGGAACTGGATCATTAATTCATTTGGCAGGCATCCAAGGAACACGTGAAATCATTCCAATTCTGAGAAGCAAGGCATTTGGATCTGAGCTTCAGATTGGCAGAGAAATTGGATTTATTTTGAATAATACATTGTGAAAAATAGGACTAGGGCTGCTGGAAAAACTCTGAGGTGACTGTCCTTAGTAAGCCAAGGCTAAATCTGGTCCATTTTATTTAAAGATTTGATAATAGATGTGGATAATGTTGTAGGATTAGACTGGAGGTGTGATTTCATTGGCACTTGGAACTTTCAGGTGAAGAAACTCTCCCTACCTGAGTAGGTTGGCACATGTTCTGGAACTATTATCTTAGAGAGTTGCCTAGGGCACAGAGAGGTTAAGGACCTTACCCAGGGTCACACAGTTAGTCTGTGTCAGAGGAAGAACTTGAACCCAGGTCTTTCTGACTTCATAGTTCATGCTCTATCTTCTATGTCACATTGCCTTTCAGGCAGAGGTGACACTATGAATTGGCTAAAAAATAAATTAGGTTTTGTGAGCAGCACAGTTCAGTCTAAAGAGTGTTAGCTTTGGGGGCAGCTTGGTGGCACAGTGGATAGAACACTGGCTCTGGAGTCAGGAGGACCTGAGTTCAAATCCAACCTCAGATACTTGCTAGCCATGTGACCCTGGGCAAGTCACTTAATACTGATTGCCTTAAAAAAGTGTTAGATTTGGTATTAGGACCTAGCTTTAAATCAGGACTTTGACGTCTACTATCTTTGTGACCCTGGATCAGTCATCAAATCTTTGTACCTCAGTGTTCTCATCTGTAAAATGATGGTTGGTCTAGATGGCCTCTTGGGTCACTTTAGCTCTAAGCCTTATGACCCTATGAACAATTCCAGCAAGTGGCAGAAATAATTGATGCTTAGCTTGAAGGACACGAGGATGAATTAGAGCCTCGACCAAGGGAGGATGGAGCTCACATCCTGCGAGGAGGTTTCATTAAGGGACAGAGAAGGACAATCACCATTACAGGGCATACAAAGGCTCAGGGCAGATGTTGCTCAACAACTCTGAGTGTGGAACACCATCTAGATATGTGTTTCAAGCATGGAGAAGGGGGTAAAGGAAGCACCTTCTTAACAAAGGGATACTGTGATTAACCGTCATGACGGTGGTGGGGAACCCATGTGGGCAAACTACCTCCAAAGCATGCCATAATAAAAGGGAGACAGAAACCCCTAGCCTAAGATCCAGGGTATAGAATGAGGCAGGTAGGTGGTTCAGTGGTACAGACCAAGATGGCTGTACTTGGAGTCAGGAAGACCTCATTTTAAAGCCTGACTCCAACACTTATTATCTGTGTGACCCTGGGAAAGTCATTTAACCTCTATGAATCTCTGTTTCTCCATCTATATAATGGGGATAATAATGGGACCTAACTGCCAGGGTAGTTGGAAGGATCAAATAAGAACATATGTGCAAAGCCTTACAAAACTTAAAGCATTATTGTTGTTCTCTGTTTTTCTATCTATAAAATGGGGATAATAATAGCACAACAGGGTTGTTGGGAGAATCAAATAAGATGTAGAATGTAAAATTTAGAATGCTTTGCCAACCTTAAAACATTATAAATATTAGTTCTTATTATTACAGTACTCTACAAATTTAAAGCATTATCTAAATACTAGCTATTAATAATTATTATTGTTATATGTAGAAAAAAATTAAGTCAATAACATCATTAGAAATGATTACAGGAAGGAAGGCAGAGTGGTGTATGGGAAAGGTCAGTGTACTAGGAGATAGTAGACCTGGGTTTAGGTTCTAACTCTGCCAAGCCAGCTGTGGGACTTTGGGCAAGTCAATTCAGAGCCTATTTTATCCTTTGGAAAATCAAGGTGTTGGTCTAGCTGATGTCTGGGGAGCTTCCTATTCTAAAATCTGAAGTCTCTCAGGGTTATAAAAGAATGAGAAATTTCCAAGATAAAATGTTAGGGGAAAATGAGGTGAATATGAAGATAGGGATGGGCTGGTGTCAAGAAAAGCAGAAAACATGAGTAACTGAAATTGGAGATAAAAAGGTCTCCCCCCTTTTAGGACAGGGTATAGGGATAGAGGAGATCACTTGAAAGGAAAAGGAGGACAGAGAACATTTATTTCTGAAATAGACTGCTTTGTCTGGAGTCCACAGAAGACAAAAGGATGGGGGAAAATATCCAGGGAAATCAATATGGGAAACCCCGCCCCCCAAATGAGGATAGACTTACAGTTATGTTTTTTACCTATGTCACTAGGAAGAATCAAATGTTTTTAATCATTAGATATTACAGATATTATGAAACATTGCTTATCCTCATCATTACTCCAAAATTAATATTAGTATATTTCCCCCACTATTATTAATGACTAAATTACAGATTCATTTTTTAAAAATATGTTTGGATAAATAATCATATTGAAAATAGTACACTATGTACTTCTAAGTATTTCGTACATTTAACAGCAGCATTGTGAGAAGGCTCCATGACATAAGATTCTGACACTAGGTTACCTTCTGGCTTTTATAGTTGTGAAAACTGATGGAAAGAGCATTAACAATCTCCAAGTAAATAATACCAAAGCATAGCAACAGGCATTGTTTGTACACAGTACCCTAAATGATAATCAACTGGTAAATTTTGACAAGTGAAAAGGCTACCATGTGAAAATGATGCTGAATGGCCAACCATTTTCCCGTTGCCACCTTTGAAGGTTTTCCAACATTTCTTAGAATAGGCATATGATATACATCTAGCAGACCTAAAGTTATTGACCCAGGTTCCAGGAGGAAGGAATAAGGAGCAAAGTATAAGATAAGAAGAGGAGCCAATGGGGAAAAGAAAAGATGGGACTCAGGGGAAGTCTTCAAAGGCTAAATACAAGGATATAAATACAGGAGGAATACAATTGAAAGTATAATCCTACAAATAACATAAGAAAGCAGAACACTATGAGGCCCCAAGAGAAGAGAAACCAGATTTAATTTAAGTGGAAGGATAAATAGGAGGAAGGTAAATAATTGTGTGTGCCAAGGGACTGACTTTGGGTCTCTTGACATTGGCCAATAGAATAAAAGAGCCAACATCAGTGATGGATTCGTTTAAAACATCCATAATGCTATTTGAAAGATTCATAAGATCTGGTTAGGAAAATATATAATCAAACACATGTGAATTTTGGGGAAAATATATGATTTTCAATATAAATGTCTGCTCAAAGGGCATAAAGAGTAAGAGTTATTTAAGGAAATGATATGTTTCTTGTCTCTAATGAGGTTTGGTTTTAAGAGGGAATCCCAACTCTCTCAAGAAAAGATGACAGGGCATGAAGTAACCAAAAAGCTACTTGTTGAGTCAAATATTTAGAATCAATCCATAATAAAAAAGAATTTGGAGGATATTTATTTAACTCTACCAGAAAGTGGTCATTTATTAATGTGATTTTTGTGTGTTGGGGTTAAATGCAGCTGAGAGGGAGGGGAATGGCTGAGAAAGCACTAAATAGATTTTTCAGAACTTTTGAAAATATTCCCTGCATGGGGGCTCAGAGCTACAATGAAAAGACATTTCATTGACTGTTATTTTATACCTTTCCCAAAGCAGAAAAAGGTCTAGTCACTAAATAGTGACTAGACACAGTTGATGAAAACACAGTTTCTAGAACAAAAATAAACTGATCTGATAGCAGTCTTTGAGGCAATAGTCTTAGCTTCTGATATTCCTTAGATTCCTCCCCCCACCATGGAAGTTTGAAAATAAATCCATCTCTCTGTGGTGCAGGTCTGAGGGAGTTGACTAGAAAGAAAATTACACCAGAAGGAAAGATTTGGGAACAAATGGCACCCAGGTGGGTGAGGGACATCCAAGAGGAAGTAATTAGTTCTGTTGCTTGCTAATCCTTAAACCTCTAACTAACACACTGCTAGAAGAACATGTGTACACCCCACTATTAGAAAATATTAGATGCATTTGTTGCCTCCATGTTCCTAGAAGCAGAATTCTCTGCCTTTAGTTTTTCATAGAAACATGAGATCATAGCTTTACAACTAGAAGAGACCTTAGCACAATGAACACTCATTTTACAGATGAGGAAATAGACTCAAGGAGTGACTTGTCCAAGGACATCCAGGAATCCAGGAAAGAGACTTGAAGTCCAGTCTTTTGATGCCCAAACCAATGTTCTTTCTTTTGCACCATACTGTTCTTAAAATTCTTTTTCTATTTTTTCCTCCATATCAGCAGACATTTTTTGTTGCTTTCAGTTTGTCTTTTCTAGTACCGATTCTGTCCCTCTTCTCTTATATTTTTTTTAACCTGCTGAAGACTGGGAAAACAGATACCCAAGACTATTTAAACAGTCTTGCAAATTGCATTTAAGCTAGGGGAAGGGGGATTCTGAGAGATGTTTCCTCAGAGTCAAGAGGGTGATCTAATAGTAATCATAGCTAACTTTAGATAGGACTTACTGTGTGACAGGCACTGGGCTAAGCACCTTATAATTATTATCTCATTTGATCTTGAAGCAAATGGATTTTGTGATATGCTTGCAGAACTCCTTTGCTCTAATTTTTATCTGAGTTCTTGACTACGTTCTATGTATCTGTGGTTACTGGATAGGTGACCTGAATAGATGGAGCATAGCTGTAATTGACATTTAAATGGAAGTGTGTAGTTAGTAGTGCATTACATAAATGGATTAGTTGTCCTTCCATTTTCTGAGATGCAGAAACCAAAAGCATAAATGAATCATCAAGGACTATGACAAAGATAGGAGATTATGGCATGTGGAATTTTTCTGATTTTTTAATTTGTAAAATAGTATTTTGCTTACCTATTTTGATCATAATTTTGGTGAGTTAGGAGTGGTGAAATTGATGAGAGATGGATACTAAATTAAATTATTATACATTTGTAGAGACTTCATTACAGATCTAAAGATGCTATATTCCCCAGGCAGAATGTAAATTCCTTTAGATTAGGGCTCTCTATCTCTCTGTATCTGTCTGTCTGTCTATCTCTGTCTCAGTCTGTCTCTGTCTCTCTCCTTTCCCTCTCTCTCTATCCCTTTCTTCCCCCTCATCCATTTTTGTTTCTTTAGCATTTAGGAGAGGATCTGTCATGTCAGTAATTAATAAATGCCTATTGATCAACAGTTTTTAGAGCAAAACAAGTGTTCCTAATTGAAACATTTAATGGAATACACTCATTAAAAAGGGTGGCAATGTGGTGCAGTGGGTAGAGTACCAGGCCTGGAGTCAGAAAGACCTGAGTTCAAATCTGCCCTAAGACACTTACTAGCTATTTGACCCTGGGTAAGTAACTTCACCCTCTGTAAAATGAGATGGAGGAGGAAATTGCAAACCACTACAGTATCTTTGCCTAGAAAATCCCAAATGGAGTCATGAAGAGTCAGACAAGATTGAAAAAATGACTCAACTGATTTTTTAAAAAAGTCAATAAATTGAAGCAGAAGTAGCAGAAAAATCAAAGATGAAATAGGAAGACTTTATAGAGACAGGATTAAGGTGATAGAAGAAAGACAAAGAATAAATATACTATTTACAGATATCCTAGTGTGAAAGAAGAAAAAAAGGGAGAAGTGATGGGCTTAGACAAAAATAGAAAGATTAAGGTGGTATTGAAAGAGAAACTGTGAATAATGGATTAGTTTTTTGTGGGTTTGTTTCAAGGGCAAAAAAGATACAGAAAAAAGGAAAAGGAAAAGGATGTGGACTAATGTTGGATTGCCAATCAAAGAATAAATTCAGTTCAATTCAATTATCATTTTTTTTTGTGTGTGTGAAAGGAAGAAGAAACACATGACTTTACTGCATATATTAGGGACCAAGAAGTTAGTGGGAGTGTCACGTTGATGAAGGCTCTGATTATGTCTATCTTTAAGGTCTGACTTGACTTCCAGGGGTTGCTAAGCCATAGTTTTAGCCATAGTTTTCAATAGCACATGAAAAAGTGCAATATTTATCATCAAGAAATAATTAGGAAATACCATTCATGAGGTTTTTGCTTTTGTTTTACAGGAGTATTGTTTTGAAAGTCAGTATGGTAATATTTGTAAAACATTTATTTATAACAGTGCCTGGTACATACACAGTAAGCACTATATAAATGTTAGCTATTATTATTATCCTAGGCAAGGCACCTCCCAGGGTTATTGAGAGGGATGAGATATTATATGTAAAGCACTAAGTAGAGTGCCTGGCACATAGTAGGTGTTATATAAATGCCAGTGATGATGATGATGATGATTATGATAGAAGAAAAGGAATTTAATAGGACAAACTGTAATTTGTGAAGTATCTGTGATGTGGTACATCAGATAAAGAGCTGAAATATATAAATAGACTATAGACTAATGTGACTACCATCCCTAGGTTCAATGTATAGGTAATGAAAGAAATTAAATTATAATGAAAGCTAGATAAAGTTGTTCATGTAGCCCCCACTATGTGTAAAATATAAAGACTCTCTTATAAGAAAATTCATGGCAACTTTGAGGGATAGAATTTGAACTCAGGTCCTCCTGACTCTAGGGCCAGGTGTTCTATTCACTGCGCCACCTAGTTGTCCTGTAAACTATTTAAAATGGTTATCAGGGACACCAGAGAGGCTGGAGCCAGAGTCAACAAAATGAAGTGCAGACCCAGAAAAAATGTAAAGTACATCCAGATAGATTTTTGATATCTAAGAGAAGCCTCAGAAGCAGCCTAGATCTACTAGAACTAAGAATTAGTTGGCAGTACAAAGGACTAATCATAGGAAGGTATAGACTGGACCTGACCCATAGGATAGGAATTAAGTATCAAAATAAATGAAAATGAATGACTATTTGAATAATGATTACTTGTGGACATGGAGGAAATTCTGAAATTAGAGAGTCTTTCAGTTGGGAAAGGAAAGAAAAAAATATCATATTCAATCAGGAACAGAGAAAGCAACCAGTGGGTGTCTAAAGTATGGCAGTTGGCAGAGCTCCAGGTAGCCCGGAAATCAGAGGGATAGGAGTAGGTATCAGTTAGTTAGTGAGCATTTTAAAGTGCCTATTATATGTCAGGCAAGTGCCACATATATGTCAGACACCATGTTAAAGGCTGAGATACAAAGAAAGGTAAAAATAGTCCCTGCTACCAAGAAACCAAGGGGTAACAAATTTAAAACCCAATCTCTGGGGGAAACTGGCAGGAACTTGTAAGCTCAGAGTGATACCAGCAGTAAGACTGTCACTCTAGGAGCCCTTACTTTGTAGTATTTTAGGGGTAGGACTAATAATTAGTCTAGAACAGGGTTGAAAATACTGGGTATGCTGACCCCAGCTTTAAGTGGCAGGGGATAAAGAGCTTGGAACTTTCTACAAATGCCATTAGTTCCCTGTCCAAAGTAGACTTTTTGTGGGCAGAGCTGGATTTCACAGGGATCTTCCATTGAGGAAACTCCCTCTACTAATGCAGATTGGTACTTGCTTTGCAATTTAGAGTCTTGGAAAGCACTGAGTGCACTGAAGTGACTTGCCCAGGGAGATAGATAGATGGACAGACAAATATATAGGTAGATAGAGATACATGTACATATGCATGTATATATGCATATATACACATAAAATATAATACACACATAAACATACATATAAAACATGGTATATATATATATACACACATAAAATGTAGAATATATACCATACAGGTATGTTTAATGCATGTACATTATATTTCATATGTGTTGTATATGTACATATACATGTATGTATGCATGTAAATATATATACTTACACACATGTATAATTGAATTAACATAAAGAAGGGAAGGGAAGTCAAGCATGGGAGGAAGAAATACAACACCAATCACTATGGGTCAACAGTATTACATGTCTGCCAAGAAAGTTAAGGTTAGCTTCGGTTGAACAGAGAGGCATGACGAGAAGCAATAAGGAAGTGAGATTTCTACTGTACCCTGCCCTGGACAGACCTCATGTGCATATTTTGTTTAGTTCTGAACCTATATTTTAGGAATGACATTGCAAGCTAGATAGCATCAGAAGATAACAAGAACTAATACAAGGTCCTGAATTTTACCTCTTACCTTTTGAATTTCCATGTACCTTGCTGCCTTCCACGTACTCTGCTATCCAGTGACACAGGGCTCCTAGCTGATCCTCCCATAAGACATTCCATCTCCCACACTGGGTATTTTCATTGACTGGCCCCTTAGAATTCTCTCCCTCCTCATCACCATCTCCTAGCTTCCTTCTAGTCCCAGCTAAAATCCCACCATCTACAGAAAGCCTTTTCTGATCCCCTTTAATGTTAGTGCCTTCCCTCTATTGATGACCCCCAATTTATCCCATATAAATATTACTAGGACATAGTTATTTGTATATTGTCTCCCCAATTAGATTGAGAATTCTTTGCAAATGGGAATTTTTGCTTTTCTTTGTACCACTAACATCTAACACAGTGTCTTGTATATAGTAGGTATTTAATAAATGCATATTGACTTAATATGATTTCATTGACTTCATGCCACATGAGGACTGGTTGAAGGAAGCCCTGGGGACCATTAGTTTGGAGAAGAGAAGATTTAGGGAGGATGGAATAGCTATTTTTGTGTTTCTAAAGGTTTGCTAGGTGGAAGAGGGATAATACCAGGGGAGAGCAACCTGTGGTCTCAAGGCCACATGTGGCCCTCTAGTGTACCCTTTGACTGAATCCAAACTTCACAGAACAAATTCCTAAAATGATTTGAAATGTGAAGTTTGCATTCAGTCAAAGGGCTACACTTGAGGACCCTGAGGGCCACATGTGGTCTTGAGGCCTCAGGTTCCCCACCCCTGGACTATACTAATTCTTCTTGTCCCTAGGGAATAACTAAGCATCAATGGATGAAAATTACAAAAAGACAAATTGAGGGAGCTGACATATGGGAAAAGTCCTTAACAATGAAAACTACCCCAACACACCCTAAAGGTGTGAGCTCCACATTGTTGAAAATCCAGAGGCAGAGGCTGGATTACCAGTTGTAGGGTAAGTTAACAAAGGGATATTTTGGGGGTATGGGTTGGTCTAAATGTCTCCTGGGGTTCCTTTTAACTCTGAAATCCTGTGATTCTGTGAACATGAATGCACTGTAGGAAAAACCTTTGTGCCTTAGCCAAGATGATGGGGGTAAAAATAGGAGGCAAGCTAAAGTTACAAAGAAACAACCTAAGAAAGCTTATTAAAAGGAAGAGGGAAGAAAGGAATAACAAAGAATCAGGCTCATGGTAATAAAGACTTTCTGGGAGATCAGAAATGCTGATACATACGGGCAAATAAAAGAGACAGAAAACTGGGGGCAAGGGTAAAAACACATTACAGAAAGAGAAAAGTGGAAAAATTCAAGGGAAAACAATGAAAATTGATACTATTGGATTTATAATAAATTTATATGTTATGTTTATGGAAAGTTTGGGGGGTTTGGTGAGGGGGAAGAAATGTAAATATGTATAATATGCAAATATTTCTTATAACATTAATAATAATTTGATCCATGTGGCGATCAAATGAAATAATGTATGTTATCTATAGGCCATACACATGTAATTTATTATTTTATTTATGTTCACTTCTCTTATTCATTACTCCCTTTCATTGATACACTCACTCACAATGCTAACATATTTTATATATATATATACTCTGTTGAAGCCATCAAAGGGTGGGGGCAGATAGAGAAACACTCCATAAAATATCTACAAACAAAAAGATAGGATGTGAATTGAATTCTCCACCCCCAGCCTCCCAGCAGCCAGAAAAATCATGGACCTTTAGAGCAAGTTCAACAAGTTCAAGATGGATTTGAGGAACAGGGAGACTATAGTCCCATTGTCCACATCAGGCCTCATCTGGGAACACTGAGTTCAGTTCTGGACACCATAGTTTAAGAAAGACACTGATAAATCACAGAGTCCAGAAGGAGTCAACCAGGATAGTGATGAGCCTTGAGCCCATGAGTTGATGAAATTGGGAATGTTTAGCTTGGAGAATAGAAGATTCAGGGAGCATAAGAGAGCTGTCTTCAGGCATTTACAGGACTGTCAGACTTGTTTTATTTGGTTCCAGAGGGCAGAACCAGGAGGAACGGGCAGAAATTGGCATCACCCATGTCCAGTCGATCCAATTGTGTCCAATTCTTTATGACCCCATAGACTGTATGGTCTTGACAAAGAAACTGGATTAGTTTACTATGTCTTTTGACAGTGGATTAAGGCAAGCAGGTTTAAGTCACTTGTCCAAGGTGACACAGCTAGTAAGTGTCTGATTCTGGATTTGAACTCAGGTCTTTCTGATTCCAGGCCCAGACCTCTATCCACTTAGCCATCTAGCTGCCCCAGGTAGAAATTACATATTTAAGGTCAATGTCAGGAAAATCTTTTAGCATGATGCATACGACATAATAGGCATCTGATAAATGCTTAGTGAACAGCAATTAGAGCAGCCCCAAAGATCGGGACTGCCTAAAAAGTTAGTGGTTTCACCCTCATTTGAAGTCAAGCAGAGGCAGGATGACCATTTGTCGAATGCGTTATAATGGGGACTTCTTTTATGTATGGGTTAGATAGCTGCAGTTCCTACGAATTCACAGATTCTATGATTTTGTGATACTACAGGGCAAAGGGAAATGGTATGATTTATTCAAAGTCACACAGCTAATTGGTGATAGAGAAATTGTAGAAGTCTGATCTCTGGACTCTCGACTCAGAATTCCTTATCCTATATGATAATGATGTGCAGAGAGAAACACAGAGAGGGAATAGAGAACATTACAGTAAAGACTCACATTCTGCTTTATTAGGCTCCAACCCTCAAAGTATGTTTCATTCTTTGCAGAATTATATCTAGCAAATCTAATACCTGGGGCAATCATAATAAGAGGCAACCTCCAATCAACTTTGTAGAGAAGGATCCAGAAAAGAGAGGAAAGAATTCGGACATTGAGGCACAAAAGTTGGGAGAGAGGGGAACTCTGAGCCACTTCCTGGTCAGGAGGGGACAGAGACCCCTAAGGCTCTGTGGCTGGGGAGGGGGGAAATATATTACTGAGTGGAAGGAACAGGGTGGGGCCAGGCAGGAAATAGGCAGTAGGGAAAGGAAGCTTGCCTTCCTCCCCAGCTCTGATTCTGATGATCTGGACTCTGCCTTCATGCCTTCTTTTTCACCCTGGAACTTCCCTTAGTCCCTAGGACCTCCTCATCTTGGAATATCCTTCTATGCTAGCCCCTTTCTCCCCTTGGTGAGTTCTTCCTGGGACCTTCATTTTGGTATGGGACCCAGGTCAGTTATATTTCATTCCCTCCCACTTCTGACTCTCTGGAGGTTGATACTATGCTCCTTCATGGGTACCTCCCCCATAAACTCCTTATTCAGTAAGCTTCGCAAGGGCAAAGACACACACACTCTCTCTCTCTCTGCCTCTCTCTCTGTCTCTGTCTCTTCCTCTCTCTCCCAATTATATCCCAAGCACTTACTATGTGTCTGACACATAGTAAGTGCTTAAAAAATGCTTAATGTCTGCCAGCCTGGAACCTTCCTATTTCAACTAATTTGTTCTTATTTCTTAGTTGTTTCTACCCACTGGAACAGTACAAGGGCTGTTACTTATTGTTGGTCAGTCATTCAGTCATGTTCTACTCTATGTGATGCCATCAACTCTGCCCATGGGGTTTTCTTAGTTCGGAAAATGGAATGGTTTCCCATTTCCTTCTCCAATGTGTCCCCATTTATAGATGAGAAACTGAGGCAAATAGGGGTTAAGTGACTTGCCCAGGGTCACATAGCTAGTAAGTATCCGAGGCTGGATTTGAACTCAGATCTTCCGGACTATGTTTTATCCACTGTGCCCCTTAGCTCCCTTATAAGGGCTGTCATTGTACTCTCTAAATTCAAGTTTTTTTGGCCAAAGACCTAGTCACCCTGCCCTGGCTTTGGTTCATTCATTGTCACTGACCCATTCATCCCAAAGTAGTTCCACATTGTATTTACTTCCATACCTTCCCACCCTTCCCCATTACATTTCTATATTACATGCCTTAGTTATGGAGAAATAAAAATGGGAGTCTATGCCACAAAGTGTAGATTACCCCAATGTTTACATCTTCCCTCCCTGAAACAACACTTTTCATCATGCCACATATGGACTGTTTTAGTGGATTCCAGTGCTGAGCGTCAGTGATCAAAGTATATGGAAATACAGAGAACAGAAAAAGAAACAGAGAAAGTGAGAAGGAAGGAGGTGTTAACAGCTCTCACCATGAACATGCTGGGACATAAAAATGGAAGTAATAAACATGGGCTTCAGAATGGGGGGCTTCAGATGGTTTGCAGCCCAAGCAATGATTTCTTCATGTGGCCTTTAAAATGCATATATATCCTCCTTGTGTTTATGTCTTGTGGCACCAATACATAATTGCTTGGAGCCAGCTAGGCTTGAAACATCCAAGGTACATAAGAAATGTGTCTCCTTTACAGGTAAGGGCCACTTGGCTCTCAGACTCTGATTCCCAGTTTTCTTAGCAACTCACCTGTCTACACGAAGCTGACAGACAATGCTGAGGGCATCGACCACTCCTTCCTCTTTCAATTGTCTGCAGCCAATGGACGTGGCAATAAAACACCCAGTCCTGCCAATACCAGCACTGAAAAAAAAGAAAACAAACGATCACTGATCTTTTTTATTTAATGGTCCAGATCTGTGATTTCATCAGAGTAGTGAACTTCAGGAGGGAAACTTCCAGAAACAGAACTCTATTGCTAACTAGTGTCCAAGGTATAGTCTTAGTGAGTTACCTGGGCACTGGGAGGTTTAACGACTTGCCATTGTAACACACTTGGTCCCTCTCAGAGCTGTGACTGAGAAGCCAGGGTTTCTTGGCATTCTGACTCCAGGTCTAGTACTCTAGCTCTTTCAAGTTTGTAAAGCCCTTTAAGCACATTGCCTCTGTTGAATCTCATACAGCCCTGTGTAATCAGGGTTATAGGTATTGCTATCCCCATTTTGCAGAACAGATTATTGAGGATCAGAGAAATCAAACGACTTTTCCACAATTATACATCTATTATTTGGGGCAGGATTTGAACTCAGATCTCTCTAACTCCAGCTAGGTGGTTCAGAGTGTGGAGTCTAGCCTGGAGTGAGGAAGTCTCATTTTCTTGAGTTCAAATCTGGCCTCAGACACTTATTAGCTGTGTGGCCCTGGACAAGTCATTTAATTCTGTTTACCTTAGTTTTCTCACCTGTAAAATGAGCCAAAGAAGGAAATGGCAAATCACTGCAGAATCTTTGTGAAGAAAACTCCAAAGTGGGGTCATGGAGAGTCAGAAATGATTAAACAACTCCAAGTCTAGTATTTTGCCTACTAAGTCACAGGGTCTCATATATAAATGTGAATCAGAACAATGGAAGTACAAAGTGCACTTTTTTCAAGGGGAAGTTTTTTGGGAGACTATTTAGATTAATTCAACACTGACATACATGAATTTACCAATCATTGACATAATAATAGCAAGCATTTATATAGCACCTTATATGTGTTATCTCAGTTGATACTTATAACCCTGAGTGGTCAAGTGCTATCACTACAATTACCATCATTATCCCCATTTTATAGATGAGGAAACTGAGGCACAAAACACTCAAGTGACTTGCCCAAAGTCACACAGCTACTAAGTGTCTGAGGCAGGATTCAAACCGAGGTGCTCCTGACTCCAAGTTCCTGTACCACAAAGCAAAGATCTATGTGTTATTCAAAAGGCGCATGGCTAAAGTCTGAATAGGTTTGTCATATACTAAATATTCAGCTTAACTGGGCAATATGCAGGTTAAAATGTTGGAAAGTCATGGGGATTGTCTACTACCACCCCAGGTTCGGATATTAGTTTTTACATCCCTAGTGGCATGGTAGAAGAGCCTTCGTGAGTGACTCTATAAGGTAAGGTTATTGAGACAGCTAGGTGACTATGCCTTGGAGTCATGAAGACCTGAATTCAAATCTGGACTCATTTACTAGCTGTATGACTCTGAAAATATTACTTTATTTCCCTCAGCCTTAGTTTCCTCATCTGTAAAATGAGAATAATAATAGCCCTGCCTTCCAGGGTTATTGTGAAGATAAAATATGATGATATTTGTAAAGCACTTGACAAACTTTAATGTTTTATATAAATATTATTGTTATCATTATATGTCATGGAAATAGCATTACCCAGCGATCAATGATGAAAGGGAATTAAAAACAAATTGAAATGATATGTGTAATCATCAATTGTCTAGCTTCTCTGAAATGTTTGCTTTCCAAGATAACTCATTCATAGGGAATACTTGGCAAATCCCATGTTCTATCCATTTTGTTGTTGTATTGTCCTGCCTGACTCTTCATGACCCCATCTAGGGTTTTCTTGGCTCTGCTATTTCCTTCTCCAGCTCATTTTACAGATGAGGAACTGAGGTAAACAGGGTTAGGTGTCTTGACCAGAGTCACTCAGCTAGTAAGTGTCTGAGGCTGGATTTGAACTCAAGTCTTCCTGACCCCAGGCCTGCTCCTTTATCACTGCACCACCTAACTTCCCAACACCTACTCCATCAACACCTGTTCCTTTACTAGAGATTCTACCAATACCCACTTCTTAACAAGAGATCTGCCATCAGAAAAGGGTCTATGTGTACATTACCTGCAGTGTACAATTATGGGTCCTCTGCCTGAAGAGGCAATTCTGTCCTCTTCTACATCCAGCATGAGTTGGAGGAGGGGCTGAGCACTGTCGGGAGTTTTATGGTCCGGCCAAGATGTATACCAGTAATGCTTCACATGTTGGGTGTGACTTCCTTGCTGAAAAGAGTACAATAACAACAGAAAACATACTTCATCCACACAATGGACCAAGGTGACATCCAGTCCATCTACTACTGAACCTCAGGGTACTTTGTTTTGCTCCCAGTATTAAATGGACAGCTTATTTAAAAGTAGAATTCTTGGGTCTACTATGAATCATACAAAATGAGACGGCGTGACTGAGATGCAATCAACACATCAAACATTGACAAGATCCCAGATAAATCCATTACAAGTTGTCTTGTGATCCTTTGGGAATGGTACATTTTGAAAAGATATCCTCACGTTGAGAAAGTTTTACTTTAATGTGAGAATGTGATATCCTTTCACTCTTTTAAAACAACCATTCTTAAGTTGACGTATTTATGTTTTTCATTCCTATTATTTATCATGAACACACCCCCTGACATAAAAACACACACATAACTGTACAAACTCTCTTTTCGCCTTATTTGCCCACCACAAATTTCTGTATATGCCCTTTATACTCTCATTCAAATTTTCTCAATGAAATCAGTTACTATGTAGATTTTATTTAACCTATACATGATTATCTAGATAAGGTTGATATCTTCAGGGTCAGTTATCACACTGTGAAAATAATTTCAAGGCCATATCTCCTAGGATATTCTCAAGCATCAGTGAATAATATATGTAGTCTCGCTGTGAAAGAGTCTGGCCTGGGGAAAGTCACTGTAAATTAACTCTAAGTTTTTGAAGATCTCATTACCACCTCTGTCTTGTCTTGCCACCCACTAGCACAGATTTTCTTTTTCACAGTTGCCAAGCTTTAATTAATGTCCAAGCAATTTTCCCCCGTCATTATGGTAATACCTCAAATGTGAATAGGAAAAACTAGTTCAAATCCTGTTTTTAAATGCCTTTCAACAAATTAAATCAGGGATCCCTTATCTATGAAAAAATCATAACACTCCATCATAAATTGAAGGGTCTATTAATACTAATTCAATTGATTTACATAATCAGACTGGCTAAAATAAATTTAGGATCTGATTTTATTTGGCAATTGTAAAATTATTGTATTTCCTTTAAATCTAGTATGATTATTTTAATAAGCATCACTGATTTCAAAGCAAATTTTAAAGAAAATAATATATCTATTAATAATAGATGGCAATTTTATTATATGATACATAATGCAATTGTTTTGTTATAATTCTAATATTTATTTTGGAGAAGGATTTTTCTTACCTTTAGGGTAAGGTTTCGGACAGTGTAGTTATCACATTCTTTCACACCAAGAACCAAGACTTCAACTTTTCCATAAATCCCTCTCTTTTCTGGCCAGTAGAGTACACATTTCTTAAAGAAAAAAAAAAGTACAACTGAGAAAATATGAAGAGTTTTATTGGTCTTGGAACATATTTCATTCAAAGATCTTAATGTTTTTCTTGAGTAGCATTGTTCAAATGGGTGGGAGCCCTAACAACAAACTCAGTCCCGAGCAGTTGCTGAGTTATCTAGAGGACAGGGAGTGAGAGCAAATTGAAAAGAGATGAAATCAAAGAATTTTTGAACTTTACAGCAAACCAGATTTAGCCAGATTTAATCTGAAGTCAGATTAAAACAAAAGGCTGTTATTTTGCCACTCTAACCCACAGCCCGTGCCTTCAGCAAACCAAAATCTATTTCAAAAGTAACTGGAAACCAGGAGTTCTTAATCTTTTTTTCATGGACCCTTTCAGCAGTTTGGTGAAAACTATAGACCCTTCCCCAGATTGATGTTCTTAATTACATAAAATAAAATCAATAGATTTACAAAGGAATCCAATCATACTGAAATAGTTATCAAAATTATATATATCTTAAAAGCCTCACCAAATTAGTGTATACAATAGTAAGAAGCCCTGCTATTGAGCAGTGTGTTTTCTCTTGGAGCTCAAATCCAAGCATATAAAGAAATCTTAATAGATACTACATCCATACAATTTCATTTTCCAAGAGAGCAGTTGGCAATCATAAGACTGTTGTGAAAGACATTTAATTGAAATAATTGTAAAAGTGATTCCACAATGTAATCAATCAATCAGCAAACATTTATCGAATACTTACTATGTGTCAGGCCCTATATTGGTCTCTGGGGATACAGGGACAAAAATGAAACACTCCCTTTCTTTGCAAGCTGACAAATGGTTGTATTTGCTTTAGCTTGTGGAATTTCGATGTACAGTAATTCAATTTTGAGAAGAGGCAACTTGGCATAGTTGTTACAAGGTTAGTTTTGGAATCAGAAAGGCCTGAGAAGTCTATTCTGATATGTATTAGGTAGGGGATCATCGAATCAACCTCTGAATATCTTGGATAACTCTCAAAGCCTATAGATTGCTGATTGTTGCTGATCTGTACCTATAGAGGGAGTTTTCACACTTGGGGTTTGCTATAATGATGACATAAGCCTTCTACCTGACTCCCTTGCCTCTACCCCAATAGATTGTAATACCTTACAGTATAGATGGATAGATAGTGATATATAAATATATAATATACATATATTTGTACATGCTGTATATATACCCATGAATATATACATAGAGACATATGGATATATTTGCATATATAAATACAAATTATATAGACTATACAAATACAAGTGAATGTATCTATAGATCTATATCCATCTTTCTCTTTCTCTCTCTCTCTCTCTCTCTCTCTCTCTCTCTCTCTTTCTCTCTGTCTTTCTCTCTCTCTCTCTCCCCCTCCCTCTTTCTTTCTCCTGTTCCCTCTCTTCTCTCTCCCTACTCTCCTCTCTCTCCTTTATCTATTCACTTGTATTTGAATTTTATTTAGAGGCTCTGAAAATCTGCTTTAAGCTTCTAATAGAAGATTTTCTAGAAGTAGAAAGCTAATTGTCCTATAATATTTTTTTCTGTCATGCTCATAATCTCTGAGATCTTGTCCTTCTTGATGTAACTCCCTTCCCTACATTCAGCTGGTCCATTATATTTCCAGCATCATTTTTCTTAGTAAGACAAATCTTGTTGATCTGTAGTTTTTCATATGATTCCTGGAGAACCTGTTGATCATGGGAAGCTCCTTAACTCATCTTTTTTTTTAAAGTTAATTTTTGTTGACTTGTTTCAATTTTAAATTGTCTAAATTCCTCACTTACTCCCTCCCCTCCCCCTCCTATTAATCCCTCAAAGTTTCATATTATACATCCAGGCTACCTTCTTGGAGGAAAACTGGCAAGAAGAAAGAGTAATCTGACAAACATGGAAAATATTCAGTATGCATACAAGTTTATGTGCAGCAATACTTTTGATTCAACTTATGATTCCATTGGTATAGAGACATACATGTTCTCGACCTAGTTATAAGTTAGTTTGAATTATTATGGAGGCACAGACCCTTTCCAATCATGCTTAAAAAAAAACAAGCAAAACAAACAAATGACCCTATAAAATACCGCTCTCCAATCTTAAACACACATCTTTAGATATATCTATATTATTCCATCAGTCAAGATTTTAATTTCTCCTCAGAAGCATATATCTTTTGAGTGTGTGGTGAAAGGCAAACAGGCTTTTAAAAGAATAGCTGCAGACCCTGGGTCATTTTCTTTTTCAGGTAACTCCCCTTTCTCTACTGAACACCTGTTTCTTCACATCCATTTCCAATGTAACTCATACAGACTTATTTTTAAGAACTGCTACTTTACTAATTATAACAGAACAGAAGATGAATCATCTTAAAGTCACAAAAATTAACTGGGGGAAGGGTGGTGAGGGAAGGAAGACATATTGAAAGGTTATCATGACATCTAGAAATATACTATAAGATCACATGCCATGATCTATTGCAGCCATTTCCCCAAGTGAAATCTTGAGTTCTCCATCCCCTATCCCCCAAAACATATCCATACAGAACATCTTGATCACTTTCAAATAAAATTAAATTATTTCAGGTTTATTTGAATGCTAGAAAACCATTGAAGATTTTTAACCTAGTTAGTTGGAGAATGTTGAATTTAGCTGAACACAACATAGTAAGACACAAAAGAAGCATCTTAAAATAAAACCTCTTTATCCCTCTGGCAGTTCCAAAGGGACTATTATATCCCTTTATACATTATACAAAGCTTAAAATCTACCCAGTTTGGGAAAGGTAAATCACACTACCCCATCTACCTGGTTTCTTTCAAATGATATAACCCATTTCACTTCAAGATCCAGAAAGCTATCTTAAAGTCTGCCCCTTGGAAGATGCCCAGAATAACGACAAAGCCAAAACCCGCCCCCCAATAATAACATATTGGGGAAATAAAAAGGCACTGAAAACTTCAGTCATCACCTATCTTGGCACGTAAGCCCCGTTATCCATTATCAGACCTAAGCAGTATGAATCTCCCTGGGAGGCCAGATGTCATTGCTGAGATGAAAAGAACCATTTCACCAGGCAGCCAGCACCCAGTGGAGCAGGCTTCCGAACCTCCTTGATAAAATGCGTCTCTCCCAAGACTCCAGTAGCCTCTCAAGAGTGTTTTTCTTGACTCCTTACCAGCAAAGCAATTGGCAACCAGAACTGGGAGGACAATGAAGTGTGACTTGTTCATGCAAACACCCTTAATTAACATTCCCATCTCCATTATGAGATACAATAGCTTATTTTTAAACACAGCTACATTCTTTCTTTCTTTTTTTTTCTTTTAGGAGAACATGGAAGAATTTGAGTGCTTCTGAATATGGAGTTACATAAAAATATGAAATATTATCTCATTTTTGAGCAGCAGCTACATTGTGATTATTGTTCTAAAATGATAAGAAAGGGATTGAAAATGAGATAAGGGGAAATAGGACAATTCATTAATTTCAATTTAGGAATTTTCAAATAACACACATCTGTTGTCATTTTTGTCACTACATCCATTCATACATTTTCTTAGAGGAGGAGTTCTTAATTTCTTTGGTGTCCTGGACCCATTTGGCAGTCAGGGGGACCTATGGGTCCCTTCTCAGAAGAATGGTTTTAAATGCATAGGATTACAAAAGAAACAAAATTCACTAAAATTGTATTTAAAACATTTATCTATATATTTATCTCTATCTATATGCATATATGTTGGCTTTCTTTTAAAAGAATCATGGATCCTAGATTAAGAACCCCAGAGCTAGAGAATCAGAGATACAGAAATAGAAGGGACTTTAAATGGTAAGGTTAAACTCCATCATTTTGCAAATGGAAAACAATGAGTCAGGGAGAAGTGACTTAATCAAGGTCTCAGAGACAATTGCTGGCAGTCAGAATCCAAGTCCAGGAGCTCTTATTTGAAACTCAGAGGCTTTCAGTTTGTACCATGATTCAAAAGTGCAATATGACTGTTTTCTTCACCTAACTAGTATGTTTCCACCTATTACAACTGTACTGTTATTCATCTGAAATGAACACTGAGTCCTGAAATGCCATGGTTTAGATAACTTTGGAGGAAAAAAAGTTAAGTAAACTTAGGATCAATAAGTGACTTGATAACTGGTTAGAAAATAGGTTATAGAGGAAGGAAAGGGTACCAATAAAGACCAGTATAGTAGCCTATTTAATGTTCATCTTCTCTTTGACCCTCCCCCCTTCACTGGGACATTCAGAATTCTTTGTGTAAAGAATGTAGTTTGGTCAATAGCTTATTCTCCTGAGGAGATAGGGGAAGAAGGGAAGGAAGAAAACCATTCAACTGAGTAGTACTTTTTTTAGAAGGCCTTTTAAGCAGCATGTAAAGAAGGTTTTGCTCTATTAGATAAAGAACCACAAGGAGAAAAGTTATGAAAGGCTCCATGCCAAGGAGTTTGAGCAAAAAGAGAATATTGATGTCAAACTAGCGCCATATCACATTCAATGTGTGCGTCTGAGAAATTCTATGGGTGGTCTCCATGTCATTGCACAGGTGACCCCTGACAGCCCCCCGCTCCCCAACACTCTGCTTCTTTAAGTTCCTAGTCTCCTTCAAAATATACATTTGGTGGCCAAGTCTTTTTAAAGCCTTTCATGATCTTTTCAATACCCCCTTTTTTCCCCACAGCCCTAGCTAGCTGTCTACAGGAAGCCTTTCCCAACCTCTCTTAGTTCTAGCACCTTCCCTCTCATTTATTTTCTGTTTTTCTTATATTTAGCTTGTTTGTATGTATCTATTTGTATGCTACTTATCCTATTAGATTGTGAACATCTTGAGGGCAGGGACTATCTTTTGTTTTTGCTTCTTTTTGTTCTTGGCATACCCAGAACTTAAGACAGTCACTGGTAAAAGTAGGCACTTAATAAGTGTTTATTGATTGACTAACTCTTTACTTCTTGAAATTATTTTTTATTTATATTTATCTGTGTATACAATAAATTCTTACCCACTCCTAGTAAAATATAAACTCCTTGAGATCAGGGACTACTTTGTTTTTTTTCTCCCCCCACCCCCACCCCTAGCCTTTATGGAGCTATGTGAATAGGAAGTGCTTGATAAATTTGCATTTAATTGAATGGGCTCCTCTCCTCCTCCTCCCTTTCCTCTTTTTTGTCCTCTTCCTCCTCTTCTTCCTCCCTTTCCCCCTCCTCCTCCTTATACTCCTCCTCTTCCTCCATTCCTTCTCCTCTCTGTCCTCTTCTTCCTCCTCCTCCTCCATTCCTCCTCTTCCCTCTTATCTCCCTCTTCTTCCTCTCCCTCTTCCCCATCTACTCCCTCCTCTTCCTCCCCCTCTTCCCTGTCCTCCTACTCTTCCTTAAATATCAAGGGCAATAGAAATATTTGGTAGTGTTTGAGATAAAAGAAAACAGATAACACTTTCTATTAAATATGAACATGTTTGAAAGTGACAGGTTTCATTATTCTTTCATGGAAAAGAAATGCTCATTAAAAAAAAAAAAGTCTTCTTCCTATCATAAATGGAAAGTATATGAGAAACCAAGAAAGAAAAATGTTTCCCCAGTATGTTGATTTGTGTTCACACAAGACATGTCTGTTTAATTGTTTTTAATCATAACTAAAACAGCATCTAACTCTTCAGAGTGCCAATTCTCCCAGTCTTTTGTTAACATTTCCAGAAGGGACAGTCACCTGCTTCCTCTGAAATGAATAGAATGCTGTCTAAATATGTATCTAGAAACTTGGCTGAGTGTGTTATAAAGTGATTCAGCATTACCAGCACACCCTTCACTGTACCATATGTTACAGTGTCCATCTGTACCTATGGTGTCCACTCCTGGGGAGAGCTTCATTTTTAGATGAAGCCATGTGGTTGGAACTACTTCCTGTTGAGTTTTTGCATTCCTTTAGTATACTAAATATTTATGGTTTCACCAAAATTCATTCTGTAATTATTGTCAATTGATCAACAAATTTGTTGGCATATTTAAGGCACTATGTTAGGAATTGCTGGAAAAATACAAGATTTACTCCTCTCAATGAGTCAACAATCTTGTTGGAGAGACAAGGTGTATATGAAAAAAAAGAACTATCTAAAAATATGAGGTAGATATTGAGAAATGCCAAATAAATAATATAAACACTAAGTGGAGAAAAAGTTCAGAGGGACAAAAGATCACTATAGGACTGAGTAGTTATGTAGGCAAGATTCATACTTATATCAATCAATAAGCATTTATCAAGCCCCTACCACATATCAGGCACTGTACTCAGTGCTGGGGATACAAAAAGAAGCAAAAAATTGGTCCTGCCTACAAGGAACTTATAATCAAATGAGGAAGACAATGTGCAAACAAATATATGCAAAACAAGATATCTACAGGATAAACAGGAAATACAGACAGTTCTTGCTCTATGTAAGTGGACCATTCCATAGACATCTACTAAAGCAATTTTTTTTGTAATATAAATTTGGACTTTGGGAACATAGGAAAGAGGCCACCCACCCATTGAGGGAGTGGACCAGCACATGGTTTAAGAACACATAGGGCGTGGGGATGGAGAAGTGAGAATAGGAGAAGGAACATGGGAGGTAAGACCAGTCACATGGGAGACTGACTTGCAAGTCCAGTGGAATCTGCCTCTCAAGCCAAGTCCTTGACCCAGGGAAGTAGCAGTTTCTCCACATCTCTTAGAGGGTTTGCAGGGGGCAGAGGGAGGCGGGGAGGTGGGGTGGCACTGTTTTCATCTTTTGGTGTTGTTTTTTGAGTTTTTTTGTTTTATTTGGTGGAGAGGAGGTGAGAGGCCAGGGGCCAAGCTGTGGGGCAGGAGCAGAGACAGAGCACAGTACTGCACTGTTAAGCTAACAGGTTTTTGTTTTTTTTAATGTGCATTTCTTTCATAATTATCTACATAAAATTGAATTTGCATAATGCAAATTTACATAACATGAGAAAGTAATTAGCAAAGAGAAGGCACTGGAAACTAAGAGGGATTAAGGAAGGCTTCCTGTAGAATTTTAGGTGGGACTTAAATGAAACCAAGGAGGTCAATAGCCCAAGTGGAGGATGAAGAATATTCCAGGCATGGGAGGACAGCCAGAGACAATATCCTAAGCCAAGAGTTGGAAAGTCTTGTTTGTGGGACAGATAGGAAGCCTGCAATTATCAGGGAATATGTATCATGAGAAGACTGGAAAGATAGGAGGGGCTACTTCATGAAGGTTTTGAATGCCAGACACAGCATTTTATATTTGCTCCTAGAGGCAAAAGGAAGTCGCATTTATTCATCTCTAGTTCTGTGTCATTTCTCCCATTCTCCAGATCTATTCTCCCAATCATACCTGTGACTCCAAGCAAATCACTTAGTGACTGAGTTTCTCCAGCTGGTAAATAATCATGGCCATATTATTATAACATTGGAAGAGATCTCAAGAAGTCCACATCATATTTCTCCTTTCAGGAGAGGAGCTTTTTAACTGTGTATGTGTATATGTGCACATACATGTGTGCATATGTGTGTGCATGTGTGTGTGTGTGTGTGTGCGTGTGTGTGTGGCATGGACCCTATTTGACTATCATGAAGCCTCTAAATGGACCAGATTTCAAAATAATCTTTGTTGCCCACATTCATAATTGAAGGCAATACTAAATTCCAGTTATTGGTTAGTGAAAATGATAACGTAATTTTTTTCCCCATCCAAATCCACAGAATTCTCTGCAATATATCAATAGTCCCCTTGTGGACACCAGGTTAAGAACCATTATTTACCTCTTTCAGAGGCAATAATGGTAAATAATGATAAGTAGACCATTATTTACATCATTCAGAAAAGTAACCAGAGAGATTCCACCTTTGTTCTTAAATTCCTCCTCTCTTGATTCTTTGTGATATGAAGGTAACTTGGGTTCTCAGAGGTTACATCGGCAAAGCACACTAACCTATCCTACCAAGTTAGAAAGGTATTATTTCTGAACCTGGCAAAAGATTGAATAGCTATGTTCTGAGGGCCAGATTAAGGTCAGAAAGACTCATTAGAAAATTGTCCTCAGAGTAATTAATTTCTTAGTCACAGCAAAAGCATGAAGACAATCTAAGTAAAGATGGATTGGACTGACTATTAGTAACCACAACAAAATATAGATATGTTATATATTTAAAAGTATATAGCAATTGTCTCCCTACATAAAAGATTTCTTTGATATATCATGGATTTCTCTAGATATCTCATAGATATTCTCTAGATAGTGAGGCCACCAGTCCTCTAACATCTTGCTTCCTCAGTTGACCACTATTGTATGGACTGAGTTTTGCTTTAAAAATTCTACCTCTGTGTTTGCATTATCCACAAGTATTTGTAATAAATCCAATTTCTCCAGCTACTCACCTATCTTCTTCAAGTTGGATTTGGCCATAGATAGGGTGGATGCTTTGTCTGCCTGACTACTAAATGTGGATGTAATCAAATAACACTTGCTATTTTGGACCTATCTTCTCTCTTGAGCATTATAGGTTTTGGCCAACATCTCTTCTCTAGCAATGGAAAATGCAATTAAAAAACCAAAACCTTGAAATACTAACATTTGACAGATTTGGTTTCTCTCCAATGGAATTCCCTTCTTTATGAGACCTGCCTGGGTGAAATAATTCAAATTTTTAAATCTCTAAAATTTTTATTTCAAAGACAAAAAGAGTCTTTGTTCCATCCATTTTCCTCCTGTTGTATATTTCAATTATTCCTATTTTGCACATAAGTAGGTGGTTAAAAAAGTCTTGGAAATAAAATAAGAAAATATGATATATTTCTTGCCAAAAATTTCTTACTAAAACACCAAGATAATTCATGAGAACACCAAGCCTGAGAATTCCTAAGGATGCCTCCTCCTTTTCCCTCTAAATTAGGAGGAAATGACGGCTGTCTGTCTAAAAACAATGACTGTAAATACTAATTGAAAGTCAGTGCAACTTTGGTAAACATGCGGTTTCCTCATAGTCTGAAAGTCACTAGACATTTCTTTCAAGCTATTCTTCTCTCTGTTTTGTTTGAATATCTGACATTTCAGTATTTCCTCTATAATATCATCTACACATTTCTGGATAGTCTAGACATACTATGAAATTCCATTAGATGTCAACAAGGAAACCTGCCCTAATATTTACTTTGATAACCAGCACTATAGATGGTATTGATTCTTTGAAAGTACAGACAGCAGGACATATTGGAAGGGCATAAACCATAATACTTTAGACATATTAATGCAATGTATATATGTTATAATCCAGGCATCTTGGAAAGCAAGTGGTTAAAAATGGGAGGCTTCTTTCTCATACCTGGCTTTAAAAATTCAAAAGGAAACAGGCAGAAAAAATTTCACTAACCTTAAAACAGTTGACATTTGTAACTCACTTTAAATCTTGCAAATTGTTCACATACATTATCTCATCTAATACTTATGACTACACTGAGAATGTATCCCCATTTTGTAGAAGTGAAAGCTGAGGGTCAGAAAATTTAAGTGACTTGTTCACAGTCATAGAGCTGGGCTCAGTAAGTAGGAGCCAAACCCTGGTTTTCCTGACTCTGAGCTTAGCACTCTTTCTACTATATCATACTATCTCTAGGATATACACATGATTAAAAATCTCCACTTGGCTTTAATACTAAGAATATATAACCTTGTAAGAACAGTGGCAGATTGGATGGATTTATAGATCTGAGAAATGAGAAATTCTTGTCCTGCTTAGAACACAGATAAAAGAAGGGATCTTGGAAGAATTTGCTCTTTGCAAAAATACAGTCATGGAGAATGTTGTGACAATATATTTTCTAAACACACACTCACAGTATGTGGTAGTAAGGCTGGAATGACATATAAGGTTGATTATAGCAGCAGTAGAAGACAACCACCATTTATAGCACCAAGGCTCAACCAAGAAAGCCAAACTAAATGTTGAAAAAGAATGGTGAAGAGGACAGAGCTCAAGTTTTGAAGTATAGAAAATCTAAATTAAAATCTCAGCTGTGACATGTTTTACTTGTGAATCTTGCTCCAATCCCCTGACCTCTTTGAGTCTCAGTTTCCTTATATGTAAAATGAGGGATGAGATTATTTGTTTTACTCAGCTTGCAAGGTTGAAGCAAAGAAACCACTTTATAAACCTGTAAGTTTTTTTAAATAAATGTGAACTATTCTTATATAAATTTAAGCTATTATTATATGATTTGTGATTTTTGTCTCCTATTGTGAGAGCTTCCTCCACTAACTCATACTGCAACCTTTTTGTAGCTTGCAGATTATTGTTGTTGCTGAGTCTCGTAAATTGTAGCCAACTTTTTGTGATCCCATTTGGGGTTTTGTTGGCAATGGTGGTTTGCCATTTTCTTCTCCAGCTCATTTTACAGATGAGGAACTGAGGCACACAGGATGAAGTGACTTATCCAGGGTCACATAGCTAGCAAGTGTCTGAGGCTGGATTTGAACTCAGGGAGATGAGTTCCTGATTTCAAGCCCAGTGCCCAATCCACTGCACTACCTAGCTGTCCCTACCATTATTATTATTACTGTCTTTTGAATATACTTTTTAGTAGATAAGTACAATTATAATTTATGTGTCATTTGATAGAAATTTACTGACTGACACATATTGTTCCTCTGATACATTAAAACTCTATTATGAAAGATCTAATGACTCTTCTTTCTCTATCTTGTATTATAAAGTGGAGAAAATTAATATGTACCACTAGGCTGACAAATTGAATGGTAGGCAATTTATGATAGGCTTTCACAATGATGGCAATGCATCTTAAAATCCTTATGCAATATTGTGTCTCATAAATATTCTTTTGGATTTTATTTACTAATAAATATGCAGCAGGACCAAATAATAATGTTATTGGGGAAGACTAATTTTCTGCCCCTGAACACCTACATTATTAATGAAATAGATTATAAAGTAGTGATCTGGACTTGTTTTTCCCCTATTAAGTTTCTTGAGATGAAAAAAAAAACAGGCCATGTAGAATATCAAAGTATGTGAGTATAGTTTAAGAACACAATCTCATAGCAATTGGTAAAAAAAGCTGGAAGACCTATGAAGATGCTGTCATGAATTTTATAAGGTGTGTTTCAATCTTTATAATTTTGTGGTTTTGTATAGCATAATCTCCCTTCATATATAGTTTCTTTTGAAGCTCTCCTATCTCCATGGCACACTTTGTAGAGCTTGGCAGTGGCTGATAAAAGGGAGGAAGAGGGCTGGACTGTGTAGGGGAAGAAGGATTGACAGTGAACAGGGACAAATGATGAATAAGGAATACAAATACTAGGGTGGAATAGGGACAAAAGATGAATGGGCAAGGCAGGGGCATAAGGGAAAATTGAAAAACAATCTATTAAGGTGGAGACAGGCCTAGAGGTAATGGATAACACTGTAGACCAAAAGAGGATAGAGAGAAATAAGGGAGATGAAAACAACACAGTCAAGGGGTCAAAGGAAGAGGGGGTGCAGAGAGAGGGAGCAGAAAGGAGAGAAACAGTGGATGTGGGAGAAGAAGAGGAGGGGAGAAAAGAACAAAAAAAAATAAAAAGAGAGGGGAAATGAGAAGAAAGGGGATGGAGAAGAAAGGGAAAGAGAAGTTCTAAGGCAGACAGAGAAGGGGAAAGAATGGCATTTTGGACTGTACTCTAAGCCAGGCTTGTAAGAAAGGCTGAATAGTAGATAGACCCTATAATGAAATAAATCTTGTAATGACTTGGAAAAGGTTATTTTCTTATGCCACAGAGGAAAAGAAAGCCAATTATTAGTACTATTTGGTAAGAAGTTGTACCCTAGAATTTCATTTTAGAGAGGCCTTATAAAATAATGGAAAAAGCATTCAGTGTCTGAGGTCAAATTTGAACTTAGTAAGATGAGTCTTCCTGACTCCAGACCTGGTACTCTTATCCACTGCTCCACCTAGCTGCCTACATAGCTATAAATATATAATTAGAAAGGTAGATAGATAGATAGATAGATGTATAAATTTATGTACCTATCTATAGCTACCTTATATCACTAGAGTTCCATCTCTGGAACTCTGTACTCCATCATCTCACACATACATACATACATACATACACACATACATACTACATGCATATATGTATAAGGCCCCATGTATGTGCATACATATAATGTGTACATTATATAAAAATAAGCATACAAATACATATGCAGTTATACATAATTACAAACATATACATATATTTACATAGTAGATCTTCATTCTATAGGCATCTCAAACACAATATGTCTTTATCCCCTAAGCATCATCCTACTTTTTGCTGAAGGTACCACCATTCTCTCAGGCACCAAAACATATAACTTTGGAATCATCCATCCCTATTCTCGCTCCCTCATTATTCTCCTTATCTGCTTAGTAATGAAATCCTGTGGATTTTATCTCCACAACATCTCTCAGCCATCTTCCTAATAGAATCCTTCATCAGCTTTTCCCTCAAATCCTCCTAATTCATCATCTTGCTCTCAGTCTCCCCTCTTTCTAGTCTCTCTCCGATCAGCTTAATCTTCCCAAGGCACAAGTCTGACAATGTCACTTTGGTTCTCAAAACTCTTCATTGCCTCAGTGGCTTCTCATTGCCTAAAAGATAGGCACTTTGTCATTTAAAGCCTTATACAACTTGACTCCTGCCTATTTTTCCAACTGTATATTATGCACTCTACATTCCAGCCCAACTGTACTATTGGCTATCCCTTGAACATGACAAATTATATCTTGCCTCTAACAATACATCTCTTACACCTCTCACTTCAGGAATAAAATTCTTCCCCATTTTACTTCTTTTTTTTTTTTTTTTGCTTTTTGGAGGGCAATTGGGGTTAAGTAACTTGCCCAAGGTCACACGGCTAGGTTTTTGTTTGTGTGTGCGTTAAGTGTCTGAGGTCGGATCCGAACTCAGGTCCTTCTGACTCCAGGGCCGACGCTCTACTCATTGCGCCACCTAGCTGCCCCTACCCATCTTACTTCTAAGAAGAAATGTACCTAGTAGCATTATTGTCTTCCTTCAAGGTTTAGTTGAGGAGCTATTGAAACTTTCAAATGATATAGTCCTCTGTTCTGGCCATCATCCTCTGGACACAGCAGTTTGCCAATGACATTCCTAAAATGTGGCATTTGGAACTAAATACAACATTCCAAATGTGTTCTGACAGTCAGATTACATCAGGACTTTTACCTCTTTCAAATTTTAATGTAGCCTAGATATTAGGATTGTTGATTGCAATATCATAGTATTAATTCATATTAGGCTTATACTGTACCAAAAATTCCAAGTCTTTTTTGTTCTTAATATGGGCTGCTGACTAACTATATCCCTCCCATCCTGTAATTGTATAGGTTTTTTAATTTAATCCAAACATAGAACCTTAAGTTTATTCCTAGTAAATTTCATTTTAGTATATCTGACTTTTGTGATCCTGGTTATATAACTTCTTAACTAAATATCCTTCCTCAAATTCATATCAAACACAAAACTCTGGATAAATGGTCTTTAATGAGTGTTGGGACCTTCCAGTGTGAAAGTCTTAGTGAATTTAGACTTAGTGAATATAGACCATCTATACCTTTATCCAAGTCTTTCTAGTGAATCTTCATTTTGTCTTTGAATCTCTAGCACCTAATATGACATTATGAATACAATAGGTACACAATAAATGCTTATTAAATTCCTTCTAATTGATAAAAATATCTAGCAACATGACACCCAGAAGAGATGTTTAAGGCATATCATTTGGTTCCTCCTTCCAGGCTGACATGGAGCCAGTAATCACTATTCTCTAGGTTATATAATCTAAAAAGTTCCAAATTGTCCTAACTTTGCCATATCTACCTATCTCTTCATAGAGCAATATCACAGTGTAGCAGATAGAGGGATAACTGTGGAGCCAGGAAGATTCAGTTTAAGTCCTAGCTCTGACACATACTAACTGTTGAATCCAGTAGAAGGTAAGGTCATTGAGGGCAGGATTGTTTTTGTATTTGTCTTCCCGGTGCCTAGCTCAGTTCCTGGCACATGGTAGATACTTAACAAATGCATGTTTATTAATAGATTGATCATGTAAAATTCACTAAGACTTTCACACTGGAAGGTCCCAACATTCATTAAATCATAGGCCTGGATGAGAGGAAGAAAGAAAGAAAGAAAGAAAGAAAGAAAGAAAGAAAGAAAGAAAGAAAGAAAGAAAGAAAGAAAGAAAGAAAGAAAGAAAGAAAGAAAGAAAAGAAGGAAGGAAGGAAGGAAGGAAGGAAGGGAGGAAGGAAGGAAGGAAGGAAGGAAGGAAGGAAGGAAGGAAGGAAGGAAGACCTCTTATTCTATGTCCTTAAGGACATCATGACAAACTGTCTTCTTGAATTCAGGCTGTTGCAAGGATCATGCTTTGTAGACTATTAAATGCTGTATAAATGTAAGTTATATTATTTCTCACATTTAATAGGTAATTAGGACATAGTGTAACTAAGTCTTAACATTTGTAAAAAGGATGTAGACGAAAGCTCACTCATCTTACACTCTTGTCAACAGTGTGAATTTGAAATGTTCATATAAATTTTAGCATTTTGGGTACCACTAATATTCAACTCAGTTAACTCCAAACTTTATTAGTTTAATATAAATCTCTGTGCAAAATGCAATTAAAGATGCAGAGCTCAATAAAACATGGTCCATGGAAGAGAGAAGAGGTCACGGGATCAAAGACACAGGCTGAAGAAAGAAGCCTTGGAAAGATGGGATGCATGTTTCTTTGAGGCAGGAGAAAAAGAAGAGTCAATGGGTGATGACACAGAGACATTTGGGGACATGGAGGACAGGAGGTAAAGTAATTCATTTTTCAGTAGCTTTGAGAGTGTCAGGGAAAAAAAAAGCAATGAGGTCATCTGTTGAGATTGTAAGTAGGGAGTTGAGTTGTATAAAGGGACTATTGAGAAGCAGAAAAACTCAGCTAAGCTTAGGCAGTATGAAATTTATAGGAGATGAAATCAACCCACTTTTATGATTGGCTCCAACAAAGCTCTGAAGCCCCAAAGTAGAGAAATTGATTAGGGGGAGGTTATAGAGGCTTGGAGATTGCTCCAGTGAGCAATTAAGGGAGGTATTCTAGGATGCTAACAGATAGATGAATCAGCTGAGCCTAAGATCTAGGTTACTGAAGCCAGAGATGTACTTGAATCATAGGTGAGAGGCAGAAGTCCAGAGATCACAGTAAGGACAGCGACTAAGTCCTCTGTGTGTATAATGAGAGAGTGGAAGGACAGGAGGATGTGGGCAGAAAATCAAATTTTAGACTTCAGGGTATTTGAGGCAGCACATTTTTCATTAATGAGGAGGAGTGAGGCATTCTTGTACATGGTTGAAGTTTCTCTAGTTTTGGCAGCTAAGAAATAATAAGGTCAGAGTGCTGGAAGGTGATGGATTTATATGTTGCTCTCAAGATATCCTGAGGGATGTATGAAATCTAGGCTAACATTTTAAGAAAATACACATTTTTTTTTTCTGAGAGCATATAGCGTGCTGGATGTGGAGTCAGGAAGATCTGGATTCAAACCCTGCCTCAGACATTTATTAGCTGTGTGACCATGAGCAAAGCATTTATCTTTTGTGCCTCTATTTCTTCATGTAGAAAATGAGACAGCAAGGTGCCATAGTGAATAGAACTCAGAACCTGTAGTCAGAAAGACTAATCTTCCTAAGTTTAAATCTGGCCTCAGTCATTTGCTAACTGTGTGACCCAGAACCAGTCACTTCACCCTGTTTGCCTCAGTTTCCTCATCTATAAAATGAGCTGGAGAAGGAAATGGCAAACTACTCCAGGATCTTTGCCAAGAGAGCCCCAAATGGGGTCAGGAAGACTCAGACACAACTGAAAAATGACTAAACAACAAAATGTGTGTTGAACTTGATGAGGTTGAATACCCTTTCCAAGCTCTAAATCTATGATATGAGGGTGATGATGATGGTGGTGGTGATGGTGGTAATGGTGAGGTTGATGGTGGTGGAAATGGCGATGATGATGGTGGTGGTGGTGGTGATGATGATGATGATGATGATAGCAGTTACATAATGCTTTTAAGGTTCACAGAGTGCCTTACAAACATTTCTCATTTTCTCATCAAAACAATTTGAGCAGGTAGATACTATGATTGTCCTCATTTTATAAATGAGGAAACTGAGACCGATAGAGGTTAAATGACTTTCTCAGGATCACACAGTGAGAAATCCACATACTGAGGCAGAACTTGAGCTCAGGGTATCCTGATTCCAAGCCTGATAGTATCTCCTATATGTCCATGACCCTCTTCTCCACTATAAAATTCTTTAAAATGGACAGGAAACTTGGATTCCTTTTTCACTCTCTTTTTGAACTATGTGTAAGATCTTAGGGCAAGTAATTAATTATTTGTAGGTCTTGATATTCTCATCTCTAAAATAGGTATGATAAATGGCATAGTGAGTAGAGTGCTGGCTGGATATGAGGGCTGGGAAGACCAGAATTCAAATCCTCCTCCCGACATGAGCCATATGAACCTGGGCAAAGCTCTAAGTCTCAGTTTCTTCACTTGGGAGGGTTGGATGGGATGCTTGTGAAGATCATTTTGAGATCTAGATCTATGTTCCTTTGATGATATCATTATGACAGAGGTACGTTTTGGATATACTAAGTTTTTTTCCTCTTTGGAAGAAAGATACCATGCTAATTCAGAGAAGAGTATGAGTAGTGAACTATATGAAAGTGGAAAAATGGCCTAATCTTTAAATACTTGGAAGTTTCCGTCTTTAAAATGTTGTCAAGAGTATGCCATTTTTATTAATGGAAGATCTTTCCTTCAGTGTGGGTTCACACATAATGTTGGCAAGCATGTAAAAATCATACCTCATTTTTTTCTTTTAGCTTTGTGATCATAACAATGACGGGACTGTCCTCTTGCCAGACCATATGCCAGAAATCATTCACGGTGTTAATCATGGGCCCCTGTGTGGCGATGAAAGCTTTCTCCTCACCACTGTAACCCTGGTTTAAATGCAGAGACAAAAATATTGGCTTTAAATTCATGCCTTGCTCCAGAAATTTAGGTGAAAGATCTACAGAACAAAAAAGCTGTGTGAGTCCAAAAGCAACACAGAGTAGGAGAATGTCACTGAATATCAGCTCAGATTTTATGCAGCAGTTTTTCTAGGAAGCCAAGCATAGCATTATGGTACCCACTCAGACAACCCATGAGAACAAGAAGCTGACAAGGCCCAGATAGGGAAGACATAATAAATGTGCTATTAAAAATGCTAACAGTTAAGAAAAAGGCACAAAATAGTCAATAATGAAATCAGATAACTCTTAGGCTACATCAATGGGAGAGTGGTGGCAGGATGGGCAAAGAATGAAATTGTTATAACCATCTAGAAGAAATACATGTTTATTTACTCACCCTGATATAGTTAGCATTAATGTAGGTACTCAAAGAATCAGTTGGATTTTTTGGCTTCAAACACACTCTGCTGAGAGGATCTGATAATCAAAAGAAAAGATAAAATTAAGTAGATTACCCTGGAAAAGTTTCCTCGTGAACTCAAGTATCAGTGAATCGAATGCCAGATAGCACAGAATCTTGAAATCTAAGGAGATGGAAGGAATTCTGAGGACTTTTAGATGTACTTCTCACCTCACACAGGAATCCTCATGCCCTTAAAATATCTCTGAAAGATATCGAGCCATCTTCCACTTGAATGCCTTAGGCAATGGAGAACTCACTACCCTGGAAGGAAGTCCATTATGCTGTTAGGCAGAATTACTACAATGTTCTTCCTTATGTTGAATTTAAATCTCCCATTGGGAAGTGACTCTGTATATATTTAATCCCTCTTTAAACTCAAGGCCACCCTTGAGATATTTGAAAGTAGCTGTCAGATAATTCAGTGTTTCTGGTGTGTTCATTTTTATTGCTAGTTATTGACATGGAAAACCGGTATAGGATTTTAATAGTCATTTTGTCAATATCCACAGACTACATACAGATATCTCCTGACTTTAATTAATTTAAATCATTTCAATTCAACTCAACAAACATTTATGCAAGTCATTTCTAGAACGAACCCGCTCAGGAAGCCACCTGGATTTCATGCTCTTGTGGCTCCATTCCCTTACAGGTACAATGGGGCAGTTGAATCTTCTCTCCTTTTCATCCCTTCTAAGGTGTCCAAATTATCCAAAAAATGATTTACACCATTTACAATACAAGTCCGTCATAATCCCATGTCTAGGGCAAACTCAAAAGTGCTAAATGATGCTAAAATAGGAGGTAGTTGGGGAAGAAAGAAAATGTCAAAGAATTATAGCCCAGTCTTACTAGTCTACTTCTTTTCCCCCCACACAATAGTACTCATCTTTTCCTCCTGCCATTCCAATCATTGTCTCTGATGTCTAGAAAGTTTTTTCTCTTCACCTTCACTTCTTAGAATTGGTAACTTCCTTTAAGACTCAGTTCAAGTTCCATATTGTACAGGAAGCCTTATACAGTCTAGCATCCCCCACTTGAATATCTAAACTCAATGGGGAATTCACTACCTCACAAGGAAGCTTGGGGGCCAGGACCTTTCCATTTAAAGCAGAGAGTCCTAACCTGGAGTCCATGAACTTTTTTTTTTTAATATGTCAATAACTGTATTTTAATATAATTGGGTTTTTTGGTAATCCTATGTAATTTATTTTGACATTTAAAATATTCTTCTGAGAAGGGGTCCATAGCCTACCCTAGATTGCCAAAGTGGTCTATGATACCAAAAGGTTATGTATCCCAACTCCACCATTACTATGGATCTACTTTGTAGCTATCATGTTTATGCATACATATGTAGATCATGTAATATTATAAAGAATATAATATTTATATAAATGAATTATATTAATGTCATATTAATTATATGTAGCATTGCATCTATTATATATGTATGCATGTAAAGGTTATGTATATAAATAAATGTGTGTGTGTATATATATATATATATATATATATATATATATATATATATATATATATGTGAATGTACCTATTGATGCCTCCATTGAAGTATAAGTTTCTTGGGGAAAGGGACATTTTTTTTCTTCGTTTCTCCAATGCTTAGTACAGTGCCTGGAAAATGCTTCTTGATTAATCAGATGGTGACGGTTTTGCAGTGGTCAAAATTCTGCTCTTTGAAGCAGCCCAACATTGTGCCTCATTTGGAATATAATAAGTTTTGGGGACAATATGCCATATGGTTTCAAGGTAATTAATTAGTCTAGGAATATAATTGTCTAGTCATAACTGTGGGCAAAGATAAGAATAGTCAAAATGAGTGATTGAATTAGCACACTCTGATGCCAAACGAGAAGATCATGTGGACACTATATAATATTCTATTAATATGAAGAGCTTCACCTCATATCTTTGGGATGAAGTGACAATATCAATGTATTTTGCTTTAGAAGGGCTAAAACTTATCTGCAGCTCTATACTGGTAGATGAGACAGATTTTTTTTTTTGCTAACTTTGAATAAAAAGAGCATCTCTTAGTCACATCAGAGGGCAGTCATAGGAAACCAGGGTATAGTGATCTGTGCCAAAAATCATGAAGAATATTTCCTGACTTCACCCACTCCTACGTTTTCTTTGACTGAAAATACTTCCCATACAGTTCCTTACATGCCACATAAATAAGCCAGTCAAAGAATCATGGAACTGGAAAGATGATTAGTGATCAGTGATAAGAGCGAAGAAAGACAAGCTTTCTGAATAACCTAGATGGATTCTTAAATTGGCACACAAATGCCAAATCAGGAGATAGTATAGAGATAATCAATATCCAGAATAGGGGCTTGTGATTTTTTTTTCCCTGATCATGTACCCCTTTGGCAGTTTGGTGAAGCCTATGGACTTCCTTCTCCAAATCATATTTTCAAGGGCATAAAATAAAATGCATAGATTATAAAGGCAGCTATTTTGAAATAAAGATGTATTTTTTCCTTCCAAAGTATGTGGATTGATATTAATGGGTCTGTGAATTTGGATGGGGAAAATTATATCTTAATTTAAGTATGATTTGGAAGATCCATGGATCCCAATTCAAGAATTGACAATCCAGTCCAATTCTCTCAATTCACAGAAGAGGAAATCAGAGTCTAGAGCAGGGATGGGGAATCTAGAACCGTGAGGCTTCAGGTTCCCCACTCCTGGTCTAGAGGGATGGGGCTACTTGCCCTAAGGATATTCGCTTGTCAAATAATGGAGGTCAAAGTAGAATTGAGCAAGTCTGTAACTCTATTATTTCCTTCCTGGGCATTACTTTTTGGCAACCTGGCAAACATGAATCCTCTCAGATCTGAGAATTGGCTAGCAAGCAATGCTATTTATTCTGCCATGAATAGGTGAGTCTAGGTATCTCTATACTACCTAAAAATATTGTTGTACTGCTCTGGCTAACTATATGAAGGCAAATGGATCTTCCAGTCTGAAATTATCAAATACCCATTGGGAAAAAAATTCTTTCTTCCTCCTCGTGTACATCCGACTATTCACTGACAAAACATTGGCTTGCTTACCATTGTACATGATTCAGCCAAAGTTTAAAGAGCAATGTATTTGATATTCTAGGGTCATTTTTCAGGCAGAGGAAATCAGATAACAAAACCTTCAAGACACAAATTGTTAGATAAAATAAATCAGTGATTTCTTTCCTCCTCCATTAATTTACTCTTCAGATGTCTTATCATAGGGAAGAGGTCATCTGAGATTCTTCTGAGCTAACCCTGTGGCTCCAATAGACTGCCAGTTCCTACTAAAGAAGAAGGTAGAAAAGAAGGTAGAAGAGATCAGGGGATGCCTTGGTGTCCCTAGTACTTCACTCAGTAGAATATCTTATACACAGTAGGAACTTACTAAACATTTGCAGGATGGAATTGGGTCTTTGTGTAAGCAGTCCAATCTGTCTGAAATGTACTCCTTCCTCACTTCCACCTTGTAGAAGTCCTCATTTCCTTCAAAGATTACCTCCTAGAACATTGTACATAGCAACAGCAACATTGTGTGCATGTGTGATGACCAACTTTAATAGACTTAGCTCTTCTCAGTAATGCAAAGATTTAAGACAATTCCAAAAGATTCATGATAGAAAATGCTATCCACATCCAGAGAAAGAACTATGGAGTCTGAATGCAGATTGAAGTTTTTTTATTTCTTGTGGTTTTGCCCTCTGGTTCCAATTTTTCCTTACAATATGACTAATGTGGAAATATGTTTAATATGATTACACAAGTATAATGTATATCAGATTGCACATGGTAGGGGGTGGAGATGGGTGGGGAGGGAGGGGGAGAAAATTTAGAAGTCAAAATCTTATAAAAGTGAATGCTGAAAACCATAAATAAATAAACTAACAAATAAATGAGATTTCCTCCTAGATTAAGGTTTTCCTAATCTTTCCTATCTTTCATTCTTGAACCTATTCTCTCTCTCTCTCTCTCTCTCTCTCTCTCTCTCTCTCTCTCTCTCTCTGTATGTGTGTGTGTGTGTGTGTGTGTGTGTGTGTGTGTGTGTGTTTGTAGGATTTCTAGATTTATGACTTCATTGCAATAGGAAACTCCAAGTAAGAAAGTTCCTTTTCTAAATGAAGATCTTCAACTATTTTTCAATTAATAGTCTTTGAGTAAAATCGGAATAATGAAATTGTAAGTGATGTATTGAGGGTCATACTAGTTAGTTGTCTGTGTCAAGAGGGAGGACTTGAATCTGGGTGTTCCTGAATCCAAGGCCAGGTGATTCTCCATAGCACCATACTGGCTTGACTTTATGTGCACTGTGAAATTAATAATTTGTTTGAATGTAGTATGTATAATAAGCTCCTTGAGTGCTGTTTTATTATTGTCTCTGTATCTCCAAGTGCCTGATATAAATGGCTTACACATAGTATGTGCTTATAAATGTACAAATATGTGTAATTAAATTGAATTGGGAAAATTTAAGGTCTGGTCCTGGAGATGGATTGTGGGTTCTCTTGTCTGTGGACAAGCCTAGCTAAGTTCAAAGATGTTCACCCTTAGCTTGGCTGTGAGTTGGTGAAATCTGGAGCCATAGCAATTTATGAAAACTCTCTAGTCTGCTAAATTATTGAGGGAGTGCTGACATGAATGAATCACAAACCATTGAAGTATTTAAATATTTGTGGGAAGAACTATACATAATATTAAGTTTGAGATGTCCTTTACACAGAATTAAGAATATAACTCAGGACTCTCTATCAGCATGGTAATTATGAGCAAGAATGACCTAGACAGTCTCTCTGTTGGAGAAATGAAAATTCTGTTCTTGCCCTCCTAGACTTCTTCAGTAAGGAAAATTTGCTTTTCTTAGCAATATGAAGACAGGAAACCTCTCATTCCTTTTCAGTACACACTGATTATTAGAAGTTTCCACAAACACACTAAACTACTCAGCCTTGAAAAAAACCACCCACTTCCTTTAGTTTTTACAATGCCTATGATGGACCTGATGTAGTGTGACCTCTACCCTATAAAACAGCTTAAACAGGCTCCCTGTTTAGCAGCTAAGTTAAGTTTATATATGGAAATTAATAATTTACAGCATTTCCCAAGATTTACTGGTTCTCAGATACTTTTCTTTTTAATCAACAACATAACAGAATGCTAATAAAAGAGAAACCATACATTTTCTGCCAAGCTAAATTTATTTTAAAGTATATTAGTTAGGGTTAATAAAATAGCTGGGCTTAAATCAGGGGTGCTTAGCTATTTTTGTGTCCTAGAGCCCTTTGGCCATCTGGTTAAGCCAATGGACCCTTTCTCAGAATAATGTCTTTTAAATACATAAAGTAAATGAATGAGAATCCAAAGAAAACCAATTATATTAGAATGCAGTGTGTGTGTATACAAACCAACTATATTAGAATGCAGTATATATATATTTAATTACAGACTCTAAGTTAAAATATCCCTGATTTAAATGAATGAGTGATTGGGTTATACGATCATCACCACTATTTTATAAGTTATAAATACTATATAGAAGCACTATAGTGCACAGAATGCTTAGTTCATAAGTCAGGGAGACCTGGATTCTAATCCTGCATCCAACATATTCTAGCTGTATGGCCTTAGGCAAGCCATTTAATCTCTATATACTAGGGGGCAACTAGGAGGTATTGTGGATAGAAAGTTGGGCGGAGTCAGGAAGACCTGAGTTCAAATCCAGTCTCAACCACTTACTAGCTGTGTGACCTTGGGCAAGTTTCTTAACCACTGACTGCCACAGTTTGCTCATCAACAAAATGGGAATCATAATAGCACCTAGCTCCCAGTACTGTTGTGAAGGTTAAATAAGACAATAATTATAAAGCACATAGTGCAGTGCCTGGAATAGCAAGTGAGCACTGGATAAATATTAGTTTTTATTAGTATTGTTATTGTTTATCATATTCCAAATTATAGATCACTGGTAAACCATCATTGCTGTGTTGATAAACAGAGTTCTTAAACAGGTAATTCCCCATGATGAACATAAATAATAACTCTCCCATATTATCACATGTGATAATTATGACATGATATGATTACCATAACAAGTTTATCATCCAATAATATTTCAATTTACTGCCCTAGGAGTATGTTGGAGCCAGTTATAAAATTTTCGGAGTGCACCTTTACTCTCTGGAAATAATCAAGTGCTACAAGTCAATGCTGGATTTATTGGCTATTTTTTAATTGTTTAGACTTAAGAAAGTGATGGATAAAATTAGTAATAATGCAGATCAAATTTAAAAGTGTGCCATGAATACCTTTTTTCTGGAGATCTAGTTGACCAATATTGACCAATATGTCCTTGTATTGTCCCTTGCAACAATCAAACTGTTTACATATGAAAGAGGCACCTGAATATATTATTTGGAATAAACACCTACTGGTTACATAACATTTACCTATGAGCTCTTTAAATAGATATGAATATAAGCTCTAGATCAAGTTCCTTTAAAATAAAAGGAGTGACAGCAATGTAATATATGGCAAAGACTATAAAGGATATAGCACATGAGGAATGTCTATAACCTGCTCACTGAAATGCATGGATATTCTCCATGCAAGGTCAAAGAAAGATTTTGATAGATGGCATTAAATCCAATCAGATGTTATGTGTTCATAATACCACTTGACACCATCCTCCCTTCATCCCAAAAGAAATTAGTCCCATGCTTTAAAAGGAAAAGAGAGAAGTAATTACTCATATGGATTGAAGGTGTTTGTATTAAATGGTGATAAAAGAGCATTAAAGGATGAATAACAATAATATGGAGAAAGGGATGAAAGGCATCCTTAGCAAATCTGCAGGTGACACAAAGATGGGAGAGGATAGTGAACACATTGGATGTTAGATTTCATATACCAAAAGATCAAAAGAACTCAACAGATTAGAAAAATGGGCAGAACCCAAGGGTGTGCTGGTAAATGTATAACAACTAGCTCACTAAAAATTGTACATGAAACACTTAAAATTTAATCAGAATTAACATTTTTCCTTCATTTTATTAAGTCTAGACAATCAATGAAACAGTGAATCAAATTCTGATTTATACAGTTTGCCAGTTTCCGAGGTGTTGATGCTTGCATTGAAAATTTAACATGTTTTATTCTCATGAGCCAGTATGATCTGGCTCTAGCACACCACTGACTGAATCTATTAAAATTAAATTTAATAGCTATTGCCTATGGTCTTACTCTTGGTTTCCAGAAATCAGTCTTGGAAGTATAAAATGGGGAAGGAATAGTTAGCAATTTATCTGAAAAATATCTTGGACAATTTAATGAACTTAATATTAGTCCAAAAGGTGATACATAGACAGTCAAAAAAAGCTAATACAATCTTGGTATTGAATTGAGAGAGTACTTGCAGGTTTAAGGTGACAATCCTTCCATACTCTGATCTGATTAGACTACAACTGTCTTAAGTTCTGTGCATCACATTTTAGAAATAATATTGATAAGTGGAAGGCATCCAAAGGACAACTGAATGGTGAAGGGTCTAAAGTCCATTACTTATGAGGACTGGATGAAGAAACTGCAGATATTTTGATCAGGGGGAAATATGATAACTCTCTTCAAGAACTTGAAAGGAATTTAAAGGTGAAGCTGGTGGGGAAAATGTTATGTAGACAATACATTAGGTATGCACCCATTATTCCCAGGTAGCATAAGAGAAAATGTGACTCCCTATACCCACTATCCCCAGGTAGAACAGGGGAGAAAATGGCCCACTATTCCCAGAAGAATAGGGAAGAATGTGACCCCTATGTGTTGGGTGTATATGTTTGTATTTTGGTTCTGGCAATATCTTCTCAGTAAATATGCCTTTGTAAAGCTAACAGATATTAATTGGTTAAATGGAACCAGAGTTTTAAACAGTGATGGCTGAAAGGCAAAAGGAAGACATTAGAAGAGGAGTTGAAGCCAAAAGCATTAGAGAAAGATGCCCCCAAACTCTTACAGAGGAACCCTGAGGGAGAGATGGATCCTGCCTTAAAGGAGGTCCTAATTTTTGCTACATAAAGAAAGTTCTTTCTAACAATTAGAGCTACCCCAACTGAAACAGGATATTTTGGAAGGTAGTAGATTTATCTTCTCTAGGTTTTCAAGGAAAGGCTGAATGTATATTTGTTGGATATTGTAACAGGACCAATATCTATCAATGATTTCCCTCCCTCAATGGGCTAGGGCAAAAGCGTGCTGGTAAATGTTTAACTGGTTCTGGGCGGGTGGGGGATATGTACACAGGACATGCATAAGTTTAATCTTCACTTTTTTTTTGCTTTTTGGAGGGGGAGGCAGGGCAATTGGGGCTATGTGACATGCCCAAGGTCATATGGCTAGTGAGTGTTAAGTGTCTGAGGTTGGATTTGAAGACAAGTCATCTTGACCCCGGTGTTCTACTCATTGCATAATGTTGCTGCCCCATATCTTCATTTTTAACATTTTTTCCCTCACTTTCTTAAGTTTAGACAATCAGTAAAACAATAAATCAAGTTCTTATTTACAGTAGTTTTCTGATTTCCTTTTTGGGATCTTTTTTAGGAGGTGATTGGTGAATACTTTCAACCTCTATTTTGCCCTCTGGTTCTAAAACATCAGGGCGATTTTCCTTAAGAATTTCTTGAAGGATGATTTCTAGATTTTTTTTTTTGATCATAGTTTTCAGGAAGTCCAATAATTTTTAGATTATCTCTCCTGGATCTATTTTCCAGGCCACTGGTTTTTCCCATGAGATATTTCACATTGCCTTCTATTCTTTCATTTGTTTGGATCTGCTTAACAGCATCTTGATTTCTCATAAAGTCACTAGCTTCCATTTGCTCCAGTCTAATTCTGAAGGAATGATTCTCCTCAGTGAGCTTTTGAGATTCTTTTTCCATCTGGAAAATTTGGTTCTTTAAGGCATTCTTCTCCTCATTGCCTTTTTGAACCTCTTTTGCCATTTGAGTTAGTCTATTTTTTAAGGTGTTATTTTCCTCAGTCAGGCTGTTGACTTTCATTTCATACTTTTCTTGCATATTTCTCATTTCTCTTCCCAATTTCCCCCCCACTTCTCTTATCTGCTTCTTAAGGTCCTCTATGGCCTGTAACCAGCTCATATTTTCATTTGGGGCTTTTGGTGCAGGAGTTCTGACTTCACAGTCCTCCTCTTGTTCCATGCTTCAATCCTCTTTGCCCCTAAAATAGGAGTCCAATGTTGAATTTTTCTGTTTGTTTCCCTTACCAAGGCATGTTGTCACTCGATTACTTGACTTCTAGGCTTGTTGCCACAGTAGAACTCTGCCACCAGACAGGGGAGCTTCTGTCCCAAACACTGGGATTTTCTCAGCTGCTGGAGGTATTAGTTGGGTGCCCTCTCTGAGGCCTCCACATGCTCTGGCAAGCTGGTCATACACCCCAAGAACTCCACCCCAGACCACAATCCAGATCCAAGAAGGTCAAAGCAAGAGCAATTACCCCCCAGACTGATCGCCGAATCCCCCTACAGTTTGCAGGCCAGGAGCTGATGCTGCAACTTGGCACAGGCTGCACTGCAGCTATTCAGCGGCTTCTCCCCCAAGGGAAAGAGGCCGACACTCTCTCTCCACTAGTCCCAAAGTCCATACTGCACTGGCCTCTCACTTTGTCCTTGGCATCTATATGTTGACAATTCTGGAAACGCCACAGCTGCTGATGTTCTGGATTCCCTCCAGCCAGCTGCTGGTCCCGCCACCCTGGGGAGAAAACCTCCAACTCGTGCGGGCCTGGGCTTGGCTCCCAGAGCCCTGTGCTAGCCACTCCCTGCCAGGCTACCAGGCTGTCCTCAGCAGGAGGTTAGCTTCTCTCTGTCATTTTGTGGGTTCTGTAGCTCCATAGTTTGTTCAGAGTTCCCTTTTACATGGATTGGAAATGGTGTGGGCTGGAGCACTGTGGAAGTGCTGTTTCTACTCTGCCATCTTGACTCTGCTCCCCTGTTTTCTGATTTCCAATAAATCACATTGAAAATTTAATGGATGGCTCTACCACAACCTTGGGGTTAGACCTTTGGAGCAAAGTCAGGAGCTCAAGTGGCAAGGATATGAGACAAAGCTTAAAAGTGTGCCTCCCTTGATGCAGCTTGCTAGATAACTCACCTGGCTTGGGGTCACCTAAGGATGTAAAAGGTCCCATCCACTTGGGTTGGTGCCTTTCATATTTGAATAACAGAAGACAGTTGCCATACTGCACCCTTCCCCCCACACCTGTTTGCATATGGAGCAGAAGAAAGCTATATGAAAAGTCGATAAAAACAAGTGCTGCTATATATCCTTACTGCAATATCCTTGCTACCTTTTTTAAATGTTCTATGGTTTACAAGTACTTCATCTCACCCCATGTTGAACCTTAAGTAGCAGGATACCCTGAGTTAGGCTTATTCCTAATAGGTATATTGTAGTGGGGATATTGGGGGGATGGACATAGGATGAACTAGGTGGTCACTGAACTTCCTTCCAAGTGTAGAATTCTGTGATTTTAAATGAACAAAGGGAAGAATAACAGAATGATGTTTTGGGCCTTTGGGGGAAGAGAAATGTGAGAAAAGGTAGCATTTGCTAATACCTTTCAAGATGGGTAATTCTGAGTCATTTACAATGGATGTAGAAGGAAACACTGATTCTTTGTAAGAAACAGAGGGAAGTGATAATGAGGAAAACCCAATATAGATGAAAATATATATAACAAGTTAAAGAGAAATGAGTGCCACAATATCTTTTTGTCCTTCTTGACGATCTGGTAAACCAACTTTCTGTCGTATTCTTTTATATTAAAATTGCCTTACCATGAGAGGAAATTCAAAATTAATCATAGTAATTTCAAGAAAAAAAATAGAACTAATTCAGGTGGCTAATTAATTCAGTGGATAAAAAATTCATAAGCAGGAAATGGAGGCCAGATATCACTTGGATTCCCCTTACCTTCCTATGTATCACAGACTCTTTATAAATGGATTTGCTAAATGTGGAAGAAATAGGAGACTTTTAAGCTTTACTGTGAATATTGTTCATGAACACAGCTTTTCTTCTATGATTCAGTGGCTCACGATGATTTAGCATTTACATAGAAGTTTAGAGGGTTTTCCCCATTAAACCATTACATAAATTTGTTTATATTGTAAAATATTTTATTATAAATATTAACATAAGCTTTATAATCTGCTATATAGTGAATTTTATCTGTATAGATATTATTCTCATTGAAATATTGATGACTGTTGACTTTTAGCCATTCAAATTGCTACTGGGGAGAAGAATCCCTTTAATTTCTTAATTGTTTAAAAAAAACAGTGGCCACCAGAGAAACACAAGCTCTTTAATGAAAGGGACTGTTTCATTTGGATCTTTGTATCTGTAGTATCTGACAGAAAATAGATATTTAATAAACATTTCCTGATTGACTGAAACGTAAATGTAAAAGAGGAAATTTTACATTAATATGGAAGAAATTATCTTGATTTAAACCTTGAATTTCTCTGATAATCCTTACCTTGGCTATAGACTTTCACCTAGAACTGGAATGCTTTCTTTCCTCATCTCAATATTTTAGAATACCCTGTTTCCTTCAACATAGGCAAGTTTCCAAATAGGCTTTGTCTGACCCCATAGGTTAGTGCTCTCTGCCTCTTGGGATACACACACACACACACACACACATATACGTGTGTATATATATTTATTGTTCTCCTGTTGTTTCAATCATGTCCAACTCTTTGTAACTCCACTTGGGGTTTTCTTGATGTAGATGCTGAAGTGGTTTGCCATTTTCTTCTCCAAGTCATTTTACAAGTAAGGAAACTGAGGCAAACAAGATTAAGTGACTTGCCCAGGGTCAATGTTTGAGTTGAATTTGAACCCATGTCTTCCTGATTCTGGACCCAGTGTCCTCTCCACTGAATCATCTATCTGCATATATAAATCTAAACATACATGCATATAGGTGTGTTCAAATGTATATATGTATGTATACACATACGTATACATACATACACACATTCTTTCTATATACAGAAAATTTAAAATTCTGCATGTGTCCATATGTACTTATAGAACATATTATATATGTACACACACATATGGGATGATGATTTAATCCTGATTTGATGTATTGGGATAGCCTTCAGTGTCCTTGGGGACCAAGGAATAGCTCCCCATATCATCCCAGCAAGACTCATGTTTGACAAGGGGATAGAGCCTATGTCCAGATACCTTGCTGAAAAGACCCAGAGAACTCTGGACTGGTCCCAAGTGACTGGGGGTTGTTCCAACAGATCAGGGATTACCATCATCACCCCTGCTACGTAGTTTTTACTCATTTATTTTATCTTGCAAGTAGAATAATAATGATAATAACATTTACATAGTACTTAGCCTGGTGTCTGGCACATAGTAGGCATTTAATAAATACTTATTGACTGACTTCTTTATGCTTTTCAAAGCACTTTACATTTCTTATCTCAGTTGGTTCTCAAAATAACCTTATGAGGTAGGTGTTATTGTTATCCCCATTTAACAGATGAGAAAATTAGACTTACCTCAGAGGTTAAGGATTTGCTCAGGTTTATATATCTATTAAGGGTCTGGGGAAGTATTTGAAATTAAGTCTTTTTTATTCCAAGTCAATCAATAATATATAGATATAAATTATAGATAAATGGATAGACTATAGCTAGGTAGGTAGCCAGGTAGATAGCTGGGTAGGTAAGTGGGCAGATAGATAGATAGATAGATAGATAGATAGATAAGGAAAGAAAAGAAGGAAGGAAGGAAGAAAAAAGAAAGAAAGAAAAGAAAAGGGAAGAAAAGGAAAGGAAAGAGAAGAAAAGAGAAGAAAAGAAAAAAGAACAGTAAAGAAAGGCAGGAACAAGAAAAGAAGAAGAAAGAAAGAAAGAAAGGAAGGAAGGAAGGAAGGAAGGAAGGAAAGGAGGAAGAAAGGAAGGAAGGAAGGAAGAAAGAAAGAAAGAAAGAAAGAAAGAAAGAAAGAAAGAAAGGAAGGAAGAAAGAAAGAAAAAGAATAGAAACGAAAGGCAGGAAGGCAGGCAGGCAGTCAGGAAGGAAGGAAGGGAGAGAAAAAGAAAGAAAGAGAAAGAAAGAAAGAAAGACAGAAAGAAAAGTGAGCTGATAGATGGATGATAGGTAGATAGAACATTAATAAACTCTATGTGTCAGCACTGGCATATAAAAGCAAATGAGGTCTGTCTTCAAGGGGCTTATATTTTAATATAATTGTGGAAGATATTATATAAAAGGCATGAGAGGGAGGAAAGGGCACCCTGCTGGGGACACAGTGGGGGAAAAGTCCTGTGAACACCTAATTCCTAGCTAGATAAAGCAGCAGCCTCATTTGTCAGAGCCGTGTGGAAGTAAGGGGCAGATTCCTAGTTTCTGTTGGGGTAGAGCAGGTTGGTGACAAAGAGTCTGCAGGAAACCCAGAACTCTCATAATATAACAAAGTTTATTGAGAGTTAGGGATAGTTTATTTTTTGTTGTTGTTATTTCTGCAGCCTCAGTACCTGGCACAATGTCTTGTATACATAAGGGATTTCATAATTTATGTTTGCTTAATTGAGCCACTTTTTAATGTAATTAACTCCCAATATAATTCCAAATTGCTTTTTAGCACACAGCCCGGCATATTCAGTCTAGGCTTCCATTTCCCATGAAATAGTGTGACTTGAGCAATTTACATTTTCGAAATTAGAAATCACTCAGCAGGGCAGAGGGTGGGGTATCTAGACTACAGACACTTTCAACAGAAAATCCATCACGTACAACATCACTTGTCACCACAGGTGCCCTAGATCAAGAGATCCACCCAGTTCTGGGAATGGAAAAGCTGACACAGGAGTCTAAAAGCACTGCTCTGATATCATCAGGACAGGAAATAGTGAGGGCTATAGTTTTTTTAATAATTCAAATATTTTCCAAAACCTTTTTGGGGTCAAATGAGGATTTGGGGGAGCAAGTTTAGTATAAGATAAGATAGAAATATGGAAGATATTTCTCCCCAAAAGGATTTAGAGGATTTTTTTAAAAGAACCAATTCCATCTAACATAGCATTTAATTTGCTTTTAGCTGCTGCCAAGGGTTACTATAGAATATCTTTCAACAAAGACCATAGTTCAGGTACCCAGACTAAGTCATGTAGACTAACTAAAGATGTATTTCAGTGAAATGAAGTTAATGAAGCATTTCCAGCTTCACCAAAATGAAAATGCAAAGACAGATTTTGTTTCCCCATGGTCTCCATTAGCAAGGATCGTATAATATTTTTCCTTTGAAGGTTTTGTTCTAGTGTTCTATTTCTCTATCCCAGTCAGGGTTCCACATCCTGGGCCAGGGGGTAGGAGTGGGTGGTATTAAAATGGCCATATTATGAAGACTCTTATTTGACTGAGTAACTATTTTCCTAAAGTTTAGGAGACACATTAAGATAGGACGAGAAATCTTAGAAATAAGGGACAAATTATTTCTTTTCCAATTCTATCACCCTGTCACATTTATGGTGTTGCTTAAACAATTGTTCAATGAGGAAACCCTTGTTTCTATTGTTATCTACTCCCAAAGAAGTCTCCTTAATAGGAATGGTGAGCAGTCCAGCATAGAATGTCAGAACTGGAAAGATCCTTAGAGACCACTCGTTTTATTAATTTAAAAACAATTTGGTTGCTGCATTTTGGTTTTGCATCAAGTGGTTAGTTTTCCCCTTAATATTCCCTCCCCACAGCTAAACATTCTCTAAACACTCTCTTGTAATAACAAAGACATGAAATATTTAAACTACACTGATAGAATAATAATATCTGATGGATATATGTATACCACATTTGGCTTCCATAGTTGCTCATCTCTCTAATGACTAGGGATAATCTTAATGATATCAGTTAATTACATAAGCTATGGAAATGAGTTTTCTGGGGCCAGGATTTAACCCATTAATTTTATAGATGGGATTCCTGGGACTTAGAAAGGTTAAGTGCAAAATTAAGATAGGTTTATTTCAAACTGTATATTCTGGGTATATTATTAAATGGCATCTGTAGCCTTACAAATCTATAAGAAATAGAAACCTTTATTAAAAAAAACTCACTTGGCAAAATGGTTTTGTAGCGGTTTTTGGTTCCGTGACGTGGAATGTCAATTTCTTTGGGATCCACAAAGTTCATTGGTATTTCCTACAAAGAATAAATTGCACCAGATTAGTGTACCAATAAGACTGTATTGGGGGATCTTAAGGAGGGCAGATCTGCTAGATGGAATTATCTTTGAATTTTCCCCTTCATTCTCCTTTCAATGCCCATCAGCTACCAAGTCCTAATGGTGCTATCTCAGCGACATAGACCCTATCCAAGACAATAACGTAAGGTTTTATCTCAGGGTACCAAAATTTAAAGCATGCAAAAAATTAATATATGCCCTCCTTTGGCAGCTAGAAATACTTCATTACTTACTAGGAACTTAAGTGGTGGGAAAAATTCATTAAAATAAGAAGCTATAGGTTTCTGGGCATTGTTAATAACATCTTACCTATCAGCCAGTATAGTAATTAATTTCTTTTCCTGATTGAATAAATTTGTCTAAGATATTTTTATGTTGTTTTATGAAATAAATGACTAAATTGTTTTAAGGGCATCTTTCAGACCTATGACCCCCACTTGCTTGCCCCATTTACCAAAAATTATTTTTTTCCTTCTCTATTCCCAAAACTACCACTTTAGTGCTGACTCTCATCTGGACTGAAGTACTTCAACAATTTCTTAAAAGGTCTTTCAATTTCTACTCTCTCCTCCTTTCAAACTCTCCCTCATATTGTAAACAGCAATTGTTTCTGTTCTGGTCAGAAACTCTGAGGGTCTTTCCCTCCCAAATTGGTTCTTTTGAGAAGGCAAACTAGGCCATGTTTTGCCTCAATTCTTGCTTAGCCTTTACTTATTGTCTCAGACAAATTGAGACCTGGGAAGAGCTTAAAAAGGCCTCCCACTACATCTGGGGCCATCATTAGTTGTCCTGACCTACATCTTGCCACTGGTCTCAGATTATTCTAGAAGAGAGAGTGGGGTTGATGACTGTGCACAGCCCTGCCTCACTTAAATCCAATTCATTTGCAAATCAAAACATCACCCTCCTGGTGTCATTGGTCCTATTAGAGAACAAAAACCAAAAACGATCTCCTATTGCTGCCAGATTTACCTCTCACGTATAGATCTGTTTGTATCACTCTGCTTAGAAATAAACGAACCTTGCCAGATCTCAATGAGTCTTTATTACCTAGTGAGTACAAATGTTTTAGTTTGACATCCAATGGCTTCCATAATCTGATACTGATACTCCTTTTGATTCTTTTGATTGATTGATCTTTAAAATCCATAAAATGGAGACTAATGAAAAGGCATTCATTAAATACTTTGTTAAGAATTATGTGTTACAAACTGTGCTGGCACTGGGGTTACAAAAAGGAATGTGAGATATGTCTTGCCTTCAAGGGGTTTACATTCTAAAAACCATATAAGAAAGTAAAGAGATTCACAGGGATGGGGTCTGGAGCAATAGGACAGTAAATTCCTACATTATTCTCCCCTCTCTAGAAGCAATGGAAGTAAAGATTTGCTTTATTCTTTTAATCTCATACTATTGTCTTCTATGAATGCTACAGTTTTCCTCTAATTTCTCACCTCCATGCCTTTTCTGGCTCTGAAATAATTCATTTATATAGTGCTTTAAATTTTTCTAGGCACATTCCTTACAACCCCAGGAGGTAAGGAATGCAAGTAGTATCATCCCCAGAAATCTTGGGACATTTTGCCGTCTGTCCAGCTAAACACACCTATCTTCAGACCAGAATCCATACCTTTCTCCTCGTATGATTTAACACGCTTATCATACCTTGGGGCTGAGTGTGATGAGAGAATGAATGGGAGCAGACTCATCTCCCTCTCCCCTTTTACCACCTTTTGCTCTAGGAATAAAGCAAATCATTCTCAGCAATATAATGATCCAAACCACCATGAAGGACTTATGATAAAAAATGTTATCTATTCCCAGAGAAAGAACTGGTGGAGTCTGAATACAGATTGAAGCATACTTTTTTTACTTTATTTTTTTCTTGGGTTTTTATTTTGGTCTATGTTTTTTTTCCCACATGACAAATATGGAAACATGACTATACATGTATAACATATCTAATTGCTTGGCTTCTCAAGGTGGGATGGGGAGGGGAGGGAAGGAGAGAATTTGGAACTCAATTTGAATAACAAATGTTGAAAATTGTTTTTACATGTAATTGGGAAAAAATAAAATAATGAAAAATAAAAAAAGGAATAAAGTAAATCATTGCTTCCATTACTTCTACAGAAGGGAGGAGAGTGTAGGAACTGACTGTTCTATGACACCAGAACCAATCCCTGTGAATCTCTTTACTCCCTTATATGGTTTTCCCCCCATTAGAATGTAAGCTCCTTGAGGGCAAGGGATATCTCACATTCCTTTTTGTAACCCTAGTGCCAGCACAATGTCTGACACATAATACTTAATAAAGTATTTAATAAATGCCTTTTCATTCGTCTCCATTTTATGGATTTTAAAATATGACTGGAACTGTGCTAAGAATTAGAGATACAAAGAAAGATAAAGCCAATCCCTGCCCTTTAGGAGCTTACATTCTAATGGAGGAGAAAATATGTATATTAGTAGGTACATTCAAGTTACATATAAAGAAGATGTAATATCACTTTAGAAGGAAAGGCAGGGGTCCTTACTCTGTGTCATGAACTGCTTTCACTCTCTGGTGAAACCTATGGATCCCTTCTCAGTATAATGATTTTTAATTGAAGGAATGCTAAATGTCAGAAGTTAGTGAAAATAAAGAAGTAATTTTCCCCCCATAGAAGATGAGGTGGGAAGCAGGAAAGGTCCCTTGTAGAAGGTGGCATTTGGGCTGGGTCTAGGAGGAAGGCAGGCATTCTAAACAGCAGAAGTGAATAAGGAAAGCATTCTAGGCATGGGGGACTGCCAGGATAAAGGTATGAAGACAGAAGATAAGAGTGTCATGAGTACAGAACATGAAATAGACCCAAATGGCTGTATTCAAAAGTTCTTAGAAAGGTAAAGAATCCTAGAAAGGTGGGAAGGGGTCAGGTTGGGAAGAGTTTCAATGTCAAACAAAGAACATTGTGTTTGAAACTGGAGGGAATAGGAAAGGTAAGGAATCTGAAGCACAAAGAAAATAAGACTAAACAATAAGTGTCATACCTGGAACTCAAATTCAGATTTTTAGACTAAAATCAACAGTTCTTCCACTATACCAAGTTATTTCCCCGACCTTATAAGGTATGGCTACTGAATTCCTATTGTTCAGTCATTTTAATTGTGTCTGATTCTTCATGATCCCATTTGGAATTTTCTTGGCAAAGACACTGGAGTGGTTTGCCATTTTTTTCTCTAGCTCATTTTACAGATGAGGAAACTGAGGCAAACAGGGTTAAGTGACTCACCCAGAGTCACACAGGTAGTAAGTGTGTGAGGTCAGATTTGAACTCAGTAAGATGAGTCTCCCTAATTCCAGGCCTGTGCCACCTAGAGCTGCCTTTGAATTCCTATTCATCCTTCAAAGCCCAATTAAAATACCACTCCCTTTAGGAAGCCTTCCTTGATCACACCCTGTTAATAATAATTCTTCCCCCTTATATTATTGTTTTTACATTTAAACTTTTTGTGGATATCTTTTGTTTACGTTAATTTCCAAATGTAACCCCCTTTCTCTATTCATTGAGCCATTCTTTTTAAAGAGTAAAAATAGAAAGAAAATAAGAAGCAATTCAGCAAAATTAACCAACATATCTTATGAATCTCAAAGCATAAGGGATATTCGCCAAACCAAAAAGCATATATTAAACACTTACTTTGTTGCAGATATGTTGCTAAGCCCTGGTTATAAAACACACACACACACACACACACACACACACACACACACACACACACACACCAAAGAACAAAAGCAAAACCAGTAAAAATGGAAGAAAGGGCATTTTTTTCATCTTTTTCATTTTTTTCATCTCTTATTCAGGGTCAATTTTACCACTTTTCTAGTGTCTCATTTATATATGTCATCTATTTTTAAGCTATTTTTTTTAGAGCTGAAGTATGATTGAATGGCAAGAGTATTGGACTTCTCATCATAGCACCAGGAGTTTCAATTCATATTTTGCCACTTAGTACCTGTGTGACCTTGGGCAAGTCATTTAATTTCCTTGGTCTCAGTTTCTTCATTCATAAAATGAAAGAATGGGACTGTGTGGCCTTTAAGATCCTTTCCAATTCTAGATCAATAATCCGCAATCTCTGATCTTTTCATATGTGTTAGATTTCCCTTGTAAATGTAATTCATGAAGGGTGGGACAAGGTCTTATCTAAACTTTGGATCACCCCTACCCTCTTTGGCACAGACTTTTTTACACTGTGTTTGTTGAATGCAGTTAAGTTGAATTGAATTGAGCTGTGCTGGAGATGAAAGTCCTTTAAAAAAAAAGAAAAAAAAACACAGACTCTCCTTCTTTAGTATGTTAACACCCATCCAGTGCATAAATATATCAAGGGCTAGTGGATGGGACAATGTCCAAAAAATACTACTACTAAGTGAACAAGAGAATGTCTCTTCATGAGGTTACAAGATAGGTTAAAGAGCATCATCAGAAAGGAGAGATGAGAAGGAGTTTTGTCAAATGGTAAGGAGCCAGATTTGGTATTTTTCTTGGGTCTCCTACATAAATGTGTTCTTGAAAACTATGGGTATTTTACTAAAGGTTTAAATACCTTTTTGTAATTTATAATCAAATCTAGAAATGGAACTTTTCTTATGTGGATGGACTCTATTTGCTTATCATTAATTATATACTTATTAGGGCTGCTCATTTCCTCCTCAACAAAATTTTGGTATATGATTAAAAAAAGACTTATATCAGGTGTGAATGAGCTCATGTTCTATTAAAAATATAAGAAAGGGAAGTTCCATTAAAAATCATGACAAAATCAACAAAATTTCTCAGTCTATTTATTGAAGACCTGCATTAAAATGTTCCTTCCATTCAGTGTTCATAGATGGATTACTCCAATGTAATAAAAATCATGACAGTGTTACACCAATCAAATGACCAAGAGGACCCTTTAAAGAGAGTCTGAATTTCTAGGTAGAAAATTTGTTTGTAGGAACAGATGATTTAGAAGCTTAAGGCAAGGGGCAGCTATGTGGCACAGTGGATAGAGCACTGGCCCTGAAGTTAGGAGGACATGAATTCAAATCCAGCCTCAGAAACTGTAATGGCAAGTGAACAAGTACTTAGTACCATGTTTCAATTGAGCCTTGTCCATGATTATATCAAGTCTTTATTAAGAAACAGGACTTGTGAAACCCACAGTGGGAGGGACTTGACAAAGATAGGAACAGGAAGGAGTAAGAGGTGGGCAGAACAGGGAAGAGCTAATGACCATATAAAAGTGGAAGCACAAGTTGGGAGAGAGAAGAATTGAGAAGGGAACACTCATGGTGGCCAGCACTCTGTTTTTCTGTTTTGTCTGTGTTGATTTGTGTTTGTAATACTTTGTACAGAAACCCTGGGACCTTACTGGAAGCCCTGAAGGAGGATTTTCTTGTCTGTTTACAAAAGTCCTGGAGGAGGGTTTCAGAGGTCCTGGGACTATAATGACAATTTGTGTTGAGTTTTCAGACTTTGTTTGTGGGTCTGTGTTGATTTCATAGTCAGAAAGTGAATTGATGATGGTGCTGGCAATGTGTGTGAATGTTGTTTTGACTCTTTTAAGCTTTGTCTTCCCAGAAACAGAAAGGATGTGAAGGACTTGAGGTAGACTGGACACTGTGAGTGTCAATATGGAATGAGAACTGGACAAGGAGCTGGATGAGGAGCTAAGAGATGCCTGCCTATGAATCCAGGTGACAGTTGGGTTGATTCAGGCAAGAGCTGGACCTATAGAAGAGGAACCATGCAATTTGGGAGCCAGCCTCAAGCCAAGATGAAAAGATCTCTCCTTGGATATTTAGTGCTGACAGAAGATTATGATATACTGTGGCTGAGGGGTGGGAGAATTTTGTACTTTGTACCTTGTACCCCTTAAGGGTTAAGGGTGATTGGAAACTAATCTCCAATTAAGAAGGAAGAAGACTTTTTGAATGAGAGATTAAGACAATGTGACCTAGAGGTAGAAAAACTTTGACCTTTGTACTTTGTCTCCCTTAAGGAGGATTGCTCCTTAAGCATGATTGAGTTAAGGACTTAATGAATACGCTCTCTCCTAGAGTCTATGTGCCGCAGCCATGGCTATCCAGTACCCCATGGCCGTGGGCCTCAACAAGGGCCACAAGGTTACGAAAAACGTTTCGAAGCCGCGACACTGCCGCTGCCATGGGTGCTTGACCAAACACACAAAGTTTGTGAGAGATATGATATGTGGATTTGCCCCATATGAAAGACGGGCCAATTGTTAAAAGTCTCCAAGGATAAGCGAGCCCTTAAGTTCATCAAAAAAAGGGTGGGAACTCACATCTGAGCCAAGAGGAAGAGAGAGGAGCTCAGCAATGTCCTAGCTGCCATGAGGAAGGCAGCTGCCAAGAAGGACTAAACTGGACTCCGCCAACCTTCCCCACTTACCCAAGTAAAAATTTGACAAAAAAAAAAAAAAGAACTTACTGAATGATATCTTTTGTTTAAAACTATGTGGCCACTTTAATGATAAGTTGTTATGCTATATCATTTTGAATGCTATACTTTGGTTTCTGTGAATGTTTTGCTTTAGTTTATTACTGAATAAACAGAGAGTTCACTATACTATGTGATCAGATCCTTAAAGCTGTTCACAGTTGCAGTCCTCTGGAGAGTTACTTGTGCTTGGCTTTACAGACACTTGACACACTTACTAACTGAGTGACCCTAGTCAAGTCACTTAACCCCAATTGCCTTGTCAAAAAATATAATAATGTTAAGGCAATAGTGGGGAAAAAGTAGCAATGAAAGTAGAATAGCAGTTTTAGATCTCAAATTATAGAGTAAAATGATAATCATCAGAATTGTTTAGTACTGGTTAAAATTTATTAAAAGTAGAGCAATGAAGGGGCGGCTAGGTGGCACAGTGAATAGAGTGCCGGGCCTGGAGTCAGAAGGACCTGAGTTCAGAGCTGGCCTCCGACACTTAATCCACACAAACAAAAACCTAGCCATGTACCCTCGGGCAAGTTACTTAACCCCAATTGCCCTAAAGGGGCGGCTAGGTGGCACAGTGAGTAAGAGCACCGGCCTCGGAGTTGGGATGACCCGAGATCAGATCCGGCCTCAGAAAATGAGCACCCACGCATAAACAATGACTAGCCGCGTAACCTTGAGCAAGTTACTTAACCCCAATTGCTTTAAAAAAAAAAAGTAGAACAATGAAACAGATAAATTAAGGGAGAATCAGAAATAATTGAATTTAATAACTTGGTGTTTGATGAACTCAAGAATATAAATTGGTTGAGGAAGAATTATTTAACTGATAAGAATTGCTGAGAACATTGTAAAGTGGTCTGTCAGAAATCAAGTTTATACTAAGATCTTATGCCATATACAATAATCTCAAAATAAGTATAATATCTAAACATTAAAGGTCATAGCATTTTTTTAAATTAGAAGAGAACCCAACAAGGTCTCTTTCACGGATATCTTCAGGGGGAAGAATTCTTTTTTTTTTTTAATTAATTTATTAGTTTAGTTTTAGTTAACAAGATTCAATTCCATAGTTCCTTGATTTTCAAATTTCCTTTACTTCCCCCCCCACCCCCACAACAGCATATAGTCCAGTATAAGATATGCAAATGCATTCATATTAGACATTATTACAATTACAAATGTGTATTGTACTAGGTGGGATGAAAGATGGTAAGGAAGAAATAAAACCAAATAGCAAAAAGAAAAAGATCGTTTAGTTTGCTTCCATCAGGATTCAGGCTCAGTTCTTTCTAGTTATATCTCTGGATGGCACTTTTCTCACTTTCTTGAGTCTTTCGGGATTGACTTATATCACTGCATTGCTGAAAAGAGTCCAGTTTGTCATAGTTGGTCATCACAGATATGGTATGTCTGTGATTGTATACAAATTTCTTCTGATTTTACTCTTTTTGCTCAGCATCAGTTTGTATAAGTCTCTCCAGGTAATTGTGAAATCCATCACCTCCTTGTTTCTTATAGCACAATAATATTCCATTACATTCATATACCACAACTTGTTTAGTCATTCCCCAATTGATGGGCACCCCTTTAGTTTCCAATTCTTTGCAACCACAAAAAGGGCTGCTAAAAATATTTTTGTACATATGGGTCTTCCTCCCACTTCTATGATCTCTTTGGGATATAACCTTGGAAGTGGTATTGCTGGGTCAAAGGGTACGAAATTATTTATAATCCTTTGGGCATAATTCCAGATTGCCCTCCAGAATGGTTGGATAAGTTCACAACTCCACCAGCAATGTATTAGTGTTCCAATTTGTCCACATCCCGGGGGAAGAATTCTTAACCAAATATGGAATAGAGATAATCACAAATTATAGGATATATTTTGATGCTTCAAAATGGAAAATGTTTTGCACTAACATAATTAATACATATTGGATGAGAAGGGAAGCAGTGATTGAGAAGGAAAAACTCTGCATCAAATGTCCATAATAAGAATCTGATACCTAAGAATTATTGTGAAGTAATCCAAAAGATTTTGTTAACTGGACTTCAATGAAGACCGTTTCCTTAATGGATATAAGCAGTTTTCAAAATAAATACCACAACATATCAGTAACCATATGAAATATTGTTCTAAATACCTAATAATGAAAATGTAATAAAAAAACTCATTTTTAATCACACACTCAATAAAGTGATACAGATGACCAAAATGCTGATAATTGTTGGAGGGATTGTACAAAGATAGACACATTATTTGAGCTGTGAATAATTAGTCTAACCATTCTAGAAAGCAATCTGGAAATATTCTAATAAAGTGACAAAATATTTATACCCTTTGACTCAGAGATCCAAGAAAGGCCCTATATACAACAAAATATTTATAGTAGTACCTTTTTTGTAGTAGCAAAGAACTAGGAACAAATAGATAATTATTAATTGGAGCATGGTTAAACAAAGTAGAGTGCATGAATGAAATGGGATGTTATCATGTTATAAGAAACGGTGACTGGGGCGGCTAGGTGGCTTGTGACCTTGGGCAAGTTAATCCCAATTGCCCTCAAAAAAAAACCAAGAAAAAAAAAAGAAACGGTGACTATAAGAATAATATGAAATAAGGAGAATTGGAGAAATAACATAACCAAAGACTTCAACATTGTAAATTGAAATAATAAATCAACTGAAACTGAAGGCTGTGAAATACTATGATGTCAAAGCTTGGTCCTGAAGAACGGATTGTGAGAATGCAGCTTCCTTCTTTCTTCACAGATGTGGAAGACTATGGGTATGGAAGACTGAATATATGGTTGATGTTAGTTAATGTATCGGTCAGGTTTACTGAAATGTTTTTGATTCTCTTTTTTGGTCTTTGTTATAAGGGATGGCTATCTGAGAGGGGAAGGAGGAAGGATATATTAGACCATATACGTGAGGTAAAAATGAAAGACAGCAATAATAGTAATTTTAAAAAGAAAAACTTCATAACTCAGGTATTCCCTTTATTGCAAGCAGATTGTATAATTCTAGCACTGAGGGTCAATTACATGTAAACTCACCAAATAGGAACATGTATATTCTATGTCAATTATTTATCCTTAACCACTCCCTTCAAATGAACTCTCCTTTGTGGTCGAATAAATGCCTAAATAAGTGACATAACTTTCAAGTAATTTGAGAAAAAGTGGCCAGTGAATAGAATTTATATATCAATATTAGACCTAAAAGTTGGTGGATATAGCCAAGTTCATAGGTAAATCAGGGATAGGAGTGAAGAGACAATAATCAAAAGCTTTCAAAAGGACAACAATATTTTAGGATATGTGTAATGAAAGGCAGAAAGCTAGTGAGGTATAGAGACCTGACTCTGAAGTCAAGACAGTTCATGCTCAAATACTGACCCTCACCTATGGAGGTGCCAGCCTGAACCAATTAATAAGTTGTTCAGTGAGTCTAAGTTATAAAACAGTTGTCAATATAAATTAATAAAGGGAGTTTCCTCATAAGGAGTTCCTTATAGGAATATAATCATAGTTTTAAAACCAAAATATATCTAATTGCTTAATGTAAGATTTGGTTTTTCAAAAAGGCTTTCATGCAAATTAGCAACAACTACAACTTCTCAGTTACACGGCAATTAAAATGGTTTGTTTATTGGCACTACAATTTTTATTTTTAAATACTCTTTACTATATAAAAACTATGTCAACAGCCTATGTAGAATATTAAATAAAACAAAAAATATGATATCTCTCATTTCATTATTTGAAAAGAATGAGATGTCAAACAATTCATTTGAATTTCCCTCCATGTTTAGTTAGTCTGAAAATTTGTGGAGTCAAGTTTTGTTATGAGGATGAGACTTTGGACAAAAAACATTGAGGAGAGAAAGGAAATTTTGGCATTTCCCTCTTTTATTAGCTTAGTCATAACAGAGAAAATAGTGAGTTAGTCAATGAGTAGAGGGAAAAGAAAAAATATGCATGGATTGTCAATAGAAGCAGAACTATATCTAGAATAACTTGTTCTATTTATTTGAATTATTTAGTTAGTTCTATTTGGCTCTTTCAAACATTTCCCTGATAATAGATCTGGTCATAGAATAGTAGAGTACGTCCATTATTAGACATTCCATAGCAACATCAATTTCATGTGCCAGGTAGACATGATTTTTAAAAGCATGTTAATTTGAGATGTGTGTTGATGTAAAACATGAAGAATGAGTTCCCTAAACATACTCCACCATGGGCAGAAACACACCTTTCCTGATTTTGTGCCATAAACATCCTGTGAGCTCTGTCACAGATATGCCAGAGAGATTAGGGAAGGGCACAAATGAAGTTATCGAGGATGCAGCTTTCATTAACCTCATGAGACAGCATTAGCGATATTGTCCAAACCTGTTGATACATTCTGTGCCTTAAGACATCTAGTCTCACGCTGCATAGCCTCATGTATGAGACTTTCTCTAGAGATACACATAACATGAGGGAACACAAACACAGACACAGGATAAGCACCTAGGTAACCAGACTCCCCAGAGGTGTATGGCTCAGTCACCAGGAAGTCTCACTTGGCTATCTTACTCTTTCTCCTTACAACATAGTCAGCTTTGTTAGTTTGAGGGATAGTTTAGGAACCTGTGCTAACTTTGATTTTATAAGCTAGCTATAGGCAGCCTTAGAGAGGGAGGAAGACGTGGATTCCCTTAGGAGTATAGGTAACATCTGTTGTCTTGCCTTGCCTTCTTGATTGTGGGAGAATACAGTCTCAAATTCAGTGTCACACCCTTTCCTCCCCAGACACATACTAGACTAATGCAGATAAACACCTTTGAAATAAGGGGAAAAGACTCACCATGAATTCAGTCTGGAGTAAATGAGAGCTTGCCATGGTGTCCCTCAGCTGTGACCTCGTGAGAACCCGGCTAGCTGACTGCAGGTATTCCATTGCTACTTTCTCCCGTGGGGTCGGCACAGCCACAAAAGGCTCGATGGTCCCCAAACCACTCATGTCCAAAGTAAGAGACACATTGGATCCTCGCCTGCATTTGAAAATAATTTGGCTCTACATTAGCAAAATTATTTAATTTAATTTACTTAATTACTTTAAAATATTTACCTCCTTAAAGAAGAATTAGATGAATTTTCTTTGATAAAAAATTTGACTATGATAGAGAAACACAATTCCTTCATAGAAACATAGTTATACTTACTGAGATAAGGTTGTTTTAATACTTTAAATACCTATAATATTATCTATGTGGATACTGTATGCACCAAAATAGATTATGACCCCTCTAAAACTTTGAAGATGGTCTTTAAGAATTGTTATTGCTGAAAATTTGATTACCTTGGGCCAAATGGGGGGATAATTCTCTTCAAACTTCATTGATTGGATATGGTGGGGTATGGAAGAATGAAGAGTTGAAGATGATTTCAATATTTTGAGACTTGTTGATTGTCAATCTTTAAAAGGTCACAGAGAAAGATAGAAGTACTGTAGGATCAGATATAGTCAATTACTGCTATTTTCAATAAAGAGAAGAAAATGGAATATGTGAATTCTAGACCAGTGAACTTGACTTCTGATTTCTGGCAAAATTCTAAAATGCATCATTAAAGGGATGGCTAGTAAACAGCTAGAAAAGGAAGTAATAATCATAGGGAAGCAGCATGGCTTGACCAACAATATATCATATCCAATTAACTTCATTTGCTTTTTGGTCACAGTTACTAGATGGGTAGATAAGGAAAATGAAGTAGATTGAGTTTGTCTATATTTCAATTAAAGCATCTGGAAAAGTTTCTCACATGCTATTCTTGTGGCAAAACCATATAGATTTGGGCTTGATGGCTATACAGGCAGATTGGTCAAATAGGTGAATCTGAAGAGTAATCAACAATGGTTGAATATCTGTTTGGACTGAAGTCTCCTGTGGAGTACCCCACAGATATGTGCTTAGTCCCTCTATTGTTTAACACTAATTATGACTGAGATAAAGGCATAGATATTATATTTATAAAATTTGAGGATGATGAAGCTGAGAGGAATAGCTAACATGTTAAATAATGGGTTTGGGGTCCCCCCAAAAGTCTTAAATATCTAATTTTGGTTTGAATGTAATTAATTTAATTTTATTTTATTTTGCTTTTTGGCGGGCAATTGGGGTTAAGCAACTTGCCCAAGGTCACACGGCTAGGTTTTTGTTTGTGTGTTAAGTGTCTGAGGCTGGATCCGAACTCAGGTCCTTCTGACTCCAGGACCGACACTCTACTCACTGCACCACCTAACCACCCCTTGATTAATTATTATTGATATCTATTTGTGACCTCTAAATTTTAATGCTCTGGAGCAAAGCTCTGGTCACCTTCCTCTAGTAACAGTTGTGAATTGGCATCCAGAGAAGGTTGGGTAGGATGGTGAAGGTCCGCAGCATTATAATCTATGACCATGAATTAAGGATATTTAAGAAGGATAAGAACAGAAAAAAAACACATTTTTTATAATTAGGAATCTTTATTCCTTGAAAGGAAGAGAAGAGTGGAGGGGAGAGAAAACAAGATGAGACAAGAAGTGAAAAGGAGAAAGGAGATGAAGAGAGGAGAGGAAAGAAAAGAAAGAAAAAAGTTCACGTCGATATAAACCTAAAGTATTAATTTATAGGGATTAGAAAAATGGAGGTAGGTCTTGTGAAATTTCCCTAATGAGTTTTTCCCAAAAGACATGTCATATTGGGAAATGATTACAAAACATACCATTCATTCTGAATTATCTTTCTATTAAAAACTAAAAAGATTAGTCCTTTTTACGATTTGGGGAAATTAAGGTGGGAAGCAGCATTCCCTTTTCTTCTGATGTCCCTGATTCTTGAACATCAAGCAGGGAGTTCATTACATTTCAGAGTAGTGACAGAAAATCCAAGCATCATTGTTGAATTATACTTTTCCTCACCAAAGAGGATGGCATGGTTTCTACTGGTTGTTGGGTGTGTTCCATACTAAGGAAGTCTGAAACTTAGCTGCAGCTGTTGCTGTGGAAATGGGAAAATAAAAAGCTCTCTAGGGACCAAAGAAATGCATCACAACCAAGAAATATAAATAAAATATCTGTTTTCCAGGTCTCTGAACCAAGGTATGGCAGAAATTATGGTATGGCAGAGATGTATCTCATCCTATAAAATGTACACTTGTGTCATTGTGTCAGTGTTAGAATATTGAAAAAGCATTTGCAGGTTTCAACCCTTCAAACATATATGGGGTAAGATAAAAATCACTACATACTTTTACATTTTGCACATACTTGTACATCTTATTGTGAATAATGGAAATATACTTTAAATAAATTATCTTAAATACATGTAAGTGCTGAATACATTAGATTGTTTTTGAAGTGTATCTGATTTATTCTGCACATTTGTATATGCAGAAATCTTTGGTTTGATCATCATTAAAACCACTATTAGAAATTATCCTTGCATTATTAATACTCTTGTGCTTGTAATTGGGAGATAAGATGTGCAGGCATTGGGTCACAAAGATTCACCTTCCTCTAATGGAAAAGTCAAAGGGGGTATGGGAGATGATATGGGAGAGAGCAGATTGGAGGAAGCGATATCTTGCGGGACTGCTATTCTGGGAGGGTGGGTAGGGGAAAAACAGGGCGGGGGGAAATGATTTTAACTCAAAATCTGGTGGAAATGAATGATGTAAAACAGAAGTTAATAAAGCATTTGTTTAAATAAAAAAAAAGAAATTATCCTTGCTATCAGAAAAGAAAAAAATTACAAAGTAGGAAAAATTGTTCTTAGTTTCTTGGGCAATGGAAAACCTTGGATTTCTGGTGGATGGTTTTGATTAAAAGGAAAGAAATGCCCACTGCTTATATTTCATTGGTCCTTCTACTTCAATATGAACTCTTGTCTGGCATTAGGAATGATGGGAACAAGGGTCAAGAAAGGAATAATTGGTTTAATGAAAATCGACAGTAAGGCCATCTATGCCCATTCAGATGGTTTCCTCAATCCTCTGAGTATTTTTATGACCTTAAATCTTATGCTCTGGAGCCCAACTCATTCTTTCAATGCAAAAAGAAATCACTGAACCAGCAATTTACAATTTGGTCTTGTAACTGGAAAGAGTTGCTGCAAATTTGTTGGAATAGCAGACATTGGGAGTAGCTGAGTAATGATTCTGCTAGTGGCTGTCAAAGGTGGAATATGTTTGCACTAAAATCTCTCCCAGCTCTGAATCTATTATCCTATGAACTTGGTTGTTTATATAGCTGAAATGATATCTTATGACACCTACTTGACCCTGACCTCTAACTCCCTTCCTCACCCCAATGCTGTTTTTAACAAGTTCCCCAATCCCAATTTGCTCTTTTTATCCTTTTTTCCTTCTCATTTGTCTATATTCTATATCCTCAAATTGGGCCTTATATACCAAAAATATAGCCATTTAGTGTAAGCTATGGCTGTAGCTTTGATCTTACCACCATTTCTCTGTTAAATAGCTCTACTGTGGACTTTTGGACATTTTATGAATGCCACACCATGTCCAATAGGCATTCCATGAGGGATACCTTCTGAACTATATTCTCATGGCTGGCATGCTAGACAACAATTTCTTCTGGAGATCAGCAAAGAAAGTATTCAGTCTGCTCATTTAATGATTAGCAATGATTCTGATTGGGCAGCTAGGTAGCACAATGGATAGAGTTCCAGGCCTGGAATCAGGAAGATGTAAATTCTAATCCAGCCTCATACACTTACTAGCTGTGTGACCCTGGGCAAGTCATTTAACCCTGTTTGCCTCAGTTTTGCTATCTGTAAAATGAGCTGGAGAAGAAAATGGCAAACCAGTTCAGGATCTTTGCCAAGAAAATCCTGACATGGGTCATGAAACGTCAGGTATGACTGAAATGATTCAACAAGAACAAAAATAGTCCTGATTATAACAACTCTTATTACCTTTGTGAAACTAGGGGGAGGAGTAGTCTCACAAGTTCTCATGGATAGATAAGTATATGAACAGGTATGAAGCAAAGTATACAACCTAAATGATTCCTGGAACGGCATGGCACAGATCCCAGGTACACTGCCCAATTGAATTTGTTAGGAAAATAGTATATGGACACTTATCATCATCATATTTTTCTCCCTTTAATATCCTGTTCAAGCTTTTAAAATCAACGTAACAATGGCCTACTACATGATTCTATATGTGAGACACTGTGCAAGATGCCTTCCTTCAATAGAGACATAGAAATTAGACAGAGATTTAGGGGGAAGGTAATGCATTCACTATTGGACACACTACTTTTTGGTACAAATGGCAATTCTTGACAAGTGATGGAAATCTTGGATAGGATGTCAAAGAAGATTCTGGGATTATAGAAGATAGCCTGGGGGGGGGGGCTTCTCTTGAATGTTGGTTTCCTGAGCCAAAGCCAAGCTTACTCCATACCAGTTATGATGAAATTTTTGGGAATCCTGTTAAGAAGTATGGGAAAAAACTAAGCAATACAGAGAATTATAAACATGGCAAATGTCACAAATCACGTTGTAGTGTTTTGTTTAAATATAGCCAATTTCCCCATATTAAGTCTATAAAAACATTGTTTGCTGGTAAAGAAAAAGGAAAAAAAAAGAATGGTCATTTGTCTTGTGACAAAGTACAGCTAAATTTTTGTATTTTTATTCTTTGGTTTTTACTATTGTCCTGTCAGTCACTAATTGTGAAAGGGCTGTTTTTCTTCTAACAAAAGACTGAATGACGCCATCTCTAATTTTAACTTTCAATTTTTAGTTTTTCCTAGTTGAGAGAATTAGTTCAGAAAATGCAACACTGGAGAAACATTACCGATGATAACTTGCATTGAGGCATTCTTTCTGAAGTGGGCGAGTTTTTTTTTTTTTCTTCATTCCAACCTCACAGAAAGTAGCAGCTGACAAGAAATGTTGTCAAATGGCATGTGCTAGCAGCCGATACCAAGAATTGCAATCCAATTAAGATGGTTTTTCTTTCCTTTTAAGCAATCATTGGGAAAATTAATTTCAGGAAACATTTGTCTTGTAAGTGTTGAACAATAACACAATAAAAGGCATATATTTAACTTAGAGGTGACCACACTTAGTGGACAGAGCGTAAGGCAATTGGTCAATTGGTTAATCAACAACCAGTTGGAAACTATTTATTAAATGACTATTATGTGCCAGACACTGGGCTGTACACTACGGATATACAAAGAAAAGCAAAAACAGTCCTTCCCTTACAAAGCTTACATTCTAATGGGAGCGACAGCCTGTAAAGAGAGGTGTCAAACTCATGGTCCCACAAAACTCCCAAGTAAGTCTGGAACCAGATGAAAATGTAATTGGGAAATGTTTAACAAAATAAAGGTAAAATGCAACATAGATAATGATAATTTGTGGGGTTTTTTTTAGTCAATATGTGGTCCATTTCCGTTTGGGTTTGATATCAATAATATATAACTAAATACACGCAAAACATATACAGAGTAGGTGGAAGGTAATCAAAGAAAGAAATGCACTAGCAATGGACCTCCTTTCCCTTCTTCCTCTTCCACTCTACCATTTACCAACTCTGACCTGGGGCAAATCACTTGTCCTCTATGTAGCTCAGGCAACTACCTATGATTTATTCCTATACTGGAGTTCCCCCTACTAACAAAATCACAGAGCCTTTGAATATTCACATGTATTTAACTTGGATACTTGAAATGTGGTGCATATGGTTATAATAACCTAAAGTGTAAGGCTTTTTGAAATGTCATATGAAGCTTCATATTCCAAAACATATGTCATCTGAAAATATGAAATTTCAGGCTCTTTGAATATCTTTCTCATTGTATTTCTTGCCTATATTCTCAGAATTATATCTTGTAATCCTTATGTAAATGAATTTGCTTCTTAGGAGAAATATTAATTTTTGTATTTTTTCAAGGACTTGTAAATACACTTCCTTTTGTATTTGCTATGATAAAGTCTATGAAATAAAGTCATGGAAATGATTTTGAAAAAAACAGACCAGAAACCAAATATTTGAACACAGTGACCCTCTGTGTCATCACTGGAAAGGCCATACATTTCTTTCAACCATGCTGTAATGGCTCAAAGCTTTTGGGAGACCTTTCTTTAGGTGGATGATCCACCTAAAGAGACAACCTCAATAATGTATAATTGTACCTTATTTTGAGTTGGGTCCAGTATCGAATAGGAGTAAGAGAGTGAGGTGGATTGCCTTTGGTAAACAGCATGATACTTTTAATTACAACAAGCTTCTAGCTCAAACACAGGTTCACTTTTTTTTCTTGATGTCTAATTTGGACAATGAAAGCTGCCCAAAAGTAGAATGGCCTGCCTTCCTTAAAGGTCTTCAACAAGAATAAAGTCAACCACTTGATGGGTATATGGTAAAAGAGATTTCATTTGGGTAGACTAGATGGTCTCTGAGGTCCTTTTGCTTAGCAAATTCTCTTATTTTATTGACACCAATATTGTTCTGGTGAGTTTGAATGGGTACAAGTCATGGAATATCAAAGTGTCTGAAGAATTAGAGTGATGAGAGTGATGATCACCCAGAGGGCAATGGTGTTGCTCACGATCAATGTAAGCAGGCTGCTATAAACATTACAATGAAAGAATTATATAGAAGTGTTATAATGGCTGCCATCAGGAAAACCTATGGCTGTCAAAGGAGATGTGCCAGTCATGTAGTAAAAGGAAGAAATGAAGGAAATAAATATCTATGAAGCATCTATTATGTTCCAGGCATTATGCTAGGCATTTTACAGATTGATTCTCACAACAGCCCTGAGAGGTAGGTGATATTATGATCCTCATATTACAAGTGAGGAAACTGAGGCAGAGGTCAAGTGACTTGTCCAGGGTCACACAGCAAGTAAATGTCTGAAGCTGGACTTAAATTCTTCCTGACTCCAAAACCAGCATTCTATTCACTACATCACCTAGCTGCCCACAAAACTATCATTGATAACTAATAATTAGAAGTTAATTATATACTTAAATTTATTTACATAATAATTTTATATAGTTGTACCACAATTTATATGATAATTGAAGAAATACAATTAATATTTTTAATACAAAGTTATTAAACTTTAATAGCTTAAAGCAGCAGTAAAGGATTTGGGGACACATTGTATAGGTAAATGATCTAATACATTTTCAGTATTTCATGAAAGGAATTATGGGAAACCCATATTGCAATTTTAAGTGCCTTTTTTTGGTGTTGACCTTTGTCAGCTTAGGCATAACCAGCAAAAAACCCCAACAGGACTTCTGAGTGGGCATATTTTAATTTTTCTTGTTATGTTCTGGTGCCCTATATCCTGTTTACTGATCTTGTCTTTCTCTCTTCATATATAAATAGAGTAAATCTAAGAGGAGCAATTATAGAATCAGACATATTCAGGAAGATAGAGCATTGAATTCTTTCTCTGATAGGAATTATATCTCTGATATGTATTGTACCCAACACAAGTCACTTAAGCTCTTCCAGGCCCTGTTGTGTAGAAGAGCTTCTTATTGACCTAATCAACCTTTCTAATTGCAATTACAGCTAATGTACTTTCAGCTAACTGAGGTCTTCCCTCCATCTGAGGACCTTACAAAACTTGAAATGCAATTCATCGCAAAAGAGAAATCCAGCACACTCATTGAGTAGTGCTTGTTATAAGGCTTAAATGAATGAAATAGTACTTTGGAAACTTAAATGCACTATACAAATGTCACTTGTAACTATTTGGTGAGAATTTGTTGTTTTCCCCCATGCAAGTTAAGTGGCTACAATCCGAGAAAGAATCCTTCTCCTCCTTTCCCGTCCCATTGTCATTGTCATCATTGTCGTTTCTTTATCTTCTTCTTCTTCTTCTTCTTCTTCTTCTTCTTCTTCTTCTTCTCCTTCTCCTTCTTCTTCTTCTTCTTCTTCTTCTTCTTCTTCTTCTTCTTCTTCTTCTTCTTCTTCTTCTTCTTCTTCTTCTTCCTTCTCCTCCTCTTCCTCCTCCTACTCTTCTTTCTCCTCTTCCTCCTCTTGCTTCCTCCTTCTCCTTCTCCTTTTCTCCCTGTCCCTGTCAACTTTTTCTTTTTTTGCTTCAGGGAGGAGGAAAACTGAGGGGCATTGGATATGACTGACCACTTAATTCCTTGAATGCAGTATGGTATGGTAAAAACGGTGATAGATTTGGAGTCAAGTGCCTTAGTTTGAATTCTGACTCATTCTCTTACTTCCTGTATGGACCTGGGCAAGTAATTTAATATTCTCCCTGTGCCTCAGTTTCTTCATTTGTGAAATGAGGGCATTTGACCAGATCTCCTCTAAGATCCCTTCTATCATTGACATCATTAGGGGATATCCTGGTGCTTTTAGACACCCCTAGTGTCATACTGGAAGGAATACTCTACTGGTCCTAAGAAAATTGTCCATGTTCTGAAGGTCACTATAACAGCAATGTACATTAGTCTGGGTATGCATGTACTGGTGTACATCTTAAAAAACACACCAAATAAGTCACATGTCAAATATGGTCTTATTAATTCATTAGAAGCCTTTATAAATCACCCCCATCTTAATTAAAAGGTGTTTTTTTATCAAGTCAAATAAATACTGTGTCTAACTGAAAACCCTGGGGCCAGAGCTTCATCTATCATTCTGTCATCCTGCAAGTTAGTCAGATTTCTAAGTCATCAGCCAGGTCATATCCAAGGCTACCTTTGCCCTAAAATGAACTTGGTCAGAATGAGGAAAATCTGCTGTCTTCCAAGTTTTCCCCAACTGTTTATCCAAGATCAGTCATGTCTTTAAATATACACTCCACTGTTTGTTCAGAGACCATTTCAAATGGTACCACCCTGTGTCCCATTCCTGTTCTTTAGTTGGTTTAAATTCTTTGAGGATAAAGGATGGCCATTGACCTTTATGAGTTGCTGACCTTTCACCTTGAAATTTCAGAGAAGGGAGTGACTTCCTTTGGCATGATGGGGTCCAATGAGCTTATTGGGTTCTCTTATGCCAGGGATTGCACTGAAAGTCCTGTCAACTCCCCAAGTGGAAGGAAGACATCAATTAGCTGGAAGAGACACATTGGCTGTGATTGCAGTTAGAAAGGTTGATTGGATCACCAAGATCACATTTCTGCCAATATAAGTATAACAATAGAATTCTTTCTCTAGCATGTTTGCCAATGATTTGTACCATTCATAATCATTCATCTTTCCCCTAAAAGCCAAATGAACTAATTGTGAAAATAATCTTGCAAATAACCATTTAACCAAGACAAGAAATTATTCATGCTAAATGAATAGGGAGGAATCCCAATTTGGAATATAGGTTCTGTTAGCTTCATTGTGCTCATGTAGCTTGCTGTGCTTAATGAGGTGGTTCTGTTATAGTCTTTCACCATTCTTGTTCATAAGATTTTATGAAGGAGTTTTCAGTCTAAACCAGAATTGCCATTGGTTGCCATACCAAAGATAAAAGAGATTTCTTGAGAGATAGCAAAGACCCTCTCATTATTTTCTGAAGCAAAGTGTCAAATGAGGAGCAAAACACTCACTAATGTATTTACTCATTGGGGATCTCCAGTGTCATATCCAAATCCCAAGGCAAGGTACTCTAGTGACTTCTATTTTTAGATGACACTGTGCTGATTGCACCATGCCTTTGAACTTTGCAGGGCTTCCTAAATATGATTCATAATTTCTTAAAAGAGTTTGGTATAACTATCCATGCAGGAAAAAAAAAACAAGGGGATGATGAATGTCTGTTGTCCAGCCTACAATATAATATAGTTGGATGGATAACTCGTGGAGCTCATCCATCAATACACATAAATTGAACATATAAGGCAAAGAGAAAATGAGCTGGGCAAGAATTGAACATGAAGAGGATACTGGACTCAATTTCTTTGGGGAAATTGTGCATTTTTTAGTGTCCCTCAAGTACTTCTATGAAACAAACAATTTTTTTAGCATGGATATTTTTTTCTGAAGATGCAATATTACAGACTCCAAAGAAATTAAGTTAAGAATTACCCAAAGGAAATAGAAAGGTACATAGTGGGCAGGAGCAGTGTATAATGCAATGCATTTACTAGAAAAGTGGTGTAAAAGAGGAATATACCTAAAAATGGATGGGTCACTTACATAATGAGAGTAAGAGATAATTGACACACACCCTAAATACCCCATTGGTATCCATACAGTGCCAAGAGAATGAGAAGACTCTCAGTCACATTGGATAGACCCCTTTTCTGGATTTATGGGAAGACAAGGACAAAAGCTAAACAGGATAGGTGGGCATAGATGGTTGTTTTCTTTATCATCAGAGGGGTGCCTCTATTGATGAAATCATAGATCTGCTGACATCTTGGAGAGCAGACTGTGAAGGTGGGGAGACAGACAGACATAGCTAGAGATACAGAGTCACACAGAAAAGCAGGCATACAGAGACGCACAGAAGGAAAAAAAGAAACTCACACGGAATGTGATACACAGAGAGGTAGGGGTGTGTGTGTGTGTGTGTGTGTGTGTGTGTGTGTGTGCATGTGTTAAGTTTTGGACCCATTTCCAAAAATGAAACAGAATCTGTTATTTAAAAGACTTTTAATCTGCTCTAGGATATACAACCCTCTTATTCTTTCACAGATAAGAAAAACACATAAGGCAAATCAGAAAATCTATAGGATCATTATGTTTCAACTTAATGAAAAGGAAAGGAAAAGAAAAGAAAAGGAAAAAAGCATCAGAATAATATCTACATTGTTTTCAATAAAAGTTGAGTCATTGGTTATAGAACTAAAGTTACACATATCATCTGAAATAGTAAATACAACAATGGAGTACAAATGATCAAGCTGTAATGCTTAACCATATAACTATATAACAAACATTGAAGTAGAGATTTGGCAATTATTTGGTTAATTTGTAGATGGTCAAAGGGCCCTTTTAAACCTTAATTACTCAATCTCCCTATTATAATCAAATGCTTTGGATGCCTGCCAGATAGCCACTTTATTCTCTGCTGTATAGACCTAAACTATGCCATTAATTTATTTTATTTCAAAGAAGGCATCCCTCCTTGCATCATTCAGATATCTATTTCCCATGTACATCAGGATTAGCTCATCATTTAACTGAAACCGTTCTTTCCAAAGTTACCAATAATTTCTCAGATGACAAATCTAATGGCCTCCCCTCAATCCTTATCTTTCTTGACCTCTCTGAAGTCTTTGATGTTGTCAATCACCATCTTTTTCTTGGACACTATCTTATTTCTGGGTTTTATGACACTTCTCTCTGCTGGTTCTCCTACATGTCTGACTACTCATTCTCAGTCTCCTTTGCTGGATGTTCATTAAGGTCATGTCCCTTAATTGTGGGTGTCCCTCAAGGATCTGTTCAGGGCCCTCTTCTTTTTTCCCCTGTATACTACTTTATTTAGTGATTTAATCATCTCTCATGTATTCAACTATCATTTCTATGAAGACTATGCTCAGATTTACCTAGCCCTAAGCTCTCTCCTGATTGTCAGTTTCATATCTCCAACTGCCTATTGGTAATCTCAACTACAATGTTTTGTAGACTATTAAACCCAATATGTCCCAAATGAACTCATTATCTTCCTCTTCCAAACCCTCCCCTCTTCCTCAATTCCCTATTGCTGTTGGTACTACAAGTCATCCAGACTTGACCCCTAAATGTCATTCATACCCTCAACTCCCACATCCAACCCGATGCCACATCCTTTCAAATTATATGCTCCCTTATTTCCTCTGACATTGTCACCACCTTGATACAGGTCCTCATCACCTAAATCCTAGACTATTGCACTATCCTGTTAATCTCTGCATCTCAGCTCTGTCTTGGCTTCATTCCACCCTCCACTGAGGTGTAAAATTGATCTTCCTAAAGCACAAATCTAACTGTGTTACTTCCTTTTCCCTCAGCCCCTAAATAAATCAATTCCAGTGGCTTCTTATAACCTCTCGAATCAAACCTGTCTTCTTTTTGAATGTTAAAACTCTATAACTTGACCCTCTTTCTTCCTTTCCAGTCTTCTTATACATTCCTCTCTTCCCCTTCCCACCTACTCTGTGATCTAGTGATACCACCTTCCTCAATGTTTCTCACAAAGGACATTCCATCTCTCAACTCTAAGTGTTTTCCCTGGCTTTCCTCATACTGGAACTCTTTCCCTCCTCATATTTACTGCCTGACTTCCCGTCTCTCACTTTGTACAAGAAATCTTTCTCAGTTGCCCTTAATCCTAGTGCCTTCTTTCTGAGATTATCTCCAACAGAACCTATCTGTAACTACTTGTTTGCATGTTGTTTCCCCTCCTTCCATCCTAATGAGTTCCTTGAGAGTAGGGACTGTCTTTTGGCTCCCCCCCGCCACCTTTAATTTAACACAGTGTTTGGCATGTAGTAGCCATTTAATAAATGCTAGCTAACTGAACAAGGCAAAAAGTCAATTTTCTCTGCTCTATAAGACATGATCAATACAACAAAACTGACAAAAAGTCAGTTTTCTCTGCTCTATAATACATGATCAATACAGCTTTATTGATCTGCCATCTTGCCTGTTTGAACACCTAGTTTATTAGGACTGTGGATGTCTACAACTCCTCACTCAGGGCAGAAAGTTTAGAAATGCTCTAGGTAGCCCAACATATCTCCACACACAGAGCAAGATATCTCCCCACTAGTGGGGGCCTCTTAAACTTTCAAATAACCATCAGTCTAGAACTGAAAGGCACCTTGGAAGTTCTCTAATCCACCCCCTTCATTTTACAGATGAAGAAACCAAGACACAGAGAGGTCACAGATAGCCATCATGAGAGTTTGAGTCTTTTGAATCTCAGCCAGTGTGATTTCTACTACACCTTGTCCATAACAAGGAGGACTTCTTGGCAAATTATGATTAAATGATATAGGTGCTTAGTGCATGATACTTAAAACAATGTTATGGTACTTAAATTTGTGATACCTTGTTTTCATCATCATGATTTAGTTACTATGCATTAAAGATCACTCAAATAAGCTCCATGGGGATAGGATAGATAGGAATTGGCACTCACTATATACTCAACAGATAATCCAATGACAATTATTGTGGGACTCAGAAAACTTGTTCTTCAAACATCAGCAAGCTTCAATAATTTCTTTTTTGTTTGTTTTTTTTTTGGAGGTGGGAAGGCAGGTCAATTGGTGTTAAGTGACTTGCCCAAGGTCACATGGCTAGTAAGTGTTAAGTGTCTGAGGCTGAATTCGAACTCAGGTTCTCCTGACTCCAGGGCTGGTGCTCTATTCACTGAGCCACCTAGCTGCCCCTAGCTTCTATAATTTCAAGGAGAAAATTAGGAAAAGAAAACAAACAACTTCTACAGCAGATCATTCCAGGGATAGTCTTATTAAGGGTTTAATAAATGTTTGTTGACTGACTGAAAGATAGACTAAGGTATGAAGAAACAGAGAAAAAAACTTAGATATTTCTCAAATTGCTCATGTCAGCTATAGTTCCATGAGTTACTCAGTTATTTGATAAGAAACCTCTTCTTCATTCTATTAGCAGATAGCTTCTTACATTTCTTGAGAAAACCTTGAAACTTTGGGCTATTCAGAAATTATATTTTTTTTCCATTCCACTTGATATTTTGGGGGTTTATTGGATATTTATTTCATGATACCACAAGAAATAATAACAATAGCAACAAAGACTTACTTTTTCATCACTTTTTCCCATAAAAGGAAAATATTACACTAGAATAATGTTTAAAATTGACTCTATTATCTAAACAATTAAATGATCATATGTTATTCAAACTGACACTAGTATTCTGAAAATAATCATTTATGATGATAGGAGAGAATTCAAAAGGCATACTAATGAGCCAAACTATTGGAAAACACTAACAAGAAAAGACATGGTGGAACAAAAGTGACCCAATTTTCCATTCTTCCTAAGTTTCTGTTTATTTCTTCTATGTGTGGGAGTGATTTATAGGTATATGAAGGGAAATAAGAATTAAGGTCACATGGAGAAATATTTGCATAGGAAATAAATATTCAATGTTCCATTTGCAGTCCTTTTTGTTAATTGGAAAAGAATACAGCATTAGAATTGATGTTTTCTTTAAGCACTACACAATTATGAGACTTCTGACTACAATAGCCAGTCTTTTTCACATAATATAATATATAATATTGTATAATATATTGCATATATAAGAAATATGTAATAAATAACATAATAATAAAACTTTGGAAGGAAGGGGCTCCATAGTAGGCTTTGACAATAAGATCCAATACCATAGGATTATAACTCAGAGCTAGAATGAACCTAAGAGGAATCTTGAATTCTTTTGAATTTGAATTATTTCAAAAGGCTGTTCATAGGATCATAGATAGAAAGCTGGAATGATTTCAAGGACCATTTATTCCAACCATTTTATTTTATAGAAGACAAACTCAGACTTATGGTACTTAAATGACTTGCTGGATGTCATGTGGTAATGACATGGTAATGATGAAATTTGGACACACGTCATCCAATTCCAGAACCAGAGTCTCAGACCTTCCTGACACTAGGTCCAGTGCTCTTTTCAAGGAATCACACAGCTTCCTGATCTGTATTGGTAGAAGGTGTTTCCATATCAGGAGTTGCCTGTTCTTAAGATATCAAGTTCTCGGCCTAAATCTTGACCTAGTTTTACCAGATAACTTTTCTTATATCATTAAGTCATGGTATCAGATCAGAATGGTTAAAGCTCGAGAAGAGCCAGTGACATTACTGCACTCAGGAAAAGAACCCTTCTAATCCGGGTTATAACCTACCACACCTAACTTGTCCATAAAGTTCTTCAAACCTCAGCAAGTCAAAATACACTAAGGAAACCGTTTTTGACAAGAACACTCGGGCTAAGCTTTAAGTAATCAGTATCTGGTTAGGACAGGAATCACTCAGTATCCTGTGGAGGAAAAACAGCTGAGATGAGAGCCATTCCCTCTTTTAATCAGGCTTTTTAATGTACTGCCAATTGAATCCTGTTCTGCCCTTGATAAGGCTGGGCTGTATGTAGCACTGCAGGAACTGAGGAACTCACAAATGCAAACTTACATAACCTTTCATCTTGTCCTGCAAATTCTTTTGCAACCATATTGGATTTTCAAATCCTTAAAAAAAATTTTTTAAACTCTTTTAAAATTTAAAAAACTTTAAAAAACCCTGCCTTTAGTCATGTTGGTAAAAAGGATATTGGCATACAGTATTAACATAGATTGTACTAAAGTTCTACATATTTTCAATCTCTTCTGAGAACAAAATCTAAATAAGATCCATAGAGATCAGATCCCTGGCTAAATATGCAATATGGTGGTGGGAAATCACAAAGGTAATTAATTTCCTTCTCACCTGGTACCCCTCCTCCCCTAAGGAAGGACCTAGTATGTATGTATGTATATGAGTATATTACATTATACATACACACATATATATGTACATACAATTGGGTCTATTCTACCCTATCTCTCTCTCTCTCTCTCTCTCTCTCTCTCTCTCTCTCTCCTCTACACACACACACACACACACACACACACACACACACACACATCTATCCATCCACATGCATTTCATTTTGGTCTTTGTATTCCAAACGTTTGGCACATAGTAGGTGCTTGTGGAACTGAAGACTCACCTAACAATTCGAGGTAGTATAAGTGAATTGAATAGCAAAAGAAAAATAGCTCCTAGTTTATATGGAAATTAGCAAACATTTATTGAATTGAATTTCTACAGATAAAAGTCAGATTTTTAAAGGAGAAAATCTATTCATAAAGGTATCAGAAAATGAATCCTATTCATGCTGCTAACTAGTTGTGTGAATTCTGGCGCGTCACAAACATTCTATGAGCCTCAGTTTCCTCTCTTATAAAACAAAGGCTCAGACTAGATGCTTCTAAGGTTCCTCCCCGCTCTAAATCCCATGATTCTGTGAATATTTAAACAATTTCTCATTTGCTTAATTTTAGCTTCTTGTCCCAAAGTGTCTCAGAAATTTGTGTCCCGTAATACCATTTTATCTGCAGGCTAACTGCGCAAATTAAGCTGCCTCTGCACAGCTCATATCTTTATCAGTGCTAACAAAGAGGGGGAAAATGCTCCCTAATTAATATCCAGGAAGAAATCACTGAAGAGCATTAAAAACTGTCCCTGGGAAGCCCTGCTGAGTACATATGCTTTGAAAACCTGTAAACGGTGCTGCGAATTTAGCCTCAGTGACATCGGATTATGTTTTATTGTTGCCTGAAGGCTAATGAATCCAGTGCGCTTGTCCTGTCCTGATGGGGCTGCCTCCTGCAAAAGGCTGGAAGGAACATCTGGAAAGAAGAATTCCACTCTACTCCGCCAGCCCGAAAGACATCAAGAAGCAGAGCGCTTGTTTATTTGACTTGGTGCTTTTATTTTAAAAAGTGGTTGCCAGTGGAATTGATGCTCAGTGAAGAAGGGATCATCACTGTCCGCAAAAGCAGCTCCCCTCATAGCGATCGCACCGACAGAATGATCTCTGTAAGTTACTCAGCACAACCACGCCACCTCTAGGAGGAGAGAGGCATGGCTGGCTCTCTCCAGACTGAATCCAGCCCTGTTATCCTAGTGTGATGGGTAGTAGGAAAAGATGTATGTGTGTATATGTACATGCACATGCACATGTACATGCATTTCGTGTGTGCATGTATTTTGTATGTGTATAAATATATGCATGTATATGTACTAATATATACACACATGTATGCATACACAGAATACATACATATGTGTACCTATAAATTATATATACATATATAAACACATAATACATATATACATATATGTGTGTATATGTAAATAAAATAGTCAAGACCATATAAATATAATATACACAATATTATATATGCATAAAATGGATATACAATATTGTATATGTATGAAATATAATAATGCAATATTGTATATGTATGTAAATATGTAATATAAACAATATTATATGTGTACATTATATGTACATATATACAATATTATATATGCATAATATGTGTATGTGTATGATATATATGACATAATATATATATATACATACATAACCTATTTTTTGATATGTCTTGAATGTTTCTATTTCTCTGCTGACATAATCTCATTCAACCCACCTGCACCAAAAATAGTCAGCAGTGACTGTAGGAAGATGGGTTGGTTGTCTTGGATAGTTGCTAGGTGCTAGAAGAGTCTCAAGGAAAAGATCACACTCAAGAAGGAAGCCAAGAAAGAGAGGTGTGAGAGGAGACGTGATCTCCAGAGGACGGGGTGACTTCATTCCTCCCCCTCCTACCCCACTCATGTGTATTCCTTGGATGCTTTTCATTCTCTAATTCAAGTCTTCTGGCATCATACATTGAAAAACTGGCATTTATGTAGCTAGGGTTCGCACAAAGCCTCTGGGAAGCAGGTGCTATTGTTATCCCCATTTCGGTATCTGAGACTGGATTTGTAGTCAGTTCTTCTTGACTACAAGTCCCTAACACAACAGTCTATCCATTGTACCATCAGCTGCCTATTTATCCAGCAAAATGGCAGTTCACTATTCAGTCCCATTTTCTTTAACTCTAATAATAATTATTATAAAAATAGCTAACATTACATAGTGTTTACTATGTGCCAGGCAAACAATTATTTCCTTTGGTCTCCACAACAACCCTGGGCAGTAGGCACTATTATTATATCCATTTTACAGATGGAGAAACTGAGGCAACCAGAGATTAAATTATTTGTCCAGAGTCACATAGTACCTGAAATTGGATTTGGACTCAGGTCTTCCTGACTCCACACCCATGGCATTTAGCTGCAATCACTGTAGTTAGGGTAAAGGTCCAATTGATGTGAGCATAGCTAGTCAGTAAACATCAAGTGCTTACTATGTGCCAAGCCCCATGCCAATGCAGATGGACCTCATTGGTTCAACAGGATTAGTCTGACATGCTATTCATTCATTCATTCATTCATTTATTGCTTTTTGGAGGGGAGAGGGCAGGGCAATTGGGGTTAAGTGACTTGCTCAAGATCACATGGCTCGTTTTTGTGTCTGAGTTAAGTGTCTAGTTAAGTGTCTGAGGCCAGATTTGAACTCAGGTCCTCCTGACTCCAGGGCTGGTGCTCTATTCACTGCACCACCTAGTCACTCTAGTCTAACACTTTATAAGACAACAGTGCCTTCCATTCCACTGCCCAGAATGCCCTCCCTTGTCACCCCAACTTTTGGAATCCTTAGAATTGTGCACCAATGTCTCACCAAGGCCTCCTACCTGGTTAGTTGTTACCTTCATAAATCACTCTGGGTTTCCTTTATGCTGTGTATTGGCTTATCTGTGTATGTACTGTCTTCCATCGCTGAAATAAGTTCCTGGATAGCAGGAATGATTTTTTAAAAATCTTTGCATCCCTAGCATCTCCCATAATGCCTTAGACATAGCAGGTACTTCATAAATGCTTTTTGAATCAATGAGTCATTAAATATCCCAATAGAATCTGAGTTATTTAAAAATTCATGTGAAATAACCCAAATCTTATTGGGATGTTTAATGACTCATTGATCCAAAAACATATTTTATTAAGAAACATCCATATGCCAGATGTCAAGCATAAATGCTTGGGAATTAAATATTTTGCAGAAAATCCATAGAAGATGGATGTCTTGTAGAGCAACTTATTTCCCTGGGGTGCAACCAGACCCCCTAGATCTGTTTGTTCAAATCAATAGAACAATAACAACTGACATTTCTCTGGGGATTGGGGCTTTCAGGTGAGGAAACTCCCTCTTCCAATGAAGGTAGGTGGAGTAAGAAGTAAGGGCCTATGGGGAAAGATGCTCCTCTTTGCCCTTTGATTGGTTTAGATTCCTGCAGGTCAAGGGATGTGACTGGCCAAAGTTCACATGGGTCAGACATAGCATGGAAGGTTCTCCAAAGACAGACAGGGAGTAGACCTGGCATTTCACTAGTATAGGGAGCTCCCAGATAAGAAAGTTCTCTCTACCAGTATAGATCATAACCTTCTTTGCTACTTCCACTTGTCCAGGATGCAAGATTAGGAGATTATTCCAGAGTGACCAGTATGTACAAAGGCAGGAGTAGAGCCCAGCTCTCCCTGGCTCCAAGGCCAGGGAGAGCTATCTATTTACTCTGCCAGGCTGATTCTGCTACTTTTCTGGCATGTGATCTTTGAAAGGTTTTCAGAATGATTTTCACTGTTTTATTTGATCCTCATAATTCTCTGAGGAAAGCAATTCAGGGATTATTATTCTTAATCTATGGATTTTGAAAAAAAATTAAAAAGGAGTCTCAGAGCTCAGCAAGATCACACAGCTAAGAAGTCCCAGGGGAGGCATTCACAGGCCTGTCTTTCCTGACTCTAATTTTAGAATTCTTTCTATTGTAATACACTGCCTCCCCAATGTGAATTAAGACAAAATTATAGTTTTGATTGCAGCAAAACTCAAGTAGCCAGGTGGTACAGTGGATAGAGCCACAGGCCTGAAATCAAGAAGACCCAAGTTCAAATCTGGCCTTAGGCACTTACTGGCTGTGTGACCCTGGGAAAGTCACTTGACCATGTTTGCCGCAGTTTCCTCATATGTAAAATGAACCAGAGAAGGAAACAGCAAACCATTCCAGTGTCTTTGCCAGAAAACTCCAAATTGACTCAGGAAGGGTCAGACATGATTGAAATGATTGAATGACAACAATAAAAATAAGTCACTACAAACAAAGGCTCTGGTATGCACTTAAACAGCTCGGGTGGCACAGTGAATAGATTACTGGGACCTGGAGCTTGGAAGAACTGAGTTCAAATCCAGCCTCAAACATGTATTAGCTGTGTGATCATGGGGCAAGTCACTTAACCTGTTTGCCACCATTTCCTCATCTGGAAGACAGGGATAATAATAGCACTTGTCTCCCAGGGTGGTTGTAAGGAACAAATTTGATAATATTTGTTAAGGAGCTTTGCAAATATTAAAATGCTATCTATGTGCTAGTTATATGATCACAGACTGCAAATAATTCAATCTTCACCAGCCCTTTCATAACCAAATCTCACTGGTCACTAGCAGGAGAGTGCAGGGTCCGGCTGCCTCAGTTCCATTCATTATTACTTCCTCAAAGCCATCGTTAATAACATTGCAACTGGAAGAAATCTTTCAGCCTTCTATGTCAACCTCATTCTGCAAATGGGAAAACTGAGGCCCACAGAGACGGTAACCTACTCAAGCTCACACAGATAGGTAGCAAATATTGTCCTTTGTGATACCCCTTGTTAACAATGCTCTCATTCCTCAAATTGTCTTGCATTTACATATACATGTACATGTTTGATTTCCCAGTAGAATGGAAGATCCCTGGCAGGGAGAACTGCTTCATTTCTATCTTTGAATTCCAAGCACCTAATTACAGTATTTGGCATATAGTGGCTTAGTACGAAATAAGTTTTGGGTGAATTGTTGAATTAAACAATACCCTTCCTCTTCCAGGCCAAGGCCAAGAAGAAAATTAAAGAGGGTCAAATGAGTTTAAATATTTTACAAAGAAAGGCCTTCTAGTGCTCCAAAAAACAACCCAGTCTGTAAAATTTCCATGAACCCTATCAATATTGATCAATGGAAATGCCCTTCTCTTGTTACACTCTTTTGTACTGCTCCCAATGCTCTTAAATTAGGAGAATATGAGTGTAGGTCTGAAGCATCTCTATACCTATTGTCGGGAAAACTGTACAAAAGAAACCCCTGATAGGTCAATGGATCTGTGGGCCAATCAATGTCACCATTTGCCATCCCCTTCAATGATGCCCATCACAGCTCATCCAGGCCTGCCCACCTTTGTCCATCCCCTCCCATAAACTTTCCATCCAACATATCAGTGGACTGACATTCTCCTTACCTTTGGGGCTTACCTCTGGTGCACATAACCTGTCCAATGATCATCTCTCTTGCTGTCTATATAACTGGGACATCTTTTAAACTAGTAGTATATTTCTCTGATGATATCCACACCCTTTCTACCGAATAATTCCTCACTTGTGTTACAAACTGCTCTCTCCCTTTGTTTTTGTTGTTCATCCTTCTTTCTAGAAGAGGACCAATGACATCACAAAGGTAATGTCTTGACTTGTTCATGAATTGTATTTAAGTGAGGCAGAGCCGATCCTTACTCTCTCCTCCAGTCATAAAAGTCATATGGCAAGACAAAGTCAAGGTGACTGTCTATGGCCTAGAATACAGAGAGTGACCTTGACCCTTCTAAATTAAGATCCCAGTTTGTCTGAGGCATACCTATTCAATGATTAAGGGCTCAGTAAGAATTGAGGCAACAGATGGGCTAATATATCATCCTAAAAAATATCAATTTGGGAGGGGAAGACCCTCAAAATTTGTGTCCAGAACAGAAAACAGTGACTATTTACACTTATTTTAAGCCATCAAAACTGAACAATGAGCCACAGAGGCTAGGACTAGGGACTATTATTGTCAATTTGGTGCCCTTTAGGGGATTCTCAATGTCTCTTTTAGGAAACATAATATTCCATGACTCCTCTTAGAATATTACTAGGAGAATACTGGTACTAATGGTGGTGGGGGGAATGGAGAGGGGAAGAAAGACAAAGACAGAGAGAGAGAGAGAGAGAAAGAGAGAGGATTGGATTATTAGATTCATTAGAACCTGGGCAGTTACCTATTTTCAGGGCTGTTTTAATAGCGCTTTCTAACTCTGGAGCTTTGCTGCTTCTTAGTCCAATCAGAAAAACCAAGGTAATGGTACTTCGGCGGCAAAGTGATTGGGAAGAAATGCTTTTACTCCTTAAATCAGAGGTGGGAAGTCTTTGGAAAGACAATCTGTTAGTTTTGTACAATTATGACACTGAACTCAGAAAAGTTAAATCCAAATTCTAAATTTTTGAAGCCAGAATCCCAGCCATAACCTTTGAGAGTTAAAGAGACTTCAGCAGTCATCTGGCCCAACCAATGCACCAAAAAATCCCCACTACAGCATACTTAAAAATGTGTGAACTGTAGTCAGTTTCCCCCCTTTAAAATGTGGACAAAAGGGCTTAAAATTCCTTCCTTATTTTGTGACTGTCCTACACACATACTCTTCTTAAAAACAAACAAATCACACATAAATGTTCAGAGTTTCTTAATATAACCTTCTAATACTCTGTATATTGAAATATTTGTGTTTGCTGATTAAGTTCCCAATAAAAAGAAAATACAAACAAAAGGAATATGTAGGATCTGAGGTAGCTGGATGACAAAGCAGTGAGTGTAAATCCTGCTTCAACACTTACTGTCTGTGTGACCCTGGACAAGTCATCTAATTTCTCTCTCCTAAGTTTCCTCCCCTGTAAAATGAACAGATTGGCTTTGATGACTTCTGGTATCCCTTCTTTTTCTAAGTTGACAACCCTATGAGATTTATTGCTGGGATGGACATTTCTCCAACCCCTTCATTTTAGAGATCAGGAAACTGAAGTCCCAAAATTTGCCCCAAGGTCAAGGAGATAGCAAGTGGCAAAGCCAAGATTTGAAGTCAAGACCTCTGACGCCAAGTCCATCATTCTTTCTGATGTATCATGGATTCAAAATTTGCTAACCACTCTCTCACCCATGGCTTTTCCCTTTCTCTGCCGCCAGAATTCAGAATGATTTTAGGACCAAAGCCGAGAACAGGCATATGCCTTGGGTAAATAAGAATGCTTTTCCTGTATAAGAACACAAGATATCTCAAGAACAGGAAAAGTTTATCCGGTCCAACATACCTGCCCTTCTTAGGTTTATCTTAATGTCACCTTCCTCCGCTGGGGCAGAGAGATATTTCTTGAACACTTGTCAGGAACACTTGATCTCAATACAGTATATTCTCTTGTATTCGCATTAACCTAATGGAAAGATTCTTATCTATTTTAGCTCATTATATTTGACCTAATGACCTTTCTGATGCAAGACTATTTTTTTCTTTTTAAAGACTGAAAGGTGCCTAAAATATAAGACCAGTCAGTCAGTTGACAAGCTTTTATTAAGTGTGCTGGGTGTGCAAATAATTAGAGCTACAGAAAAAGACAAAATAATCCCTGCCTTATCACCATTAAGGTGATAGGATGGGATGACATGGGTAGGCTGCAATTTGTACTAGTGGAGAGAAGGGATACTCACATTAGTGAATCACAGGTGTGTTGAAATATTCGGAGATTTATAAACAATGCTTTTGAGAGAAGAGATTCCCTAAAAAACTTCTTATTGTCTATTAGCATTACCTGGGCCTTGAGATTGGAAGGGATCACTTGACCCCTTGAAACTAGGGTCCAGAGAAACAAAGCAATTTTCTAGAGAGGTCACACAGAGATAGAGTAGAGATAGAAAACCCAGGTCTTCTGACTCCAAATACAGTACCCTTTCCATTAAGCTAGATTGTCTTTTATTATTTGAAAAGAACAAACTGATTTTAGCTCAGATTTTAACTACATTAAAAAAAAGTCTTTGGTGCTTTAGGAGTATAGATGTGGTCTTTCTCAGAGCAATTAGGAAGAAGTAATGATCTTGTGGAATGGAATGTGTCAGCTGTGCAGGAGGCCACAGATTAATCTCAATCAATGGAGACCTGTGAAAAAGCTTAACATTCTTTTTCTCCAGCCCCAGATGCCATTTCTTTTTGTAATTTACAGAAAAGGGTGGGGCCAACTGTAAAACAAAACCAAGCTGGTAGGGGGTGAGCCATCAGACAAAATTCCTTTTGCAATGCCCAAAGATGGTTCTCCAGGCCTCCAGGGAGACTGGCACCATCATAGATGGACTCCTCAACTTTTGTTGGCTGTATTTTAACTTTCAACTCGTCAGCTCAACAAATCCTTGACAAGCCCCAAAAACTGTCTGCCAGATGTTGGCCACTGATTAATTTGTCTTAAGTTCAGCCAGAAAGGAAGAAAATGTGATGGGTGGAGCATTATAGGGGAGTACAATCAACATCTGACCAACCAGAATTTCCTGTCACCTTGGGAACTGAGTTGATTGGCACTGTGGTTTCCTGTGTACAAGTTAAAACCAGTAGCAACTGATGTAACAAGAATAAACCTGAGATAAGAGTCTGGAAATGAAATAAAATCATATAACAAAAACTTCAGGCTGAGAGCCCAACCAGTGAATTCCTGGAGTAGCAATGCTTTTCCCCCCAGCCCTCATGAAATGGTTTTGCATTTGCCTTTTTCTCTACATTTTCCCATTTCTTGAACAACCAGCAATCACAAAAATCCACAAGCCCTGCATTCTGTGTGTCCTGTGGTCTACCTGTAGGTTGAACATTTTCTCTCCTCCTTGAAGAGATTGAATCCAAGTTATAAATGGGGTGTGGGGGGTGGTGGTGGTGGGGGCGGTTGTATTTTGTATTATACCTCTGGCTGACATTTCAGGAATAGAATAAATGAGACAGGAAAAGAATGTGAACAAGATGAGGGCCCTTGAAACCAAGTAACAAAAAAGATTGCTGAAAGGATATGAGGATATAGCCAAGAAGATTTAGGGGGAGGGGAGTGAGGGTGATCATTAAATACCTGAAGGGTCATCCTGTAGAGGAATAATTGATCCCAGAGGTGAGGAGTAGCACCAGTGGGTGGAATTTATCTGAGAGGCAGATTTTTTGTTCAATAAGGAAACTAGAGGGGTGGCTAGATGGCACAGTGAATAGAGCACTGGCCCTGGAATCAGGAGGACCTGAGTTCAAATCCAGCCTCAGAAACTTAACACAAAAAAACTAGCTGTGTGACCTTGGGCAAGTCACTTAACTCCAATTGCCCTCCAAAAGAAAGCAAAAAAAAAAAAAAGGAAACTAGAGGGAATTGGGAACAGATCTGTGATTCCATCAGTAGAGGAAATCCACAGAGTGGTGACTCCTCCTAGCAATATAGGTCAGTACCTTCTCAGTCATTTACCTTTTAGAAGTTGAATTGAATGGTTGACTGGCTTGCTCAGGATCACACAGCTCATTTGTCTCAAGGGTGATGGGATTTGAACTCAGTTCTTTCCAGTTCAACACCATTTCTCTATCCACTACAACTACAAGAGTTAATTATAGGGATAGGAAGTGGACCTGTGATTTCATTTGTGCAAGGACTTTCCAGAGAGGAAACTCCCTCTAGCAAATATTCTCTCCAAGTTATGCTTTTTGAGAGTGACTTGTAAGTAATTAAGGTCCCAATAAATGTAGAAGGATGGATTTAAATATAGGTCTTCTTTCCTGGCTTTAGGCTGATTCTCTATCCACTAGGCTACATTGCCTTTCTTTCAGGAAAAATAGCATTACAAGTGATATGAAGATGGATATAGTTGACTCATCAAAGAATAAGCTCCCTTTTATTGGGGGTATTCAAGCAGAATCTACATGACCACTTGCTTGGGATGCTTTGGGGAGGGTTGGATTAAGTAAAGATTCTAATCTCTGCTTTAATTCTAAGAAACTATTTTTTCTTATCCTAATTAGCACAGCATCTATGGACCCCCTTTTCCAGGTGGGGTTCTAAACTAACTACCCCAAGTTTGGGCTTCTGTGAGGGTCAGCAGCTACTCAAAATTATGGCCTATAACCCCCAATCAATGTGTCTACATTTTCTCTAAGCAAAATTAAGCAAAACAATGTAATTAGAAGGTTTAATATAATAATAGGACATTTCCCCCATAGCCACAGAACACACTCTCCCACAAATACACACATTATCAGAAGCATGAATAGTGATCACAAATGAAGACAGATGAGGGTCTCAGCTGTGAGAAATGCTATACTGGAAAAGGGAAAAGCATAATGATGTCATTATGTGGTTTTTACCAAGTCTGCTTTTTCCTGAGGATTTTATCTCCATTGGGCCTGTTATGTTTCTGCTGGGCACATGGAGTCTCTATTTGGCTCAGTGGGCCTTTTCCTTGCTGGTTTTTTGACTGAGACTTCTCCTTGCTGGGCATGGCCAAATATTTGCTAGGCCTGCCCAATGGGTGGTTGGCATCTTAGATTGGCTTAATAGGTTTGGGTCTTCCACTGCCCACTTTACTGGACCTTTAGTTGAGTATAGTGCTAAATCCTGCCCTGATAGAGGTCGATTTACTTAACTAACAAAATTCAAGTAGGATATAAATGCATGAAGGGGAGAAAAAAAGACTAGTTACAACCAGGAGCTTTGAATTGCCGCTTTGTAATAGGTTCTAAGCTTGGGCTTTCCTGTGGACACTGAATATACTCATGGGGCAGAGTGTCCCTGGTTTGGGGGAATACTATTCCCTGACTCTTCTTACTATCCTATTACCCATTTTTAAGGTTAATTAAATCTGACTAATAAATATTACCTGATAATCAATGACGGAAGCACTTTGATGGTGGCTCCTGAGAAATAACACTTGATTAAAAACACAACACCCTCCCTCTTAACCTCTCCCAGAACCCTGAGGCAAGAAGTAATAGTCATCCTTTGGAGATGGAACCTGCCTGTTACAAGCGGGGGCTGGGAGAAACTTTGCTTGAACTGGTGTTAATAATAGCTAACATTTATGTAGAGCTTACCGCATTTGGTCCTCATAACCACCCTGGGAAGTGTTATAATCATCTACATTTTACATATGAGGAAACCACAGCAGACAGAGGTTAAGTGACTTGCACTGGGTCTTGTAGCTCATAAGCATCTGAGGCTGAATTTGAACTCAGGTAAGTATATAGGAAATATGAAAGTGTTATATAAAAGATAATTATTATTATTCCTAGGAATAGACCTGTGACTCAATTGATACAGGAAATTTCTGGTGAAGAAACTATCTTTACCAATATAGATCAGCACTTTCTGTGCAGTTTATAAGGGTCTGTGAATAGCCTGGGGACATGAAAAGTCTCAATGACCAATGACATCCAGAGGTTAATGTCTTTTCTTTCTTTTTCTTTTTTTTCTTTTTCTTTTTTTTGGTTGCTTCGTTTTTTTTAAGGGAGAAAGGCAGGGCAATTGGGGATAAGTGACTTGCCCAAAGTCACATGGCTAGTTTTGTGTTAAGTGTCTGAGGCCGGATTTAAACTCAGGTCCTCCTGACTCCAGGGCCGGTGCTTTATTCACTGCACCACCTAGCCACCCCAGAGGTTGATGTCTTGACATGAAAGTTAATTGGACTTGAGTGAGCAGGGCTGTCTGTGCAAAGTCATTAGCCTTACTCTCTCTTCTAGGGTCAATGGAGTCCAGGGGCAAGACAAAAGTCAAGACTACTGGCACTGGCCCAGAGAGTGGTGGAAGGAGTACAGTCTTAGTTATTTTAGAGAAATGAGAGGTGTAGCCCAAAATTACACATCCAGCACATATGAGTTAGGACTTGACTTTGGGGCCACCTCTCTACCATCCAACTTCTCATTGTTATTAAAGTTTCATTTATTTATTTATTTATTTATTTATTTACAATTTATCATTTCTCCTTCTCAATAATCATTTAATTTAAAATTGATTATTTTTATCATTTATCAAGACACAAAATTAATAGCAAGAGCTCTATTTAGATTGGTCATTAACACTCCCACAGTGATATGATGTACATTATTTGACACACATCTATGTTATTTTAGACACATGTATTTTGTTTTGTACATCACTCTTCTTCACTCATACTATGATCCTACTAAAATGGCATCCAAGCAGCTCCTCACACAAGATGTTTTTGTAATGCTATTCCATGCTTGAAATGTCCAGCCTCTTTATCTCTGTCTCCTAGACTCTTGTTTTCTTCAAAGCATCAAGGGAAATAACATTTTTTTGGAGAGAGGAAGGTAGGGCAATTGGAGTTGAGTGACTTGCCCAAGGTCACATGGATTGTGTGTGTGTGTGTGTGTGTGTGTGTGTGTGTGTATTAAGTGTCTGAGGCCAGATTTGAACTCAGATCTTCCTGACTCCAAGGCTCGTGCTCTATTCACTTCGCCACCTACCCACCCTGGAAACAACATTTGTAAACCATTAAATTCAGTGCCTCCCACAGAGTAGGTGCTTAAATGTTTATTTCCTTCTGCCTTTCTCAAAGTTCAGCTCAAGTGTCAAGCCAACCCCCCGCCCACTGCTAATTCCTTTCTTCCCCAAATTGCCTTTTATTTATTTCTAAATACTTTGTGATATACTTAAGCATGTACATGTTTCTCCTTGACAGAATGTAAACTCTTTGAGGGCAGGAGTGCATTTATTTTATCTTTGTATCCCAAGTGCTTGGGGGCCGTCTCTAGTTGTTCAGTCATTTTTCAGTCATGTCCAACTCTTCATGATTCCATTTTAGGGGGTTTTCTTGGCAAAGCTACTGGAGTGGTTAGCCATTTCCCTCTTCAGCTTATTTTACAGATGAGGAAACTGAGGCAGACAGTTAAGTGACTTGCCCAGGGTCACATAGCTAGGAAGTGTCTGAGGATGGATTTGAACTCAGGTCTTCTCAACTCCAGTCCCAGTGCTCCATCTACTGCACCATTTAGTTGCCCCTATAATACCAATAAATGTTTGTTTGACAGAGTGATTATGAAAAATGTGGCATCTAAATTTGACATTATTGTTTTATTGCTGAAAGAGATGTTGAACCTGGAGTCACTGTACCTGAGTTCCAATCTTGACTCTGCCCCTTCCTACCTGTGCCACCTTGGATAAGTACCTTATTTTCCAGTGTCAAATTTCCTCACCTGTAAAATAAAGAATTTGGCCTAATGACTTCTACCTTCCCTTTCAATTCTTTTTCTTTTTCTTTCTTTTTTTTTTTTTGCTTTTTGGAAGGGGGAAGGCAAGGTGATTGGGATTAAGTGACTTGCCCAAGTTCACATGGCTAGTAAGAGTTAAGTATCCGAGGCCTAGATTTGAACCCAGATCCTCCTGACTCTAGGGAGGTGCTCTATTCACTGTGCTACCTAGCGCCCTCTTCCCTTTCAATTCTCGATCTATAATATGAACTTTGTCTGTGGTGGTTCATTGGTCACTGTCACCATCGGCTTTAAAAGAGTGTATGCTGGGGCAGCTGTGTAGCACTGGCCAATCTTGGAGATGGAAAGATTGTTTGCTGTGTGAGCTCTGGGCCTCTACTTCACCCTCCTGTGATCTCACCTCTCTGCAAAATAAGGACTATGTCAAAATAAATAGACAGCCCCAGTCCTTTTAGGGATTTAGAACTTGAGAATTATCAAGATGGGCAAAGTGACAAAAAGTTGAACTAGCCTAGCCAATGGAACAGCAGGAGAAAAAGCATTATTTAGAATTAGTTCTTTGATCTCAAAGGAGTGAGGAAAGTTGTTTAGAAACAAACTTGCTCCCGCTTAGTCTGCCCTGCCTTCTACCAAGTCATGATCAAAAGAATCCAGGGTCCTTTAGCCATGTGGACAGATCAACATACAGAAATCAGAAGGATGTGGGTCCATGAGATGGATCTCCCTTTTACACAGGACTTTTCCCTACAAGATGGTCTTGGGTTTCTTCTTTTTTAAAATATATTTTCATAAAGCCATGGGAAATAATTTTGTTTAAAAAAGGTTTTTTCTTTTTTCTTTTTTTTTAGCATTTTTAATATATCTCCCCTATAATCCTGTGGGTAGGTGAGACAGGTATCACTACACACGTTTTTGCAGAGTATTAGACAGACACACAAAGGTTGTGACTTATCCAAGGTTATATAGCTAGTTTGTAGCAGCGAAGGTATGAAAACCCAAGTTTCCTGATGGCTAATCCATGGCCTTTCCAGGATTCCATATTGCCTTCAATTCTTACTTTGACCCAGGAGATCCATAAAGAGACTTGGAAATTCACAATAATTGATATGATAATAATAATAAATTCTTAAGTAATAATAAATCTCAAATATGTTGAGTATCACCATAAAGGGCCATCTAGCCCAAGCATTTCATCTTATACAAGGCATCTGAAACTTATAGAGCTTAACTTATCTGCCCAAGGTCACAGAAGTAGTTAAGGATTGAGTCAGAATTTGAATCCAGGCCCTCTGACTCCAGAACCATCTCTTTCCCCATTGTACCATGTGGCTAAGAATCCACAGTCAGAGAAAGGCTGAGTGATTTGTTTCTACCACTTTTTTTTCTTCTTTCCTCAAACATCATATTTCTATTTTTCATTCCCCATTATTTAACACATTCTTATTTCTTCCTGCCCACATCACCTGGAACAGCCTCCTTGCAGCTGATTAATCATAATGGTTATTTTTAAATATGGGAAATAAGTGTAAGGCGCCACAGAAAGACGGATTGCATAAATCTTGTAGCTGCTCTTTATGCCAGAGATGGCTTACCATAGACACAAGGCACTTTACTAATATAAGGTACATGGCAACAAGAAAGAAGGACAATTCAGATTGGTTTTAGTCCCAGAAATAGTCTTGAACTGGTTTCCTAGTCAAGGGATTAAAATAAGTTATGATTTGGGGAAAATAATATCCCTCCAAATTAAGCTTTTAGGTAGTGGATAGAGTTTTGGATCTGAAATCAGGAAGATTCGAGTTCGAATCAGGACCCAGACACTTATTAGCCATGTGAACCTGGGCAAAGCGTGCAACTTGTCTGACTCAGTCTTTTCATCTATAAAATGGGGAGAATAGTAGCACCTATCTCCCAGCGTGGTTGTGAGGATAAAATGAGATATTTATAAAGCACTTTGGGAACTTTAAGCATTATGTAAATAATGATTAGTATTATTAGTAATAAAGGGATATAGATATTGATGGTAATAATCAATATGATCAAAATGATCATTAACTAAAAATACTATTCTCTCATTTCTAACATCTCTCCTTTCTCCAGTTTCTATATGGACTTTCTTTGCCCTTCCTAATTTCTGCCCTTGCAGTTGACAATTGAGGAGAGCAAGGTAATTAAAAAGAGAATTTTACCACTACAATAATAGCCACATTTAGATGGTGCTTTGAAAATATTATTACTTATTAGTATCTATTATATAATATTATTTACATTAAATATTGGTCTTTACAACAACCCTGGAAAGAAGTTGCTATCATTATCAACATTTTACAAATGAGAAAACTTGAGACAGATAAGTTAAATTACTTGTCCACGGTCACGAAATATGTTAAGTATCTGAGGCTAAGTTTGAATTCAGGACTTCCTGACTCAAATATTACATTTTCTAGCTGCCTAGAATCTATTCTTTGTCACTGATGAAACTAGATAATATTAAATGAAGCAATAAAAATCAAATGTGCTGAAAGAAATCACTGTCAATCACAGATCTAGAACTTACTGGAAGTGGTCAACTTGTAGAAATCTTATCTGACTGTTAAGGAGGGTAGATAAAAGTACTCAAGTTCTTTGTTCAATGTCTTTTGAATGAATGAACCACAGAATATAAATCCATCCTTCTACAGATTAGAAAAAAGCCCATCCAGAGAGGTGGTGGTGGTGACTTGCCTTAAAGTTACTTTACCTTTCTGATTAAATCATTAACAGAAGAGTCTAGACTAGACTCTTAAGTCTCCTGCCAGTGTGGGAAGCATTCTGGTTCAGTAAAAAAAATGCTGGACTTTGGAATCAGAAAACCTGGGTCTGAACCCTGGTTTTGCCACTAATTACCCAATATATGTGGCTTTGGGCAAGCCCCTCAGCCCTCTTGGCTTCATCTTCATCAGTTTTTTTTTTTTAAAGGAGGGCTGCATCAAAGCTTCTTAAACTTTTTCCACTCGTGACCCCTTTCAAAATTTTGGCAGCATTTGTTGGTCATTGGGTGGCTTGAGGACATGCTCAGTACAAAGTGCACATGCTGTGTGTTCAGAACCAAGGCTGTAGTGAAGTTGCTTGATACAACCCAGGTGAGTGTTACCAGAGATACCTCATGTGCTTTCCTGATTTTTAATTATTACTATTATTATTACTTTCCTGATTTTAAATTATTATTATTATTACTTTGGTTATTATTATTATTATTATTATTATTATTATTATTATTATTATTACATTCAGAAACTTTTTCTGTTGCCAAATTTTTCATGACCCCGTATGGGGTCATGACCCATAGCTGGACTAGATGACTCCTAAGGTCATAAGCAACTCTACATAGATGACTCTGATTTCTCAGTCAAGACATTATACTAAAATGCATTCATAATCTCACTGAAGACACAAAAATAATTGAAATAATTAATTTGAGTAATTCATTACATTAAAAATATTTTAATGTAACCCTTTCTGCCCTGTGAAATTTTGAAACCTCATTTTCATTTGCTTCCATAGCAAAACAAAAAGATTGTTACAGAGACTAGAATCTTAAAAAAAAAAAAAAGAGGGACTATTAACTTACCTGTATGGGGGTGGAGAGGGGAGGGAGTGAACAGTATGAAGCAATTTGAGACAAGTGTTGGAAGAAATATTTCAAAAGCAGTTGAAAAATGGAGCCCTTTCACTGTGAAGACTGAAATAAGATTGGGGGGGTGCAGGGTGGAGCTGGTCCTCATGCACCATGGCCCCCTGGGGGACTTAGCCAATGAGTTTTTATTTTGGAATGATTTCCATTGCCTTTCAACCCTTTCTTCACCTTTTCCTATGATGCTTAGAAGGAATCCTTTTGATAAGGGGAGGAATCCTTTGTGTATTTTAGCAAGAATATTCTCAGGAGAATGACAAGGAGTGCAGAGCTTAGAGCTGAACAATTACCCTGACATTTTCCTGAAAACAATTCTAAGGAGTTATATTAAGAATAAATAAAGCATGCTCAGTTCCACACAATGGAGTAAAATTATCCACCGAATCTATGCAATGCAACTATATTTTGGACAGGAAATCTGGGGCCCTTCCTGTCAATATATTAAGTTCTCATACTTTTTGTCACTGAAGAATTTGGCATGTTTATAATATTCAAATTCCACATCTATTGATTCAAAGATAGAGAACTGAAAATAAAGGAAGCAAATCTCAATAGCAAACCTTCATGATTATATATACCCTAGCATTTGGACCCAAAGCACAAACAGGTTTAACAGTGTGAAGGGGTGGGAGATCCTGGCGTTAACATGAATCTTCATAAAAAAAGAAGAAAACAATACGTGTTCTATTTATAGAATCTTTGATCCACTCTTCTCAGAGACTTTAAATGCCAAGCAAAAAAAAAGGTTGAACATTTGACCTCTCAAATATAAATAGTTCACATTTCTATAGCATTTTCTAGGGTACAAAGCACTTTCCTCAAAATCATACAAATCTACCCATGAGGAAGATAGAACAAATACTATTATTTCCATTTGATGAATGAGGAAACTGAATTCCACAGAAGTGAAGTCACTCAGGAGCATGCTTTGGAGACAGAAAGATTTAGAGGTCATTAAATCCAATCCTTTGATTTTTCCAGATGAAGAAATCAAGGCTCCCAAAGACTGGGGTTTGCCCACATCATACTGATAGTCAATAACAGAGCTAGATTTTGAAACCAGCCTTGCAACTTTTAAAAATTTTTCTTCAGTTTATTGACCTTGTCTTCAAGTTACAAGATTATTGGGTTCAATTCCTAGGAAATGGACCTTGAATAAAATTAAATGGAATAGACATTTCTTAAGCATTGTGCTAAGTACTTTACAAATATTATCTCACTTGATTCTCACAACAAACCTGGGAGGGATATGCTATTATATAATGCCCATGTTATAGTTGAGACAGGCACAGGCTAAATGTTGATGATGATGATGGTGATGATAGGATAGCTAGGTGCCACCGCAGATGGAGTACTGAGCCTAAAGTTAGGAAGATCCATCTTCATGAGTTAAAATCTGGATTAAAAAACTTATTAGCTGTGTGACTCTGAGCAAGTCACTTACCCATGTTTGCCTCAGTTTCCCTATATGTAAAACAAACTGAGAAGGAAATAGCAAATCACTCCAGAATCTTTGCCAAGAAAACTCCAAATGCGGTCACAAAGAGCTGGATGCGATTGGCCGACAACAGCAATCACATTGTTAATTCTTAATGACATTGTAATAGAGTTAGAGTCTCATGTTTTTTCACATGAGCCTTTGTATATGCATGACTTCCCTATATTGCTCATAAGCAGCTGAATGTTTGTAGCTAGGTGGCTAGAATCAGGAGAATGTGAGTTCAAATCCAACCTCAGACACTTACTAGCTGTGTGACTCTGGACAAGTCACTTAACCCTGTGTGCCTCAGTTTCCTTCTCTGTAAAAATGAGCTGGAGAGGTAAATAGAAAACTACTTCAGTATCCTTGCTAAGGAAACTCTAAAAAAAGATTATAAGGAGTTGGATATGACTGAAAGGACTGAACAACAATAATGACAAAAGAAACAATAATAATAGCTAATATTTATGTAATGTTTACTGTATGCCAGACACTGTACTAAGTGCTTTAGAATTATCTCATTTGACCCTCACATCAATGGGAGAAGGCAGGTGCTAATGTTATACCCATTTTACAGAGGCAAATGGAGGTTGACTTATCCAGGATCCCATTGTTTGTAAGTACCTTTGGCCAGATTTGAACTTAAGGTCCCACCTGGCTGCCACCTACAGCAGGAATTCTGTAGGAGATTTAGAGGATTCAGGAATAATTAGGGTACATTATTTCTTGGATGTTGGTTCCTCTTGCTACCTTTATTTTATATTTTAGACAACTTTAGGACAAAAGTCATTCACAGAACCACAGAATTTTAGAGTCTGAAGGGACTTCAGAGACCATCTAATCCAATGTAGACTTGAACAAGAAGCTATATCATTAAATATTTAACAAGTGGCTATCCAGCTTTTGCTTGAAGACCTTAATAAGATGGAAACCATTAAGGCTTCCTAAGGCAGCCTCTTCCTTTCTTTTTTCTCTGTCTCCACACACACACACACACACACACACACACACACACACACACATATGTGTGTGTATGTATGTATGTGTGTGTATATATATCTATATCTATATCTATATATCTATCTCCCATGGTTAAGTGACTTACCCAGGGTCACACAAGTAAGTTTCTGAGGCTGGTTTTGAACTCAGATCTTTCTGACTCCAGGGCTGGTACTCTATCCACTGTACCACCAAGCCGCCCCTGCCTCTTCCTCTCTTGCAAAGCTCTAATTACTTAGATTTCCCTAGCTAATCATGTTGAATAATAAAAAATGATCCTAGCTGGCATTTGTGTAGCATTTGAGTGCTTGTGAAACATTTCTTCTCTATGTTTTTACTTTTCCCTTTGCTTGCTTGACCTCTTTTTTGAGATGCGATCACTACTACTATAAGTGACAAACGTGTCTGACAGCAGCTCTGTCAAAGATGTTGGGGGTGTATCTCACTGACAGCAATATTATATTGCTCCTTTGTGGAGATGGGGCGGTGTTCTGATTTTCACACAATGGAATTCTAAAAAAATGGCTATTTCTTCAACTGGGAATTTATATTGTTAAAACCCCTGGTCTTCAGCCAAACCAGTCTCTTAAAACCAGGTAAGCTTTTGAAGAGCAGACTAGCAAGAAGGTGAAGGAAAGATCTTCCTTAAGCTCCTTCCCCTCCCCTCTTCTGTATCTAGAAGAGAAGACACATGGCACCTTCTGCACATTGAAATGGAAAATAAGGGTCTTTGTTTTCAATCCTGTTCTCATATTAAACTTCATGATTACTACTGAGGGCAATAAGATAATTAAAAACAATCTGATACTCCCAATAACTGATTTTACACTTGAAATGAGCTCTATTCCCCCCCCCCCCATCACCATTTAATTCCTTGAGTGTGTCAAAAGTAAGCCATTACTGTCACAACATAATAAAATTTAAAAGTCACTTACATAAGCTAGAAGCATAATCAGAGAAACTCAGTTTGGAGTGACCACAGAGGTCCCTAGTTTCACCCCTTCCTGAGCAAAAGTCCCCCTTACAACATCACCAACAGATCCTCGGCCAGTATTTTCTTGAAAGTCTTTAGTGTTAAGGAATCTACAACCTTCTGAGCAAAGCTATTCCATTCATTTTCAGACCATTCAAATTGCTGTAAAGCTTTAAAAAAATTAAGCCTGGATATGCCTTTTTGAAATTTCTACCCATTGTTCTTTATTCTTCCCATTGTGTCTTTCAAACACTTTTAAGACAGATATGACCTTCTTTAATTCTCTCCTAGTGAATGAACCATCTCTTGGTCATTCCAAATGATTCCCACATGGTATAATCTGCAACTTTCTTGCCATGTGGGTTGCTCTCCCCTGTATATACCTTGGTTTGTTGATTGAATATGTCATACAGAACAGAATTGTGTATGTTCTCAGATTAGAGTACAGTGGACTTTGCCCTTCCCCACCATGAGCTTCCAGTAATACAGCATAAGGTCGTTTTAGCTTTTTCTAGCTACTCTGGACCACTGGGCTTGGAGTCAGGAAGACTCCTCTTTATGAGTTCAAATCTGGCCTCAGATGTTTACCAACTGTATAACCCTGGACAATTCACTTCACTTTGTTTACCTCAGTTTCCTCATCTGTAAAAAAATAAGCTGGAGAAGGAAATGGTAAACCACTCTGGTATCTTTGCTAAGAAAACCCCATATGGGATCACAAAGAGTCAGATGTGATTAAAACAACAGCAATCACATTGTTGATTCCTAATGAACTTGCAGTACAATAAGAGTTTTGGGTCTTTTTTGCCTAAGTCTTTGTTTAGCCTTACCTTCTCTATACTGCTCTAAAGTAGCTAAATGTCTGAATCCAAGGATATGTATGTACCTAGGTGGTTTAGTTGAAAGACTTCTGGGACTGGAGTCAGGAGGACTTAAATTCAAATCTCAGATACTCTTGCTCTGTGACCCCGGGCAAATCACTTCACCCTGTTTGCCTCAGTTTCTGCATATGTAAATGAGCTGGAGAAGGACAGGGCAAACCACTCCAGTGCCTTTGTCCAGAAAACATGACTGTACAACAATAATATAGAACTTTATATTTATCTCTATTAAATTTCCTCTCACTAGATACAGCCCATCATTCTGACTTGTCAAAGTCTTATTGGATCCTGACTCTTGTCCAAAATGTTCACCACCCCTTCCAGCTTCCTGCCATTGGCAAGTTTCCACTGATAAATGCTAACTCCTTGAGGAATTCCAAGACTGGAAGTAATTATCCAGATAATTCTGATGTTTAAAAACATGATTTGCATTATTTTTTAAATGATAGTTAAATTGTAGAGTACACAGTTAAGCCTTAACATTCATAGCATATGCTTTGACTGTAAGAATGAGATTTGTATAGCCTTTCTGCCTTCTTTGTCTTCTGCCTCCCATATATCCTTCATACCTCTGCCAGACTAATCTTCCTTCTGCATAAACCTGGTTATGTCAATTAGCTGCTCAAAAATCTTTAGTTTCCTACTGTCTATGTAAAGTCTGAACTCTTTTGTCTGATATTCAAGACCCTGCATAACCTGACACTACCCCATATTTCCAGTTGTATCACATATTACTTTTTTCTATGAATTCTATTCTCCAGGGAAATGTAACTGCTCTTTGGCACACTGAGCACAACATGCCCTTCTACTCCCACACCCCCTCTTCTTTTCCTGACTTTGGGGTTTGCTCACTCTGTTCTTCATGCCCAGAATGTCCTCTTTGGCCTTTTGATTTCTTCCCATCCTTTAAATTGCCAATAAAATGTTACTTCCTCCAAGAAATCTCCCTGGTCCCCAGAAACAGCTGCATCAGTAGCAATCTCCCACCTGGGGTTTCTCATAGCAATTTGTTTTGTATCTTGTGTAGGGGCAAATAAGTGACTCAGGGGTTAGAGCATTGGGTCTGGAGTAAGAAAGACTGGAGTTCAAATTCAGTCTCAGACGCTTACTATCTGTGTGACTCTGGGCAAGTCACTTCACCCCGTTTGCTTCAGTTTCCTCATCTGTAAAATGATATGGAGAAGGGAATGGTTAACCACTCCACTATCTCTGCCAAGAAAACCCCATGGACATTTGGCCTACAGGGTCATGACTGAATAACAACAACAACATTGCAGTATCAATATCTATGTCAGATCCATATGGAATGGGAGAGACCATGCTTACATACATTTTCCCTCTCACTCAGTATGTTACCCAGTGCCCTACACACCAGGGACTTAATAAATATTTGTTAAATAAATTCAAATTGCTCATCTAAAGAATCTTATTATAGGGGGCAAGTGGGTCGCATAGTGGATAGCACGCTGGCCCTGGGATCAGAAGGACCTGAGTTCAAATCTGGCCTCAGAGACCGACTAGATGTGTAACCCTGGGCAAGTCACTTAACCCCGATTGCTTCTAAAAATAAAGAAATAAAAGTAAGGAATCTTATCAAACACTTTGACACAACTAAATGATACCAGATATGAAAGCTTTTTTTAAAAAAACGTATACAAGGCACAAAGAAAATATTCTATATTATACATGGAGGAGAAGGAGGTTAGAAGTAGTCATTCAAAAGAAACCAACAGCTCCTGGGAGGAGCCGAGCAGGTAGCGGAGCCTCGTGTGAGGGGTGCGGATCCCGAGAGAGGCAGCACCGACCAGGGGCAGGGCCGGGTAGTGCGGAGGGCAAAGGGAGAAGCGGTCGGCATCCTCGGCCTAGTTCCCGGTCGCGGCGCCAGGGAGCAAACATGGCCCAGAACCTGAAGGACTTCGCCGGGCGGCTGCCCGCTGGGCCCCGAGGCATGGGCACAGCGCTGAAGCTGCTGCTCAGGGCCGGGGCCATGGCCTACGGAGTCCGAGAGTCCGTGTTCACTGTGGAAGGTGGGCAAAGAGCCATTTTCTTTAGCCGAATTGGGGGTGTACAGCAGGACACCATCCTCGCAGGAGGACTACACTTCAGGATCCCCGGTTCCAGTACCCCATCATCTATGACATCCGTGCCCGGCCCTGCAAGATGTCTTCTCCCACAGGCTCCAAAGACCTTCAGATGGTGAACATCTCCCTTCGAGTGCTCTCCCGGCCCAATGCCCTGGAGCTGCCCAGCATGTACCAGCGCCTAGGGTTGGACTATGAGGAACGTGTGTTACCCTCTATTGTCAACGAGGTGCTCAAGAGTGTGGTGGCCAAGTTTAATGCCTCACAGCTGATCACGCAGCGTGCCCAGGTGTCCTTGTTGATCCGGCGAGAGCTGACAGAGCGGGCCAAGGACTTCAGCCTCATTCTGGACGATGTGGCCATCACAGAACTGAGCTTCAGCAGAGAGTACACAGCTGCAGTGGAGGCCAAGCAAGTGGCCCAGCAGGAGGCCCAGAGGGCTCAGTTTCTGGTGGAAAAGGCAAAACAGGAGCAGCGGCAAAAGATCGTCCAAGCTGAGGGTGAAGCTGAGGCTGCCAAGATGGTCGGGGAAGCCCTGAGCAAGAACCCTGGCTACATCAAACTTCGGAAGATCCGAGCTGCCCAGAACATCTCCAAGAACATCTCCAAAACCATCTCCACATCTCAGAACCGAATCTATCTCACTGCTGACAACCTTGTGCTGAACTTGCAGGATGAAAGCTTCTCTCGAGGAAGTGTCAGCCCTTATCAAGGGCAAGAAATAGAGACGTCTTCCTGACCTCAAGAGAAAGCTGATCTCTTCCTCCCCAAGTTAGTCTTGGATGAGCCGGCAGATGGGTCCACCTCACGCACCCCACCATCATGTGACTTTCTTCCACCATCACACCATTCCTTCCCCACTCGTTGGATAAATGAAGACTGACAGATGTTCCTTTCCCTAACCCCCCCACCCCATATTTTGCTGGGGGCCTGGGGTATAAGGACTGTGTGATTTCTCAGTAATTTCCTCTCTAGCTGGTTTCCCTCCAAGGCCAGGAGGAGATAACAGCTATCCCAGGAATTCTCAATAAATTTTTATTACTTAAAAAAAAAAAAAAGAAACCAACATATAGTCATTCTGATTAATCTAGGGATTAGAGAGAAATAAACCTAATGATGAAAGCCTTTTGTATATGCAAGATGCATGTAGGTTGTGTGTGTGTGTTGTATATGTGTGTATGTATATATGTATCTTTGTACATGTGTGTAGTATATATACATGTGTTTTTACATGTATATATTTATATATACATGTGTTTTTACATGTATATATTTATATATACATGTGTTTTTACATGTATATATTTATATATACACATGTATTATGCATGCATTTATGTATATGTCTGTATTTATGTACATGTGTGCATGTATCTATGTATGTGTATATGTGTGTGTTTATGTATATGTGTATATGTGAATTTAAAACACCTTTTCTTCCTTACCTCATTACTCACCAGTGACTTTCTTACCTATAGGCATAAATACAAACTGCTTTGTTTGGCATTTAAGGCCCTTCACAATAGGGTCCCAACCTTATAGTGTTTCCAACCTTATTAATTATTGTTATTTCCCTTCTTGCACTCCTTGTTCCAGCCAGACCTGTTTTCGTGCTTTTCCCCCCACACGCCAGTCCATCTCCCGGCTCTGTACCCTTTTTACAGGATATCTCCCATGCCTGGAATGCTTGCCCTCCTCATCCCCATTTCCTGAAATATGTAGCATCTTTCAAAAAATCAGCTCAGATGCCACCTCCGACATGAAGTCTTTTCTCACCTCCATCCCCTATTTCCCAGTGGTGAGTGCCTCCCCTCCCAAACTGCTCTGCACTAATTTTGCCTGTATGTTGTATATGTGTATACACACATGTGTGTGCTGTCTTCCCCCATAGAATATGCACTTCCTGAAGGCAGGGACTTTCATCTTTGTCTTCACTGCAGGGCCTGGCACATACTAGATATTTAAGAAATGCCTTTTGAATGACATATTTACATAGTATATGGTGGTGGTGGTGATGGTGGTGGTAACATTTATACGATACTTTAAGGTTTACAGAGTATTTTACTGATTTGAAATCATTTCATCAACAACAACAACAACTCTATGAGGTTGGTGCTATTATTATCCTTATTTTTCATATAAAGTAACTGACACACAGAGAGGTTAAGCTCTTTGCCATGGATCACACAGCTGATATGTGTTTGTGCCAGGATTTGAACTCAACTCAAAATTCTTTTCTGTATCCACTCTGTCACCTAGTGGGCCTCTGCTTGACTCCAGAGTCATTACTCTTCTTTGCAAACTAGATTTATTAAAAAAGAAAATAAAAGAAAGAAAAAGTTCTATAATAGAAGCAGACACATTAAAATTGGATAATAATGATTTTTATGGGAGTTAAATGTCCCTAAATATTTATGAATTTATGGAAACAAAAGAGTGAGTTGACCAAGGGAAGAAAACGACTATACATTAAGCATGGCTGGAAAATCTTTTAATGCTAGATGATTTATATCACATAGCCTGCAGCACTTTTATCACTAATAAAGCCATCTGCATGCAAGATATGCCAGGAGATATGATGCTTCCTCTGCCCAGAAAACACAAAGATTATGGATTTTCATAAGAAACCCACAGAATTTATTTCCCACTAGAAAACCAACAGCTCATGCACCGTTCTGGCCCTATGTGGCCACTAGATGGCACTATTTCCACATGATCCAAGATGAGCTTTGCCAGACAAGGGAGGCATTCCTAGGCTTTCTTCAGATACAGCATTCAGATGATGCTAAATTTCCATCTACATTTAAACTGAGCCCAGAGGATTACAAATGATTTCTTGTAGAAATTGTACTTTTAAAAATTGTATAAAATATTAGGAGGCGCTTGTAAAATATTTACAAGGGAAGCAAGTCCCAATTTAAAAATGATTTAATATAGGTCAAAACCAATTTTAGTAATTTTTTAAAAGTCACCTACCGTGGTTGGTTCATCTTTCTTTAGGTTGAATTTAACTAGCACTGCGGATGTGCTGTATCATAATGTGGGGACTTCTGTTGGTGGTGGCACCAATCTTCCTTTTCGGTAATTAGGAGGCATTCAATGAAATAGACACACTGCGTACCTTGAAATACCAGAGACCATTCCTTCATCCCATCAATCCAAATGCAAATAGCTCAGCCCACAGGATGAAGGTTCTTGGTACAAGTGTACAAAATGCTGACTCAGACTGTCACTGGAGGCAGGCAGCCAAGGGTGCTCTGGGAATTGGACTCCACACTTGGCCTGAATAAAATCTTTCCAAGGTTTCACAGTTTCACTCGCTTCTTTCAATGGATTAATTAAGATTTATGATATCTTCATATACTTCCCCAGAATATATGTGATATTTCATTAAAAAGTGACTAGGTTATGTCTAGCTTTTTTGCATCTTTTCCCTCTCTGTGCCTTGCATTTTGGGGGTTGGGGGTGGGATGGGGAGGAAGGACAAGTGTAAGAAATTCCAGGTGAGAAAACTTCCTTTACCAATTCAAATGGACAATTTGGAAAGTCTGTAACTTTTAGGCTTAGAAAACTGCCTGGGGGCAGTTGACTTGGCATAGGATCACACAGCCAACTTATGTCAGAATTGGGATGAGAATTTAAGTTATTCCGATTTTCCCTTCTCTATTCACTAGGTTATATTTCTTCTCTTGAATGTATCAGACATTTAGTAAATGGTTACTAGATCTGTATATGTACATTATAGAATGAATTGCCAGTATTTCTTGCTATAGATACATTAGGACACTTAAATCTTCCATTAATATGACTAAAAAACAAAATTTGTACAATGTATGATAACTAACAAAACTATTAAAAACATTAAAAATGCTTTAAACCTATAAAGCTTTTTGTGTATTTTATCTCATTTGATCCCTGCAACAACCTCTGAAGTGGGTATTATTATTATTACTATTTTTTGCTTTTTGGGAGGGCAGTTGGGGTTAAGTGACTTGCCCAAAGTCACATGGCTAGTGTGTCAAGTGTCTGAAGCTGGATTTGAAATCAGGTCCTCCAGACTCCAGGGCCAGTGCTCTACTCACTGCGCCACCTAGCCACCCCTATTATTATTATTTTAAGGTTGAGGAAACTGAGATTAAGATAGATTAAGAGATTTGCCCAGAGTCACAAAGTTAACAAGTATTTAAGGCAGGATTCAAACTCAAGTCCTTCTGACTCCAAGTCTATAGTTTTATTCACTCTGAGAAAGTAGTCAATTTTTCTTCTTACAGACACAAATACAATGCTCTCTAGAAATATATTTATGATCCAAAATCATCAGAATTTTTTTAAGTGGTCAGTATGTTCCCACCAATAACAACGTAAAATCTGGCATCTTCTTTTTATGAAACTGAAAGAAAGTAGACATGTTCATTGGAATTTAAGGGGGATGGAGGTTAGGAAAGGTGCTGGTGGGGGTGTAGGGCATTTAGATCAGGGGGATAAAACCCTGAAAGAGACCCTAGAGATCTCATTTTATGACTGAAATCCAAACCTAGCATCTTTGGCTCTAAAACCACTCCTCTTTCAAAGTTAAGGACTTGTCCAAGGTCACTTCCAGTTCTTCAAGGGAGCAGCTGATGGAATGTGCCAATGGCAGATGCAATAGCATACTGTGTATACTAGAGAATCCAGTTCTTGGAAAAGGCTTCAGATAAGGACAAAAAAAAGAGGCAATGCCGTACTCATCACTACCACTTCCAGTGTTAGTTTCTTGGCTTTCAATCATCAAAATTGCAGTCATTACAGGATCTCTTTGTTGGAAATTAAATCTGTGCTAGCCAGCATTCTGAACACTGATCTCTTATTTTACCTGTTTGTTTAAAAAAAAAATCTAATTTTGTTTAGTTTTTGTTCTGCTTTATTTCATCATCACTCTCCATTTTCTCTCCACAGGGCTATATATTCTCTCTCTCTCTCTCTCTCTCTCTCTCTCTCTCTCTCTCTCTCTCTCTCTCTCTCTCTCTCCCTCTCTCTGTTCCACTTTGTTTCCACTTACCACCACATTTCACGCCATGAATTTGCCATTTGCCATTTGTTATTCAACAGATTTTGAAAACCCTGCCTCCAAATTTTTTCCATCCTTCCTTTCAGTGGATTTTTAGCTTTGTAAGAAAAAAAGACCCCTTTCTAGATGTTTTTTCTAACTCTTCAGACCCCTTACTGATGGTACCTATTAAAATTTTTAAAAAATAACCTATTGTTACTATCAGACAACTTGAGATATGATATAAAAACAGCTTCAGAAAAATCAAAATGATGTTTGCTATTCATGAGATGGTGGTTGTTTGTATTTTCTCTTCTCTCTGAGGTCATTCCTTTAAATATTTTATGAAAAGATAGAACAATAATAAAATAACAAGGATGAAAATACTGCAGCAAAGCCCTTTTCTTTTTGGAATCTCCACTCCAATGTCCCTTTCCTCCTTCTGCTCTACCCTCCCACCATCTACTCTCCATCACTCTTCCCAACCACCCCACTCCCCATCCCTTCCTTGCTGCCAAAGTCTGTGTAGCCTATACTATAATGACTAGTTGACTTTCACAAAGAAACAAACCAGAATCATCCGGTATGATCCAAGTCCAATTGACATCAGATAGCTTTTTTTCCTTAAAGTTTAAGATTTCTCTTTTTTAGCAGAAGTCTTTTTTTTATGCTCTTGTAACAAATAATTATGATCAAGTAAAACAAATCTGCACACTTTCTGTGTCTAAAAATGTAACTCTAGGCTTCTGGCCCAGATGGCTGCTTGAACAGAAGCAGGCAACCCAGTTCCCACATATTCATTCCAGAAAAAATCTAAAAATAACACCAGACCCAATAGTGATCAAGAAATCCAGTGAGTGGCTGTGGTAAGTAAATAAGCAGAATTGAGGGAAATAATTCATATAATGAAAACAATCCTGTAAAGAAAACAATTTTGAAAGACTTAAGGATTCTGACCAATTCAACTACTAAGTATGCTTTCAAATGACCAGTAATGAGGTATGTTACTCAGCCTCTGACAGGGAGATGCTGAACCCAAAATGAAGAGACATACATTTTTGAAAATGAGTAACCTTGGAGTAAACAAAGGATCACTCTGGACCTTGCTTTTCTCATATGTAGAATGAAGAAATTAGACGTCTGCTAAGGTCCATTCTGGGGTAAATGTTTAACAACCAGCTACCTGGGGAAGGGAGGGGTTTGGTAGAGTTGGGTGGGGGTAAATGCATGCAGAACACACTTTTAAGTTTAATTTCCAATACCAACATTTTCTTCATCATTTACTTGTCTCAACAATAGAGAAAACAATAAGTCAAGCTTTGCCAATTTCTAAGATATAAATGCTCATTGTGAAATTTAACAACCTGACTCCAAAATACCCCAGGTCCATTCCACGATCCCGAGAAGAGGCTTCCTCATCCCAGCTATCATCCACTTTGCCACTGTGGCTCCACTCTCCAAACCAGACCTCCGGAGAGCCAGAGCTCCTGTCCTGAGGCCATGTCACTACCCTGCCTCCAAGTACATATGCCCCTTCTATTTGTAGCTCAAGGAACTGCTTTCAAATGACATTATCTTTGCTTCTGGTCTTATTGTTCCACTCATCATCCTTTTGACACCCATCTCTGTTCACTAACCTTTTTCATGTGGCGGCTAAGTGGTTGAATCCACTTGAATTCAGTTGAGTCTGATTGAAGACTGAATCTAGATTCAGGAAGATCTAAATTCCTTTTATTTTTGTTGGTCAGTTGTTTCTGTCAGAGTCTGACTCTCCATGACATTTGGGATTTTCTTGGACCAGATACTGAAGAAATTTGCAATTTCCTTCTCCAACTCATTTTACAGATGAGGAAATTGAGGCAAACAGGGGTTAGTGACTTGCCTGGGGATCGCACTACTAGACAATCAATGTCAGAAGATGGATTTGAACTCAGTTTCTCCTGACTCTAGGACCAATGCTCTGCCCAATGAACTACTTAGCTGCCCTTTCTGAGTTCATATTTTGCTTCAGACTTCATAACTGCATCATAACTTCTATCAGCCTCAAGCAGCTGCCTCACAAGGTTTTTGTGAAGACCAAATGAGATAATACTTAGAAAATCCATAAAGAGCTATCTAAAGGCTAGTTAGTCTTTTATTATATTGATGATGATGATGATGATATTTTTTGAAAGCAGGAAATGTCTTATTTTGTATTTAGAATCCTAGCACTTAGTACAATTCTTGGAACATAGCAAGCATTTAGTAAATGCTTTCTCGTTCATTCATTCACTCCAGATCTATGATTCTATCTCAGTGGTCCAGATTTTCACATAAATGGTTTGTTTCTCTTCTGAAATAAGGAACTATTTTTTCCACCTTTATTCCTTTGTATGCATTTCATATCTTCTGTTTCCCTTATCTATTCACCTAGCTGAAGAGTCACATTCATTCATGTAAATCTTGGAGAACCTGAATTTATTAATCAGAAAACAATAGACCAATACTATGACTTTCCACCAGGGGGAGCAGGGAACAGATGTCTGCCTTCTAGTATTCTGGGAGTAAGCCATGTTAAATTGGGACTTTTAACTTGCATGCCAGTCTATATGACATTTTCTTGGCAAGGACTTTTGTTTTAATCCTTCTCTTATCCCAGACTCTTTCCCTAGAAAGTCTGGGAAGTTCAGTCTAGTTGTTTTATTTTTAAATACCTGAAGTTTACATACTTGCAATGGGTACCATAGCTTTCCACCACAACCAGAAAATGAAAAGAAAAGTATGCTATAATATGACAGATGGAAAGAAAATCAGAGGGTATTTGTTAACTGGGGGCAGTGTGCTTTCATAGAAACACTACCTAATGTGGAATACTAATCCATTGTTCAAATCCTGACTCTTCTGTTGAATACTTTGAGTGACATAGGGGAAATTACTTGATCTCCCCGGTTCTCATTTTTTTTTCTTACTTGTAATGTAAAGAGTTGAGCTAGGTGACTTCAAAGGTCCCTTTCAGCTGTAAACCTACAATATTACTTTTGGTGTCAAGAACCAACAAGAACATGTAGAGGTCTACCTGCTATCACCAGGAAACTTGTATGGATTGTTAAACCTTCCTCCTAATAGATCTTGCAAAACAGTCAAGAAATCAATTCAGTTAATTAACATAAATTTTTAAGCACCTATGATGTGTCAGGCAGGGCAGCTAGATGGCACAGTGGATAGAATTCTGGCCTGGAAGTCAGGAAGACCTAAGTTCAAATCCAGCCTCAGACACTAAGTAACTATGCGACCCTGGGGAATTTATTTACCATGGTTTGCCTCAGTTTCCTCATCTGTTAAGCGAATTGGAGAAGGAAATGGCAAAGCACTCCAGGGTCTTTGTTAAGAGGACCCCAAAGAGTTGGACACAACAGAAATGACTGAACAATGGCATGTGCCAAGAGTGTGTGCTAAGGGTAGAGGAAACAAAGGATGGTAAAAACAGTCCCTGTCCTTAAGGAACTTACATTACAATAGTGGAGACAACATGGGACTAGGTACATGCAGGGAAGATAGAAAGGAACGTTAGTGAAGAAGGGTCCAACAGCTGGAGGTGCCAGGAAAGGCCTCCTGCATCACTTAGCATTTGAGCTCAGTCTTCAAGAAGCCAGAGATTCTTGGAGATGGAGGTGAGGATGCAGAGCATTCTAGCAACATGGTCGGTCCATGTAAGACACAGATATGGCAGATAGGATTTCATTCCTTAGAACAAGGGCTATTCCTTGACCAGAAGGGTTGGTTATAGAGTAATTGGAGGGAAGTCAAGCATGAGAAGACTATGAAGGTAAAAAGGGCCAGGTTGTGAAGACCTTTATGTATTAAACAAAGGATTATTCTATTTGATACTCAACTAAAGAGGGAACCACTGGTTTTTATAATAATGGCCCCCATAACTGTCTGCCAGAAATTTTCCCTTAATATTCTTGTTCCATCTTTGCTTTTAAGAGAAAAAATTTGAGAAACAAGAAAATAATGCAAACATTAATTAAGGATTATTAAGGATTTTTCTTCTTCCTTAAAGAAGACCTAAACAGAAAGACACTAGTATCTTCCATTTTTGTAGACAGTGATGATGGTGGTGGGGATAATACGAATGGAAGGTTGGGAATGGATAGGAAAGAGATCTAGGAGGAAGAAAGGAAAGCATTTTTGACGATTAATAAATTAACTTGATTATAAAATGGAAACAGAATCATGCCCTGTCTGGTTTTGCTGGATTTTTTTAAGACCCTGACAGCAAGCAAATTATTCAGTTCACATTTGAAACATTAACCCATTTGCTCCTTTTTTGTCCCTTTCTTTCCCAATTGGGAAATTTTATACCTGATTTTTTTTTGTAACAGCCTGTCTCACCTCTTAAGTGTGTACTAAGTTCTTTTGACAAAATAGGAGAAATTTATATAACACAACCATAATTTTCTGGGAGAACTGACTCCTGATGCCATCATTATAATTTTATAGGAAATTTACAGGAAACAAACTTTTATGCCCTCAACAGAGGATAGTAAATTTACTACAAGCAACAAGAGAAGCTGAACTGTAAAATTTGATGTTGCAAGATTATACAAGTAGCAAATGAGTTTTGTGGCTTAATAATCTGTATTTTTAGTATTTTTTATACTCTGTATTTTTTAGTTTTCTGGACTTTTAGAAATCCTCACATCCCATACCATACTTGCCACCATTCACCACTCTATCTCAATGCCACTGTGCTTCTGTTTGTGTCAGGGGATATGGTAATGAAAGTTAAATAGTAGGAGAGAATTGATCTAGTAAGACATTTCTTTTCATTTGTCTTCTTTATTTATTGGAAACAAATCCAAGTTTCACTCATAATGTCGTTCATTCATTCATTGATTCGTTTTTCATTGACATTAGCCACTATGCCAGATACTACAATGGAATAAAAAGATGAAATAGGATGTCATCCTTACTGTCTCCAAACACAAATGTTAATTTTAATTATGAAATGGATCGGGGTGGGGAACCTGTAGCCTCAAGGCAACATGTGGCCCTCTAGGTCCTCAAGTGTAGTCCTTTGACTAAATCTAAACTTCAAAGGACCATACTTGAGAACCTAGAGGGCCACATGTGGCCTTGAGACTACAGGTTGTCCACCCCTAAAATGGATCTTTGACACTATATAATATTTGAAACTTACAAATAAAATAAACTTGAATAACAATACGAGTAAAAATAACAGACCATAAGAGGCTTTGTGGAATAATGGTGAGGGCAAGCTTAGCAATCAAGAAGACCTGTGTTCCGCTTCTGTCTCTGACACACACTAGTTGTGTAACCATGACCTAGACAACTCTCTAAGATGGTAAATGACAGATGAAGTGCCAATGGGGGAGTAAGAGCACAAACTTGGCATCAGCTCCAGCTCCCACCACCTCCAATACATGTAAAAAATTGACTCTAAACAAATTTTAAAGCTACAGAACCCACAAAGAGACAGAGAGAAACAAATCTTCTGCTGAAGGCAACTTGGCAGGCTGACAGGAAGGGTATATCCCATCAGGCAGGGAGCCCAGTGCAGTTTACCATGAGCTTCGAGGGCCCAGACCAGTGGTGGCTGGAGCAGACACCAGGAGAGAGAACTACCAGCAGCTGTGGTGGTTTCCAGACTCCTCAACCCATAAATGCCAAAGACAAAGTAAAAGGTCAGTGTGGAACTCTGTTGGACCAGGGAAGGATGGAAGAACATGGTCTGGTCCCTGGCCCTGGGGTGAGGAGGACAACAAAGTCAGAACTCCTACATCAAAAGCTTCCAAGAAAAACATAAACTGGTCACAGGCCATGGCAGAGCTCAAGAAAGATTTTGAAAATCAAATAAGAGAAGTGGAGGAAAAACTGGGAAGAGAAATGAGAATGATGCAAGAAAATCATGCAAAGCAAGTCAACAGCCTGCTAACGGAGACCCAAAAAATACTGAAGAAAATAACACCTTAAAAAGTAGACTAACTCAAATGGCAAAAGAGACCCAAAAAGCCAATGAGAAGAAGAATTCCTTAAAAAGTCGAATTTGCCAGATGGAAAAAGAAGTTCAAAAACCCATTGAAGAGAATAATTCCTTCAAAATTAGATTGGAGCAATTGGAAGCTAATCACTTTATGAAAAGTCAAGATACTATAAAACAGATCCAAACAAATAAAAGAATAGAGAGCAATGTGAAATATCTCATTGGAAAAACCACTGACCTGGAAAATAGATCCAGGAGAGAGAATTTAAAAATTATTGGACTTCCTGAAAGCCATGATAAAAAAAAAGAGCCTAGACACCATCTTTCAAGAAATTATCAAGCAAAATTGCCCAGATATTCTAGAACCAGAGAGCAAAATAGAAATTAAAAGAATTCACTGATCACCTCCTGAAAAAGATCCCAAAAATAAAACTCCTAGGAATATTATAGCCATATTTCAGAGTTCCCAGGTCAAGGAGAAAATACTGCAAGCAGTCAGAAAGAAACAATTTGGGCATTATGGAAACACAATCAGGATAACAGAAGACATAGCAGCTCCTACATTAAGGGATCAAAGGGCTTGGAATATGATATTCTGGAGGTCAAAGGAGCTAGGATTAAAACCAAGAATCACCTACCCAGAAAAACTGAGTATAATGCTTCAGGGGGAAAATATGATTATTCAGTGAAATAGAGGACTTTCAGGAATTCTTGATTAAAAAACCAGAACTGAACAGAAAATTTGACTTTCAAATACAAGAAGCAAGAGAAGCATGAGAAGGTAAATAGGAAAAAGAAATCATAAGAACATATTAAATTTGCACTATTTATATTCCTACATGGAAAAATGATGATTGTAACTCAAGAGACTTTTCTAAGTATAAGGATACTTGAAGGGAATATATATATAGTACATATATACATAGAGGGCACAGGATGAGTTGAATATGAAGGGATACTATCTAAAAAATAAAATTAAGAGGTAAGAGAGGAATTTATTGAGAGGAGAAAGGAAGAGATAAAATAGGGTAAATTATCTCATATGGAAGAGGCAAGAGAACACTGTTACAATGCAGGGGAAGAGCTGGAAGGTGAAAGGGAATGGGTCACCCTTACTCTCACTGAATCTGGCTTAAGGAGGGAATAACATACACATTCAATTGGGTTCCTTACCCTTCAGGAAAGCAGGGGAGAAGGGGAGAAGGAGGTGTGATAGAAGGGAGGGCAGATTGGGGGAGAGGGTAGTTAGAAGCAAACACTTTTGAAAAGGGACAGGGTCAAAGTAGAAAATAGAATAAGGGGTGGGATAGGATGGAGGGAAATATCGTTAGTCTTTCACAATGTAACTACTATGGAAATGTTTTGTGTAACTACACATGTACAACCTATGTTGAATTGCTCGTCTTCTCAGTGGGTATGGGTGAGAAGGGAAAGTCTCTGGAACTCAAAGTTTCAAAAACAAATGTTAAAAACGTTTGTTTGTTTTTTACATGAAACTGGGACATAAGACGTACAGGCACTGGGGTATAGAAACCCATCTTGCCCTACTAAAAAGTTAGGGGAGGATGGGGGAGGATATAAGCGCGAACAGATTGGGGGAAAGGGTATTCAGTAGATTTGCTATTTTGGGGTGGGGTGGGGGAAAGATGGTGAGAAAAATTGGAACTCAAAATCTTGTGAAAATGGATGTTGAAAACTAAAAATAAATAATTTGGAAAAAAACAAAAATAAACTCACTCATATACAACTTACAGGAACTTCCCTATATCAATGAGATCACAGGTCTGTAGTTCCTCTCTCCTCAATCTATATAAACTATATTTATATAGTACTTTAAGGTTTGTAAAGCATTTTATGCATATTAGATGATTTGATCCTTAAAAAAAAAGAAGGTGCTATTATTATCCACATTATAGAGATGAGTAAACTGAGACCCTGAGAAGTTAAACAGCTTGCCCACTGCCATGCAATTGATAAATATTAATTAATGAATAGAGAGAGAAAAAAGAAAAGGAAAAGGGAGAGAAGAGAGGAGGAGGAAGAGAGAGAGACAGAGGCAGAGAGGGAGGGAGATACAGAGACAGAGAGAGACAGAGACAGAGACAGAGACAGGGACAGAGACAGAGACAGACAGAGACGGAGAGAGAGATCTGAGGCATGATTCATACCCAGGTCCCAGTCCAGCTCTCAATGCCTTATACCATATTGTCTTCTTTCCCTATGCCTCCTCTTTCAGGCAAACAAACAATATATTAATTAATATGTTAAGGTGTGGAAGGACTAGAATGGACAGTAGAGATGATTTGGCATAACTTTTTCATTTTACAGATTAGAAAACTGAGATTCATAGAGGCCAAATGGCTTCCAAAAGTCGTATAGCTAATAAGAAATACTTGGGGCGGCTAGGTGGTGCAGTGAGTAGAGCGTCCGCCCTGGAGTCAGAAGGCCCTGAGTTCTGATCCGGCCTCAGACACTTAATGCACACACAAACAAAAACCTAGCTGTGTGACCTTGGGCAAGTTACTTAACCCCAATTGCCCTAAACAAACAAACAAACAAACAAACAAACAAAAAGAAATACAGCAGGGACTAGAACCCAGATCTTGACTCTCAATAATGGTGACAGAGAAAGTTCTATCTTCTCTATTAGGCAGATGAGTAAAGAGAAGTTTAAAGCATTTAAGTGAAAGAATGGCAGAGTAGATCCTAAACAAAAGAGTAAATTAATCGGCAAGAATTTAATCATATCTCTGTGAACGTGGGCAAGTCACTTAACCTCAAGTCACTTAAAATTTCATTTTCCCCATTTGTAAAACCTCCCAGAGTTATTGCAAGGACAAAATGAAATAATAATTATAAAATGCTGTGTAAACTTTAAAGTGCCATACAAATGCTAGCTATTATTGTAATTTTTGTTGTTTTGTCATTTCAGTTGTGCTCGATCCTTCCTGACCCCATTTGGAGTTTTCTTGGCAAAGATACCAGAGTGACTTGCCATGTCCTTCTCCAGTAGATCCATTTTATTAAGCAGTCAGTGGTTAAGTGACTTGCCCAGGGTCACACAGCTAGTAAGTGTCTGATATTGGATTTGAACTCAGATCTTCCTGACTCCAGACCCAGTCATTCATCCACTGAGCCATAGGCTGCCTGTGTTATTATGAGAGAAAGCTAATTATTCCTTTACTTTTGCATAGCACTTACCGCCTATTGGTAATGCTTGTAGACCAAAACAATATTTTGGATGACCAAATTTATCTTCTGTCTTTCTCAAGGTCCTAAACCACATTTTCTGGATGTGTGCTTGCATATCATATCATTTGACAGAGTGTTTGAATAAGTGCTATTTATGCTCTAGGGATTGGAGGAGATACAAATGAGGCTTAGTTTCTGTATTGAACATCTGCTCTAAGAATTATGTACTTGATCTCAAAACCTAAGGCAAAGAGAACAATGCTGGAAAATGGAGATCTGGGAAAACCAATCTAGAAAATTTATATAATCATGGAGTTGAAAGGGACTGCAGAGATCACCTGGTGCAAGCCCTGAAGTGGGGAACCCTGTGTCATCCCCAGGAAGTGGTCTTCTAGCCTCTTTTCTGAACCTTTCCAGTGATGGGAAGCTCATTATTACCTGCAGCTTCTTAGCTAATTTTTCAATAGTTCTAATTGTTTGGAAGTTCAGTTAGTCAGTTAACAAGAATTTATTAAGTGTTTACTATATGTTAGCTACAGTGCTAGGTGCTGGGAATACCAAGAAGGGTAAAAGGCAGTCCCTGCCCTCAAGGAGCTCATATGCTTGGGGGAAGACAACCTGTAGATAACTGCATTATTAGTTATTTGTATAGTGTAAAGAAAAGAGTTATTTCTTTATATACCTTTTGATAAATTCATCCTTATTTTGCACTGGAATCAGTTTCTTTCTACCTTAGACCATTAGTTATAGATCTGCCCTGTGGAGAATGTCGTTTCCCTGATCATTATGATAGCTATTCATATATCTGAGGAAAGCAATCATGCCCTGATTCTCTATTCCTCTGTTTACTAAGCCTTCTCTTCCCAGTTCTAAATGCCCCTGGTTCTTTAAACAGGAAACTCTATTTTGGGATACTCTCAGTACCTCCTCATGTTTCTGACTTTATACAAGATTCATTTCTATGTAAAATTATTTTTCCCTAAATTTAATTATGAATTAAATACCATGAAGGGATAATTTTATTTACTGAAATTCTATAACAACTCCTTTGTGTAAAGGAAAGGATTTTATCCTGCATTGTCCAAGACTGTATCAGTCAAATCCTACCAAGCTAGAAAGGTTTTGAGAACAGGCCCAATGATTGAGCTATAATGTCAGACTCAGGCAAACTGTGGTGATCACTACCCTGTATCTGGTACACTGGGCCTAAATAAATAAAGGTTCATTTTTATTAAAATATTTCCAGTATGCTTAGGTAGAAGCAATTTACAAGGTAATTTAAAAGTAGTTCAGAAAATTAAAAGCAATAAAACCTGGCAGTACAAAGACCAAAAAAACAGTTAGCAAGGGGTCTCAGGAACTCCTCATCTAAACCTCAAAAACCACTTTTATACTCTTCTTGCTCAAAAGGCCCATCGCTAGGACCCAGATCAGTCCATCTTGGGGCAATATTAACCTCAATGATCCTAGGTCTACACCACAGTGTTCTTGCAACCAACCCATGTTGTGCGAATAAGACTGAGGACTGGCTAACTCACATCTCCCCAGCTTGTGGCCCACAACAACAGCAAAACTCGAAGATATTCATCACCACAAGACTGACCACCAGGTGTCAAATTTTGGTGGTGGTGAATGGGTGGGAGCCACAACAACTCTTGAAACCTCCTACTGAGACAGAGATTACAATCTACTTCATTGGAGAAATTGGACCATGTCCAATTGGAATTCACTATGAAGTTTGAAATCATGGTACATCTTTATAAATAATTTGTGAAGATAGATGAGCAAGTAAGAATAAGAATGTCAATATTCCCAGAGACCATGCTGTTCATTCCCACTGCAAAGGAGACAGGAATGGAACATGGTGTAATATTTTAATTCCTACCGTAAGTGTGATGTCTGAAAGACCTGATTTTCTCTTGATCATACAAGATATCAGTACCCATGATGTTTTCTGCTTTGATAATTCAGCAGAATCACATGTAATTAAATAGCTCAATGAGCCCAGTCTATAAGAACTGCCTGTCTGGTGACAAGAGCTATTATTTCTGAATGTCTTGCTACTGATACTGATACTGATACCGATACTGATACTGATACTGATTCCTAAATGAAATGAATAGACTTTATCAATCAAGCAGGTCCAATTCATCAACACTTGTGGAAGTCAGGTCGTGACTAGATTTGAAAGTAGGTTTAGAAGCACTTCCTTACCTCTCCTGAAGTCCCACAGGCTTCATCTTGAAAGGTGATGGACTGGCAGAAATAGCAGGTTTGATCTCAGGAGTGCATCGGCCTTGGGGATCCACTATGACATTCACCACTTTAGGGGTGTGCTCAGGCTGGACCATGCTGTTGACTGTCTTTGCTTCAGATTGGGTGGCCTGTAGTGGTATGGGGGATAGGTGGATCTCTTGGTTTTTCTCTTTGTCTTGTCTCAAAGAAAGCTGAATTTTTTCTTTTAATCTATAAAGTACCTGTAAAGAGAGAAAAAGAAAATAGCAATTGTTCTCCCACCGATGAAGAGAAAAATTATAGAAATAGAAAAAATAGTCTTCCTCATTTTCCTGCCTTATTCGGCATCAAAAGATAAAGCAAACAAGATTCATTTGTTTAAATGAAGAAAAGCTTTTTTGTATTGTTTTCTCAATTGCTAGTATGAATGTCTCCCAAAACAATATCTGTAATATTTACTGTACAAACGAAATGTTAATTAAACACCCACAAGAGCATGTTCTGAAAAAAAAGGATTGCTGGGATTAAACTGGGCTTATTTTTTATAACATCAATATATTTCACTATTTTTTTAGTTGATAAAAGAGAAACGAGAAAGAAAACTCCCACAAAATATATGAAGGAAGTGTATCTCATATGAGAGTAGTGAGAAGCAGTATAATATAATGGAAAGATTCCCAGCTTTGGACAGAGAGGACTTGGTTTTAAATGTTTCTTGTGCTTCTTTGTTTACTGAGTGACCTTGGGCTTGTCATTTCCCTTTTCCTTTAAGTTCTTCATCTAAAAAATGAGGGGGTTAGACTGGATGATCTCTAAGGAGTTTTTGAAAATTGTGATCTTAGGCATGTATAAAAATAGAAAATGAGTAAATTCTTCAAAATATTTTAAACGATTTTTTTCTGCACCTGTGATTGTACTGGTCTTGGAAACTGGAAGCATTGAAAGTCCTGTTCCCATCATGGATCAACAGGTCCTCTTTATCTCACTTTATTCTCTACCTGGAGGCCTTTACATCTTCCTAGGCACATAGCACAATTCTTTGCATGAATATTGACTAATTGATGGATTGGGATTTATGAACAATCAGTGAAGAAATGAATTATGACTGAACAACTTTGCTTGAATTATTGAATTTTTAAAATGGAAAAGCATATCCCTCTAGGGAAACCTTTAGAGACAAGACAATGCTAGAAAATAAAGAATATAAACTGAAATGAAAGCTACAAAGATGTGTTGAAGCCATAATATAAAAAAATCTAAATGAAAGATACGGTTGTAACCATCGTCTGTAGTTTCCTGGTCAAATATTAAAAGACCAGAAAATGGAGAGAACAGTCTCTCCTAAGTCAAAAGACAATTTTCCTGCTGCAATAATCTTCAAATACTTAGGATTTTTGTTTTTAAACTATAGAATTAAAAGCATTAAAGATGAAAACTCTCAAGCTGAATAGCACCCAAGCAGTGGAATTTTAAAATACTGTTTGCCTCCATCTTCCAGTAACCCACTCAAAGTGCTTTGTCCCTATTCCACAAAAACAAACCACACATTAGAACAATACAAATTGGATGATTCATCTACAGGAGACTTATTCCAGCTGAGTGAAAAACTAAATTATATTCCTACAACTTTTATTAAAATAGGCCAGAATGTTTTTTTGAAGCAAACAAGCCGTTTTCCTGAGTAACAAAACAAATACTTTTGTTCAACAATGATTCAAGTCAACAAACATTTATTAAGCTTACTATGTGTAAGGCACTGTCCTAGAAAGGTAAAAATAAACAGGATTCATTCGAGTCCTACTCTCAAAGAACTTGTAACGTAATAGAGGGGAAAGATGTATAAACAAGTAGTTATGCTATAAGAAGACATCCATAAGATCCTAGGCCAATACCTCATCTTTAAGTAAAGGTGACCCTGAGTTCTGACCATGCCTATGGAGTACAAGCTTTAGCAGGTTTTGCCATCCTTTTCGGATGATTCCAGTAACAGAATGAATTTTTTTCCCCACTATTGATAGAAAACAAGGAAGAATTTCAATATATTGAGTGGATCCCCTGGGAAAACCTTCTGGAAGAACATGGACAAGAGTCTTACAGTATGGGAAGACACTGGTGCATCAGACCTGTATCATTGGAGGAGCCACCTTAATCAAAGATATCACAAATCCATTTGAGCATTTTGAATACGAGATAATTTAAATAATATAATATGATATGATGTGATGCAATGTAATGTAAATATGTAATGTAATATGATATAATAAAATGTAATACCATGTAATGTCATGTGATATGATACAGTATGATGATTATAATATAATATAATATAATATAATATAATATAATATAATATAATATAATATAATATAATATAATATAATATAATATAATATAATATAATATAATATAGTAATTGAAAAATAGTTCAGGCAAAACACTATGATTCCCAAATTGGAGAGTAGGAGGATGTTAAAGAACGTAATTCGTTAAAGTGGTAGCAAGTGTCATAGCTCCTAAAGGGAGACCTAAAGCTGATCTTGTTCTTTCTCATTCAAACTTTCCTAGACCACTTTGTCTAGATTATTCTTTTTCATCCCATTGTGGTTGCCTTTGTGTCATACTTATCTGTGTACAAATTATATCTGTCAGTGGAATGTAAGTTCCTTGAAGACAGACTGCATCATTTTTAAAATCATTATTTCTTCATTAACTAGCACAATGCCTTGCACAGAAGAGGCAATAAATATCTGATTGATGAATGAGTGGGCAAGAGGTCAGGGGTGGGGGGGGGATATTAACAAAGGCATAGAGATGGGAGGGGATAAGGCAAGAATATGTTAGAAAATAAAAGAGATAAATTGAAGCTAAAGCTGGAAAGATAGTTTGGAGCTGTAATATGAAAACTTGAATAGCAGAATCAAGATTGCATTCATTATTCGTGCAATGGCATGCCCCTAAAGGTTTTTGAGTAGAAGAATTCCATGAAAAGAACTGTGAATTAGTACAATCATCTAGGTAGCTATGTGAAGGATGGATTGGAAAAGGAATGGACTAGAGGCAGAAAGACTTGTTAGGAGGCTACTATAATGGTCTAAGTGAAAAGAAAAGACCTAAAGTAGGATAATTACATGAGGGAATAGAAAGAAGACAGATATGAATTATGTTATTGAAGAGGCACAAAAGGCCTGTACTGTGGGGAAATAGTAAGGCTCAAATTGGAGTCCTAACTCTACCACTTGCCTGCTCTGTGATCTTAGGCAAATCATTTAATTTCAATGGACCTTATTGGGATGTTAGATTGGATGATCTCTAGGGACCCTTCTAGGGGCTTCTAGATGGATAAAATACTGACCCTAGAGTCAGGAGCACCTGAATTCAGGTCTGGTGTTAGGAAGGCTCGTTTTTGTGAGTTTAAATCTGACCTCAGACACTTACTAGTTATTTCAACCTGGGCGAGTCACTTATCCTGTTTTCCTCAGTTTCCTCATCTGTGAAATGAGCTGGAAAAAGAAATGGCAAACCACTCCAGTATCTTTGCCAATAAAACCCAAATGGGATCACAGAGAGTCAGACACAACAGAAAATGATTCAACAGCAACACCAATATGGGTCCCTTCTAGCTGTAGTTTTTCTGTGAGTATAGGTAACTGGATTTGTTAACTGATAGAAATTGACTAGTAAGGTAGAGAGAGTAGTCAGAGGTGACTCAAAGTTTAAGAGCCCTCATCAATGACAAGATGGCAGTGTGCAAAAAAGTAAAAGGGAAGTTAGGGATATAAGTAGGTCTTTGGGATAAGATGAATTCAGCTTTAGGCATGTTGAGTTTGACAATCGGATATCCCATCTGGGATTGTCTGGTAGTTAGTTGGAAATACGGTACTATAACTCTATGGAGAAAGTGTGTGGGGAAACAGAAATTTGAGAAACTTCCAAATAGAGGCGAAAGATGCATGTGGAAAGAAGTACATGAAGTATCTGTGCTTTCATCAGCAAAGGGAACTCCTATCCTGGGTTCTCCCTCCACCAACGTAAATATAAATTAGTTTATAACTTAAGTCCTAGAGAATCATCAGTGACATGAAGAGGTTAAATGACTCTGTGGCTAGTAAGTGACATAGGAGGGATTTTAATCTATGGCATTGTAGAGTGGGTAGGGTACTAGACTTGGAGTTAAGAAGACATGGGTTCTGGGGGTGGCTAGGTGGTACAGTGAATAGAGCATCAGCCCTGGAGTCAGGAGGACCTGAGTTCAAATCCCACCTCAGACACTTAACACTTACTAGCCCTGTGACCTCAGGCAAGTCATTTAACTCCAACTGCCCTGCCTTCCCCCCTTCCAAAAAGGAAAAAAAAGAAGTTGGAGTTCAAATCTACCATAATATACTTGCTAGTTTGTTTTTTACCATGGCCAAGTTACACAAACTCTGTCTCAGTTTCCTCATCTGAAAGATGAAAGAGTTGGTGGCCTCTAAGGTCCTTCCATCTCCAGGTCTATAGCCTATCATTTTTCCTCTCTTGTTATTCCTAATCCCAACCTTGAAACCTTAGTCTCATTGTAATTAGTAATAAATACTGATTGCATTGTAGATTTTGTAAGTTCAGGTCTAAGAATAATAATTAGATTCGTCTAGGTCTTTTTCTACTAGAATGAAGAAAATAAAATAAAAAATACAGGAGCTGAGGAATAACCATCCGAACTCTATTGCATTTCATAGTTCATTTCATGCAAATACACATATATTAATTTTTTATAGAAATTTAGTTACCCCAAATACTTCTCAACTAGCTTATAAAGAAATAAAGAAACTTTGTCCCATATTTTGCAATCAGTCATCTACTCCTTTTATTAGAGGGCATAGGTTAACTCTCCAATTACTCTTTCCTTGGCATGTGTACACTAGTCATTTCAAAAGCAAATAGCTTCCATTGTGAAATAACTGAACAGGAAAACTTGAAAAATGAATAAAGATGTTTATGAGTTACCCTTTAATAAATAACCAGATAAATTCTCCAGCAATCATTATATCAAATAAACTCATGGAATCCCTTCAAGAGGTTTTCCCCCAAATAGAATAATTCAGTCCATAGAATTTCTCCTTCTTCTTTCCCCAACCCCTCTGCAGTCATTTTATAGGAAAGGAAACCAAATCTGAAAGAGAAAAAGTAGAGGGCAGGAGTGGTACTTCCTGAGTAGAAATAGACAAATGTTGTCTTCATTGATCCAAAAAAGGGATGATAACAGACTCTCCAAATTACAAGCCAGAAAGTTTGATTTAGATTTATGACAAAATTCCAAGGCAGATTAAAAAACAATGATTTGTGAATACTTAGGAAGGGCAATGGTGATGATTGAAAGCCAGTGTGGGTTGATACAGAATGGGTCATAAAATAATAATCATACTAACATTGCCTTTTTTCTTTTAAACAAAGTTACTAAATTACTAAATCAGGGGCATACCTTTGACATTGCATACCTAGATTTCAACAAAGTCACTTGTCAGAGTTTCTTGTGACCAATGTTAAAGAGAAGTGAGCTAGATGATAGCACAGTTGGATAGATTTAGGACTGGTTGGATGTCCAGACCCAAAGAGTACTCAATGATAAACCAATGTTGACATATAAAGGATGCTATAATAGAGTATTCCAGAGTTTTGTCCCTCATCACATCACTTTCAAACTTTCTATCCATAATTTTGATGAAATATGGGTATAAAATATGAAGTTGACAAAAAGCTGAAGGCTATAGTTAGCATAATGTAGGACACCATTAGAACCTCAATATGCTAGAATAAAGGACAAATTCTAATAAGATGAAATTCAATAAGGATAAATTTAAAGTTCTAAACTTGAATTTTCTAAAAAAGTCATCACTGCAAGTAAATGAATTGGGGAGATATAAGGACATATGGGATATATGGGAGATCAGGAACAAAAGTTTATATCAACAAGGCCTTGGTGCTTTTTTATAGACTATATGCTCAATATGAATAAACAATGTAACATGGCAGCCAAAATGCCTGGTGTAATTTTAGGTAATATTTTATGAAAACATAATGTTCAGAACAAGGGAGAGGAGAGTCCCAGTATACACTGCTGGGGTCAGAACAAATTACATTTTGGGTTCCATATTTTAGCTGACACTGGATCATATATAGAGGAGGTACCAGGATGGTAATGAAATTAAATATTACTGCTTATCATGATTAGTCAAAAGAATTGGAGATATTAAGTTCAGTGAAGATTTAGCAAGGACATGATAGTTTTTTTTAAGAAATTGAATGAAATGGCATATGTGAGAGAGATAAGAATTGCTCTGTTTTACCCTAGAAAATTAACAATAGAAAAGACAAAGAGATCCTTGGTGTGATATAAATTGCATTAGGGCAGCAGCTGTTCTATTGGTGTGTTTATATTTCTATCACATAACACAAGATCTCACACATTTCTTATTGTGGTTGTTCAGTTATTCAGTCATATCCAACTCTTCATGACTCCCAGACTATAGTGTGCCAGAGCCTTCTATTCTCCAGGATCTCCCGAAGTCTGTCCAAGCTCATGTTTATTGCTTCCATGATACTATCTATGCATCTCATCCTCTACTGTCCCCTTCTCCTTTTGCCTTCAATCTTTTCCAGTAACAGAATCTTTTCCAATGAGCCCTGTCTTCTCATGTTGTGGTCAATGTATTTAAGCTTCAGCTTCAGTATTTTTCCTTCCAATGAATTTGTTGTTGTGGTGACTATTCAATTGTTTCAGTCCATATCTAACTCTTTGTGACCCCATTTGGAGTTTTCTAGGGAAAGATACTAGAATGGTTTGCTATTTGCAGCTCTTTTTACAGAAAACTAAGGCAAAGAGGGTTAAGTGATTTGTCCAGGGCCACACAGCTAGTTAGTGTCTTAGGCCAAATTTGAATTCAGTTCTTCCTGATTCCAAGCATGGTGCTCTATCCACTGTGCCACCCTGATGCCTCTTCCAATAAATAATCAGAGTTGATTTCAAAATCAGAGTTAATTTCAAAATAGTGAGTTAAATTCAAAGTCTTCTCCAGCACCACAGTTTGAAAGTATTGATTCTCCTACAGCTTTCCTGGTAGTCCAACTCTTACAGTTATATGTTACTACTAGAAAACCATAACTTTGACTACATGGGTGTTTGCTGACTGGTGTGATGTCTCTACTTTTTAGTTTACTATGCAGATTTACCATAGTTTTCTTTCTAAGAAGCAAGCGTCTTTTAATTTCATGGTTGCAGTCACCTTCTCTAGTGATCATTGAGCCCAAGAAAATAAAATCTGACCCTGCTTCCGTTTCTTCACCCTCTATTTGTCAGGAAACATTGAGACCAGATACAATGATCTTAGTTGTTGTTTAATATTAAGCTTTAAGGCAGCTTTTACACTCTCCTATTTCATCCTCATTAAGAGACTTCTTAATTCCTCTTCACTTTATGACATTAAAGTGGTATCATCTATATATCTTAAATTGTTGATATTTCTCCTGGCAACCATATGAATTTTATACTCTGCATATTAATTAAATAAATAAGATGATAATATACAGCCTTGTTGTATTCCTTTCCCAATCTTGTACTGAACAGTTGCTCCATGTTCAGTTCTAACTTTGGTTTCTTGACCCACATACAGGTCCCTCATGAGATAAGTAAAATGATCATGTTCCCCCATCACTTTGAGGACTTGCCACAATTTGTTGTGTTCTACATAGTCAAAGACTTTAGTTGTAGTCAGTGAAGCAGAAGTAGATGTGTTCTTGGACTCCCTTGCTTTCTCCATAATCCAGCAAATGTTGGCAATTAGTCTCTAGTTCCTCTGCCTCTTTAAAAACCAGCCTGTATTTCTGGTAGTTCTAAATATTCACATATTGCTGAAGTCTAGCTTTCAGAATCTTAAGGATAACTTTGCTGGTGTGCGAAATGAGAACAATTATTTGGTAGTTTGTACATTCTTTGGCATTGCCTTTCATTAGGATTGGGATATAAACTGACCTTTTCTGATCCAGTGGTTACTATTTAGTTTTTCAAATTTGCTGGCATATTTAACACAGAGTTTTAAAACCATTATCCTTTTAAATAGAATTTTAAATAGTTCAGCTGGAATTCCATCACTTCCACTAGCCTTAGTTAGCAATGCTTGCTAAAGCTCACTTGACTTCACCTTCCAGGATGTGTGGTTCCACACCATCATGGTTATCAGTGATGTTAAGATGTGTCTTGTGTAGTTCTGTATATTCTTGCCACCTTTGGTCATCTCTTCTACTTATTTTAAATCCCTGCCATTTTTATCTTTTGTCATGAGTATTTTTGCATGAAACATTCTCTTGATAACTCCAATTTTCCTGAAGAGATCTCTTATCTTTCCCATCCTATTGTTTCCTTCTATTTTTTTTTTGCATTGCTCCTTTAAGAAAACCTTCTTATCTCTCTTTGTTATTTACTAGAATTTTGCATTCAGTTGGGTGCATCTTTCCCTTTCTCCTTTCTTTTTCTTTCTTTCCTTAGCTATATGTAAAGCCTCATCAGACATAGTAGGTACTTAATAATTTTTGACTTGAGCTTCAATTATTGCTGTCTCAAGAGAGTAGGGGCTCCATGTTGGGAGTTTTCCAAGTGGAGGCTAGTGCTGGGATGGAGAGTTCAGGACCCTGTTCAGATATTAGTAGGAATAAATAATCTCTGGAATCCTTTCCAACTCTGAGATTCTGATTCTTTAAATTTCCCAAAGCCTCACAATGAGTTGCTAATGTAGGCAGGATCAGAAGATTTGGAGTCAGAAGATCTCTTAGAAACCACCTACTTCTAACCTCACTTTAGAGATGAGAAAGTCAAGATCCAGGGAAGTTAAACCACCAAAGTTCATAAAGGATGGAATTGGCTAATCAATCAAGCAACCAATCAAATAGCATTTAGTAACTTAAAGCCAAGTGCCTGCAGACACTGTACTAGGCACTAGGAAAACAAATATTACTTCCTCAGTCTCTTAAATCCTATCTTCAATCACATTAACTTCCATCACTCCACTCAACATCTCAAATGAGTATGAGTGTAGAGAGTATGCCTTTTTATTTGGGACCAAAAGGAGGGAATCAAATTTAGAAGACTGATTGGTCTATATCTAATACAGTTTGAATCACATTTCAAGGGAAACACAATTTATCATTTTAAAAGTCATCCAGAAATGAATCCATAATAGACCAAAGAAAGGAGCTTTTCTTTTCTATGAACTTCATTTGAGTTTTACAAAAGGAATAAAAATAAATTGGCCAGAGATTGGTAAAGAAAAAGGGAAAAAAAGTGAGAGAATGTGAAGAAAGGAAATCTATAACAAGAGAAGTATATACTAGGAAATAGAGAAATGGAGAAGCAGAGATGGGAAGAAGCTAAAAATGGAAATCACCACTTTTCATAAAATAATAATCTCTTGAGTAAGAAGTATGTGAAAATATTATTTATGTTATTATAAAAATGCTTTTAATGATCAAAATGTGTCCAATAGATTTCAAAATCATGCTATGAGTCTTGCACATGAAGTTATTTTATTTTTACTTTATTTAATTTTATTTATTTATTTTTAGTTTTCAACATTCATTTCCACAAGATTTTGAGTTACAATTTTTCTCTCCCCATCTTTCGCCTATCCCTACCCCAAAATAGAAAGCCTACTGAATATCCCTTGCCCCAATCTGTTCTCTCTTATATCCTCCCCCTTCATCCCCTTAATTTTCTATTAGTGCAAGATGTGTTTCTACACCCCAGTACCTGCCTATCTTATTTCCAAGTTGCATGTAAAAAAAATTATTAAACATTTGTTTTTAAAACCTTGAGTTCCAGATTTTTTCCCTTTCTTCCCTCCTCACCCACCCCCAATGGCAAGATAAGCAATTCAACATAGGTACATGTGCAGTTACCCAAATCATTTCCATAGTAGTTATATTGTGCCGTGAAGTTATTTTAGCTATCTAAAAGTCAGGAATGTTGGATACAGGCAACATAATATAGAGGGATTGGCCTTGGAGTTAGGAAGGCCTTGATTCAAAACCTGCCTCTGATACCCAGCTTATATGACCCTGGATAGGTCATTTAACTTTTCAGTGCCCTTGGCAATTCTCCATAGCTAAATGATCTAGGTGAACTGCCTATCTGTAATGCCTGAAGGAATTTCTCTACTGATTATAAAACCAACCAATCATAGATCAAGAGCCTGAAGAGACGTCAGAGACCATTTAATCCAATTCCCTTATTTTATAGAAGAGGAAACTGAGACCCAGGGAGTATAAATAATTTGCTCCAGGTCACACAGATCATGGAAATCACAGGTCTGCACCAAAAATGGAAAAAAAATGAAAGTAGTGTTTGAGGTATACTGATGCATCCATACTCTGCTTGACCCCTTTGTGAGCACTGAAATAATTTGTAAGATGGTAAAAATTATACATACAGTGTATGACCTCATCAGCCTTGTGAACTTCAGGTTAGAAACTGAGTAAGAAATATGTTCCCACAAACTAAATGATCTTGTTCTTCTCATTGTTTGGTTGTACTTCTTCCTTACCATCTTTCATCCCACCTAGTACAATATGCCTTTGTAATTGGAATAATGTTTAATATGAATGCATTTGCAGACCCTATACTGTACTATATGATGTCATGAGGCGAGGGGGGAGGGAAGTAAAGGAAATTTGAAAATCAAAAAAAAAAAAAAAAGAAATATGTTCCCTAAATGTTTTTTTTAGATTCAAAAAAGAGTGAAAGCCACTTTTAGACTTCTGGATAACTGTAAGTTTTTAAAGATAGATTTTGATCATTCTTATTAGGAAGGAGGCAATATGGTTAGTGGAAAGAACACTGGTTCTGGAGAAAGCAGACCCATGTTGACATCCTGCCTCTTATTCTTACTATATGTGTTAAGTTGGGAAAGTCTTCCCTGAAACCTCCTTTGGTTTCAGTTTTTTTCATATGTAAAATGAGGGTGTTGGTCTAGGGTGATTTCTGGAGTCCCTTCCAGTGCTAGATCTAAATAATAATAGCAACAACAACTCACATTTATCAAGCATTCTTGAGTTTGTAAAATTTATATTTTTCTATATGTTCTCTAATATATATTTATATACATTCTATACATATATTTTATATACATTCTCTAATTTTATATACATTCTCTTCATAAAAACCTTGCAAGGGAGATTATTATTATTGTATTATTATCTATATTTTACAGATGAGGAGACTGGTCCAGAAGATTTATATGGCCCAGGGCCACACTGCTTGTGTATCTGAGACAGGATTCAAATCCCGATCTTGATTTCAAGTCTACATCCACCATGCTATTCTGTCTCATGGTCATTTCCTAGAATTTTAGAAGCTCTATCATCAACAAACAACTTTCATTAAACACTCTAAATTATGTGGCAATAAGATACAAAAGCAACAATCACCTAGGCCATTTTCCCCCCATCGATGTGCATTTATTGAGTGTTCACCCAGTGTTCTCAGCATGCTTTTTGGTCTTAAGAAAATTATATAGCACTTTCTGTTTCAACTATCCAAACTTGTAATGACTAAAAAATAATTTTTTTTGTCTGGCATGAAGATGATCGCTACTGATTTGACTTTCCAAAGCTTTTCCCACAGAGCCAAACAACACTGTTTTTGTTCATTTTCTAAAAGTGTTTTCTAATCCTCCTGCCTTCTCCATTTCCCTCCTTTTCCCTCCCCAGGATGTTGCTACCTCCTCAACTGCTTTATAAACCACAAGCTGTATCTAAAGACTTCATGTGAATGACAAATGATGTTCTTTCTATTATTGATTCAAGTTAAAGAATTAATTATTCTTACTCATACATTCCTTCCACCTAGAACTGCCTGAATGAAATGGAAGTCGCCCATACGCATTTTCTTGGAAAATTGTCTATGTCTGACGATTTGTCACTTCACCCACTCGACACTCCCTTTTGAGAGGTGCTAAACAAACCACATATTTGAAAATGTCATGCATGTCTAATCGGGTGCCTGGAAGCATCTGTAAAATTCTGTTATTTGGAGAACACAAACAATATGCTACATTATGAAAAGGCAGCCTAGTTTTAAGTTATCATGACAGTGGTGATATCAAAAATACTTTTTCAACTCTAAAATTCTATGTTCTGCTTTATTATCCACCAATTGCCTCCATTTAATTTAAATTATATATTTTTCATTTCTGTTGATTATGACTGAACTCTGTGGTATATAGGAATGGTGGACAAAACTAGAGCATTTGTAAAGCTTTACTATAATAACATAATGTTAGAATAAAATTCTGGGTTAATTTCTTAATTTCCCTTTGACATTGGGGGAATAAGAATCAGAATTTTCCTAGCCAGATAGCATATTTTGTTAAAATAAATCACTTGAGCAAGCCTCAAAACTTTCTCCAGAACAGAAGAATTAACTAAGGTAATCCAATAGAAGTTGGCAAGCTTGGCTTTATAATGAATCATTTCAAGTAGCTTAGAATCTCCCTAAATAAAGGGAAGAGGGATCACACTTGTGACTGCACTGGGATAGGTGAGGAAACCGTGTTTGTCAATGAATATTGGCACCTTTACTGTAATTTATCATTTTAGAGAACTGACTCAAATATAGAAAGGTTAATGTGATTCCCAGGGGTTTCACAGTTAGTGTGTTTCAGAGAGATGTGAACCCAGGTCTTTGGGACTTTGAGGTGATTAGGTGGCACAGTTGATAGAGTACTAGACTTGGAGTCAAAAATACCTGAGTTTGACTCCTTGAGTGACCCTGAGTAAGTCACTAAACCCTGTCTGCCTCTGTTTCCTCATCTGCAAAATGAGCTGGAGAAGGAGATGGCAAACCACTCAAGCATCTTTGCCAAGGAAACCCCAAATGGTTCACAAAGAGTTGAACACAACTGAAAATGACTAAGCAACAGCAAAACTGGCATTGCTTCTTTGACAGGCTAATGGTTTCCCCATCCTTGAAGAGAGAGGCATAGTGAGAATTCTCAGGTCAAAGCTGAGCAACATGGCTGCTGAGCTCCATTCCACCTCTTGAAATCTGGGATTCTGTGATATGAAGGCCTTCAGTGAGGGACACTCCCTATCTTCCATGGCTGGCTGCTCATTCCATTTTGGGATAACCCTAATTGTCAGGAAATTTGTCTTTATACTAAGTCTAACTCTTCTTCTCTACAACTTACATGAATTTCTCTTTGGCCCTCTGGGCCAAGTAGAGCAAATCTAATCTGTGTTCTATATAATAGACCCTCCAGATACTTGAAAAGCATTATCATGTTCCCCATAAGGGTTTCTTCTGAAAATTCCTCCAACTCTTTCAGCTAGTTTTTGCAAAACATGTGTTTGTACCATCCTGATCACCATTGAAGGAGTAAATCAATGTAGGTGGTGTAGTGGATAGAGCATTGGCCTTGAAGTCAGGAAGATCTGAGTTCAAATATGGCCTCAGATACTTCCTAGCTATGTGACCCTGGGCTAGTCTCTTACCCCTGTTTGCCTCAGTTTCCTCATCTGTGAAATGAGCTGTAGAAGGAAATGGCAAGCCAGTCCAAGATCTTTGCCAAGAAAACCTCAAACAGGTTCACAAGAGGTCAGAGAAGACTGAAATGATTCAACAACAACAATCAATGGCATTTTGCTTTGTGCAAAGTCAGTCCTTTGAGTATGCATTTTTATACAACCATCAGTAGCTCTGTTCTTTGCATTTATTCCTAAATCAGAATCCCAGAGCTATTTTGGCCGAAAGTGATGTCATATATATTAGATCCCAATCTGGGCTTAAAGCTATTATTCTACCATCAATAGGAAAAAAAAAACAACAACAAAAATTTAAGCACACAAATAAGAAAACAGATGCTGGTCATCCACATCTCCAAAAAGTCTTTGCTTTGATAATACAAAATTTAGATGACACAAGCTTATAAGAAAGGTCACACTGCATTAAAACTATGACCAATCTAAGCAACATTTTTTGATGACCTTCCTCCTTGAAAGCAACTGCAATGGTTTATGATTTAAAGCAGGGGATCTCAAACTTTTCCAGGATGGCAGAACCATTTACTTTAAACATACAGTTTAGACAAATTGTCAGAATCCTTTTGATAAAATCCTCTAAAATGATCCTAAATGACTTTTTATAAACAATGCAATAAAACTTATCTTTTAAAAGAAAAGCTTGAGGATATTCCAGGGTGATTTATTTACTTATTTATTCATTCATTTGTTTGTTTATTTTTGCAGCACAGTTAGAGAAACACTGATGTGAGGTAACCCCCAAAGATTTATTTCCTGTAATAGCCTGCTATAGATCTGTCAGCAATGAATTGGTCTTGTTATTGTTGTCATTTTTGTTATTTGGGGTTTTTTGGTTTGGTATCTACTGGAAGCATTGTCATACAAACATATACATGCACATATATATTATATATATTCATAATATGTATGTATGCATGCATCTGACTTGCAAACTGAGTGTGTGTTCCAAGTAGTGATGGATTTCTTAACCTCTCTTATGTTATAGAATCTTTCAGCAATATGGTGGAACTTATAGATTCCTTCTTAAAGTAATGTTTTGGGGTGGGTTTTTTGGGGTTTTTTTTTGCTTTTCATAGGGGCAGTTGGGGTTAAGTGACTTGCCCAAGGTCACACTATTAGTAAGTGTTAAGTATTTGAGGCTGGATTTGAACTCAGGTCCTCCTGACTCCAGGGCCAGTGCTCTATTCACTGCAATGGTTTATGATTTAGAGCAGGGGATCTCAAACTTTTCCAGGATGGCAGAACCATTTACTTTAAACAATACAGTTTAGACAAATTGTCAGAATCCTTTTGATAAAATCCTCTAAAATGATCCTAAATGACTTTTTATAAACAATGCAATAAAACTCATCTTTTTTTAAAATACATTAAATAAAGTAAATAGGATGACAAAGGAAACTATATCAAAATATTTGAAAATTATGATATAATTTATATTGAGATAGATCTAATAACTTGAGTAATTTTGAAGTAGTGTTGAAAAATAAATCTCAATAACTATAGTGATATGAAAATACCTGATTTTAATTAGAGATAAAATCACAAATTTTTCTAATTATAATGTGATGTGTCACTTCAAGTAGAGGTTAGTCAAAAGAAAGATCTAATTTTCTTTTCCTCTCCAAGTTCACAAATCCTGTGAAGTCTATCCATGGAACCAAAGTGTAATGGATAATAACATTGGGGACTTGATGTCAAGAAAACCTGGGATAAAATTCCACTTATTGAATTTACTAGGAACTATGGGCAAATCACTTAACCATAGTCAGCCTCAATGCCTGGCTCTGGAAAATGGGGATAACAATACCTGTAGGACCTACATCATCAGATTGTTGGGGTATGACTCAGATGTGATGGTGTGGGTAAAGTATTCTGCAATCTTTCATTTATCATTGTTGTTGCAATTATTATTATTAGCAAATGATAGGAAGAGGCAATGTGGTATTTTCTGGGCCTTAGTTTCTTCATCTGTGAAACAAAGGGGTTGGACATGGTTCTAAGGTCCCTTTGACTCTAAATCTATACAATTTTTTGTTATCATCACTTGGCATCACCTATGTTCCCTCTCCTTAGATTTAAACTAAAAGTTTAGGACCCTTTGGTCTAAAAAAGGTGTGGGGGGGAGAGTTGAGAGAAAATATAATTGAAATCTACAAAATAAAAGAATAGAAAAGAAAGTTAGTGCTATTGTTACAAATTAGGTGGGATATGCTTTATTCCACTCCTCTTTCCTACCCAACTTATGTATTATGTAGATACACAAATGTGTGTATGTATACATGTACAAATATATATTTGTATATGCCTCTACTCACACAGGGACACATATTCCCTTCTCTTCCAATTCTGACCTATTATCTCAGAAAATGATCTTTTAGCAATTTATTTCTTTTAATAGTAAAAAAACAACTTCAATCATAGATGAAAAGCAGAATAGTGTTTGGGATGTACCAGGAGGTGAGAAAGGAAATGTCATGTTTTGAATTGAAATGAAACATAATAGGAACCAGTGCCACCAGTCCCCCAAATTCACCCAAATGATCAGACATCCCTATCACAAATCTTCCTTTTTCAATTTCCTCTAATTAAACATCTTTTTTCTCCAGCACCACTATTCAAAAATAAATAAAATTATATTTCTAGCTCTTCCTTGTTCTTTTGATTTGCTAACATTATAACAGTATTATACTCAATTTAATTCAGCAAACGTTTTCCCTGTACTTTTTTATTGTTGATGAATTGTTTCTACTATATCATGGGTTGAACAAGGCTATTATGAACTAATCAGGGAATCTACCCAACATTTCTAATGTTGATTTTATGGGAAGATGAATTTTAAATTCTACACAACTGATTAACAAAATCAGTTTCTGGCATACAATGTGTTGGGACTTGAGGATAGGGTGGATCACCTGTAGAGATAATGACTTCATAAAGTTTCTACCCAATATAGGATGTACTCTCTTAGTTTATTTATTTTTTTGCAAACTTTCTTAGAGAAGGTACTAGAGTGGTTTTCTATTTCCTTCTCCAGTGAATTAAGGTAAACAGAGATTGTGACTTGCCCAGGATCACACAGCTAGTAAGTGTTTGAGGCCAAATTTGAGCTCAGGTCTTCCTGACTCCAGGCCCAATGCTCTATCCACTGATCCATCTAGCTGCCTAATTTAAAACTGAGGTAATGTTAAAACTTCAGGAAGATTTTTGAGATTTTTTTTATACAATCCTTTGCCTTTTTAAATGAAAAGGTCCCAGCCTATCTTGTTTAAATACCAGTGCTCTCAGTTGAGAGAGCACAAATTAAAAAACAAACAAATGATGAAACACATGATGATGGTACTGATGATAACAAAAGAAATAGAATGAAGTCTCTTTTTTGGCTTCTAAGAAACCGATGAATATTTTTAAAATGTGCTAAATTAAAAAAAAAAAGGAATGTAGCCTATAGGAAAATGTCACTAAGACACATTTGTAAACATTCAGCGAGACAGGAGGAAGCACAAAATTTATAAAAATAAAAACAATTAAGTCAGTTATTGTTTCAACTGAAAGGTAAATTTTAACTCCTTCAGTGCTAATGAGAACAAACTAATAGGTTTGAAGTTTGTTTAGATTTTGTTTCTGTAATTAGAGATAGGCATTAGAAGAAAAACATGAATTCCTAATTTAGTACAATTGCTGTAGACCATGAATGTTACTAGAGGTGGCAGGGAATGGTGGATAGAGAGTGGGCTTCAGTTTTGGGAGGACCTGAGTTCAGATCCTGCCTCTGATCTATACTGACAGTTTAACTCTGGACAAGTCATTTGACTTCTCAGTCCCTAGGCAACTTTCTCAGACTTTAATTTAATTGCTGCTGTGCATTGGCAGAGGAAATTTCTCTCAAAGAAACCGATCCAAATCTTAATTCTGTACTCCTCCTCCCCCCCACAAAGGAGAGAAAGAGGTATTAGAAGAATCTAATTCTTCTAATTCAATACAATTAATACAGAGAATGAGCATTATGATTGATATGCATAGAGAATTGCAGAATGAAAAGGCATTAAGGCATTGTGATTTGTATTGATGACAAAAGTACTCAGACTAAAGAAATCCAGGATATAACAAAGCAGAGAAGAAAATTAGTCTATAACGGGTAACTTTGATTCATATTTTATGACCGTATTCTTATATTTCAGATGATGGTTTCCAAAGGCACTTTACAAAACAGAATTAATCAATACTTGGGCTGAGAGGTGTAAACAGTTGCCAAGTACAACTGTATGCTCTCTACTTAGGAAGGAAGTCATAAGTTTTAACCTAGGTCAACAATCCAAGAAATAAATCAGTCTCTTTTGCATGTGTTTTCGAACAATGCTGTAGAAGAATAAATAAAGCAAGCCCAGAGTATGCTACCAGGTTTAATGACATTGAGGACTATGATGACCTCAGTAAATCATTTTCAAAAGCTTCATCCTCCTGGTTGATCAAGTTACTAGAATCCCCCAATGCAATTACAGTCTCATTACACTGTCCAGCACCCACAATTCCATAGGCTTTCCTAGAGTAATCACTTTGCTGTCAAATATGAAATATTCGTAAGGTAACATAATAAATGGTCTGATTAAATATTCTTACTTCTGTCTCTCAGCCCCTTTCAGCCAGTTGCTTGCGGGCTAGGCATGTGAAAAAAGAAAAAGAAAGAAAGAACTTACCATCAGACATGTGACGATCATTATAAAGATACTGAGGAAAATGACAACAGCATAAAATCCTTCTTTGCTCCAGATCTTATCCGCTTCATGTTGCCCTTGTAAGACGTTGGTCTTGAAAGCAAAACAAGAGAGCCTTGTGTTAGATGAGAAATGGGCTTGGGGTGGGGAGGGAGGAGGGAGAATAGATTAAAGTTCTTATCAGGAACTGGCAATATTTTTAGCTTTGTTCCATACCATGTGGTAGAGCACACCGACATTCACCGCTCCCACAGCTACCCAAACCGGGCTAAACACACGAGCTGGGAAGTGTTTATAGGCTGAATCTGAACACATCCACAAATGATGTTTGGTCTTCTCACTGAGTCCCCCACACGGCATGCCACATTCTGGTTCTAGGCTAAGCGAGCTCCCCCTGAGCTCTTCCTTGGCAACTCCTGAGTCCATAAGGTAAGGCACTTGGGGTTTTCTCCCTTTGGAGGAAGTTCCTTCTACAGACTCTCTGGGCTCGCCTTGCTTTGTGCCTCCTCCCTCAGCACCTTCACTCTAATTCACGTCCTGCCTGGAACACTGCTCTTTTACCTTTAAGCAAAAGTGAAACAGGTGTGAAGGAAATTTCATGATGCATTCAGATAGGGACCTGCTCTGACAGGGTCGCCCTCCTGGTTTTGTTGTTTCTTAAAAATAATTCGTCTGTGCCTGATTCTGATTAAAGCAGTGTCCCAGCCTTTGGCATTACCAGGGATATTACATTTTTTAAAGCAGCTGTGAACACAGAAAATGATAGGGCTATTGGGGAATGAGGTGCAAACCCCTCTCCACCCCCCCCCCCCCCCAAAAGCCCGAACAAATATGGTTTATTTCTTCTTGACTGTGGAGAAGCATGAAACTGAATGAATTACACTTTTGGTTTGATTTCTGATGATCTCTATCATACCCCCAAGTGTCTTAAAATTAATATTTATTTAAATTAGACATGAACATTTTTATAACTACCAAATGTAGTTTTGTGAAAGGCAACAAACAATTCTTGCCTTGTAGCCTCTGATAGAGGTTTTGGGGTGTACTGACCCTCTGCCACTGAAGGGGAAGGTTGGGAAGAGAATAGGCATTTATTAAGCATGCCAGGCACTGTGCTTTACAAATATTATTTCATTTGATCACTGCCTAGATGTATGATCAGAGCCAAGCCACTTAACCTAACTGACTCTCAGTTTCCTCATTTGTACAATGCCAATAATGATACCTGCATCTAGTAATCTGCCTCACAGGGTTGTGGAGAGGTTCAATTGGAATAATAATATGTCAGTTATCTTTTTAGTGTCTTTATTCAATCAAATATTGGCTTAACAGATAGAAAGTTAACCTTAGTTGTAGTTTGAAGACAGGAGTTCAAATCATCCCTCCGATTATATTGGATGTGTGACTCTGAGCAAGTCACTCAATTTCTCTGTGCCCCAGGCAACTCTCTAGGACTATAAATTGCAGAAGAGATGCTGATTTGTAGAGGTAGAGGGAGTTTCCTTACCAGGTGTTCCCAATAACAATGAAATCATAAAGTCCAGTTTAACATTTCAGGAAGCACAACAGATATTTGATATCTGATAAGATAATCTATGCTGCTTATCTAAATAATCATATTTAGATGCTTATCTAAATGATGATAGGAATATTAAGTTTCCTTCTTGTGTAACTACAGGAAGATTTCAGCATATTGAATGAGAAGATATATGTGTGATGTTAGAAATGGAACATGAGTACAAAAAAAAAAAATTATGGGTTCCAGTGTTGCCTTGCCTTCTTTGTTTGAGCTTAGTCACAATTAGTCTTGTGTCTTGATAACTACACCTAGGTTAGACAAAAATAAAGCCCCTGTAGGAAACCAGGTGAAACTCTGGGAGGGAGATTGGTTCTTTTGGTTGTGGCAAGTTAATATAAACCTTTGTGTCAAAAATGAACTGGGAGGGCATTCATGAAACATTAGATGATCAAATATAAGCAGTGAAAGGTGATTAGGAGATTTGTCACTACATAAAAGGGTGGTGCAGTGGGGAGTGCTAGGCCTGGAGTGAAGAAGACTCATCTTGAGTTTAAATCTGGCTTCAGATTTAAATCTTCTAGTCGGAGGACCCTGGACAAGTCACTTAATCCTATTGGCCTCAATTTCTTCATCTATAAAATTTACAACTGGAGAAGGAAATGGTAAACCATTCTGCTGTCTTTGCCAAGAAATAGCCCCAATTCGATCACAAAGAGTAGGACATGACTGAGATGTCTCAACAAAGGCACCTTAATTCATTCCCTATACCTTACTTGTCCTTGTCTTTTTTTCCTCCTCTAAATCTACTCACTTTGGTAGTTAGCTTCCCTCACCAGCACAACCAAAAGCACTGGTGATGGCAGAATATTCAATTAACTTTACCCCCAGTGAAAGAGACAGATGTTTTCAGGACCTTTACTATGTCAGGGCAGCTGGGGCTTTGCCTGAGGTGCCTACATTGGGAAGCAAGGTAGGCTTCCTCCCAAGCTTGGGAGTATGCTTTTTTTTCTCTCTTTTAGGTAGTCTGGGCATGGTAATCCCAATGCCCATCAGTCCTCATGGTTTTTCACTGGACAGCCCTCCCCCAAAGCAAGGAGGGCCTTAGGAGGGGACAAAGAAAACTGTGGTTCAGAAGAAGTCAGAGGAGGAAGGGAAGGGGATAGGTTACACTGTCCACTCTCCCAGAAAATACTATATTGGCTCATGTTTCCATGGGAGCTGGAGGGGAGGCAGTCTGAAGAACCAGTGAGGAAGCTGGGCTGAAGGATTGAGGAGGTATCCCCTCTGCCTCATTAGATTGCCTTTGCACACTTCCCCAGACTGCCTTCTATTTCTCCCCCACCATCTCCTCCCAGCTGTTTTTTGCCCCAGATGGAAAAATCCCTAGTTTTTCTACTGGGTGTTTTGAACTGTCATTACATTTCCTTAGTCATTAATATCCTTCTCACTGATCAAACTGCAGTTGAGTTATTATATTTGTACAGAAGTTCAAGAGACCCAAGAGAGGCATGATAATCAACAAGTAAGTTCATAGCAATATGCTGTTTTTATTTTTTTAAAAAGTCATTCTTTCCCATGTACTTTCACTTAGTGTATATGCAATAGAAAGAGGGGGGAAGGGGTTGTAGTCAGATAATTTGAATTCAAATCCCAGCTTTGTTACTATCTGTGTGACCTTAGGAAAGTCACTTTAACCTCTCTGAGACTTAGTTTCCTCATCTGTAAAATGGAGTTGGACTAGGATTAAATGATCTCTGAAATCCCTTCTTGCTCAACCTTTAAGATTCTATCAACTTTAGCAGAGTCGATTTACTGCCCTAATCTTATCTATTTCTTCAGGAGTTCTGGGTTCACCTTTTAGAAAGAACTGTGAGCTTGTCTGCTATAAGGTGGATATAATATTAAAATATTTGTTTGGCTTAAATCACTATGGATAAAATATAAGCTCTTTGAGGGCAGGAACTATTTCATTTTTTTCATCTTCATATTCCAGGCATGTAGCAAGGTGTCTGGCCCATATAAATGAATATATACATACTCATATAGACTAGAGTAGGTACTTAATTATGGTTTATTGACTGATGGATTATTTTAATACCTTGTGCATCTTAAAGTATGAACCCCTATACTTAGAGAAGATTAATATGTAGGGGTGTGCTGGTAAATATTTAACAACCAGATTCCCCGGGGGAGGGGAGTATATACACAAAGTACTTTTAAATTTAATCTATATTATTAACATTTTTCCATCACTTTCTTAAGTCTAGAAATCAACAAAACAACAGATCAATCCCTGATTTTGTAGTATTTGCTGATTTCAGAGGTATAAATACTCATAATGAAAATTTAACAATTGGCTCTTGAAATCCTCTTGGGAGTATGCATCTTGACCATATAAATATCTTACTGGTTAGAAGTAAAACAGACTGATGGCATTTTTTCTGCCCTGATCCAGATGACACTATAGACACAATCAGGCTGACAATTGAAGTATAATATTTCTCTTGTCTTGTACACCAACTCTCACCAATTACTCCTCTAACTTCATTTCTGGGTTGTGGAGTTGAAGGACATGGGGATCAAAACTAGCCTTCCATGCTTACTACCTGTGTGATCTTAGACAAGTCATTTAGCCTTCCTCGGGTCTCAGTTTCCTTATCTGTGAAATGAGGAGATTTGGACTAAATAGTCTCTGATATTCATGGTCTAGATCTAAATCCCTGTGATCATAAATCTGCAAAAAGATTTACATTTTTTCGTGGACAATGGTAGTCAAAATTAAAGCATAGTACACTTGTTAGAGGTATAATTAACCTTCTGACAAAAGGCAATGTGGTGTAGTAAATAGAAAAATGTCCTCTGAAATAAGTAGATCTGGGTTTAAGTTCTACTCCTGACATATATGCTGTATGAACCTGGGAAAGTCATTAAGACTTAATGCTCTGAAGGAGCTGTCCACCTGCATTGGTAGAAAGAGTTTCTTCATTCAGGAGTTCCCTATAGCAATTAAATCAGAGAACCAGACCCTGTTCCTATCACTAAACAGTTAAGCATTAAATAATATTCTAATATCTACAGTGTATAAATTGAATATAGCATTGTAATACTATTTGAGTATTCATAATATATAAGGAATCATAAGAAATGTATGAAAGCAAGCCTTATTTCTGACATTCTGACATTTCTGACATTAAATCTAGATTTATTTGTTTATGATTTAAATGACAATAACCTGCTATCTTCAAGTCTCTATGCTTCTATATAGATATGGCTATTTGTAGGAAATGAAAATCTCCCTATTATGGCACATCTCTACATTTTTAGATAGAAAATGTGATTTCTGAGATCTCTTTTCCCAGGGCAGATTTATAGGATTTTAGCATTAGAAAGGAAGCTAAGATGATGATGGGTTTAGAACTGGAAGTATATTTAGTAATCACGAAAACTAATCCTCTAAATTTATAGACAAGGAAATTGAGACCCAGAGAGGTTGGTGGATGTGCCTTAAGTCACACAGTGACAGAGAGGGGTTTCAAACCCAGACCTCTCCCTAAATCTCATATGTGTCCTGTTCGTCTAGTCCAGACTTTTCATTTATATATGTGCTCATACTATTTCTTCCCCCTCTGTTTCATTCCATGATTCTCATCCGTTATTTTTCCTCTTTCCTTTGATGTGCCATTGCCTTGTGTTTCCCCCTTGGAGCAGCACCTCAAAGTCAGACAACCAGAAAAGCATACCCCCAGTCACTGATAAGCATTAGAAGCATTAGTTCATTCAGCTCTGAATCTCCAGCACTGGGTCAGGCTGTCCTGATTCACAAGTGAACACAAACTCAGCTAAAACACTATATCTACCTGGTTTATTTTCCCCTTCCACCTTCCCTCCTTCCCTTCCTCCCTCCCTCCCTCCCTCTCTTCCTTCCTTCCTTCCTTCCTTCCTTCCTTCCTTCCTTCCTTCCTTCCTTCCCTCCTTCCTTCCTTCTTCCCTCCCTTCTATCCTTCTTTCTTTCCTCCCTTCCTCCTTCCTTCTTTCTTAGCTTCCTTCCTTCTTCCCTTCCTTCCTTCCTTCCTTCCTTTTTATCCTCTTTTTCCCCATGGCCAAGGGTACCAATTTTTTTGATGACTGAGTTCCTTTCTGAGTTATTTCAGCTTTAATTCTGTTAAATAAACATTGCATCTATTAAACTTCCATAAGAAATCGTGGTAATCAGGCCCAATTTTTTGGGAGAGTGATATCATTCTGTGTTTGCTCCAAGTGTTTTGGCATAGCCTATAATAATTCGAATCATAGCACTCCAGTTAAGTCCCCTTTTGATGTCTCATCATGGTGGGGAGGTGACTGAGTTTTTAATGGCTATGCCAATGGAGTACATGTTTAGGGAGATCCTACTGGATTGGACAGGCTTTGAGGAGGAACTTAGTGATAGTACCTGAGGATCAGTCTAGAAAAATTCAGAGAGTCTCATCACAAGATTTGAGGTCACCCCAACTCTAAAAGGGCAGCTCAAACTCATTAAGTCAGTGATCAGAGATGAAAGTCCAAAGAGATCAGGGCCAACTTAGCCTGTGTTAAGAGTGGTGTAGTTTTAGACCATGGGAGATTATTATTCCACAGTTTTCAGCCCTTTTCAGTCCATATCTAGGGTTTTATGTTCAAGTTTTTATGGCATATTTTATGAAGAACGTTGGCAAGTAAGGAATGCTCAGAGAAGGACAAACCAGGATGCTGATGGAACTCAAATCATATAAAGATCATTTTGAGGACCTAAAGAAGAGAATATTTAGACAGGGCATGATCGTTGTGTATATAAAGGCCTTCAATATGGAAGAACTGGATTTGCTTTGTTTGGTCCCATTGGGCAGTCAGTCAACCAACATTTACTAAGCACCTACTACTTACATGCCAGGCACTGAGCTAAGCCCTGGGGATATAAAAAAGGGGCAAAAAATAATTCCTGCTCTCAAAGAGCCACAGTCTAATGCAAACAACCATGGCCAAACAAGAGACAGATGGGACAAGTTGGCAAATTTTGGAAGGAAAGTGCCACGACTAAGGAGGACAGGGAAAACCTAGTAGAAGGTGAGACTTCAGCTGAGATTTGCAGGGATCTAGGAAGTGGAGATGAGGAGGACGAGTGTTCCGGGCTTGGGGGACAGCCAGTGGAAACCTTTGGAGTTGGGAGAAGCAGTATTGGGCTGGAGAAATAGCAAGGGGACCGGTGCCATTGGATTGCAGAATAAATGGAGAGAAATAAGGTGTCAGAATGTAGAAATAATCTCTGACATCAGAGACATTCTGACTCTGATATTATATTAAAAAGAGATCAGATAAGCAAAAAATCATCTTCTTGGGTGAGCTTTTCTTTTCATCCTTAAATAGTACTCAGAAAATTAGCTTCTTTTTATAATGGGAGAATGGATTTAGTCCCTCTCATAAGCTATTGTCACATGTTCCCAACTCCCTCTTAGAGGACTTGAATCAGAAGTTCCAAGGTCATCTCAAACTCAAGAGAACCCAAACAGAACTCAACCCTTCCCACTTCTGAAGGGGCCATCTTCGATCTATATCTTGCCACTGAACCCAGATGGCTCAGGAGGAGAAAGTGAAGCTGGTGACCTTGCACAGCCCTCCCTTACTTAAATATGACTCACTTGAAAGCCATGGCATCATGTTCCTGAAGCCATTGTCCTCTTTGAGAATTAAGGACAAACAGCAACTTCTGAACTTCTCTTTTACTGTTGAGGGCAGTGCCTTCTTTCCACTCACCCAGACTTTGCAAACTCAATGTTATTCTTGACTCCTCCCTCTCACTCACCATACATATCCAATTCATTGCTAATTCGTCTTGTTGTTTCTCACTTTATAATATGTCTCATAAAGTACTCATACAGCCACAACCCCAGTCTAGGTCTTAATCACTTTGCACCTGAATTAATGCAATTTCCTTTTAATTGGTTTCTTCATCTCAGGTCTCCTACTACTCTAATTCATCTTCCACTCAGCTGCTAAGGTAATTTTTGAAAGTACAAAGTCTAACCATGTCATCCCCCCGCTCAATGAACTCCAGTGGCTCTCTACTACCTTCAGGATCAAATATTTATTCCTCTTTTTGGCATTTAAAGCTGTTTATATTCTGGCCCTTTGCTAACTTCCTGGCCTTCTAACACTTTCCTTACCTCTATGCAATCTATATTGCAGCTACTGACATTCTTTCTCCCATGTCCATGCCTTTGAATTGGCTGTCTCTCCTGCCTGGAATACTCTGCCCTTTCATCTTCTTTAAGCACAGGTCTGACCATATAACATCTTATTCAACAAATTTCAGTGGTTCTCACCTCTAGGACCAAATATAAAATCCTTGATTTGGTTTTTAAAGCCCTTTTTGACAACTCCTGCCCTGCCAGACTTCTTACATCTTCAATTCTACACACTCTGCAATCCAGCATTAGTGGCCTTCAGGGTGTTCCTCACATTCACAATGCTACATCACCCTGTTCTGTGGATTTTCACTGGCTATCTCCCATGCTTGGAAACCCTCTCCCTCCCATCTCTGTCAAACAGCTTTCTGGGTTTCCTTCAAGCCTCACCTGCCAGAAGAAGCCTTTCCCAGTCCTCCTTAATCTCAGCATCTTCCATTTGAGATTATTTGCAATTCTGTCTATATCTTGTTCATCATTGCTTATATGTTGTCTCCCCTATTAGTCTGTAAGATCCTTGAGATAATGGAGTGTCTTTTGCCTTTTTTGCATCCCTATTGCTTAGCCCAGTTCCTGGCACAAAGTAGGTACTTAAAAATGCTTCTAGACTGATTTTAACTCTTAATTTCTGACTTCTTTCAAAACTCTGTGGTAACTCAAAGGAATTTGATCTGACCATCCACACAGGAGAGACCAAGTGGATGATTAATAGTCATTGCCTAGATTACAATATGCATTATAACAAACAAACTATAGATCTTGTCCATCAAAGTCTATATTTGGGGCACAAAATATAAAAATAAAATGAGGCAAAGTTAGATGGAAAGCAAGTTGTATTGTATTTGGGGACCTGTAAAATTCTTTGAAACATTGGAAAATAAGAGTTTGAAAGGTGCATTGTAAATGTAAATGTAATACTGACATGCAAATTTAGAGATAGAAGTAGCAATCTGGAAGCAGTTGGAATTGCAAGGAAATTTTGCCAAGGTGTGAATGAAGAGAGTGAAAAATTAGAGTACTGGGCATGAAAAGGCATTTTACCTTCAAAGAATGTTGAAAAAGAAACTGTGATTAATTATATAATTTTTCATTGGTAAGATAATGCATCTGCAGGAAAGTATACTATGTTTTTTTCATATTTTTTTGGTAGGCCAAAGCCTACTCTTTCCTAGTATAGTGATCAATTTTGTGGTATATACAAATTGTATTCAATCTTCCATATGGTACCATACCTCAGGGGAGACTTCTATAATTCCAAATTGAGATAGACTCTGATGTAAAACATTGATATTAAGAGAATGTAGCACTTCTTCGGATGGCAAGGCATCAGAAATTCCAGTTTTCCTATTTACTGGAGATACAAAAAGCTCAATGCTATTCTTCTTCCCCTAAGAAAAAAGGAGAACATTTTTAGTCATTACAAGAACATTTTAATCATTACAAGAACAACAAGATGGTTCTATGATATTTGTAAAATAAACATTATAAGACATATAGAAGCATACAATTCATTGATTTTTTAGAAATTAATTTGACCAACAGTTCATATACATAAAAGTAAATGGTTATTCTTTGACCTGATTTTATAATGTTAATTTTTTTAACTTACCCCTTAAATTGTTCTCCCAATCTAGTGACAAACCATAACAGGCATTTTTACAATTCTCATTGTATTTATTTGTGTGTGTGTGTGGGGGGGGGGGAGGGTTAGTAGTGGAATTTGGTCCATGACTGGCTTCTGCACTTTCAGCTTGAGTGAGATAAAAATACATAATCTAAATTGTAAAATCGCGCAATATGGATAATAAGTATGTGTGTATATCACAACTTTTTAAAAGGCACTGTCCTAAGGTAGATAAATAAATTAAATGGATAGATGGATAGGTAAATACCATATAGATATATACTCTTATAGAGAGAAGCTAGCAAAGTGCCTCCAAGCATTCTCTCCCTCTTTCTCTCTCTCTCTGTCTTTCTCATATATATGCACATATAATATGTATGTAGTTTAGCGTTTTATCTACGTGACCAACATCACATATATGTTTTCACAAAAACAAATTTTTAAAATTTATTTTCATCAACCAATGGCAAAAACACAATCCCATTTCCTCAAAATTCTAATTATCATCTGCAAATAAACAGCTTTGAGAACTGTAAAAATGCCTGTTGTGGTTTGCTAGTATTTATACATACATACATTAGCACACATACATATATACACATATATGTAAATGTATGTATATATGTATTGCTAGTATGCATGTATATATGTCTATCATATACATATACACATATATGCACATATAAATATATGGAAGAAAACAAGCATTTCCACAACATAGTATAATAAAAAAGATGATTGCACACAAAACTGCAAATATATTATTAACTTGCTATTGTTTTTAAATATATAATAAAGTTATAATTTAAATTCCCCACCCCCCTTTTTTCCTTCCCTCCCTTATCCCTGCCCTAGAGATTGCTACTATTAGACACAAATAGGTATGTGTATATATAATTATTCTACACAAACTTCTATTTATCAGCTCTTTCTCTGAGTGTAGAAAGTGTCTTTCCTCACATGCCCTTTATAGTTAATTTGAGTATTTATAATAAAATGACTTATTCTCTCAAAGTCATTCTTAAAACAATATTACTGTTACTATATACAACATTCTTTTGGTTCTTCTCATTTCACTCCATTTTTTCATAAAAGTCTTGTTTTTTTGAGATCATTGAGCTCATCATTTCTTATAACACAGTAGTATTCAATCACAATCATAAACTACAACTTGTTCAGCCATTCCCCAATTAATGGGCTTAATCCTTAATATTGACACTTGAACATTCACTATCTTTCTAACTTGGACCTCTTTTCTCCTCTTTAGGCAGCCTGGTGTCCAACTCTTGCTGGAGGTTCCCCATACTGATCCTAGTAGGATTATCTGCTCAGCTTTAGCCCTACTACAGCTCAGTAGTCCTAAAATGAAGATATCCACCAGGCTCCTTCTTTGTTAGTAACAGGGATTACAGACATGTAACACCATATTCCCATAGGTCTTCATTGAGTAAGTTATTTAATCTCTATCAATCTTTCTTCTTCTGTGAAATGGGGATCACAATAGGACTTATCTCCCAAAGTGATGGTTGTTGTTGAGTCATTTCAATCAAATCCAACTCTTTGTGACCAAATTTGGAGTTTTCTTGGCAAAGATATTTGAGTGGTTTGCCATTTCCTTCTCTAGCTCATTTTATAGATGAAGAACTGAGTCAAACTGAGTTAAGTGACTTGCCCAGGGTCATATAGCTAGTAAGTGTCTGAGGCCAGATTTGAATTCAGAAAGATGAGTATTCCTAACTCTAAGTCCTGTATTTATCTACTGAGCCACCTAACTGCCCCAGGGTGGTTATGGGGATCAAAGAAAATGATATATGTAACTGTTTTGCAAACAGATAGGTAACAAAAAGATAGATAGATAGATAGATAGATAGATAGATAGATAGATAGATAGATAGATAGATAATATGGATATAGAGTAAACATGTGAATTCTCTGGTTGCACCTGCATACAGTTGGCACCTAGGAATTTTTTTGGAAATATATCAAGATAATTAAATGAAAGGTGCTTTCCTTGTGGCAGACTACCATACTTACTAAATGTAAATATTCTATGGATAAAAGAACAAAATTGAAAAAAAAAAGAACAAAATTGTATTTTATTGAAGTTAAGCCAAGCTTACTATATTTTCTCCAGGACTTGTAAGACAATCTTAAGGAGCACAATTAAAGTAAAATCCTTCTCTAGGTGAACTATTTGGAGGAACATATAAGGTTTGGTATCAGGGAAGGGAGTAGAATTAGTATCAAACGGACAGATATAATAGGGAGGCAGATTTTGGGCCAATATAGGGAGGAACTTTCTCTTTTAAAAAAGACAGTGTGTCCCAAAATTTTTAGTGAAGTTTAAAAATTCTGCAGCTTAAAATTGCACTAAGGGGGCAGCTAGGTGGCTCAGTGAATAGAGCGCCAGCCCTGGAGTCAGAAGGACCTGAGTTTGGAGCCGGCCTCCGACACTTAATCCACACAAACAAAAACCTAGCCATGTAACCTTGGGCAAGTTACTTAACCCCAATTGCTTTTAAAAAAAATTGCACTAAGAATTTTGGGACACCCCATATAATGGATTGCCAAAGGTGACAGTGAGTTCTTAGTCATTGAAGGCTGTTGTGGTGAAAACTTCATTCTTCTCATCTTTTTTTCCTTTAGAGAGTTCAGATTAAAATGGTATTGGGACAAATTACAATCCTGCTATTATTTTTATAGTTAGTATTCTATTGAGTATTGCACCACTAGATAAAATAATTGCTCTTTGTAGTTAAATAAAAATTTGGGGCTGTAACCTCATCTTTTTCAGGTTCACTAAAAGCATCCTCCATGCATCTCCAGGACTCAACAGGACTACAGGGATAACAGGCACCTCACCTTGTGTCCACACAATTTTGGTCTCCTCTTATAGGTGGTAGGTTGGGTAGTTGAATAGGATTATTGGATAGAGCCATGAACTGGCAGCCAGAAAGACCTTAGTGTAAATTCAGTCTTGGACATTAGTTGACCATGTTACCTCTGCCTGTCCCAGTTTTCTCATCTGTAAAATGGGGATAAAAATAGCATCCACCTCCAGGGATGGTTATGAAGATAACATGCAGTAACATTTGTAAAGCACTATATAAATTTTAGCTCTTCTTCTCCTTCTCTTTCTTCTCCTTCTCCTTCTTCTCCTTCTCCTTCTTCTTCTTCTTCTTCTTCTCCTTCTTCTTCTTCTCATTCTCCTCCTCCTCCTCCTTCTTCTTCTTCTCCTTCTTCTTCTTCTCCTCCTCCTCCTCCTCCTCCTCCTCCTCCTCCTCCTTCTTCTTCTTCTTCTTCTTCTTCTTCTTCTTCTTCTTCTTCTTCTTCATCTTCATCTTCCTCCCCTTCTCCCCTTTTGCATCTTCTTCCTCTTCCCTTTCCCTTTTTCTTCCTCCTCTTCCCCCTTCTCTTTCATTTCCTTTCCTCCTCTTTCTTCTTCTTCTTCTTCTTCTTCTTCTTCTTCTTCTTCTTCTTCTTCTTCTTCTTCTTCTTCTTCTTCTTCTTCTTCTTCTTCTCTTGAAAGTTTCTTATCTTAAGTAGCTTGGAGATTTTGAGCATTTACTATGGTTACACCCATTAAAATGCTCCATGAATCAATGTTATATCCAGTGGACTTTGGGCACAGTTTGACCTGGGGTTATGGTCGATTTCTAGGGGACTTTATTATATACCCCTGTGTATTTTAAAGCACATATTTGTGGTAGAGGGATTAATCTGCTGCCAACCCATGACATAATAGCAAGTTCCTGATATATAATTTTAGCCACCAGGTCACATCTTGTTTGGAATTTAGATATTCATTTTATAGCTTCCATTGATTTGTTGAATAGTTCGTATTTCCTTGTGTAACTTACTTGATAAAAAAGTCTGGGTTCCTTAAGGATAACCCTTTTGTAATAGGAGGTGGTAAGAACTTGCTTCTGAATTTTCAAAATAAACCCCTTTTCTCCCCCACAAAAATATCTATGCATCTCAACCATTTGTTTGATATGTAAGGCAGTTTTGTGTAGTGGATAGGGTGCTGAACTTAGAATTAGGAAAACCTAGGTTTAAATCCCACCTCAAATACTTCCTAGCTGTCTGACCTTGGGCAAGTCACCTAAACTCTTTGTGCCTCAGTTTCCCTGTTTGTAAAACGAGGGGATTGGAGTCAATTACCCATAAGGCCTCTTCTCTTTCTCAATCTATGTTCCTATAGTTGTTCAGTTATTTAGTCACGACCCCATGGACCATAGCATGCCAGGACCTTCTAGCCTCCACTATGTCTTGAAATATATCCAATTTCATGTTCATTGTTTCCATGACACTATCTATCCACCTCATCCTCTGCCATACTCTTTTCCTTTTGCCTTCAATCTTTTCCAACAGGCAGGGTCTTTTCCAGTGAGTCCTATCTTCTCATTCTGTGGCCAAAATATTTGAGCTTCAGCTTCAGTATTTGGTTATCCTGTGAATAGCCTGAATTAATTTCTTGAAGTATTTCTTTAAGTATGTATTCCTATAATCATCTCCAACTCTGAGATTCTGTAATTAATTTCAAGTAATATTCCCCCTGGCACTTAGCACAGTGCCTGGCACACATAGGACATGCTTAATAAATGTTCCTTGAGGGACTATCATTAACTGATGACTCTTGGTTGACATATTTGCTGAGGTAATGTGAATGACATTCAGTAGGGTTTTGGTTCTACTCTTGGATCTTAGCCATTTCAGAGGTTCTATTCAGCACCATACAGTGGTCCGTTAAATTGGACAAATCTAGTGTGTTCCTATTAAACAGCCTCTACAATTGCTTAGTGATTGTCTTAGTCTGTTCTAAAATTATTTCTTTTGGGTTTTGACCTATTTGTTATATACTTTAAGAATTTCTTCCTCCTTTTTGGTGAGAAAGTGTTAATCTTTCTTTCAGTGCCTTAAATGGGGTTTATAACCCCTTTTATAGTATGGACCTCTTTAGCAGTTTGGTCACTAAGAATAATGTGGTGGTTTTTTTAAGTGCACAAAATAAAGTACATAGAATTAGAAAAGAAATGAACTATATTGAAATAGAGCTATCAATATAAAACAGCTCACAGGCTCTATCTAGGTTAAGAACCTGATTGATGGACCTTGAGTTTCACTAATATTGTACAAATTTCCAAATCTGTTGTGGTCCATTTTTCAGGACTGGTATTGCATAGGTAATAGCTTTAAATGTATTCTTCCCCTTCATCTTTGATCTTAGGGTGACAATATTTCTTTAATACATTAAACATGTTCAGTTACAGCCTTTTAAAAATGTATCTTCATGTGCAATGTGTCTAGTCTGGTGAAGTTCAAAGAGTTTGCTTTCATCAGTTGATTCCATGTGATTTCTAGATTCAAGTCCAAAAGCTTCAGTCTCTGTCTTCATTGGTGTATGTTAAGAATTTTATGCTTGCCTAATTCAAATGAAATTTGATATCATTGGGAAAAGATTTCACAAGCTGAACGAGCTGTTAAATTATTTACAGCCACATAGCTTGATGTCATACTTTACATCAAATAATTGATAAGATAATTTGGTTCTACTATTTTAATTGGGAAAGCTATACTTAGTTCTACTTAAAAATGATAATGTATGTAAGGATTTATTATTATTATGATTATTATTGAGAAATATTTGTTATATTTAAAATTACATGTATTATATAATAATTATTAGTTTGCCTGTTATTGAATTAATTAATAACAATAACAGTGTTCTATAGCACTTCTAGGGTTATTTTATTTGGTTCTTTCCAGTTATAGCACAAGGTGTAAAAATTCCTGTGAACTGCATGTACTCTGAAAAAATCTAATGGTTCTAGTGACTACTGAGATAAGATTAAAATATAATTGGGAAGGGGCGGCTAGGTGGCGCAGTGAGTAAGAGCGCCGGCCTCGGAGTTGGGATGACCCGAGATCAGATCCGGCCTCAGAAAATGAGCATCCACACACAAATAATGACTAGCCATGTAACCTTGAGCAAGTTACTTAACCCCAATTGCTTTAAAATATATAATTGGGAAATATTTAGCAAAATAAATGAAAATACAACACAGTTTCTAAATCAATATGCCACCTGCAGGTATCTATTGTGATCTGAGTTGATATCACTGGTATAGTGAGTTGAGAGCCAGGCTAAAAGTCAGAAAGAACTGAATTCCTCTCCATTCTTTCGCCTACTATCTATGGGATCCCTAGGAAAATAACTTAGCTGCTTAGGACTCTATCCAACTCTCTAGGACTGTTACAGAAAGAGTAATAAACTTCATTGGTAGGGAGCTTTCTCATCTGAGAATTCCTCCTACCAATGAAATCATAGGTACATCCTGTCTCTACACCTGTCATTCCTCATAAAACCCTATAAGGTAGGGTGTAGGCAGAGCTTAGGATAGACTAGGTTAGCTTTTCACAGATTTTAAAGATTGAATATGAGTTGGATTAAATGAGTTTGGGGGGTCCTTTCCAATTGATTTCAATTGTCATTCTTTCTTCTCTCCCCTTCCTCTATATATGTTTCCCTTTTTGTCTCCCTTAAACGAATAGAAAGGGTAACAGAAAGTTTCCTGCTTCAAATAATTAACATTAGTTGTTTTTTTTTTAATACAAGAAAACAATTGGCTAATGGCAGTCCCTCTTATATGTCTTGTATTATATTGTTATAGAATGAATTATTTCAATATTTCTCTTTATGCATAGTGTGCTCCTATGTTAGATTGTGTGTGTGTGTGTGTGTGTGTGTGTGTGTGTGTGTGTGTGTGTGTGAAATCATTCCTCATATTCCCAGATATTCATCTCAAATCTGTAATGGAATATCTGTGCCATACTGGTAGAATGATTAAAAAAAAACCCAAAACAAACCTCTGTTTGAGGACAGCTATTCTCTCCTTCTCCACTACTATCATCTTATAGAATACAAAAGACAGTGAATGAAGACTGAATATTATTATATTAGTACCAGCCAGGCACAGTTATTTAACTAGTATATATGAGTCATTTTAAAATCATTTGTACTGTCAATAAATGGAGAAATGAGATTTCTGAAAATTGCTTTTTTTGACAGTATAATTTTTTATTCTTTCTTCTAGAACGAGAAGTTATCCCAGCTGCTGTTATCCTCCAAGGATGCGTTCATTTTACATATATATACACAAATTTATATAAATGAACCATGACTTTAGTAAAGGATATTTGTAAATATGTAGTGTGTATGAATATGCATATATAAATGTACATATTGTATGTATTTCTTATTCTTCACACAAATACATATAAATACATAGACAGCTCCTCCCCTAAAATCATACTCCATGTATGTATGTATGTATGTATGTATGTATAATGTCAAGAGTATAACATGCAATGGAATGGACAATCCATTGAGTCATTTTCAGCATACCTATTTCAGAGAAGTGCTAAAAATGGACATTGTTTCAGGCTTAGAATCAAACAGAACAAGGAAATTGGCTGGTTTGTATCTGGGAAATTATTTTTTACTTTCAACAACACTAAGCTCTTCCCCGACATAAAACCACACCTATGTAAATAGATTAGCTGCTAATCATGGTACGGAGAGCATATTATTTGTGTGTAAGAAGTTAAATAAAAGATCTCTAGGAGTTGTGTGATTAGAGAAGGAGGTAGTCCAAGATATGTAATAAGAGTGAAAGGCCAAATGCTGTACTGGCTCCCATGAAATATGAAAAGACATGGAAGAAGGCTCATAGAAGCCCTGGGAGATCTTCTATGGGAGATATTTACAGGAGAATATGGATAAGAATTTCAGTCTGAGAAGGCAAATGCCTTGTCATCAGTAATATTGGAGAGACGCTGACAGTGATGAGATTCACTGAAGTCTATACAAACATATAGAAACTTATATGTTTATATATGTTATACATAATATATAATTATACAATAATTTATATCATATGCACAATAATCTTTTATGCGTATATATTTATAAACACAATTTTACTTTTCTGTTTTTTAAACCACAGCTGTTTTTTAAACTATACATATGTATAAACTTCAATATGGCAAGGATCCACCATGATTTCCTTGGTGTGGACAATAATAAGAGCAGCTAACATTTATAAAATGTTTTAAGATTTATAAAATGCTTTACATATATTATCTCATTTTGTCCTCATAATAACCCAGGGAGATGGGAGTTATTATTATCTTCCATTTAAAAATACAGAAGCTGATGCAGACAGTATTTGCCCAGAGTCACATAGCTAGTATGTATGTTTGGTAAGATTTGGACTCATGTTTCAGTGAGTTAAAGTGTAACACAATCCACTAAACCACCTATTTGCCATCAATGAACACTCTAACCTCTTTGTTATAGTCAAAGTGACTAGCATATAAATTCCTTTAGATCAGGGAATATTTTCTTTATCTTTGTACCCCCAGTTTTCAGCACCCAACACAATACTAATTGCTTAAAAATGTGTTAGAGCCAATACGCAGCCTTCCATAGTTTATGTGGTTCAAAAAAAGGCACTCTGTGCCCAACCTGGTGAGGAGCTACTCTACCCTCAGCTAGGTTGATTCATAGATCACAGACACATATGTCATCACCAAGCCCTTACTTCTAGAATTGATGTTTTCCTGGCATAACCTTGAAAGACCAAGACCACTTCCACTCCTTGATAAGGCATCAGAGGAGGATGTGACTGAAGAATATTTATGTCTCTGTATATACATGTGAGGGTGCCCCCACCCCTTTACTTCCAGTACATTTATCAGATGAGAATATCTAGATTTAATTAACATCTATATGTGAGCATTTCTTGTGTTGACATTCCTTAAACCAACCAATCAAAGGTGTCTCAATTAGGTTTGTTAGGAAGTTTGTTTTAATTAGTTGAGAGACTTGATCATACTATGTAGGGTCTATATAAAATAGCAAGCCAATTTGAAATCCAGGGATTTGAACACTTAGTGTCTTACTGGTAGTAACTCTCCTAGTTTTTTTCAGGTACTCACTTAGAGTGAGGTAACAGCCATTCAGTAATAGGCCTCTAAGAAGTGAGTCAAGGGATGGCACTTTTAATTAGAAAAAAGAAAAAAAATCTAACTGAGGGGGAAGACCCTCAGGGTTTCTGTTTCCAAGAGAAATGGAGGGTCCAAAATACATCCATTAAGTGGAGCTTAGGCAGGGACCTATTGTGGTCCAGTGTATGAGCTTCAGAGTGAACTGGGTCTAAGATGAGAGAAAGAAAGAAGGAAAGAAAGAGAGAAAGAAAGAAAGAAAGAGAGAAAGAAAGAAAGAAAGAAAGAAAGAAAGAAAGAAAGAAAGAAAGAAAGAAAGAAAGAGGAGCAACTAGGTGGTGCAATGAATAGAGCACCGGCCCTGGAGTCAGGAGGACCTGAGTTCAAATCCAGCCCCTCAGACACCTGACACACTAGTCATGTGTATTCGGGCAAGTCACTTAACCCCATTTGCCCTCCAAAAAGCAAAAAAAAGGAAGGAAAGAAGGAATCTAGCCAGGGTCTCCCATTGCATCCTGAGTCATAGTCCAGTCATCCTGATGAATATCTGGTTATGGAATCGAGATTAATCTGGAGAAGAAAGTGAAGCTGCTGACCTTGCACAGCCCTCCCTCATTCAAATCAATGTCAACTGCAAGTCCTGTCACCATTTCCCTGATGCCATGCTCCTCTTTGAAAATGAAGGACAAACACAACAGCAACAACCTTCCTAGTCAAAGAGCTAAGAAAGAATTGCTTGCAGGAGAGGGGAGATTAGAGTACCAGCTTCATTTTTTTTCTCTCCATTAACTTCCTTGATTTGATCAAAGGAGGTCCTAAGAACCTTAGAAGGTCAAGTGATTTGGGACTTCCCATCTATCCCAGTAGCATCTTTGGAACAGCTGATGTGTCATCTGTATTGGGAGCTGAAGACTAAGAAAAGGCAGTTTCAAAACTCTGTAAAAAGTCTAGCAGATGTTACAATATACCTAAGGAGAACTTAATGGGGGCCCCAGGAAGGAGTTCTGTTTGCCACATGTGCCTAATAAGCAGGAGACCACCTTATGGAGGATTCTGCATGTTGTCATGGGAGAATAACAGTCATTTGAAGGAATATGTTGTACCAACTTTTCCTACTCAAACACATTCATAAATACCTTTAAAAGCAAATTAAATCTGGCTGGCTAATTGATATCAACTGATAATCATGGAAAGAAGCACACTGGTGGGAGTTCATATGTTATAACATTAGAAAGAAAAAAAATTCAACTATCAATCCCTCAGGATTAACCTTAGAGCCCTGAGTAGATGTATCACCAGAACTCTGGAGACCTAGCTTGTCAGTGTGAGTGGGCATTGGGAGAGCAGATCCAGAATGTGTGCTGCAGGTACATATACAGAACATTTGCATATATCCTTAGGGGATATTAGCAGTCCAGTATGCATTGTGGGATGACATTCCTGTTTCTAGAAGAAAAATAAATTATTTAACTATTTTTGAAGCATCATATATTTGTGTATACACAGACAAATAGACTATTGGAGTAATATATTAATGTGTAGAATTATAGAATGTGAGCATTGGAAAGAAGCTTAGAGGTTACCTAATCTAACCCCTACTGAAACATAAAATACCTGTAAAACTGTGAGAAAATTCTATTAATAACCAATATCTTGGGAAGAGTCAGAGGTTCTTATGTTCTTCTAAATAACTCATTTTTAAAAGTTCATATTTTCTTGAAGGATATTACTCATAATGGTATTGCCTTAACTCTCCTGGTCTTGGCCAGACCCCATGCAACCTTGCAAGGTATTTAATTTAGGGCAGTGAAAACTATTGTGTTCTACACAAGCTTGGATGGAGACAGATCCTTTTGTCTAGATGGCCCAAGCCTGGGAGCGGTTTGGTATAGAGATGTTTTTTTTCTGTCCAAGGGTGACATGATGATGGGGGTAACATAAGCCTCTCATTGGAAGGGTATATAAACTGTGAGCCTACCACCATGATTGTCTTTGGTCTAAGAGAGATGGCGAAATGACCGTCCATTTATTAGTGACCTGCTGATCTTATTAATAAAATGATCAAATTACTCAGAAACTATGTCTCTTGAACCTTTCTAATTATCACAAAACATTCCTAAGAAGTGGTTACTAGCATTCCCATTAATTGGGAATATAATTTCTTATGAGATATATGCAGAAAGGTATTGGAAGAGGAAGCTAGGTTATATAACAGATAGGGTATCTGCCCTGGACTTGAGGACCTGAGCTCAAATCCACCTCCTATCATCTTGAGATAGAACATTATTAAATTTTCAGTGTGAGCTAAATTGATTTATTTAGAATTGATTTATTGCTTTGTTGATTGTCTTGGTTTGTTGTTGTCCTTCATTCTCAAGAGGACCAAAATGACATCACTATGCTAGATCCAAGTTTCAATGTGTCCGACTGTGGATGATCAGACCAATACAAGATCAGAATTCTCTACCACAGATTGGGCAAACTGTCTAGATTTATGAAAATGATGGAGAAAATGTTAATATTGCAAATTAAACTTAGAAGTGTGTTGTATATAGTTTTCAGTTTTTTGTTTTGTTTTATTTTGTTTTTGGTACATACCTCCAGTAGGATTTAAGAAGTGTGGCACATAGAAAACTGTTTTGTGTCTTCATCCAGAGAACCTACATTTAAATCCTGATTCTACTGTTTACTACCTATGTGATCATAGGTAAGTAACCTAAAGTATGGTTTCAGTGTCCTCATAATTACAGAATTGGAGTGGATGATTCCTAGGGTGCCTGCTAGCTCTATTTGTATGAGAATCATCAAATGCTTACATTGAAGGCAAGCTAAGCTTAGCCCTAGAGAATCTTCCCTTAAGTAATGAAACACTGTCTAATTAAAAGACATCTTGCAATTTGGATAGACAACAATTGGGCAGCTTACAATTAGGCGGTTGATGTGAACTTGTTGCGGTAGGAGTCCTAAAGCAGCTGCCACTCCTTGACGGAATATCCGCAGCAAAGTTATGTTAAGCTTGTTTATGTCCATTTGCAGCGTCTGAAAAAAATAGAAAAAACAACCAAGAAAATCAGTCCTTGGCTTGTGAAAATGTCCTTGGCATAGCTTATTAAGTTTTTATTCTAATAATAACTCGCATATTTTTTAGTACAGTTATCCCTTTCACATCACAGAGGTTGAGGGTGTGGCACGCCTTTAATCTGGAAAATCCATATAAAAATTTTGACCCTTCATTCCAGAGAAGAAGTCTGGATTATTATGGTATTAATAGATAAAATATATTGATATTATACATTATTATGCATCTATTTTTGCGTTTCTGAGTTTCTGCAAAACTTCCCCCAAATTCCCATTTAATTTCTTTCACCAACCTGAGATGTATTGAAACCATGATGGGGAAAAGTTATAATGGAGAAAGGGTAATTGTACTTTAAAATTTTACAAGGCACTTTCCTTACTTTAATCCCTTAAGATGGCTAGTGGAAATGTGATTGTCCCTATTATACTACTAAAGAAATTGATGCTCAGAGGTTTGAGTTACTTAGAGTCACACAAGTAATCAATGTCAGAGGCAAGATTCAAACTCAGATCTCATGCCAGTAATTTCCAGGGTTCTACTATGTTTTGCTGTCTCATACACTTACTAGTTATTGAGTGAACCTGGTAACTCTTGTGATTCATATGATACCTGTTTTCATTTTTAATTGGGGGCAAATTACAAGGAAAAGATGAAAAATAGAATGTGTCCCAAAAGTCATAGTACAATTTCAAGCTATGAGTTTAACTTAAATGATTAAAACCTTCAAGTATTCTTCATTGAGAAGACAGTTAGAAAGCAAATGTAATCTTTTCCCAAAGACATACAATTTCATTTCAAAGTGATACCAAAGACTTGTGTGTTTAATTGAATCACAACCTCCTTTATAGAAGAAATGTTCATTCAAATGAGGGCAAATGTATGAATTGAAGTTCATTTTGTCAAAATAGCCTCTAGGAGAAATAAAGAGGGATTAATTATTTTCCCCTTCATAGAGTTCCCATGACAGCAAACACAATATTTGCCCTTAGAATAATGTCACGTCAAATAGATCAATTCTCACTTTGAAAAGTGGTTGGACCACAAATCTCCCACAAATCTTGCAAGTTGGATGCTACCCAAAATTATTGTGCATACATTAGGCCAAGGGAGATGTAGTTCCTTCAGCCTAAAATTCTAGTGAAATTTTCACATGTCTGCATTTTCCTTTGCTTGATAATCACTGACATTTATTCAGTATCTTAAAGATGACAGTGCTTTTTGGGGATATTATGTGTGCATAAATATCATGCATTATTTTCTTTGATCTTATGACAACACCATGAAGCAGACTATACATACAGGTCTCTATTATGTAAAGGAAGAGATTAAGGGTCAGAGAGGTAGAGTAATTTCCCTGTGGTAAGTGTTAGAGACAGAATTGGAACCCGATTCTCTCCTGATTTCCAGGATTTCCTCTGACTTCCCAATGTTCTTTCCATCACATTATAGTGCCTCTCAGTATCTTCAGATACTCCAATATGTCTGTGATCTCACCAATGTGGATATAATCTCCAATGAGGATGAAAATGGTTGTAACTCATTCCTCCTTGACTATCTTGGGACTCTTTTCTGTGTCTTTTGAAAAGTTTGCTCCAGCAAGTTCAGCCAATGTGTTGGGAGTCTCCTTCAAAGTTCTCCTAACATTATGCAAGTAGTAATGGGATGCAAAAGCTGTCCCTTTCTCACACTCTCCCATGTGAGTAGCCATTGTTTTGGTGTGGTCCTTGCTTGTATATTTCATTCATGTGTTTGCCTCACCTTTGTAATACTTCATTTGTAACCACCTGCAGCCTGCTGGGGGCCACCATGCCCCTCCACATTGCCCTCAGAGTGGTCCTCAACTAAAATTGCCTTTTATGTTCCCTGCCTCATAATCAACTAACATTACTAGAAGTGTTATATCTTCAGACAATCAATATGGGAATTTATTTCAACTCACTCATTTGTTTTAACTCACTATACAACTTGTTAAAAGGCAAGACTCCTATGGGAATGGGGGAGGACAATTCTTGGGTAATAATGGTGATGCAAAAAAGAAGAAAAAAATAAGCAATAAAGCATTTAAAAATACATAGAAGAGAGCAAAAGGAAATTGAGAAGTAGACACAAGCAGGATAGTTTTGCTACTAACATTAAATTTAATATACTTGAAAACAACTCTACATAATAAAAGTTCACAGTTCCATATTCAACTCTATTTATATGCTTATATATTAAAACATAGAAAGATTAGTGTTGTTTGATGTTGAACCTAATAAAAATAAAAATTTTGAAAATAATATTAGTATTCAAACAATAAAAATAACATTTCTTAAAAGTATAGACACTTTGCTAAGAACTGAGGCTACAAAGAAAGGTAAAAAGAGTGTCCCTGCCCTCAAGGAGCTCACATTTTAATGGAGATATGTAAATAATTAAGTGCATACAAGAGCTATTTAGAGCTTATGGGAGATAATCTCACAGATGGAGAAGGCACTCACAAATAAGGGGATTGAGAAAGTTGTTTTACAGAAAGTAAGATATGAGTTACTAATTATGCTCATTTATTTATTAGTATTTCAATAATTAGAGGAGATTGTTTAGAAGATTCTGATCAGATTAAATCTGAATAACAATAATAACTGACATTTATATAGTGCTTTGGGGGTTGCAAAGTGTTTCCATAAGTACTTTATTTGAGCCTCACAGCAACCCTGTGCAAGACTTAAAGAAGTGGAAGTGACTTTCCTATGGCCAAAGAACTGGTAAATGTCAGAGATATGGCTTCAACAACACTGAGTGATTAACATTGATTCACTTTAAAGAAGAGAAATTTAATTTTCTCTTCAAAAATATCATTATTTTGTATTTATATCAGTTTAATTTCTAAATATATTCTTCTTCTCTTTCCTTCCCAGCAAACCACTCACTGGAACAAAGACTAAAAAGAAAGAGAACTAAAACAATTCAGCAAAACCATCTGGCAAGATAAGCAGTATTAGACACCCATAGTCCTCTATAATGAAAAGGAGACATGTTGTTTAAATTTTTCTCCAAGGCTAACCTTAATTTTATAATTCCAGGTTCTTTTGCCTTCCATCATTGTGGCCATTCTGTATATTGTTCTCCTGATTCTGCTTACTTCATTTGTTGATTTAAACTCCCCCTCCCAAATTTCTCTGTATTCTTCATCTCTTATAATGCAACAATATTCCATCATATTCATGGACCACAGTTTGTTTAGCCATTACACATTGGATACACCCATGGCTTGGTTTGCTATTTAAAAAAACCAATAACCTTTTGCCATGCCTAATTTAGTATTAGTGGGATGTGTCTTTGTCCTCCTAGGGTATATGTCTAGCAGTGGGATCTCTGAGGCATAGGATATAGACAGTGTAATTTTCATGTAAGAACTGGAATTTTCTGGGTCCATTCAATAATATAAATTAGATACATTAGGAATTTTGCTGGAATATACTGTGCTTCAGAGATAACTAGTATTGTAGATAAAGAGCAGAGAGAAGAAGACCTTCATTAAAGTTCCATTCCTGATGTATATTGCCTGCGTGGCCTTGGGAAAATGAGAACCTTCTCAGTGAGATAGGAAACTAAGACAATAAATTGCAATATTTGCTGATATGCATTGGTAGAGGAAACTTCCTCATTAAGAGTTCTTTATATCTATAAAAATCTGGACATCCTCCCCACCTCAAAAATAAAACAAGAACACTCTGCTTCATTTTGCATCAGCTTCCATACAAACATCAAAGAAGATGTATGGCTAAGTTTATCTCTCAGCACACTGTGCCAGAGGATATCCTAGGTATGTGCTCTCAGAGGGTCTCAAAAGACAGGCCTCAGCATGTAATCCACCTTCACAATTACCTCTCCTTTTAGGAAATGGTTGGTTTGTCAGTGGTTTCTTCCCTGCTGCCTCAGAAAGGCAGAGAAAGAAATGGAAACAGTACAGTTGTGAAGACACATGAAAGAGCTAACGGGGCTAATGAATGGAATTCAATTCATTAGTTTAATGAATGTTAAATGAACAATGATGAAATTAGCAGCATAGTCCAGTTTGAAACATGAGTTGTTCCTTTAAGAAAATTTTGTGATACACCAGAAAGACCACTCGATATGTAATCTAGAGGATATGAGTTCTAATCCTGCTTCTGATATTTTGTAGTTATATGACCTTAAGCAAATCACTTTATAGTCCTGGACCTGAGTTTTATTCTCATCAACTAGATGGTTTCTAAAGTCTTATCCAGAGCTCAATCTATGATTTTATCAATGAAAATTAATTAATTCAATATTTCAATTAATCAATATTTAATCAATATTTAATCAATATCCAACATGTATAAATACAAATATATACATGTGCATGTATTTGTATTTATATATGTATAGATTTGTATATGTATATAATTATACATGTAAGTATATATATTCTTATATACATACATGCTGTATACATTTGGATATATGTGTAAAACATGTATGTGTATTTATACATAATACAAATATATGGGCACATATATGCTGTTATATATATATCAGCACATATCTACATATGCACATATATTTACATATATACACATGTATAGTAGCATATGTGCTGATATATGTATAGTAGCACTTATATGTATAGATAATTTATAGTATATAGACATAATCTATACTATAGATGGTATGTGTGTATGCACACATGGATCTATAATATGCATTATTATATATGTGTGTATGTATATGTATATACATCTATAGGGGTGGTCATTTCCAGTCATTCTGATATATATTCTGATAGATATACCCAGATGGCTCAGAATGAGAACGTGAGGCTGGTGACTTTAAACACCCTCCCTCACTTAAATCTAATTCATTTGCAAGTCATAAAATCATCTTCCTGATGTCATGGTCCTCTTTGAAAATGAAGGACAAATAATAACAGTGTCTATAGTGTATATGCATATATATGAGAAACACATAGAGGAAGAAGTAGAGTTCCTGAATGAACAGAATTAAATTCATTACTTTAATGAATGGTAAAAGAATAGTTATGTGGCACAGTGGATAGAGTGCTAGGCTTGGAGTCAGGAAGACCTGAGTTCAAATCTGCTCTCAGACACTAAGTGTGTGACCCTGGTCAAGTCACTTGTTTGCCTCAGTTTCCTTATCTGTAAAATGTGCTGGAGAAGAAAATGGCAAACCACTCCAGGATCTTTGTCAAGAGAACCCTAAATGGAGTCAGGAAGAGTCAGACACAACTGAACATCAACAAAATTTTCTTAAATTAATTTATTTATTTTTGGTTTACGCCATTCAGTTCCACAGACCCTTGAGTTTCAAATTTTCTCCTCCTCCCCCCGCCATGGCAGCATGCAATCAAATATAAGAACTACAAATACTTTCACATTAAACATTAGTCAAGTTGTAAAGAAGTGAGTGAGCAATGAGAAAGAAGAAACAAAACAAAACAAAACAAAGAGAGCAAGTAGTTTGCTTCAATCTGCATTCAGACTCTGCAGCTCTTTCTCTGGATGAGGATATCCCTTTCCATCATGAGACTTTTGGAGTTGTTTTATAACCGTGCATTGCTGATAGGAGCCCCGTCTATCCAAGTTAGGCATCACACATACTGTGTGTCTGTAATTATGCACAATGTTCTTCTGGTTCTGCTCTCCTCACTCAGCATCAGTTTGTATAAGCCTCTCCAGGTTATTGTGAAGTCCGTTTGCTCTTCATTTCTTATAGCACAATACTATTCCATTACATTCATATTCCACAACTTGTTCAGCCATTCCCCAATTGATGGGCATCCCCTTGATTTCCAATTCTTTGCCACCACAAAAAGGGCTGCTATAAACATTTTTGTACAAATGGACCTTTTCACACTTCTATGATCTCTTTGGGATATAGCCCTAGAAGTGGTGTTGCTGGGTCAAAGGATATGCACTTATTTATAGCCCTTTGGGCATAGTTCCAGATTGCTCCCTAGAATGATAGAATCAGTTCACAACTCCACCAACAATTTTTCCACATCCTCTCCAGCATTTATCATTTTCCTGTTTTGTTATCTTAGCCAATCTGATCGGTGAGATGTGGTACCTCAGAATTGTTTGGATTTGCATTTCTCTAATCACTAGTGATTTACAGCATTTTTCATATGCTTATAGATATCTTTAATTTCTTCCTCTGAAAACTGCCTGTTCATACCCTTTGACCATTTATCAATTGGGGAATGATTTGTATTCTTATAGATTTTCTTAGGTTCTCTGTATATTAGAAATGAGGCCTTTATCAGAGACACTGGTTGTAAAAATTCTTTCCCAATTTTCCACTTCCCTCTTAATCTTGGTTACATTGACTTTATTTGTACAGAAATTTTCAATTTAACGTAGCCAAAATTATCTACTTTTCATTTCATAATGCTCTCAAACTCTTGCTTGGTCATAAAATCTTCCCTTCAGGGACTGCTAGGTGGCGAAGTGAGTATAGCATCAGCCCTGGAGTCTGAAGGACCTGAGTTCTGATCTGGCCTCAGAGGTTTAATGCACCCACAAACAAAAAAACCTAGCCGTGTGACCTTGGACAAGTTACTTAACCCTGATTGCCCTCCAAAAGGCAAAATAAAATAAAATAAAATACAATAAAATAAATAAAATCTTCCCTTCTCCATACATCTGACAGGTAAACTATTCCTTACTCTTCCTGATTGCTTGCAATATCAGCCTTTATACCTAGATCGTACACCCATTTAGACTTTATTTTGGTATACAGTGTAAGATATTGGTCTATGCCCAGTTTCTGCCATATTGTTTCCCAGTTTTCCCAGCAGTTTTTGTCAAATAGTGAGTTCATATCCCAAAAACTGGGGTCTTTGGGTTTGTCAAACAGTAGATTACTGTAGTCATTGACTGTTGTATCTTGTATACCTATCTATTCCACTGATCCACTTCTCTGTTCCTCAACCAGTACCAAATAGTTTTGATGACTGCTGCTTTATAATGCAGATTAAAATCTGGTATGGCTAGGCCACCTTCCCTAGCATTTCTTTTCACTGATTCCCTTGATATTCTGGACCTTTTTTTCTTCCAAATGAATTTTGTTACTATTTTTCTAGCTCTATAAAATATATATATATATACATTTATAATATATATATATGTTTATAATATATATATATATATATATATATTGGAAATTGATTGATATGGCACTAAATATGTAAATTAATTTTGGTAAAATTGTCATTTTTATTATATTAGCTTGATCCAGCCATGAGCAATTGATATTTTTTCCAATTATTTAGCAATTGATATATTTCCAATTATTTAGATCTCACTTTATTTGTGTGAAAAGTGTTTTGTAATTGTAACCAAAAATAGGTCCTGGGTTTGTTTTGGCAGGTAGATTTCCGAATATTTTATAAGTTCTACAGTAACTTTAAATGGAATTTCTCTTTCTATCTTTTGCTGTTGGATTTCATTAGAAATAAATAGGAATGGGGCGGCTAGGTGGCGCAGTGAATAGAGCGCCGGCCCTGGAATCAGAAGGACCTGAGTTCGGAGCCCGCCTCTGACACTTAATCCACACAAACAAAAACCTAGCCATGTAACCTTGGGCAAGTTACTTAACCCCAATTGCCCTAAAGGGGCGGCTAGGTGGCGCAGTGAGTAAGAGTGCCGGCCTCGAGTTGGGATGACCCGAGATCAGATCCGGCCTCAGAAAATGAGCACCCACACACAAATAATGACTAACCATGTGACCTTGGGCAAGTTATTTAACCCCAATTGCTTTAAAAAAAAAAGAAAGAAATAGGAATGCCAAGGATTTATGTGGATTTATTTTATATCCTGCAACTTTGCCAAATTTACTTATTATCTCAAGTAGTTTTTTATTTGATTCTCTAGGATTCTCTAAGTATACCATCAAATTTTTAAAAAATTAAAAAAAATAAATATTACTAAATTATTGGTGTAATCCTGTTTGAAACATGAGAGTTCTTCCATCCCTTAAGAAAACTATTGTGGGGGCAGCTAGGTAGTGCAGTGAATATAGCACTGGCTCTGGAGTCAGGAGGACCAGAGTTCAAATTTGACCTCAGCCACTTGACACTTAATAAGCTGTGTGACCTTGGGCAAGTCACTTAACCCTGATTGCCTTGCCTTGCCCTCTCAAAAACAAAACAAAACAAAACAAAAAGAGAATTATTGTGAAATAATTGCAGAAATACGTGTGTGTGTGTCTGTGTGTGTACACCATAGATGATGGCATGTGTCTGATTTATCTTTTGCTAAAAGATTTTAAGGCAAGACTAATACCGCTGATCCCGAGCATTACACTATTCCATCCTGATTTTAGGCTGGGAGCTCCCCCTACTGAAGTTAAAATAGGAAACATAAAGTACCAACATGTTTCCAAGCAACTTTTCAGGAATACTCCCAGTTGTTTGTTTAGTTCCACATTCTGGCTAGAAGACTGTAAGCTTTTAGAAAATGGGGCTGTTATATACAGTGCCTACCACATAGTAGGAGCTGAAGAAGTGCTTGTTGATGATAGATTGATCTGTGGATCTCCCCACCCCCTTATAGAACCCAGAATAGGACTTATACACAATCAATGTTTGATAACTCTTTGCTGAGTCATATCACAAAAAGCCCTTGGTCAAGGGCAGTTTTCTTTAATTCAGTAACTGAGGAGATTGCTCATAAACTTACACCATTTCTCTAAGGGAACTTTGTCTCCACCTGCATTAAACAAGTGGAGTTTAGTTTTAGAAGAGCTTCCAGAGATGGAAAGTTATGGTTGTCTTAAATAGACAAAGAAAGGACAACTTTCTTTAAATGAGAATCAAAATGAAACGGAATGATGAAGAACTTAAGCCAAGATTTTGTACTTGTTTTGGACAGCACTAACAGAATTAGGGCCAGCAACTAATTCTGGCACCAAAGGGTCAGTACCACAACCTATCTGGGGAAGAAATGATACAAAAGAAAAAGCACTATCAAATCAACTTCTAAAGAAAAAAAATATGTGACCCTGGGAAAGCCACTTAACCCTATTTGCCTCAGTTTCCTCACCTGTAAAATGAGCTGGAGAAATAAATAACAAACCATTGCAGTATCTCTGCCAAGAAAACCCCAAATGGGGTCACGGAGAGTTGGATATGACTGAAAATGACTGAACAACAAAGATTAAATGATTTCTTAGATGCTTTCCAGCTATGATATGATTCTATTTTGTTAATAGCAATGTGCTGGAGTGTGAAATAGATTGTTTTCATACTATTCCCTCTCTGCCCACTAAATAATACTGTTTCTAATAACCAGCACTTACATAATACTTTAAGCATCAGAAAGCACTTTTAATATATTATTTCCTTTGAGCCCCATAATATCCCAATATAGTGGTTGCTGTTACTATCCTTATTTTATAAATGAGGAAACTGAGTCTGAGAGAATTAAGTGACTGACCCAATGTGAAATTATGAAATATCCAAGGTGGAATTTGAACTCTGGTCTTCATAAATTTAAGTCCAGAACTCTATCCCCTGAGTAGGTAGCAACTTAAGTTGGTCTTTGAGGAGATGTAGGATTTAACTAGCAGAGAAGGGGCAAACAATAATAAAGTCTTAAGTGTGCAGAATGTACAGTATCCCCACCACATAAAGTATCCCTCTGATTATTCCAAGAAATTAGAAAGGTTCACTTCAGCTGGTGCCTTTGAGAAGCTTTCTGGCATTATCCAACAGAAAGAACGGTTACCATTTGGGTTCCAGAGTATCTGCCCTTTTGCTTGCCTTTGTAAGAAGATGGGCAGACACATGTACTTATCCAAAACTTTGCCAAAGCTTTTTTGCCGATCATCACTGTTTATCCATATTTGCAGTTCTTCCCTAAGGAAAAGGTAATTTTGACTCTACAATTTGTGCTAGCAACAGGGAGTCTAGAAGCTGCAGAGGGCTCTTGAGGACTCAATTCCCAGGGCTGTGATTAAGTTGTGACTCGCAACTGTGGCAACAGTTTTCAAGACCAGGTTTGCCTGATGAAACTGATGAGTGGGAAGTAGAAGGAAACCCAGGATCAGAAGATCCCTGGAAAGGCAACTTTCCAAGAAGGTGAATCAGCATGTTCAGCACCATGAGTATGGGACTTCTGTAGCTCACAGGAAGGAGAGAGTTGATATAATCAGTCTGTTAATTTAGATCAAAAGGACCTGGGTCAGAGGTTCAAACCAAAACAAAGCATTTTAATTATTTGCCTCAAATTTCCATTTGGCTGAGAGAACTGGCCTGCTATTTATATCTGTGTGGCTAAAGGCAATCTCTGCTCAAAGGAGATAACTTATCTGAGTATTATAATGAAGAAAAAAAATCATCTAATTGTTTTGGAAATTCAGGCCAGATACCCTATTTATCCTGGTAACTTAGACAAAAACATATGTATATTTGATAAGCGGGTTATACAGAGACAAGAATAATCCTCTGTGTGACCCTAGGTGGAAGGATTTGTCAACTGGAAGAAATAACAAGCTTCTTGTACAAGGTGACATTCTAGCTCCAGTTACTAAGACTGCTTAATCTCTGCCTCATTCCTGAATATACTTCCTCTTTCCTTCTTTCTCTTGAAATATCTGGCCTCCACCAGAAGCATTTCCAATAAGATCAGGAGTGAAACAAGGGTGTCCACTATCACCACTTTTATTCAATCTGGTACTAGAAACATTAGCAGTAGCATTTAGAGAAGAAAAAGAAATCAAAGGAATCAAATTAGGCAAAGAAGAGACCAAACTATCACTCTTTGCAGATGATATGATAATATACTTAGAGAATCCTAGAGAATCAAGTAAAAAACTACTTGAGACAATAAATAAATTTGGCAAAGTTGCAGGATATAAAATAAACCCACATAGATCCTTGGCACTCCTGTATATCTCTAATGAAACTCAACAGCAAGAGATAGAAAGAGAAATCCCATTTAAAGTCACTGTAGACATTATAAAATATTTGGGAATCTACCTGCCAAAACAAATCCTTGACCTATTTTTGGTTACAATTACAAAACACTTTTCACACAAATAAAGTGAGATCTAACTAATTGGAAAAATATCAATTGCTCGTGGCTGGATCAAGCTAATATAATAAAAATGACAATTTTACCCAAACTAAATTATATATTTAGTGCCATACCAATCAATTTACCAAAAAAAAAAAAACAACAACACTTTTTAGAGGTAGACAAAATAATAACAAAATTTATTTGGAAAAACAAACAGTCTAGAATATCAAGGGAATTAATGAAAAGAAATGCTAGGAAAGGTGGATTAACTATGCCAGATTTTAATCTGTATTATACAGCAGCAGTCATCAAAACTGCTTGGTAGTGGCAGAGGAGTAGAGCAGTGGATCAATGGAATAGATTGGGTGCAGGAGACCCAGCAGTTAATGAATATAGTAATCTATTGTTTGATAAACCCAAACACCCCAGTTTTTGGGATAAGAATGAATGCACTATTTGACAAAAACTGCTGGGAAAACTGGAATACAGTATGGCAGAAACTGGGCATAGATCATTATCTAACACCATATACAAAATCAAGTCTAAATGGGTGCATGATCTAGGTGTAAAGGATGATACTGTAAGCAATCTGGGAAAGCAAGGAATAGTTTACCTGACAGATTTGTGGAGAGGGGAAGACTTTAGGACCAAACAAGAATTAGAGACCATTATAAAATGCAAAATGGATAATTTTGATTACATTAAATTGAAAAGCTTCTGTACAAACAATGCCAATGTAACCAAGATCAAGAGGGAGGTGGGAAATTGGGAAAGAATTTTTACAACTTGTGTCTCTGATAAAGGACTCATTTCTAAAATTTATAGAGAATTGAGCCAAATCTATATGAATACAAGTCATTCCCCAATTGATAAATGGTCAAAGGATATGAACAGACAGTTTTCAGAGAAAGAAATTAAAGATATCTATAAGCATATGAAGAAATGCTCTAAATCACTATTGATTAGAGAAATGCAAATCAAAACAACTCTGAGATACCACATCTCTCCAGTCAGATTGGCAAAGATGACAAAACAAGAAAATGGCAAATTCTGGAGAGGATGTGGGCAAATTGGAACACTAATGCATTGCTGGTAGAGTTGTGAACTTATCCAACCAATCTGGAGAACAATCTGGAATTATGCCCAACGGACTATAAATAATTTCATACCCTTTGACCCAGCAATACCACTTCTAGGGTTATATCCCAAAGAGATCACAGAAGTGGGAGGAAGACCCAAATGTACAAAAATATTTATAGCAGCTCTTTTTGTGGTTGCAAAGAATTGGAAATTAAAGGGGCTCCCATCAATTGGGAAATGGCTAAACAAGCTGTGGTATATGAATGTAATGGAATATTATTGTGCTATAAGAAATGAGGAGGAGACGGATTTCATATTTACCTGGAGAGGCTTATACAAACTGATGCTGAGCAAGAAGAGTAGAACCAGATGAAATTTGTATACAATCACAGACACATCATATGTGTGATGACCAACTATGACAGACTGGACTCTTTTCAGCAATGCAGTGATATAAGTCAATCCCGAAAGACTCATGAAGGAGAGAAATGTGACATCCAGAGATATAACTAGAAAGAACTGAGCCTGAATCCTGATGGAAGCAAACTAATTGATCTTTTTCTTTTCATTGTTTGGTTTTATTTCTTCTTTACCATTTCTCATCCCACCTAGTACAATACGCCTTTGTAATTGGACTAATGTCTAATATGAATGTATTTGCAGATCCTATACTGGACTATATGCTGTTGTGGGGGGGTGGGGGGGAAGGAGGTAAAGGAAACTTGAAATTCAAGGAACTATGGAATTGAATCTTGTTAAGTGAAACTAAACTAATAAATTAATTAAAAAAAAAAAAGAAATATCTGGCTTCTTTCAGCTCAACCACCACTGCCTTTTCTCATTATCCAGTTGCCCCTATCCATTGAAATTTTATTTGTCTATATTTTAAATTTATTTATATGTCAAATATACTGATAAAATATTAACTCATGAATGATAAGGTGTTATGGAAATGGGAATCTGAATATCTTCCCTGCCCCTTGTCCCTTTGATAGGCTTAATTGAGTCTGAGAACTTTCCCTGATTTGAAAATATACTCTGACCCCTAATAGGCTGAATGTGGTCATATAGAGCCTGTGGCAGGAGGCTTGTTTTTCAGGAATGCCCACACCTTGGTGTTTTGTGACTGAGCAGCGGGTCAAGAGGGTTGTGACATTCTCTGAGCTAGGAGAAGGCTATATATATAAGCTGATGTGAGGTTTTGTTGTGGGCTCACTTTGGTAAGAGTTGTGAGATGGCCAGATGAGACTCTGGGCAGCCATTGAGCCCTCCCAGCTTTGAAAACCCAGATGCTGGTACTTTCTTCTCTTGTAACTGTCTAGGTATGGATGTAATGGTCAGACAGCTGGAAGCCCTGTCTGCTGATCTGTTTCTTTGTCTGCTTGTAACTTCTGTTTGTATTCTCTGAAGTTCACGGTGTTGACTTTTCCCCCTGAACTAAGTAAATAATATATGTTTGATTAAAGTAAGATTGTTAACCCATTTTGAGTTGTTTTCCTTTAGAAAGGCAGATCTAAGAACCTGTGCTAGCAGCCATCCTGGGTATGCTGGGGTGCTTGTTGCTACATAAGGACAGATTGATTTTTATATTTGTGTTCCGGCACTTAGTTCAGGATCTAGCACGTAGGATCAGAGGGTAAGGTACTGTCCCTTTAAGGTTCTACTCTTTCATATAAAGCAGTTTGTTGATGGGTGAAGTCAGATTTGCTCAGTGATCTAAGTGTGATGTGATCTCTGGATCACACAGTAATATTACTTAGTTAGCAAAAATTATGCCTTTCATTTTGCATCTGAAGCCAAAGTTTGGCAAAACCCAAACCCGGTGGAGTTACATAAATTATAAAAATAACAACAACAACAACAGAGTTTACATAGCTCTACAGTTACTCTGACTTGAGCTCTGAAACAAGCAATTGTATTTTAAATGTGACATGCTGTAATATAACAGAGAGATGGATACCAGACCTGTCCTCTGATTACAGGAGTAAGGTAATTGATCTTATCATAGACAGAAAAAAAATGAGAATTGGATTATTTACCACGAGCTAAAATGTATTGTAGGGAAATCTCAAAGTCTCAACCTAGTAAGCTGAGAGAAGAGGGAGAAAAAAATGACAGAATAGTACTTTGAGATAAGCAGAGGAACAGTTTGGAAGCAGAGAATCAGAGAAGTCATGTGGTAGATCAACTAGTTTGTCTGAAAATTCCTATAAAGTGATCTTCTTCCAAGATGTCTACTAAAGTATTAATGGAGTACAACACACATAAACTTGACTTACTAATGGGAACATTTGTTTAACACAAAAGCTACATTTATAAGGAACATATTCTGGACAGTTGCTGAGACAGAAAGAAGATAATGTTGTTTATTGTTTCAGCATTGTGAGCTACCTTGAGGGCTTTGTTTTTCCTCATATACGTGTATATTTGACAGATTTCTCTAAACATGTGTCCATTTTTCTCTATAGATACTAATTTAGTAGGAGAGTGTGACCCAGCTTTGTATGTGGATTATGATATATTTATTATTCCTGCATTTGTTTTAATGAATGAATGCCTTTGTTGTTATTTATTTTGCCTTAGTGCTAAGGAGATTATGTTTAAGATCTAAATGTAACATCATTGTGAATGACTGGTTTGTGTAAATAGAAACACTTTGGGGGGAGATGGAGAGCTGAATTGTTGAATAGGAAGAACACTTTCCTCTACAAAAGGGTTAATACTAGGAGGACCTTGAGAAACTTGAAGCGTAACTGCATGGTGGTGATGGCATGTAATCCAATCCAAGGATGTTCTCATGGCACATGAGAATTCTGAAGCACTTCAAATGGGTATAGACACACCATGCAAATAATCTAGTGGGGTCGTAGATCTAGAATTAAAAGAGCTTTTAGAATCTATATAGTCTAATCCCCTCTGGGCCTAGAGTCAGGAAGACCAGCCTTCAAATCTGATTTCAGACACTTCCTAACTGTGTGACCCTAGTCAAGTCACTTCCCTGCTGAATGCCTCAGTTTCCTCATCCATAAAATGGAGATGATAATAACATATACCTCCTGAGGTTGTTGTGAATATCAAGTAGTATTTGTAAAATGCTCTACAAACCTTAAAGACTCTACAAATGTTATTGTAGTCATTTACTTAGCCCTTCTGGACTTTGGTTTTGTCAGACTTTGGTTTCAGATGCAAAGTGAAAGTATTGGATTCAATGATCTCTAAGGTCAGTCCTGGGGCAGCTAGGTGGCACAGTGAATAGAGCACCAGGCCTAGAGGCAGGAAAGCTCATCTTTCTGAGTTCAAAGCTGCGCTCGAGACACTTCCCAACTGTGAGACCTTGGGCAAGTCACTTAACCTTGTTTACCTCAATGTCCTGCAAAATGAACAAAAGAAGGAAATGGCAAACCACTCCAGTATTTTGGCCAAGAGAACCCCCCAATAGCATCATGAAGAGTTGGACGCAACTCAAACGGCTACACAACAGTAACAAAGCTCAATTCAAGTCAGAAATTCTCTGGTTAAGGAATAAATGTCATTTATAAAAGCAAAATTACTGTATGATAGAGAGATCACATTTTAGATGCACAAATGCATCAAGTTTAGCAAAATTATTCTAATCAAGCAGGGAATTGGTGACAAGTTAGAATTCCAGAGTTGAACGTTCATTCCCATGTTAAAGTTATTGGACCACATAACTGTGTGCAGAGTTTGGATGAGAATTTTAGATGTTTAGTGGGAGCTTCTTAATACTCTCTCCTTGAATGACAAGGTTGCTAGGAGAATACAAAGGAAATTGCATGGTGTAGTGTATTAGGGAGGCTGTGTGGTGCAATGAAACATTTACTGTCTCCGGAGTAAGAAAACCTGGGTTGACATCAGAGTTATTTCCTCTTCTGCAAAATGGGGATCTTAGTAGTATCTACCTCTTAAGGCTGTTGTAAAGATAAAATGAGATAAGTACATTGTTTTGCCAACATTAAAGTACTATATATGGGCAGCTGGATGGCCCAGTGGATAGAGCGCCAGGCCTGGAATCAGGAAGACTTACCTCCTGAGTTCAAAGTCCTAACTGTATGACCCTAGGCAAGTCACTTAACCCTGTTTGCCTCATTTTCCTTCTCTGTTAAAGGAGCTGGTGGTGAAGGAAATGGTAAACCACTCCAGTATCATTGTCAAGAAAACCCCAAATGGGAATGCAAAGAATTAGACATGACTGAATGACAATAAAAAGTATTATATAAATGCTAGCCATTATTATTTTCAATTATTCATTATTATTATTTTTTTGTGGCCTTGGGCAAGTCAATTAGCCTACTTGGGTCTGTTTCTTCATCTGTAAAATGAAAGAACTAGACTACCTGGCCTCTGAGGTCCCTCCAGCTCTGCTCTATATTAATCTGTGATTCTATGATTAAGATGAAATAATCCATCATGCATTCAGGCAAGTAGGAACCACTAATTGGGTCATTGCCAGCATGATGGATATTTAGCAGAGAAACATAATTTGGTGACATTAGTCACTGGTTTAATATTCTAATAAGCATTTTGGAAACATCTTCATATTGATTTGGCTCAGACTTACTGCTGCCCACAGCTTGGGTTTTTTTTCCCCTTTGTTTGGGAATGAATCTTCTTCTCAGCCCAAATACAAAGATGCCCCACTGATGGATTGATTTTTAGATCTCATCTCTTATCAAATAGCTTTATAACTTTTCCACCATTTCCTTTTTCCTCTCTAAAGGAGAAAAGATGGAAACATTAAAAAATAGTAACTCTACAAAACTACATTTCTATCTGAACTTTTTTCCTCTATTTAGCATTGATATCTTAAAAAAAAACATAAAAGTAAAAGAAAGACATTTCTAGGAGACATCATTTTAATGATGAAAGTGAAATTGGCAAGCAGTGGTAGGCTATTTCTTCCAGAATAATTTCTAGCTGATTCTTCTTAGTGGTTTCTTCACTTGGAGTTATGCACAGGTTCCAGTCCAAGCACTGATCAGCTCCAATTCAATAATTGAGCAAAAATGCACCACCTGCTTCTGTTCAAAGCAGAAAAATGGGTGCTCCAGATCCCAAGACAAAAATGAAAAACCTTCTACCGGGAACATACAATAGGTAAATAAATGCAAGGTAATTTGAGGGTGGAGAAAGTATCCACAAATGAAAGGTTCACTGAGGCTTGGATAGAAGCAATTGGGGCAATGAATTCTGAGATGAGCTTTGGATGAGATAAGAATTTGAAGAGGTGGAGAGTAGGGTGTGCATTTCAGGCACGAGGGAAGGATTCTTCAATTGCTGGACATGGAATGTCTAGCATGAGAGAAATCATTAGAAGTCCAGTTTGAATGGATCACGGAAATCTATGGGAGAGTAATAAGAGAGAAGGCTGAAAACATCAATTGAGAGAAAAATCAAGAAAGGCCTTAAAGACCAAGATGAGGTCTCTGTAATAAAGGCAATAGAGAACCACTATACATTTTTTTTTAAAGCAATTAAGGTTAAGTAACTTGCTCAAGGTTACACGGCTAGTCATTTTGATTTATGCGTGGGTGCTCATTTTCTGAGGCCGGATCTGATCTCGGGTCATCCCAACTCCGAGGCCCACGCTCTTACTCACTGCGCCACCTAGCCACCCCTTTAGGGCAATTGGGGTTAAGTAACTTGCCCAAGGTTACATGGCTAGGTTTTTGTTTGTGCGGATTAGGTGTCGGAGGCTGGCTCCGAACTCAGGTCCTTCTGATTCCAGGGCCGGCGCTCTATTCACTGCGCCACCTAGCCGCCCCCACTATACATTTTTAAGGGGGGGAATGACATGGGTAGATTTGTGTGTTAGGAAGATTCTTTTGAAAGGAATAGATTAAGGAAACAGGCAGATCGATTAGCAGGTTCTAACAATATTTTAGGAAAGAGGGGATGAAGGCGTGAACTAGGATTTGGCTCTATATAGAGAGGCTGGCACAAGAGACTTTGTGGAGAAAGAATCAACAAGACTTCATGAAAATTAAGTGGAAATGGTGGAGGGTGGGGTGATGGAAAAGTAAGGATGACAGAGGTCATACAAAGGACAATAATGAAAAATTTGGAAGAGGGTGAAAGATGTTAACTATATATATAACATTTGAAATGCTGATGGGATTGTTGGTGATATGGGATTAGAGGTAAGAAGTGCTCCATCTTTGGAAGGATGATAATTGAACCCATGGGAGTTGATGAGATCACTAAAGGGAGAGAATGTAGGGTGAAAAGAGTCCCAGTTAAAGCCTTGAGAGGAATCCACCCTTAGGGGAAGGAACAGGAGACTGAAAAAGAACAGTCAGATAGGTCAGAGGAGAGCCAAGAGAAAACAGTACCTTGGAAGCCAAGGAGAGAGAGAGAGAGTGAGAGAGAGAGAGAGAGTACCCAGGAGGAAAGACTCATCAAAGTATCAAAAAACCACAGAGAAGTCAAGGAGGATAAGGAATGAGAAACAGTTGTTGGACATAGCAGTGAAGAGATCTTTAGGAGAACTTGAGAAAGTAATTTCTGTGGAATGGTATCACCGAGGCCTGATTACATAGGATTATGAGGAATGTGTGGATGGTAAAGAAGTAGAGGTAATGAGAGTAGACCACTTTTTCTAAGAGTTTGGACTTGATATGGAAGAGGGGTATTGAGTGATTGCTTGAGGAAGTGGCAGGATCAGAAGATTTCCTAAAACCTGGCAATGTTTGTAAGGTGCCAGTAGAAAGTGAAGAATAAAAGATGAGAGGGAAGAAGGAACGGCCTCTGGGACAAGCTCCTGGAAGAGGTGAGATCAACTGTATGGATAGAAAATGACCTTGCCAAGTTCGGCTACACCTTTCTCAAAGACTTTGAGAAAAAGAGAAAAATGTAGGTGAGAATGTATTGTGGGTTTTTTTTTTTTTAGTTATAAAGTAGGATAAATGAGGGAACTAAAAATTCAAGGCTTCAATTTTCTCAAAAGTAAAGCCTAAGAGAAATAATAGGGGGCTTGTGGAAAAAGGAGAAGGTTTGGAAGAATCAGCTCAGGGACAGTGGTAAATTCAAACAGGGAAGAATAAAATGATGTTTTTCAATAGTGTGGCTCCAGATGTGATTAAATAATGTGCATTTGTAGGGAATCTAGGATTGTGGGGGTATTCTAAGGCTGAGGATTGACAGAACATGAATGAATAACTGTGACAAGGGGGCAAAGTACTTAAGGGTGGAGAGCACTGAGGACTTGAACTGGTCGGCTATAGGATCAAAAAAGTGAAAAAAAAAGAAAAGGTAAGGGCAGAGGTGATGGATTGGGAGAAGAGAGAAGAATGGACCCTGGGAGTTACAGGATAAAGAACAGAGAAGATAAAGCAGAGGAAGGATGTACATTTAAAGGATTCTTTTTATCATTTAAAATTTCAGAGAGGGAAATTTCAAAGTTAGAAATCACAGAGGCAGAACAAATATGACTGATGAAGAGACCTAAGGTAGAGAATCTTAACTATAGATGATCAGGAAAGGGAGAAAGATTTGATAATGGGATTATAGAACTAGAGATGGAAGAGATCTCTCTTGTCCAAGTCCAAGCTATGGCCTTGAGGCTACATGTGACCCCTAGGGTTGACTTGACCCTTCGATTGAATCCAAACCCACAGTCCAACCCTCTCATTTTGCAGACTGGGAAAGTGGTATTGAGGAAAATTCAGTGACTTACCCAAGATCTTACAATTAGTGTATGAAGCTAGATTTGAACTCAAGTCTATCTGACACTAAGCTCAGTGCCATCTAGTTGTTGTGCCATCTAGCTGCCTCATGATATGAATTCATTTAAACTTATCTCAATAAGCTAAACCTAAAAGAAAAAATTCTTGAATCCTCTGAAAGATGTGAAATCTTGAGTTAAAGTCCTCTGAGAATGACATTTTTACCTAAAGAGTTATTTTCTAGTTTCCAAGGGGCAAATCAAAAATCTTAAAGAAACAGATAGAAGGTTATAAAGATAATCTTTAAATATATTAAAATTCCCATTATTTTATTTCCAAATGAATATGGGTTGCAGTTAAATGAGTGTCTTATTTTTAAGGAAATAATGCACTGAAAAATGTTTGCTGAGCACTTACCATATATACAGAGCAAGTACCTAATTGATTGAATTTTATAACATGTAGGCATGTAGAAGCAATACGTATTCCACACAGGCAAGGATTATTTTTCCCTAAAAGACAATAGAACCATATTTAAGACTTAATTGGTCCAGGGGAATTAGGATCATACCATCAGCATAGCATCCTGATTTCCCAAGCCCTGAATATAAGGAATTAGAGGTTCATCAGGCTTGATGAATGTGTTGACTGGGCAGGCCACCATGACAAATGTGGAGATGGAGCTGTATACAACTCAGTCACTTGAGGTTCTCAAAGAGTGAGTCATCCTGGCTTGTAGGTTGTTATTGGGAAAAGGTGATTGTGGCACCCTGAACTATGATGAGAATTGGTAACTGGGACAGAATTGTCACCATCTGTGTCCCTGTGTCCCTGATGAAATTTTAATAAAGCTTCCCCCAGTCCCAATATTTTAACTTCATCATAGGCTCAGCTCCACTGAACAGCAGGCCCACTGTACCTATCTAGACTGCCCCCCCACCAATGTCTTAATTTTTTCATATATGCCTCACTGCTCACTGGAACAACAGGTGTCCCTGAGCTTTTAGTTCCCACAGAAACAGCAGGTGTGTTCATGTGATGGGAACCCAGCTACTGACTCTACCTAGTCACCATCCCCTCCCAGAACCATTCCCACAGAAACAGGTGTGTTCTTGTACTCAACCACAATCCTATCATCTATATAACCCGACAGGACCACAATACCTAACTCTCTATCTTGACCAGACAGGACAACAATAGCTAGCCAATTGGAGGGCAGCATGACCAGAATATTTAACCAGTGAACCACAGATGGGACCCCTCCTCCATTACCTAGTCCCTGAACAAACCCCTCCTGCCTTTTAATATTCATGATTTCTGTTATGTAATTCCATCTTTACCCTATAAAAATCCATCTTGTGTTTTCTGAAGTGACTGATTCGTCTTGGAATTTAGCCCGCTTCATAAGAGGCGTAAATCTCAATAAATGCTTATACTTGAATTAGAGGTAGTCTGACTCTGAATTCTTTGAGATGGTTTCACCACAACACATCATGAAACCCCAAAAGTTTTTGGGTGGGCAGAGCCCCCACCCCAACTTTTCTGATGTTATGGGTGGGGCTCAATATCACTTTACAAAGAAGGACCCACTGTATATTGCCATTGACATCACTCCAACCATATAGCTTACATTCCTTCAGGGAGCTCTTATATTATTGGCTGTCTTTCTGCTTTTCAAACATAGATAGGAATAGAGACTAGACCTGTGATTTCATTGATGAAGGTGTCAGGATTCCCATGCTAAGACCACCCCTCTCTTTTTACTCCTCTACTAGGAGACATATCTTTTTTCCAGAGTAAGCTATGCCCTGAACTTGGCATAAAAACAGTCCTTTGTGTTCATACTCTGGATGAACTTAGCCACAACAAAATTCCAGAACTGTTTCACAATAACCCAGGTGTTCCCTGAGCTCAGAGAGGCACCTGCAGGATCCATGTTCCTGTCATGAAGTTCTGCTATGAATCAAACTTGTTTGATTGTTACTGTTACTCCTTATTGTCAAGGCTACAGCTCACTACATAGTCATTGGTATATGTATTTCGATTTACCCACACTAAAGTAGTTCCATTGTGACAGGGGGCCCCAGCACATATGTCTAGTTTCCCTCCTCCAATGGAATAAAGAAAGCTTTTTGCTTATGACCACAATTAGTAATTTGGTTTTATTTTGTTATTTCAGAGTTATCTGTGGTTGTGCCCATCTGTGTGAGCTTTTTGGCATTTTCAGAGTTAACAACTTTTGCATAACCTCAGTGACTCTGCTCATTTATGACTAGGGTTGACAAGGGAACTCCTAGAAGAAGAAAATCTTCCTATCAATGCAGGTCAGCACCTTATCTGCAATTTACATGCTTAGAGAGTTACCTAGGGCCATTGAGAAGTTAAGTGAGTTGCCCAGAGCCAAATAGCCTATATATGTCAGAGACCTGACTTGAGTCCAGGTCTTTCTGGCTCCCAGGCAGGCTCTCTACCCACTATACCAAGCAGCTTCTCTTTAGTAATTTGAATATTTTCAAATATTAAATTTAGTGATTTCCTCCCATAAGGTATGCTTAGATATCAGTCCTTCAAAGGCTTGGATCTAAGTTCTAATTATTTATCAGATGACTTTTTAAAAAAGCACAGAATATAAATGTTAAATCGCCCATGAAAATTAAACTATACAGAAGAGCTAAATGAAACCAGGATGTACTTAAAGGAAATCATGCAGTGAACCCAAAAGAAAGTGCACATGTTTCCTCTATAACTTTTAGTTGTTTTTGAATAGGGTAATATCTGAAGAGACATTGATGGAATGGGGAAATTTTTCTAAATTCTTTGCAATTATAGGTTTGGGATGTGTGATACAATAGAAGGAATACAAGAAAAGGAAGGGTAGAAAGTAGAATTGGTAACCATGGATAGGCTTAATGAACATTGAGAATAATAGAATATTTGAGGTTATCTAATCTAACTATCTAGTAACATAAAGGAGAAGACTGAGACTTAAGTCACTTGTTTATAAGACAAATAATTAGATCCAGGACTACAAACTCTGTTTGTTTGACTTTCCAGTTGCCTGTCTAATTTGGAAATTTGCTTAATGTTTTGTCCTCATCTTCAGGGTTGGTTGAGTTATTAAATGTAAAAACAGCAGAATGCAACATTTTAATTAATTAATGCTCCTGGTTTTCATAAGTTAAAATATGACTCAATAAAAGTCCCATCTGCCCACTACTGGGATGTATGGTAGTTATAATCTGTGCTGATGGGCTACTTAAGGTTTTTATGAATGGATGGGATAAAGGCATAGATGATATGCTTATCAAATATACATTTAGTTGACTCAAAATCAGAAAGTGACACCCCAAACATTGGGTGACAGAGTCAGGATCCATAAGGATCTTTTGGATCTGATAGACCAAATCTAATAAAATGAAGTATAAAAGGAAAAAGGAGTTTAAAACAATCTAATGAGCCATAAATTAAAAAAGTACAAGATGGGGAAGGTATGGCTAGACAACATCTTGTATAAAAGAAATTTGGAGGTTTTACAGGATAACAACCTCAAAATGCTTTGTTTGGTCCTGCTTCCAGCTGAGCCCTCAAAACCAGCATCCAGGGAAGTGACTCTTGTGGAAAAGGGGCTGATACTTGCCATCAAATGCCAAACAACTGCTACCCACAGGGCAGGCAAACCAGTCTAGCTAAAGCAACAAGGTATCCAGAGGGAGAGAGAGGAGGTATAGGCGAACCACTGCCACCACCTTGATTACCATGTCTCATCAGACCCCAAAGGATACAGTCTAGGACTTTAGCCTAGAGTACTGGGAATAACACTGTCTTCAGACATTAACCTGGGAAGCAACCCCTGTGGAGATGCAGCCTAGCAACTGCTCCTTCAGTGCTACAGTTACTGTAGACCCAAAAAAGAAAGTTCTTCCTACCCAAGTCCTTGGTATTATCAAATGGTTTAACATCAGAAACTGATATAACTCTACCAATGTGGTAGTTGTTCATCCTTCATTCTTGAAGAATACTAATGATGTCAGGAGGGTGATGTCTTAACTTGTAAGTGAATTAGATTTAACCAAGGCAGGGCAAAGTCATCAGCCTCACTCTCTCCTCCACAGCCATTTAGTTCAACGGCAAGACATATGTCAGGATGGGGTGGCCAGGTGGTGCAGTGAATAGAGCACGGGCCCTGGAGTCAGGAGGACCTGAGTTTAAACCCGGCCTCAGACACTTAACACACACACACACACACACACACACACACACACACACACACACACACGCACAAAAAAACTAGCTGTGTGGCCTTGGCCTTAAAACCAATTACCCTACCTTATCCCCTCAAAAAAAAAAAAAAAAAGCAAAAAAAAAGACATAGGTCAGTACAACTGGCAATGGCTCTAGATGCAGAGGAAATGCCATTAAAGGAGAGGCATTTCCTTTGCTGCTGCATGCTAAGAACTGTGGGATCTTTCCTTCTGACTTGCAGCTGAAACCTTCTTCATGTGCTTTATCACCCATTAGAATTTAAACTCCTTGGGGGGTGGAGTCAGGATGGTGGAGTAGTAATAGCATTTTCACGCAGCTCCTGCTCCCACCACTTCCAAATTTATGTAAAAGGAGACTCTGAACAAACTCTGGAGCTCCAGAACCCAAAAAATGACACAGAGAAGCCGACCTCCCACTGAGGACAGCCAGGCAGCCTGGCAGGGAATGGCCAGCACAGCACTCTGGGAGCTGAGCCCAGGGCCATGTGAGTTGGAGATTTTAGCCCCAAGGTGGCCCGACCAGCAACCATCTGGAGGGACTTCAGAACACCAGCAGCTGTTGTGTTTCCAGAATTATCAACACATAGACGCCTAGGACAAAGTGAGAGGTCAGTGCCCTATGGCCTTTGGGATGGTTTCGGAGAGAGCATTGGCTTCTTTCCCTGGGGGGAGAAGCCTCTGATTAGCTGCAGCACAGCCACCATGTTGCAGCTTCAGTTCCTGGCCTGTGGACTATAGGGGGACCAGCAATCAGTCTTGGGGGGGGGGTAATTGCTCTTGCTTTAACCTTCTTGGATCTGGATTGTGGTCTAGGGTGGAGGTCTGGGGTGTGTGACCAGCTTGCCAGAGTGTGTGGGGGCTTCAGAGAAGGTACCCAAATAATACCTCCTGTAGCTGAGAAAACCCCAGTGTTTGGGACAGAAGCTACCCTGGCTGGTGGCAGAGTCCTACTGTGGCAACAAGCCCAAAAGTCAAGTAATTGAATGGGAACATGCCTAGGCAAAGGAAACAAAACAAACAGAAAAATGCAACATTAGACTCCTATTTTGGGGGCAAAGAGGACCAAAGCATGGAACAGGAGGAAGATTGGGAGGTCAGAACTCCTGCACCAAAAGCCCCAAATGAAAATATAAGCCACTTACAGGCCATAGAGGACCTTAAAAAGGAATTAAAAAACCAAATAAGAGAAGTGGAGGAAAAATTGGGAAGAGAAATGAGAAAGATGCGGGAAAAGTATGAAATGAGAGTCAGCTGCCTGACTGAGGAAAATAACACCTTAAAAAATAGAGTAACTCGGGGGGCAGAGCCAAGATGGCAGAGTAGAAACAGCTCATCCAAGCTACTCTGTCCCCAGATTCCCCCCAAACTATGTAAAAGGGGAATCTGAACAACTTCTGGAGACACAGCACCCACAGAACGACACAGAGAAGCTAACCTCCCACTGAGGACAGCCCAGCAGCCCTGCAGGTAGGACCAGCACAGCACTCTGGGAGCTGGCAGCACACATCACGCAGAGCATGGGGAGCCGAGCCGAGCGGAGCCCAGGTCCCCGTGAGCCAAGGTTTTAGCCCCAGGGCGGCAGGGCCAGCAGCTGGAGAGACCCCAGAACACCAGCAGCTGTGGTGACTCCAGAACATGGACATGCCTAGGACAAAGTAAGAGGTTAGTGTCCTATGGACTTTGGGACCAGTATTTGGGGAATGCGTCAGCTTCCTCCCCTGGGGGCTAGAAGCCCCTGAGGAGACACGCCATTTTGTAGTTTTCAGAGGCAGCTCCAGCTCCTGGCCTGCAAACTGTAGGGAGATCCAGCGATCAGTCTTGGGAGGTAATCACTCTTGCCTTAACCTCCCTGGATCTGGATTGTGATCTAGGGTGGAAGTCGTGGGTGGGTTTACAGCTTACCAGAAATGGAAGTTGCCCCGCACACGTTCGGGACGAAAATTCCTCTATCTGGCCTTAAAGCCATAGTGTGGCAACAAGCCCAAAAGTCAAGTAATTAAGTGGCAACATGCCAAGGCAAAGGAAACAGAAAAATGCAACCCTAGACTCCTATTTTGGGGGCATAGAGCGGGAAAAGGACTGTGAGGTCAGAAGTCCTGCTCCAAAAGCCCGAGGGGAAAACATGAGTGGGTTGCAGGCCATAGAGGACCTTAAGAAGGACTTTAAAAATCAAATAAGAGAAGTGGAGGAAAAATTAGAAAGAGAAATGAGAAGGATGCAGGAAAAGTATGAAATGAGGGTCAACAGCCTGACTGAGGAAAACAACACCTTAAAAAATAGACTAACTCAAATGGCAAAGGAGGCCCAAAAGGGCAATGAGGAGAAGAATGCCTTAAAAAGTCGAATTTGCCAGATGGAAAAAGAATCTCAAAAGTTCACTGAGGAGATTCATTTCTTCAGAGTTAGACTGGAGCAAATGGAAGCTAATGACTTTATGAGAAATCAAGATGCTGTTAAGCAGATCCAAACAAATGAAAGAATAGAAGGCAATGTGAAATATCTCATGGGAAAAACCACTGACCTGGAAAATAGATCCAGGAGAGACAATTTAAAAATTATTTGACTACCTGAAAGCCATGATCAAAGAAAGAACCTAGAAATCACCCTTCAAGAAATTCTCAAGGAAAACTGCCCTGATGTTTTAGATCCAGAGGGCAAAATAGAGGTTAAAAGAATCCACCGATCACCTCCTGAAAAAGATCCCAAAAAGAATACTCCCAGGAATATTATAGCCAGGTTCCAGAATCCCCAGATCAAGGAGAAAATACTACAAGCAGCCAGGAAGAAACAATTTCAATATTGTGGAAACACAATCAGAATAGCCCAGGACCTGGCAGCTTCTACACTGAGGGATTGAAGGGCATGGGATATGATATTCCAGAGGGCAAAGGAACTGGGAATGAACCCAAGGGTCACCTACCCAGCAAAACTGAGTATTTTGTTTCAGGGGAAAATATGGTCATTCAGTGGAATGGAGGACTTTCAAGCATTCTTGAGGAAAAAACCAGAATTGAATAGAAAATTTGACATCCAGACACAAGAAGGAAGAGATGCCTGAGAAGGTAATCAGGGAAAAGAAATCAAAAGGAACTTATCAAAGTTGAACTATTTACATTCCTATATGGAAAAATAATAACTGTGACTGATGATATCTTTCTCACTATGGAAATAATGGAAGAAGGGTGTGTGGTCATATGAATACATATGTGGATGTGTGTGTATATGGTTACAGTTATATATGGATAGAGGGCATAGGTTGAATTTGTTGGGAAGGGAGAATACTCAAGGGATGAAATTATGAGGTGAGAGAGGAAAGTGGCAAGAGGAGATGGGGAGAGACAGGGTAGGGTAAACTATCTCATGTAGAAGAAGCAAGGGGAAGTGGTTGCAAGGGAGGAGGAGAATAGGAAGGCAAAAAAGGCAAAACCACATTCTCGTTGAATTTGGTTCAGGGAGAGAATGACATACATACTAAATGGGATATCTCAACCTGCAGCAGAATAGGGGGAAGGGGAATGAGAGGAGGGATGATGGATGGGAGGGTATCCTTGGGGGGAAGGGAGGTTGGAAGTACCCACAATAGAAGAGGGACGGGATCATGTAGGGAATGGACCAGGTGGGGGGTGGGATGAGTGGGAGGGAATTATAAGCAGCCCTGTACAATATATCTACTATGATAATGTTTTGCATAGCTAGACATGTACAACATATACTGAATTACTTATCTCCCCAGAGGGAATGGGTGACAAGGGAGGAAGGAATTGGATCTGAAATTCGAAGTCTTAACATTAAATGTTTCAAATATATATAAATACTATTATTCATACTCTTTTGCTTGTAATTGGGAGATAAGATGTGCAGGCATTGGGACACAAAGATTCACCTTCCTCTAATGGAAAAGTCGAAGGACGTATGGGAGAAGGTATGGGAGAGAGCAGATTGGAGGAAGCGATATCTTGTGGGACTGCTATTCTGGGAGTTTGGGTAGGGGAATAACGGGGGGAAAATGATTGTAACTCTAAATCTGGTGGAAATGAATGATATAAAACAGAAGTTAATAAAGCATTTGTTTAAAAAAAAATAGAGTAACTCAAATGGCAAAAGAGGCTTCAAAAGGCAATGAGGAGAAGAATGCCTTAAAAAGTTGAATTTGCCAGATAGAAAAAGAATCTCAAAAACTCACTGAGGAGATTCGTTCCTTCAGAATTAGACTGGAGCAAATGGAAGCTAGTGACTTTATGAGAAATCACGATGCTGTTAAGCATATCCAAACAAATGAAAGAATAGAAGGCAATGTGAAATATCTCATGGGTAAAACCACTGACCTGGAGAATAGATCCAGGAGAGATAAGTTAAAAATTATTGGACTACCTAACCTAGAAACCATCTTTCAAAAAATTCTCAAGGAAAATTGCCCTGATGTTTTAGACCCAGAAGGCAAAATAGAGGTTGAAAGAATCCACCAATCACCTCCTGAAAAAGATCCCAAAAAGAACACTCCTACAAATATTATAGCCACATTCCAGAATTCTCACATCACAGAGAAAATATTATAAGCAACCAGGAAGAAACAATTTGAATACTGTGGAAATGCAATCAGGATAGCACAGGATTTGCCAGCTTCTACACTGAGGGATCAAAGGGCTTGGAATATAATATTCTGGAGGGCAAAGGAGCTAGGATTAAAACAAAGAATCACCTACCCAGCAAAACTGAGTATCATGTTTCAGGGGAAAACATGATCATCCAGTGGAATAGAGGACTTTCAAGCATTCTTGAGGAAAAAAACAGATTTGAATAGAAAATTTGACATTCAGATACATGAAACAAGAGATGCTTGAGAAGGTAAACAGGGAAAAGAAATCATTATGAACTGATCAAAGTTGAACTGTTTACATTCCTACATGGAAAAAGGATAACTGTAATTGATGAAACTTTTCTCAGTATGAAAATAGTTGAAGAAGGGTATATGGGCATATGAATACATATGTGAATATGTGTGTGTATACGTATATATATATATATATGTATATATATATATATATATGTATATATATATATATTAACAGGTATACATATATAGAAGGCACGGGTCGAATTTAATAAGAAGGGATGATACTTAAAAGGTAAAATTAAAAGGTGAGAGAGGAATATAACAAGAGGATATGGGGAGGGACAGAATGGGGTAAACTATCTCATATAGAAGATGCAAGGGAAAATCGTTACAAGGGAGGGAAAAAACAGGAAAGAAAAAAGGCAAGATCTTATTCTCATTGAATTTGGATCAGGGAGAGAATGATGTACATACTAAATAGGATATCTCACCCTACAGAAGAGTAGGGGGGGAAGGGGATGAGAGGGGGGGATGATGGAAGGGAAGGCAGGAGGGAAGGGGGAGAGGGAAGTTGGGAGCCCCCACTTTTGAAAAGAGACAGGATCAAAGTAGGGAATAGACCAGGTGGGAGGTGGGATAGGACGGAGGGAAATATAGCCAGTCTTTTACAATATATCTACTATGGTAATGTTTTGCATAGCTACACATATACAACATATACTGAATTGTTTATCTTCCCAGTAAGGGTGGGTGACAAGGGAGGAAGGGAATGAATCTGTAATTCAAAGTTTTAAAATCAAATGTTTAAAAATATATAAATACTATTATTAATACTATTTTACATATAATTGGGAAATAAGATATACAAGCATTGGGGCACAGAGATTCACCTTTCCTTACTGAAAAAGTCAAAGGAAGTATGGGAGAAAATATGGGAGAGAGCAGATGGGGTGAGGGGATATCCTGTGGGACTATCCTGAGGGGATATTCTTGGGTGGGGGGTATGGAAAAATGGGGAAAAAACTGTAACTCAAAATCTAATGGAAATTATCTAAATGAGAGGTTAATAAAGCATTTAGAAAAAAAAAAGAACATATTGTGGAATAAGATATAAGGTATATAAGGTATAGGACAAAGCCTAATTTCTAGTGGACTGCTGTCCAGTTTCCCATGTAGTTTGTTGGTTTGTTTGTTTTTATCAAATAAGGAATTCCTTTCTAGGTCATTTATGTTGATTTTTTGTTTTGGTTTTTTTTGCTTTATTGACTACTGATTTATTGAGTTCCACTGTTTCTCATTCTCCTTTGCTGAATCTGATTCATTTATCTACCCTCTTATTTTAACTGATACCAGGTAGTTTTGAAGAATGATGCTTTATAATATACTTTGAGGTTTAGGAGTTGTGATAGGAACATAAATTTATGTTGTTGCCATCTTTCTAAGATTGTATTGTGTAAGATCTTTCCTGCCCCTAGGCCATAGGATAGCCTTAAGTGCCCCAGGAGGCTGTGGGAGGAGGTTTGTTTTTCAGGAGATACTTTGTGATTGGGCAGTGGGTCAAGAGGGTTGTTACATTCTCTCAGCCAGCAGAAGACTTTATAATCCCTGATGTGAGGCTTTGCTTTGGGGCTCATTTTGAAAAGTGTTGTGTGATTTGACTAGATGACACTCTGGGCATCTGTTGAGAGCTCCCTGGCTTTGAAAACCCAGATGCTGATGCTTCCCTCTCTGGTAACTGTGATTTGGTATTGATGTAATGGTTGGACAGTTTGGAAGCCTGTCTGCTTGATGTGTTTGTTTCTCTGTCTTGTAAGCTCTGTCTGTATACTTTGAAGTTCAGGGTGCTGACTTTTTTCCCTTGAACTAGGTAAATGATATATGTTTGATTGTTTAAAGTAAACTTGTTTATGCATTTTGAGTTGTTTTCCTTTAGAAAAGAAGATCTAAGAACCTGTGTTGGCAGCCACCCTGGGGATGTTGGGATGCTTGCTGCTACAGACAGTTGGAGGACTGTCTGCTTGAAATGTTTCTCTGTCTTGTAACTTCTGCTTATAACCTGTCTGTATACTCTGAAGTTTGGGGTACTGAGTTTTTCCCTTGAACTAGGTAAATGATATGTTTGATTGATTAAAGCAAGACTGTTAACCACTTTTGAGTTGCTTTCCTTTAGAAAAGCAGATGTAAAGGCCTATGTTGGCAGCCACCCTGGGGATGCTGCGGTGTTTGCTGCTACAGAAGTGCTATTCTCTTTTTCATCATTTCCTTTGATATTGTGCATCTTTGTTTTTCAAAATGGAATTTTATTATTTTATTAAATAGTATAAAGTAAAAAAAAATAATTTAATTTAAACTCCTTGAGGTCAGATACTGTTCCTTTTCTATTTGTGTCCCTGGCATAAAGCACAGTGTTTTCCATGTAATTGATGCTTAATAGCTGCCTAATTAACTAATTTTTAATTTATTCATATTGCAAGAATTTGTTTAAAGTTAAGTTGATCTGAGGTTGTGCAGAAAGAGGTGTAATTCCCAAAATAATGAAATTAATAATCCTGTTGTATTCTATTTTGTATAGACTGCATCAATCAATCAAAAAGGCCTTTACTAAGTGTTCATTGCATGCCAGACATAATGTCCTGCCTTATAGCAGCTTGTTTAACCCTTAGGAAAGGAAAACAACATGAACCTCTATAGCAAGAATTCTTAACGTTTTTTAATATCATGGAGTTCTTTGGCAGTTTGGTGAAGCCTGCCATTCTTAAATGCATAAAAAAACACAGGGTGTCTCAAAAGTATTAGTGTAGTCTTCAGTATTAGCTTAATCCTTTTAACTTAAAACTGCACTAAGCCTTTTGGAACACTCTGTACATTGGATTTCAAAGGCACATAATTGTATTGAAATGCAGTTATCAAAGTGTAAGTTTTTTTTTAAGCAACAACAAAGTATCCCATGTTAAGAATTCTTGCTATAGTAGTGTGTGCCAAATAGGCAAGATAATGGTGGGGGGAGTAAGGTCAAGGCTTCATGTTGAAAGTGAATGAAAGCAGGACCCTGAAGGAAGCAAGTCATTAATAAGAGAAAGGAGTGGAGAGGGATTGTGTTTTAGATGGACGAAAGAGCTTCTGGCCAATGAAGGGAGATGGATTACCATGTGTGAGGGCTATTGAGGCAGAGGCAGTGAGGTATAAAGTGGCAAGAATTCTAGATCAGAATCCTCTTTCCATGAGGGCAAGTAATGGATAAGTAGGCTGGAAAACTGGGTCAGGACCAGTTTGTGATGGACAAACAGAGAAGTTTGAGTTTGATCCTAGAAGTAATAGAGAAAAGTGTATTAGGTTCAATTATAGAAGCAGCATGTTGTAATGAAATGAATGGAATAAGAGGTGGTGAAGTTAGGAACACCTGGTTCAAGCTTCTCTCCTTCCACCTATTAGCTAGGTGATTATATAATTCACTTGTGTCTCCCAGTACTCTAGGCAACTCTCTAATATTATAAGGTGTAGAAAACGTCTTAACTTGCATTAGTAGGAAGGATTCCTCCACCCTGAAGTTTGCTATATCAAAGACACCACAGGTTCATTCTCTATGCATTCCCAATCCTTATCCCTAAAGGTACCATATTTTAGAAAGACCATTGACATGCTGGAGTATATCTGGAGCAGGAGTTCTTGACCTATGGGCCATAGGATAACACAACCCCCATCCCAAGCAGTTCATGAATAGACTTCCAAGGACTCATTAACTTTGATGGATAAATAGATATAGATAGAGAAATTTGCTTGTATAGATCTGTATATCTACATTTATCTATCTAGAGAAGATTCTTAACCAGTGGTCTATAGGATACTCCAACCCCACCCCCAACCAGTTTATGAATAGATTTTCAAGGGCTTTTTAACTTGGATGGATAGATAGATGTAGAGATTTACATCTCTCTCTCTCTCTCTCTCTCTCTCTCTCTCTCTCTCTCTCTCTCTCTCTCATTCTTATCCTGGGATCCATGGACCTCTTCAAGTCAATAGATTTCAGGACAGGCAAAAATACATCTTTATTTTCACTACCATCTAACTGAAATCCTAAATTTCCTTCAATTACTTAAAAACATTCTGAGAAAGGAATCGTAGTTTTCACCAGACTGCCAAACATATCCAGGATGCAAAGAAAGTTTAAGAATTTCTGCTTTATGTATTTAAGAAAGTGGGAGGACAAGGGCTTGTTTGGAAAACCTGCTATTTACCTTGGAGAATGAATGACTTATGTGGTAAAGTGTAGGTTTGTTCAAGTATCTGAAAGGTAGTCATGTGGAAGAAGAATCAAGACTTACTCTTTTTGAACCAAGAGGTCAGAACTAGGCACTAAATAGTCAGAGGTCATAGAGAGGCAGATTTTCCTCACCTGGAGCCTAAGTCTTCCCAACCTTTGGAAAGTGTGTGAAAGTTAAACACACTGCTTTGGGAGCTCATAGACTCTCCTCACTGGAGTTCTTCATCCAGACGTTAGATGGACAGTTGTCAAGGATTTTGTATGGGAGATTGCCATTCAAGTACAGGTTGAACAAAGGGCCCTCACCAGCCACTTCCAAGTCAAGAGTATGTGATTCTTTATTTTCTCTTTCATTAGTTATTAATAAGTTACCTTTAATGTAAAGTAAAATTAGATAATAACTGACCTGAAGATGCTTTAAAATAGTGGTGTCAATCTCAGATAGAAAAGGGAGCTGCTAAGCTATATATATATAAGGATCTCTAAAGGCTGCATGTTGACTTAGAAGATCACATGTTATCAGCATCTATATTCTGTTGTATATTTTTTATTTTGTTAGATATGTCCCACTTGTATTTTATCAGTCATGTCCAACGCTATGTAACCCCATTTGGATTTCTTTTTTTTGGCAAAGATACTATAAAGATTTGCCATTTCCTTCTCCAGCTCATTTTACAGATGAGGAAACTGTGTCAAACAAGGTCAAGTGGCTTGCTCAGGGTCACACAGCTAGTAAGTTACCTAAGGCCAGATTTGAACTCAGGAAGATGAGTCTTCCTAACTGCAGGTCTTGGAATCTATCTACTGCCCCACCTAACTGCTCTAAAATATATGCTCACACATTCACACACACATACTTAATTAATATATTATTTTGTTACCTAGTATCATAACAATGATATATTATTTTTCTTTGTCTACACAGTCATTTTATCTTTGAATCTCTATTGACATTACAATTTTTAAAAATATGTTTTCAAAGACATAAAAATGATTTTATGGTTTGACCCAACCATACAGTGAAATAGATTCAATATATTCCTCCATGAATATTTGTTTGGATATTCTTGGGGGAAATACCAGCTTTCCTCCATATATGGTTTTAATGGGGTTTTGGTTATATAGATCAGAAATAAAAATATCACCAGGGAAATTTATGTTTAAAGATGACAATGGGTTGATCCCATGGAAAGGACGAAGGATAACACATGGGCATCCATAGTGTCCTACTGCTATCTTCATGCCAAACTTGAGGGCAGGGAGGGCTCCCACAAGTTGAAAGACTACTTTCCTTTCTCATGGTGAATTTCAGGGAGGGACATGGGCATAAGCAGCACAGGATGGGGAAGCCTAGAGGTGAATTTCAATGTAAATCATTGTGAGAAAGTGAGAATCAGAGATCACAGATCAGTTGGAGTATTTGAATTTATTCATATAAGAGGTGGTGGGGAAGAAAGGGAAGAAGAGAATAAGTATTTAATAAGCAGTATAGTAGGGACTGGCTAAGTGCTTTACTCATCTTATTTCATTTCATCCTCACAACAACTGTATGAGGTAAGTGTAGAATGATCCTCATTCTACAGTTGAGGACACTGAGCTATATAGAGCATGAAATGACTTGCCCAGGGTCACACATCTAGTAAGTATCTGAGGGTGGATTTGAACTCAGGTCCTCCTGACTCTAAGCCCAGGGCCCTTAGCTGCCTAGAACTTTATAATTCTAAGTTTCTTCTTTATAGAGTGATCTCGTTTTATCCTCACAATCATCCAGGGTGGGAAATATGCATTTTATCATTCCTATTTTATAGACAAGGAAATTAAGGTCCAGTAACTTATCTAAGGTCTCACAGGCTTTAAGTGACTGAGTCACAACTCAGAAACTGAGGCTTCAGTCAATCTAATGGGTTTATCATTAAACTTGACATCATCTTCCAGGGAAAAGGCCTGGTTTAACAAGGCTGTCTCTAGTGCTGAGGATAGAACTTCTTGTGGGTCATATAATATAAAATTATAGAATATACAGCATCATTGATTTAAAGCTGGAATGAAGCTTTTGGATCATTTGGGCCCCTCCCTTCATTTTTCAGAGGAGGAAAGTGAGAAACAGAGAAGTGACTGGACCAAGGTCACACAGGCAGGAAATTAAGGAAGTGGGATTTGATGTCAGGTTCCCTGACTTCTAACCCAGAATCTTTTCTCCTCTGGCATCCTGGCTCACTTAAAGCAGCATCTTTAAGTAGTCTACTATGTAGAATTCAGAGCAAGGCAACAAAAACGCCTGAGTTGGGTTTGCATTGTGTTTACACATGCCTGGCACACTTGTCCATCAAACATCAGTATCTAATTAGATAGCCTTGGGGAGATGGAGTGGTGGAGGAAGGGAAGAAGTAAATGAAGGGGAGGGGAGAGAGGAGGGAGAAGAAAGATGGAGAGGATAGGGAGGAGAGAGACAAAGACACAGAGACACAGACTGAGAAAGAAGGGAAGTAGGGAGAGGGAAGGGGAGAGAGAAAAGGAGAGGGAGAGAAAGAGAGAGAAAGAAGAAGGAGCAAAGAACAAGAAGGAGAAGAAGAAGGAGAAAAAGGTGGAGAAGAAGGTGGAGAAGAAGGAGAAGGAGAGAAGAGAAGGAGAAGAGGTACTAGAAGAAGAAGAATAAAAGGGAGAAGGAAAGGAAGAAGAAGAGGAAGAGGAAGGAGAAGGAGAAGGAGAAAAGAAAGAAGAAAAGGAAGAAGAAGTGAAGGAGGAGGAGGAAGTAGAAGAAAAGGAAGAAGAAGAAAAGGAAGAAGAGAAAAAGGAGAAGGAGGAGGAGGAGAGAAAAGGAGGAGGGGGAAAGAAGAAAGAGACAGAGAGATAACATCAACACTTTGAAGATAAATAAGTGTATAGATGATATATATTCACTTATGCCTATGGAACTCTTGCTGAGGAAATGCCCTCTGTGAGTGCAGATTACTTACTATTCTGGAATTTATAGTCTTAGAGAAATATATATTAACTTTGTGACCATGGATGAGCCAATTTACTTCTTAAAATCCTAAGCAAGTCTCAGGAATATAAATCACAGACAGTTGAGTTATCAAACTGAATGAAGAAAGGGATGGTCCACACTGAGTGTTTGAAACCACGTCTGAATTGAGAAGGAAAATGCAGACACAAAGGCCACAAATGTAACTATCAGATTTTTACTCTATTCTCAGATCTTTTTTCATACAGGTCACTTATTTATGACTTTTGTGTCTACATTTTTCTTCTGAATTCAAGCTTGTGATTTCAACACTTAATGTAGACCATCCCTCTCCTCATTCAGTCTGATAATTCAACTGTATGTAATTTCTAATCTGGGGCAAAAAACAAATCATCATTTGCCCACAAAAAGATGTAACTTTGTGTTAAGTATAACATTTTTACCTGTTTTACAGAGATTTTCAAGTAGCAATATTATTATGTCATTGTCAGTAGAAGTCTCTATCATCATTATCATCCTTTTTAAGGGTTTCTTTCTTCTATTGTGTATGGTTTTCCTCAACTGTTCCTGGACTTGGTGCTCTCTCCAAGGCTTCTACCTAATATCTCACTTCCTCTCCTTTCCGTCATTCCTTTGTTATCATATTGACAAGGTATTGCCAGCAGCATGCTCAGGAATCTGTTAGAATAAATGCAATGCTGAAATGGTGTACTGGGAAAAAAAAAAAAAAAAAACAACTGCTGAGGACTCAGCCATTTGTGCCTGAGAGAACTAGGTCAATGAAGTTCAGCTTTCAGTTCCGGGTCCCGCCAATATTAAAACTCCTATCACCAGAATGCCTACTGTTTTGCTCATGTACTTTCACTAAACAACAGGGGAAAGGCTGTTTGGCATATGCATATAAGAGAAATTAAAACCAAATTCTTGGAAACACTTGTCCAAGGGCAAAATGCTAATACACTAACTCATTAAACTTTCTAGTCTGTGATTAATATTGGTCCAAGTCATTGCATATATGCCACAAACTCTTGTGTGGTTTATCTCTGTTGTAGATGAAACTGAGAGAAGACAGGGTTTTATATGATTTCTTGAACTCTCCTTTCTAGGGTGCACGCCCTCATTACCTCTGCCTCATGGCTTCCTCCAGAATGCCACTTCCTCTCAGGAGCCTATGCTGATCCATCCCACCATTTGCTAGTTCTCTCCCCTAGAAATTATTTTGGATATAATTTGTATTTAATTTTCTGTGTGTTGTTTCTTTCTTTACAGGATGGTCCTAACTAATGCCAGGAAAGTGGGTCAGCCTTGGGACTGGAATTAAACATTTGTGAATCATACAATATCCAATAAAAATAGGTTTTCTTAAAAATGAAAAGATTCATAAAGGATAAAGCATTAACTAAGGTGAATGCAGTTCCCCTAAAGCCTCCAGATTTATCTCAGTGTTAACAATTGGTCAGAAAGATATATTGATTCAAATGACAGTGGGAATTCCATTAAGCCTAAGGAGAAACAGTTCATTAGTTAGACTTTTTTGGCACAAAGGACCAGGAAATAATGTTCAGGGTTCCAACTCTGGGCCCCCAATACCAATCAAGTCTTGAGGCTAGCTCCTCCTCCTCTTTAAGGATAAGCAAGCTCAATCCAGATGAGAGAAATTAAGCATTTACCTGTCTTTCCCTCTTCCCCCACCCACATCATTGCACCTGAGGTCTTTGGGTACAGAAATAACTTCATTTATGTCCCCAAAACCTGGCATGATACCTGACATAATGGAAGTGATTAATAATTTTTAAGTTGAACTAAATTAAATGAGGGCATCGACTTTCACTTTCATTCTTTCTAAAGGGATGTATGCTATCAGAAAATGCCACTTTCTGGTCATATGCCATGGCATAGAATATTATCAAGAAAAGGCATTTTCTGAAATACCCAACAGATAACTAGAATGGTTTAGGTTTCAGTCTGTTCATTCAATCATATTTTGTTTGCTGTTATTGTTATTCCATTAACCCAAGCCAAGGACATTCATAAAGTATGCACATACTTATACAAAATTACTTCAAATAAAGTTGTTCATGTTATTCCTGTTGACAACATAATTCTTAATGACATGTACTATACTGCAAGAATACAGCTCCAAACTCTCCAAATTATTACTTTCTAGTATTTATTTGGCAGATAAATGGCACAATGGACTAGAGTGCCAGGCCTGGAGTCAAGAAGCCCTGAGTTCAAATTTGACCTCAGAAACTTAGGAGCTATGTGACTCTATTTAACAATCTATTTAACCTCCATTTTCCTATTTCCTCAACTCTAAGATGGGGATAATAATGACACCTGCCTCCCAAGGTTGTTGTGAGGATCAAATGAGATAATAATTGTAAAGTACTTAACAAAGAACCTGACACATAGTAGGCCCTATATAAATATTAGCTGTTATTAGCTATTATTGTTCATCAGACTCAGAGGACTAGCCTTCCAAGCTTGTCTAAACTTCAGATTAGCTATATGACCTTGGGCAAGTCACTTACCTCTCTGAGACTTATAGGATCATGAGTAGTCTCACTTTCCTCACCCTATAAAATGGCAATATAGCTCCCAACTCACAGGTTGTTTTGAAGATCCAATGAAAAAATGCAAATTTCTAAGCTTTGTATATAAATGTTTGTATAAATGGCTAAATAGCCATTACTAATTATAAACCCTGGATGTGTTGTTTACTACCTGCATGGTCTTTAGTAGGTTGTCACTTCATTTCTCTGGGTTTGATTCCCTCCTCTATAAAGGGTAAGGGGTTACATTCAACCTCTGAGATATCTTCTAACTCTAAATTGATCCTTCTGTATGTTTTTCCTTTCAGAATCTGGATATTAATAATTTGCTCTTTATGTTCAGAAACAATTTCTTCTTCTTCTTCTTTTTTTTTGGAGGGCAATTGGGTTTAAGTAAGCCCAAGGTCACACGGCTAGGTTTTTGTTTGTGTGTGCATTAAGTGTCTGAGGCCGGATCGGAACTCAGGTCCTTCTGACTCCAGGGCCGATGCTCTACTCACTGCACCACCTAGCCGCCCCTCAGAAACAATTTCTAACATTCAGTGATGTCCCAAAGTGAGCTTCCCTTCCCTGGAAAGTCTTCCAGTAGAGTACCATTTGTTGGGTAAGCAACAATGGAAATACTTTTGGGGTTATGGATGAATCAGTGTCTGCTGAGATCCTCTCCATGATTCTGTTAATATCAAATGAGCATCACATAGAAGATAATAAAGGGGTGTATGTGAGAGTGGGGGAAGAGAGAGAGACAGAGAGACAGAGAGAGAGACAGAGAGACAAAGAGAGAGACAGAGGTGGGGAGGGAGAGGAGGAGAGAGACAGGGAGAGAGAGAGAGAGAGAGAGAGAGAGAGAGAGAGAGAGAGAGAGAGAGAGAGAGAGAGAGAGAGAGAGAGAGAAGAAGAAGAAGAAGAAGAAGAAGAAGAAGAAGAAGAAGAAGAAGAAGAAGAAGAAGAAGAAGAAGAAGAAGGAGAAGAAGAAGAAGAAGAAGAAGAAAAAGAAGAAGAAGAAGGTTGCAACATATAACCTTATTCTGAGAATCTTGTGTTAGTATGATTCTTTATACAGTTTATTTTTCCCAAATTTCATGCTAAAAACAATTTTTAACATTTTATTTTTTCTTTTTAAGTTTTGAGTTACAAATTTTATCCCTCCCTACCCTGCTTCCCCACCCCTATCCAGAGATGGTAAGCAATCAGATATAGGTTATACATATGCAATCATGTAAAACATTTCCATATTGGTCATTATGTACAAGAATATCCAAATAAAAAAAGAATGAAAGCAATTAAAAATAGCATGTTTCAGTCTGTATTCAAGTAACTCACTAGATTCAGTTAAAGCTTTCTTACTATTTTCCATGTGTGTTTGATGGAATGGCAGATAATGCAGATGTTAAGCACTTACTTTGCATTAAGTTCTGGAGATACAAAAACAAACAATAAAGACAAAGAAGTTAAATTCTAATGTGGGGAGGCAACAAATAAATGGAAATTGATATACATTGGGCATCATGACTTGGAAATATGTGATGGTATAGATTCAGAGAAGCTAAGGGAAAAGCTCATGTATCAGACCAATATCCAGTGGTGAGATCCAACATATAACCAGGGAGGAATACCAAAGAAATACAGGAGTAAAAGATTTAATTGAGGAATGAGAAATTGTAGGAGAGTTAAGAAGTGTAAGCTCTTTTCATGGCAATCAATGACTGATGAACAGGCAAAGTATTCCAAGGGTTCCCTCATAGTATCAGGAAAAATCAAAGAGGGTCTACATCATGTTAGAGGCAAATCCTCGTGGGGAACATAAAACAGGATATGAAAGAGTGTAATGTAAGATGGGAAGACATGACAGTGATGAAAGAAATAGAATATGTGAATGTTATTTTGACCCTTCCATTTGTGGAAGAGTACAAGATAATAAATAATAAAAAAATTTACCAGTTTATTTTCTTGGTAATAACAATTGAAGAATTATCTTATTTCCTAAAAAAAGGAAAAAAAAGAGTCAAGGTTGGGGAACCCCACTGCTATTTTTTTTTTTTTTTTTTGCTTTTTGGAGGGCAATTGGGGTTAAGTAACTTGCCCAAGGTCACACAGCTATGTTTTTGTTTGTGTGTGCATTAAGTGTCTGAGGCTGGATCCGAACTCAGGTCCTTCTGACTCCAGGGCCGATGCTCTACTCACTGCGCCACCTAGCTGCCCCCCACTACTATTTTTTATAGCATAACTGCAATGCACAACATAAATGTCATCTGGTCTCATCTTCCCTAGGCCTATGTAATCCTCAGAGTAAAGGGCTTTTGTGGGGATGGTTGGTACAGCAGTTCATATTAGGTTTGCTTTTTCCCTTTTCTAATTAATAAATCTCTAGGCACACTAAAGTCAGAAACACAGAGGAGGATGTAACTCTTCCTCTTGTCTCCTTCACCTGGTATCTCACTATTGCCATTGTTAGATTTTCCAGATCAACATAATTTACTAAATTAATAATTTGAAGCCTCATTTTTTTCCAAATAAGGTTTTTTTTTTTTTTGTTTTTTTGTTTTGTTTTGTTTTGTTTTTGCATTTTGGAGGGCAATTGGTGTTAAGTGACTTGACCAAGGTCACACGGCTAGTTTTTGTGTTACGTGTCTGAGGCCACATTTGAACTCAGGTCCTTCTGACTCTTGGGCCGCTGCTCTATTCACTGTGCCACCTAGCCACACCTGAAGCCTCATTTCTTAAAGCAATTTAAGATCACAGAAACAAGCTACAAAAAAATATTCTTGAAAAGGAAACCAAGAAAGCCCTCTTTTTTTCCCTATAAGCATTTAAATTTATCCTGAGTTAATGGATCATTCTTCCTTTGGCACAGCAGTGAAAAATATATACATGTCCTACTTTTATGCTGACTGTTTTTTTGTTTGTAACATGCTAGATAGGTGATTCATTAGATTCAGGTAAAATCTCCATTTTGCCTGTGCTCCATGATTGACCAGAAGGACTGATAGATAATGCAGATATTAAACATTTACTGTACGCCAAGTTCTAGGGATATAAAGACAAGCAAAAAAGATATTCCTTGACCTCAAGTAGTTTATATTTTAATGGAAGAGGAGACATATAAAGGGAAGCTAGAAGTGGTATCCATGTTGGGCATCATGATTTGGAAATTCAGATGTCTGAGGTGGGCCTGGGTTTAAGGAAGGTAAGAAGAAATAACATTTATCAGACTTACTTCCAGTGGTGGGGTCCAAGATTCTGGAAATAAGGGAAGGGAATAAACATTTATATAGCACCTACTATGTGCTAGGCACTGTGTTAAGTATTTTCCAACTATCTCATCTCATTCTCACAACAACCTTACAAGGCAGGTGATGTTATAATCCCCATTTTACAGCTGAGGAAACTGAGGCAATCAGAAGTTAAGTGACTTGCCCTGGATCACACAGCTAGTAAGTGTATGAGTTCAGATTTGAATTCAAGTCCTCCTTATTCCAGGCCTAACACTATACCTCTATCCTTATACTACTCAGGTACCTCTGTGATGTATGGATGATGGCTAGTGTACAGTCAGCATAGTAAAAAGTTAATCAAGGGGCAGATAGGTGGCACATTGAATTGAGCACTGGCCCTGGAGTCACACATTTACTAGCTGTGAGACCTTGGGCAAGTCATTTAACCCCAATTGTCCTGCCTCTCCCCCTCCAAAAAGACAACAAACAAAAAAGACAACCAAATTACAAAGAGAACTGCACAGCAAAATTATAATAGTTAGGGACTTGAATGTACACATTTCAAACTTGGGATAGGGTTCTCTGGATCCCATTTGCCATTCTTTCTTGCTCCATATCTCCCTGACTCTAGGCAGATTTTTTAGGACATGTAGGGAGGAACTAAGAGGACAGGGTGGAGTAGCAAGAAAGGCAGTAGAATGCTATTGTGGGGTTCCTAAAAGGCAGTGTGTCTGCAATCAGTACCTACTTCCAGCCTACCCTCCCCCCTCACATCTATTTCTTGGAATTTACCTTGAGACATCTCAAATGCTATGGTCTGCAGGTTTTTCCAACTCACTCTGTTAATGCCCTTCCAAGTTACCTTGAATCTGTTTCATATGTGTTCTTACACATATATGCATGCATACATACATTATTTTCCCTGATATAAAGTAAACTCCTAAATGTCAGCAATGATTTCACCTCTATCTTTGCATTCACAATGACTAGAACAGTGACTGGTACATAGCTGACATTACTGATTGATTGTTGATTTGATTGGTTGATCTTGTTGATCAATTGACCCCAATGCAGCTTTGAAGATTATGGTCAGGAAGTCATGATGGTGCACATTCATAATCCCAGATACTGGGGCTAGGAGGGAGGTTGAGGTTGGTGGATCTTTTGAACTCAGGAGTTTTGAGATACTTTGGTGTCTGCCTAAGTTCAACATTAACATGGTGAGCTTTGGGCAATGGCGGGGTGGGGTGCTATCAGTTTGTCTAAAAAGAGGCAAACTTGTCCAGCTAGGAAACAGCTGGTCAGAGCTACCATGTCAATAAGTATTGGGGATGGGTCCATGAATAATTCGAAAATATTCACTGAACTTCTAGCCTGGGTAAGATGGGGAGACCTAGTCTTTGAAAAAAATATAAAGAAAAAGAACAGTGAGTAGAGTGCTGGCCCTGGAGTCAGAAGGACCTGAATTCGGATCCGGCCTCAGACACTTAACCCACACAAACAAAAACCTAGCCCTGTGACCTTGGGCAAGTTACTTAACCCCAATTGCCCTAAAGGGGCGGCTAAGTGTCGCAGTGAGTAAGAGCGCCAGCCTTGGAGTTGGGATGACCCGAGATCAAATCCGGCCTCAGAAAATGAGCACCCACACATAAATAATGACTAGCCGTGTAACCTTGAGCAAGTTACTTAACCCCAATTGCTTTAGGAAAAAAAAAAGAAAATTGCAGAACAGAAAAAAAAAATCTTCTGATAGTACATTGTGGTCAAGATAGGAATTTAAGTGACATGGTTGAGAATTTGTCAGTCCTAAAAATAAGGGCTGGCGAATTCAGACAGGGATGAAATAATTTCAGTCAAATGAATGGCTATGTAATAGACAGATAATACAGATAGATGGAAGATGGACAGATAGATAATAGACAGATGTGATAGATAACTAGGCATATGAGAGACAAATAGATTAGATAGATAGGTAGATGGGTAACAGATTAGATATGTAGATGGGTAACAGATTAGATATGTAGATAGAATGAGAATTTTATTAAGTGCTTACTATGTGCCTGGGACTGTCTTCCCCCAAATTAGATCTATTTTAAAGTTAATTCAATTCAGTCATTTATATGACTGTAGAAATATTAAAAAAACCTTTTCTGGGGCCATTTCTTTTCATCATCTAGACACAGGTACCAGCTAAAATAAGGACAATCCTGAATATTTTAATGACCTCTCAAATTATTTTTTGCATGTGCCATTCCAAATTTTTATAATAAGCTTCTGACATAATATGACGAGTGCCCTTCATCTGAGGCTGTCTTTTTCTATGCACATGAGCCCATTATTAGTATCATTAATATCATATTATTAACAGCATCAAAGAACAATGATAACTAACACATTGATAGACCTTTAAGATTTGTAAAACACTTTATACATATCTCACTTATTCATATAAACCCCTTTCTTTTGTGAAAGAAGTAAAAAGCCTGACATTTTGTTCATTGAGAATGTTAAACTATGGTCTCTGACTCAAAAGTTAGGCATGGTGATAGGAAATCTACTATGTCTTATAACAACCAAACAGACTGGCTGATCTTCTTCTGGGATATATCTGGAGGGCTCCTCCAGCTATGGATGTAAAGCCTGGAGGAAGACTTTCAGCGAGCAACTATCTCCCCTATTCCTTTCTTCCCCAAACCACCATCAGTATTGCAATCAGTTAGTTATCCCTTCCTACAGACAAAGATGGAAGGCCAGAAAACTATGGCTCTGTTACTCATCTGAGCAATGGTGGAAAGAATATTTGGAAAGTCAAGTAGTATAGCTTTCATGAAATTTGTTAACTGTCTTTAATTTTGCAGTGACAAATGAAAACATGACAAGCTTTAAAAAGATGCTTGCATCACCCTCAGAACTCCTCACATTGATAATGGAGTTTTCTCCTTTGCATATAGAGATATAAGGACTTGTCACTTACTATTTCAGTTTATCTACATTTGGAGACGATTCTGTCCAGAAATGCTGCAAGAGATTCCCATTACACCCCACTCCCCACCCCCCCACACACACACCTAAAGACATAAATCTCACCAATTCACCTCCTCACTCTCTAGTGCCTATTAAAACCTGTGGTTTTATTTAACATGAAGTGCTTTCTTACTTTGCCAGAAGCCAGGGAGAGGTTGAAGAGGATTCCACTGCCATTTGCAGCCTTCTTTACACTTCATTCTTGCCTTGGCATAGCCTGTGAATCACAGACATTTCCAAGATAGATGTTCCCAGATAGAGAAGCAGTTCCCCTTTAAGTACCCGCAGGTAAGCTCTTGCTTTTTTTTTTTTTTCTAAAGACATAGCTGTTTCCAGCTCTACCATAGTACAAGCTCTCCCAGGGGACAACACAGGTGCTTGCTGCGCCTATGCTTGGGTTTACCAGAATTGCAATGCACAGGGATGTTTGTTTCTTTTCTCAGTAGTTAGTGAATGTGTAAAACGAGAACATCATGGGCTGGGGAGGGAAGTGGGAATTGAGGAGTGTGCTGCATGGAAGTGCTAGTTGTGAGACATTCACCAGCTTCTGTATTCATTCCTGAATGGAGAGCCCTCCTGGAATAGTCATAGTTTCCTCCCAGTAACTCCACACCTGTGGACACAATGGGATTTCAGGCAATATTTCTGTTCCCAAATCTAAGTTAAATGATTGATCTGGAATCAACAGGGGTGGGAGTGATATGAGTGAGGGGAAACATCGTCAAAGTCTTAACTTGGAATATTTTAATTTTGGGCAAAAACAGTTGAGAGGAGGTGACTGCAGTGAATATATAGCCCAATTAGGGGTGCAGTTGTCAGGCAAAAGGAGGAAGTCCTTGCCCCAAAGCAGCTTGAGTAGGAAGGGAAGCCCCAAGAGAGGGTTGCTACAGTGATGGGACCCTGGGGTGGGTGGCCCTGGGGCAGATGCGTGCCTCCCTCATGGACGTTGGCATCCTGAGGCAAAGTCTCATTCACCCCATGGTAATTACAGCTCCATCCTGACAGTAGCAGTTCATATAGCTGACCTTTGCTTTCTGTGTTGTGGCTGATAAACAATGTCAGTGAATGTCCTTGTTATTTCAACATTCTCCTTCCTGCAAAGGTCCATAAAATGGAATTGATCTTATCTTCCTATAATCCTAGGAGGCCCAGACTTCCCAAAGAGGTCACATTCTTGATCTATTTCATCAGCATTACCCCTCTGCCCTAGTGAAAAGCCAAGATTGCCAAGGATGAAGCCAGGACAAGTCACCAGCTCACTAGAAGTAAAGGGATTTTTATTACCACACAGGTTGGGCTGGGCACATACATAGATTGTATTGATAGCCAAACACTTGAGCAGCAAAGCAAGCTCAAGCAGAGGTAATCACAGAGAGGAAAAGGCCTTTAAAAAGATTAATAGCTTCCCAGGAATGCAGCCTCAAGAAAAGTAACTTGACCATAGCTGGAATAATCTTCTTTAATCACAGACCCAGTCATGGCACTCCTGAACTCAAAACTCTTCAATGGGCTTCCAACTATCTACTAAGTAAAGCTCAAACTCTTTTGTAAGTGGCAGAGCCATGGTTCAATCCCAGCTCCTCTGACTTTAAGTCTAATGTCTTTTTCACTTCGTTGTGCTACCTACATAATGAAGTCAGTAAAAAGAAGTAACATTTATATAATACCTACTGTGCTAAGTGTCTTACAATTATTTTTTCATTTGATTCTCACAACAAACTTGAGAGGTAGTTGTTATTATTACCCCCCTTTTACAGATGAGGAAATTGAGACAGACAGAGGTTAAGAGACTTGCTCAAGGTTACACAGATAGTAAAGGTCTGTGGCTGAATTTGAATTCATTTCTTGTTGAGCACTCTATGGGATGTACCACTTAACCACTCTTTACTTGTATTAGGTCGAATTCTAGCTATGATTTCCAAAAATCAAGTGCCAACTCATATTCATATAGAGCTTGAAACTTTGCAAAGAGTTACACAGATGCCTAATGTTTTAAGGAAATAGGAAAAGGAAGGGTATATGGATAAAGATCCAATCTAAAATATTTAGTTATCAAGGACAGTGGATGCTGATTCCCTAAAAGAATCCACATGAAATCACCTTGACAGAAGGTCATTTTAAGAAGTCACAAAAATTAGTGCTATTTTCTTACCCCATTTGATCTCTCCATATATTTATAAAAATTCTGGTAATTTGTAGATGAATTACACAGTGGGGAATTGTCAAAGTCCAGGAAAGTTTAAGGTTATATTCTGGAATTTGGAAGAGCATCACAGGATAATTAAAAATCCAGTCCATCTTTCCTCATTCTCCTAAAGACCACAGGTATCAATTTAATTGTGACTCGAGCCCCGGAGGCAGCTTAAGAGTCAGAGTACTGGACTCCTGTCCCAGTTCTGCAGTTTACTAGCTTTGTAACTTAGGGCAATCCCATCACCTCTCTGCACATCAGCATCCTTATCTGTAGAAAGAGGAGACAATATCAAATTACTTCTAAGGCCCCTTTGATTTCTACCATTCTATTATTTAATGATTTAAAAAAAAAAACACTCTATCTCTTAAACTCAAGCACCATGGATAGAGCACTGGACCAGGACTTAGGAAGGACTGAGTTTGAATTCACTTCAAACACTAGCTGTGTGATTCTGGGACAAGACATTTAACCTCTCTGAGACTCAGTTTCTTCATCTGTAAAATGAGGAGATTGGTCTAGATGGCCTCTAAGGTCCCTTCCAGTAATCCTCAAAAATTCATGTCTTCAATATAATTGCTTACAGGTCTTCTGAAGACACTTTTCCTCTTTATTTTTCTCCTTCTACTGATTCAAAAATTCATCAGTATCCAGAAATCTCAGTCAATGCAATGTTATAAATATCATTTTTACTGTCACATTAAATGAAACACAGAAAGAACTAAAATTTATTATTTCTTCTGTTTTAGAGAAATTGTAAAATCTAATTTGTTACTTAATAATTTAAACAAACTATGCAAATAGAAATTTAAAATCTGGATTCTCTATTAGTAAATAATTTGCAGCTCAATTATTAAAGAGACTTGCATTCATACCTGTCTTTTCCTTCACCTTAATCACTGTAAAATTGTGAAAATATTTTGTAAAGTTTAAAGAGCTATATTTTATGTAATTTGAATTTAAGCAAAAATTTTTAGTATAATGTAGTAAACTTTAAGGTGACAAACTATTAAATCACATGTCCAAAGTAAAACGTAGTACATTATCTGTTGAATAAACTTTTGTTTGGGGACTTCCGGATAATATTCAGTTTTATGAGACTACTCAATCATAAGCTATTGGTCTAAGAAAAGCAATGCACTAGCATAATAAGAAAAAATAGCCACTGTGAAAAATTATATTAAGTATTTTTGATGAAGGTGAGGTAGCCACAAGCTATAGGCAATTGACACAGATTTGTGAGAATTAGAAAAAATAAACATCGTTCACAATTGTCATTCAGTCATGTCCAACTCTTCATCACCCCATGGAACATACTGCCCCCATAGGGTTTTCTTGGCAAAAATACTGGAGTGGTTGGCCATTTCATTCTCCAATAGATTAAGGCAAACACAGGTTAAATGACTTGCCCAAGGTCACACAGCTAATACATATCTGAAGATAGATTTTAATTTTGGTCTTCCTGACTCCAAGAACAGTGCTCTTTCAATTATACCATCTAGCTTCCCCATTCACGATTACTTGTAAACAAATTCAAAATCACAACTAATCAATGAAATGCAAGCTAAAACAACCTTAGGAATTACCTTAGAACCATCAAACTCATGAAAAATGATAAAAAAAAAACTCATAAAAAAGATGACAAGGGGCAGCGAGGTGGTGCAGTGAATAGAGCACCAGTCCTGGAGTCAGGAGGACATGAGTTCAAATCCGGCATCAGACACTTAACATTTACTACCTGTGTGACCTTGGGCAAGTCACTTAATCCCAATTGCCCTGCCTTCCCCCCTATAAAAAGCAAAAAATAAAATAAAAGATGACAAAACTCAGTGTTAACTGGGATGTGAGTAAACAAGCATGAAAAACTCCTTAGGGAAATTGTGAAATTATTTACACATTTTGGAAAGCAATATGGAGTTTTAGGATGAGATGGAGAAGTAAAAGATCATAGAGGGAAGCCATGCTCACAGGTCAAATAACAAAAGTTAGCTCCTCCATCCAGCTTGGGAATAAACAAATAAGCAGTCAAAAACCTATAAGCACAGGAAAAGGAAAAGGAAAAGGAAAAGGAGGAACTTGTCCACTTGGTCAGTTTGAAGAACTGATGAGAAATGCTCTAACTCTTTGCTCTCTTTTCTTCTCTTTTGAGAACATCTTTTGGACCTCATATTGTCTCTCTCTCTGGCTCTCTCTGTCTCTGTCTCTCTCTGTCTCTCTGTCTCTGTCTCTCTCTGTCTCTCTCTGTCTCCCTCTCTCTCTGTCTCTGTCTCTGTCTCTCTCTCTCCCCCCTAGAAAGGAGGTTTATTAAATTTCTCTCCTTTCTCTCCCTCTCCACTCTCATTGGCCATGACAGCTATAAACAAATAGCAGCAAGCTTAAGTGTTTGCCTAGGTGACTTTTGAAATTGGACCTGACATCCCCGACCATGCCCCCCGCCCTTCCATTTTTTCTTTTCTCAGTCCAGGTCACCAAACTGTGTCACCATCTCGAGAGATGGAAATTGTCCAGTTCAACAGCTGCCTTATGAGTTCAAGAAACTGGAAATTCCTGACTGCCAGTTCCCCAACAATAGATGTTTCCTGAAATTCACCCCTTCTTGGAGAAGACACACTACTTTTAAGAGAAACTGCCTGGAGGAGATTGTAGCCTAAAGAACAAAGAAAGCTTGTCACGAGATTCAGGCATGTGAGTCACATAAACAATGCTGATCAGAAGTGAAAGTGAATGAACAATCAAGGTTGGCAGTCCCAGAAAGTGTCTTTACCTCCTGGGAGAGAATAAAAAGAGTGATGAGCTATTGCTATTCTTTGTTCAAAGGATTTGTTAATGCTTGCTTAAGAATCTTTTGTGTTTTAAACATTTCTTCTGTGGTGGGGGAAATAAGTAACTAGTTTATGCCTGATATCTACTTTGTACATTGAGCATCTTTTTTTTTTTCCTCAGGAAAACCCTTGGATCCCTTTAGGAGAGATGCTCAACATGAGATATACATGAATTTTGTTTTATAGATTTTCCCTGGAGTTCTATTGGGGGAGAGGCATAAGGAGTTATAAAGTTCAAGAAAAGCTTGACTCCCTGGGGAGCCAGGGATAATTTTATCCCCCCCCCCCCAAAAAAAAAGACAGTCAATGAAACACAGAAGGAAGTTCAGGAAGAAACAGACCAGAAGAGCTTGGAAAGTGACATGTTAAATTTATGATATGCTTTTTTAAAAATAGTAAGCTATATATAACAGATTTGTGGTTTTATACATAGTATTTTTCTGTTCTATTTTATGGAGATGGTTTCTTTTTCTGGTGTTTCGTCAGTTCAGAATAAAAAAAAAAAGATCATTAAAAACTATACCCTTCAGTTGGGGGAAAGAACAAAAACAGCTAGAAAAAAGTCATGGAAGTTATTATATTCAACATTAGGTGATGGTGAGAACACAAGCAATCACCAACTCATATGCTGACTTCCTCATTTCTATCAAATATTTCTGTGGGTGAACTATAATCAGATCAAAAATATTTGAGAAAAAAATGAGAAGGGAAGAAACGGGTGATTGCAGATGATTTCCACAGTAGAATCACAATTAGCAGAGATCTATACAAAGGAGCAAATTCTACTGAGTTTAATGATTTACTTAAAAAAGGCATTTGACTCTGTGGAGCCAAAGACAGTGGTAAAAGCTTTCCTCCTCTCCTGCAAGGTATATCTCATACATATGCTAAGATCACATAAGATTCTTTGACAGATACAGCCAAAGAGATAGCTTTGATACCTAGTTCTTTGATTATTAATATCAGGCAGAATAATTGTCTGTCATTGTCCTGGAGGGATCTAATGCAAAATACAAGGTTTCCCCTGAATATAGAATTTTCATTTGAAAAAGAATTAATTTTCCTCCTTCCCACTTTGAAAATATATGGGTGAAAGGCAATGTTGTTGAATTCATAACATCAACCTTCCAAGTGCCCCCTTGACACATAGTAGCTGTGGGACCCAGTGTGGGTCTCAGTGTTCTATTTGATGCCCTCAAACGCTTAGTGCAGGATAGCATCAGTTCTGCTTTGATAGAAGGAGTTTCCTGTCAATACCCTAATCTCATGAAATCACAGTTCCTAGTGTGAAAAAACACAGAAGCATCTCACTGCACATATGAATGAACAGAAGAAATAAAAGCAGTTTTATGTATATATATATACACACATGTGTGTATGTGTGTGTGCATATATACGTACATATATGTATATGTATAAACACATATATACAGATCTATGTGTAGATCTGTATATATGTATATATATATTTAAGTGATATATACATACAAATATACATGCCCATGTGCACACTACTTGTTATACAATCTGTTAGATGGCGAAAAACTCAAGGGAAGGAGTTATTTTTGCCTTTCTTTGTGTCCCCAGTGTTTAGCCTAGTGCCTGGTAGTAGGCACTAGGCTACTTAGGCTACCTAGTGCCTGGTAGTAGGCACTAGGCTACTTAGGCTACCTAGTGCCTGGTAGTAGGCACTAGGCTACTTTAATAAATGCTTGTTGACTTAATGCTAAGGTTGCCCTTAAAGTTTTTATATTCTAATATAGGGAGAAATGTCTGAACTGAGAAAACCTAGGATTATTTTGGTTTGGAAAATTATAAAAATGGTGACTTACCCTTTTTGGGAGCAATGGCAGACTTGACTTGTGTATAATCCCAAAACTAGGAAGCAGGACAGTAGCCTCCTCCATCTGCCATGGTATTGAGGCTAGTTAGAAGATGGCTAAGAAGTGAAGTGTACCTGGAGCCAGGTTTATATATCATGGGGACTGAAGAATCAAACACCAATCAAGACAATAGAGCCTCCAGGGTAAGAGTTTCTAGAATGAAAAGTTCCATGGATTCTGATCTGGGTGGCATGGGGTTAACTATGGTAGGGGAATTGAGTATATCAAAAGAAATTCATAATTAATACTTTTTTCTAAATAATTGGGTATTAATTCCAGAAATAAATTGCACCTAATTACTATTACAGGTCTCCCAACTTGAGGGTATAGTTTTTACTGACCTCTTATTGTATTATATGAATTATTTATTACTATGAAGTGGGAAACCAGAAAAAATTGCACCTCCTTATACATATTCACCTAAAGATATTGTCTAATATCATAATTGTTTCCAGTGTAAATCAAACAATAAGGCAGCTTTTACAAAATAAAGAAAGCCTATGACCTCTTAAAATTCCAATACCTAAATCCATGCAGTTTACAAATACTTTGTCATAAACCACTGCTGGCTATATCTCATTCACACCAGAGTTAGAGCAGGTTAATCAGTCATCATTACCTGGGCACTATATTTAGAATAACTTGTGGGAGATAAGACCAGGGCTATCTCTATGCTATCACAAAAAAGGAGGCAGTTGAAAGAGCTAATCTCACTAATTTGCAAGATCTCCATATCTACACTGATTCTGTAAGCAGTGGAAGACCAGAAATGTCATGAATTCTCTTCACAGGCCTTTAAAAAATTATTCAATACATTTATTGAATGTTTATACAAATTGTACTGCCTCTCCAAATGTCACCCATACAGTCTGGTTTTTTTAAGTTTTTTTTTTTTTTAATAAATATTTATTTATTTATTTTTTATTTATTTTTATTTATTTATTTTTAATAAATATCACCTACATCCCCTCTCCCACCCAACTATCCCTTATAATAAAGAATAAAAGAAGGGGAAACTACTCAACAAAATTAGACAACAATTTTGAAAAAGTCTTAACATTACATAAATCCATATTCTCCCCCCATTTCAAAGAAAGTGAAGACATACCTTTTCATGTTTCTTTTTGGGGGTCAATTTTGGTAATAATCACGCAGTATTCAGTCTCTATTGTTGTTATTCTTTTCGTTGATATTGTTGCAATCATTATATACATTATTTTCCTGATTCTGTTTATTTTTTATTTTTTTTATTTTTATTTTTTATTTTTATTTTGCATCAATTCATACAGGTACTCCTATGCTTCTCTGAATTCATATCCATTATTTCTTAAAATTATAGACTCATATTTTAATGTTTTTGTTTTTCTTTTACTTGACAGACATCAGATACATTTCTACATGTCTCCTCACAGGGCCATCTTGAACTCCAATAGACTGGCTGTGCTAAAACTTTCAGTCATATCCAATTTTTTTAATATGAGAGCATATAAGCTAAATTTGCAGGGTGGGTGGGAGGGTGCGGTGGATAGAGCGTCGTCCCTAAAGTTAGGAAGACATCTTCTTGAATTCAAATCTGACCTCAGACACTTACTAGCTGTGTGACCTGGGCAAGTCATTGCCTACAGTGGAGAGAGTGTCATGCTTGGAGTCAGAAGACTCATCTGCTTTAGTTCAAATCTGGCCTCAGACACTTAGTAGCTGTGTTCCTGGTTCCTCAAGAAGTGGAACCGGACTAAGGTGAAGATAAAGCGATGTTTTTAGGAAGGGCAGGGCTGGTAAGTTTAGCTCATCCCAGGCATTGACTTTACCTACATAATAGTCTCTAGATATTTTGAAAGCATCATACCTTGAAAGCATCAGGAAAATGTGAAGGCGCTGGACAGAAGGTATGATTTTAAGGGTGACCAAATTGATCATCTACTTTGTTTCCCCTCTAGAAACTGAGCATCTCAGCTCTTTGTGCGAACTTGATGGAAGGATATATAAACACAGCACTTTGTGACAGCTGGGTTTTATCTTCATAAATCCTTAAAACTACTGCTCATGAAATCTAACCAGGATAGAATATAATGGGCCATTGCCTCTTGCTTTGGATGATAAACTTCTATTAATGAAGCTGAGATTACATTGGATTTTTTGGTGATCATGTTTTATTATGTTGTCTTGTTCAAATAATCATGGGATTTGGAGCTAGTTGGTCAAAGTCCCTTTTTTTTTTGCTTTTTTTTTGGGGGGGGAAGGCAGGGCAATTGGGGTTGTGACTTGCCCAAGGTCACATGGCTAGTAAGTGTTAAGTGTCTGAGGGTGGATTTGAACTCAGGTCCTCCTGACTCCAGGGCCAGTGCTCTATTCACTTGCCACCTGCCCACCCCTCTTCTTTTAAGTGTAAGAAACCAGAGGCCAAAAGAGATTAAATAACTGGGCTAAGATCATATAACTGACTCTGGGCCCCATTTCCAGTGCTCATTCTATCATACTACTCTCTTCCTGACATGCATTGTCATGAAGTCAACAACTCCCTAGATCTTTTTCATCCACACAGAATGATCTTTAACCAGGTCTCCCCCACTCTGTCCTTTACTTTACTTATAGTCAGGACACCGACTATATCTATTTTTTGCATATCTTCCAGAACTCAGTAAATGGTATACTAAATATAGTAAAAAGCACAGTAAATAGATTCAGTAAATTTATACTTTTAATTGAAAAGTGAAAAAAATCTGTTAAATAATCTATTATTTGTCTCCATAATAGTTGATAGCCAATTTGATTGAATTTTTTCCTACTGAGTTTTTTAATTGTTTTGCAATTAGGCAGATGCAGATTTGGGCTGTCACCTCCACATTAGGCCTAGACTAATTGTTGTTTTTCTTTGGTTAGTTTTAATTCAAATAAATAAATATTTACTAAGGATCCAGGTCATGCAAGGACATGTGCTAGTACTGGTGATATAAACACCAAAATATTAAACAGCCCCTGCCCTCAAAGAGTTTATATTCTACTATGGTGATACAACATGTTCACATATAAATATATGCAGGTTATATACCTAAAAATAAATACACTGAAATGGTGGGGGCTGGACAATAGGGGGAAGATGAATCAGGAAAGTCCTCTTAAAGAAACTGGAACTTGAATTGAGCCTTGTAGGAAGCTAAGGATTCTAAGAGGGAGAGCTGTGTGCAAAGAGCACTCCAAGAAGCCACGTATGGTGACAACCTTTGCAAAGATAAAAGAAACGAGAGTAATGTCCTGTACAGGGAACATAAAAGGGGTGGGTTAGGCTAGAATATAGAGTGTGAGAAGGAGAGTAAAGCTAAAAACAAAAACAAAAACAAAAACAAAGCAAAACAAAACTCGGAAAGCTTGTTTGGAAATAAATGCTGAGTAATTTGTCATTTATCCTAGAAGTAATAAGTCTCTAAAGGCCTTGGAGAAGCTATTGAACTGATATAAGGAGAAATTTTCTACAAATTGGAATGATCCCCAAATGGAATGTGCTCTCTTGGGAGCCAGTGGTTCACCCTCATTGGAGGTCTTCAAGCAAAGGCTGAATGGTCATTTGTCAGGAGTGTTCTAGAAAAGATTCCTATCCAGATTTCAACTGGAGTAAATGGCTTCTGAAGTCATTTACAACTCTGAAATAATGCCAATTCTCTACCTTCATAGGCCAGACTCAAGCAGATTTTAATGATAATGTGCTAGAGGATATTGCAAATAATCTTATCTGATATATACATATATGTATATATCAGATAAGATTATATATATGGTCTATATATAACTATATATAGTATATATGTATATAGTATATATGTGTATATGTATGTATACATATATATATACATATATACATATATATGTATAGGAGGGTGTATGTGTGTATAAATATGCATGTGAGTGTGGGCATATGTGTGTACATGTATACATAGACAGAGGGTACATGATGAGTTGAATATGAAGGAATGATATCTAAAAAATAAAATTAAGAGGTAAGAGAGGAATATATTGGGAGAAGAAGAAAGGGAGGGATAGATTAGGGTGAATTATCTCATATAAAAGAGGCAAGAGAAAACTGTTACAATGGAGGGGAAGAGCAAGAAAGTGAAGGGAATGGGTCAACCTTACTGTCATTGAATTTGACTAAGGAGGGAATAACATACACACTCAATTGGGTATCTTACCCTACAGGAAAGCAGGGGGTAAGGGGATAATAGGGAGGATGATAGAGGGGAGGGCAGAGTAGGGGAGAGAGTAGTTAGAAGCAAACATTTTTGAAAAGGTACAGGTTCAAAGTAGAAAATAGAATAAGTGGGAGGTGGGATAGAATGGAGGTAAATATATTTAGTCTTTCACAAGATAACTACTACAGAAATGTTTGGCATAACTACACATGTACAGCCTATGTTGAATTGCTTGTCTTGCCAGTGGTGGTGGGTGAGGAGGGAAGAAGGGAAAGCCTCTGGAACTCAAAGTTTCAAAAACAAATGTTTAAAAAAGGGTTTTTTTACATGCAACGGGGAAATAAGATATACAGACACTGGGGTATAGAAATCTATCTTGCCCTACTAGAAAGTTGGGTGGGGGAGGAGCATGGCAGAGGGTAGAAGAGAGAACAGATTTGGGGAAGGGGTATTCAGTAGGCTCGCTATTTTTGGGTGGGGGCAGGGGAAAGACAGGGAGAAAAATTGTAACTCAAAATCTTGTGAAATGAATGCTGAAAACTAAAAGTAAATAAATAAATTAGAAAAAAATTGCAATAGATGGGGGCAGGATAGAATGGAGTGAAATATAGTTAGTCTTTCACAAAATGACTACTATGGAAATGTTTTGCAAAACTACACATGTCTAACCTATATTGAATTGCTTGTTTTCCCAGTGGGGGTGGGTGAGGAGAGAAGAAGAGAGAGAATCTGGAACTCAAAGTTCTAAAAACAAATGTTAAAAAATTGTTGTTACATGCAACTGGGAAATAAGATATACAGGCAATGGGGCATAGAAAGCCATCTTGCCCTATGGGAAAGTAAGGGGTAAGGAGGTAAGGGGAGAGATAGAGGGGGATATATGAGAGGGCAAACTTGGGGAATGGGTATTTGTATGCATGCCACCTTGGGGTTGGGAGTAGGGGAGAGATGGGGAGGAAGTTTGGAACTCAAAATCTTGTGGAAATGAATGTAGAAAGCTAAAAATTAATAAATAAATTCTGGGAAAAAATTTGCATCTGAGAGTTGCAATGTTCTGAACCCATGGTATCCCATCTCTCTATAGTGCCCAACCTTCTCATTTTACAGGTGAGGAAACTGAGTCAGAGAAGTGTCTTGCTCATGGTCATATAGCTAAGTGTCAAAAGAGGGACATGAGCCCAGCTATTCTTGACTCTGAGACCTACTTTCTATCTACTAGCTCACACTGCTCCTACAAATTAAACATTCCTAAAATGTAAAAAATCTATATTCTCTGTCTTTCTCTCTCTGTCTCTCTGTCTCTCTCTGTCTCTCTGTCTCTCTGTCTCTCCCCTCGCCCCCGTCTCTCTCCTATCTATCTCTTCTCTACTACTATGATAATGCACATCTCATAATTCATTTATACTGTCAGACTGCTGGCTCATTAATGGCTAATAGTATGAATGGGAAAAATGTTTCTAAATGAATCTTAAAAAGGCATCTGTGAAAAAAAAATCGCCTTTACAGAGTTGTATTAATTTAAACAATTATGTTTGCAAAGACAGTTGGTTTAAGCTGCTGCTCTTTATTCTTCAGGAATAACTCAATAATTCTGATAGTATCAAAACTCACTTTAATCCTGGAAGAACCTTATGCTATCTAACCTGTCACACAGCAGGGTGAATTGGAAGGTGATGATTATTTAGGTAGCACAAATGTCCTATTCAATTCTGTGGTCTGAAGACACAGAAGCTTTATAACAGCTGCTCCCCATTTGGTAGCTGTGTCCTATTCTGACACACCTCCACCCCATCTGTTATCACCCTTATGTGTATAGGAATCAGAGCCAAAACATTCTCAAACAGAAAGATAATGGGAGAGGGAAGATCATTCAACCATATAAAGGCATAATAGTATCTACCAAAAGATTTTCCAAATCACAGAATGTTAGAGCTAGAAGACACTTTAGAAATTATCCAGACCAAAGATCTGCATCTTAATGATAAAGAAACTGTACCCCCAAATTGCCCATGTTGGGCTGCCTTGGTTCTGAAAACAAAGCATGTACATTTTACATTGAACATCCTCTCAGGTCACAGAATGCCAAGAATGCTGCCGAAACACCAAAAGGGATCAAGAGTGGAAAAGGCTTGAGAAGCCCAGGATTGGATGACCTTTATGGTCCTTTCCATCTATAAATCTAAGATCCTGTGATGATGCCCAACCCTGGTTTTGTAGCATTATATCCAGTCTTGAATACAAATAAGGTTTGGACTTTATTTAGTGGTCACTGAAGAGCCAAGAAAAGTTTGGGATCTTTGTTTTAGGAGGAGTGCATAGTGATGGTATAAAAAGTGAATTTGATGGTGAGACTGAAAGGAAAAGATAAGATAGAAAGCTATTATTCTAGATAAGAAGTAAAGAGTCCCTAAACTAGAATGGTAGCAACAGAAATGTAAAGAAAGGGAAAGATATGAAAGTGTAGTATAGGGGAAAGATCGCTGACTCTGAATTCATAGGACTTGGATTCAAATAATTCCTTTGATGTTTAGTGTACGACCTTAGCAAATCTGTTAACTGAGGGAAGCCTCAGTTTCCTCTTCTGTAAAATTATGGTCTCTTCTAGATCTTTATTGTGTCCTAACTCTGCTTTGTTCTACTTTCATATATTACCTCAGTGTATCACTCTGTATATAGTAACTAATAGATGAAAAAGAAACTGTGAGGAATCAACTAAATTTGTCAAGTATTAAAATGGTCTTGAATTTTCAGAGATTATATAAAAATTCTAGGTTTTGTTTATGCCTTCTTGGTGCTATATTATCTAATTTCTTCAAAGAAATAAAGAATCCCAGTGAATCATCTTATGATAAACCTGGGAATGGAAAGTACAGATACTACTGTTGATTTGTTTCTGAGAATCATTGGAGGAAGAAAAGATAAATAATTATTTAAATATAACTCTGATTTTCAAGCAATGTCTTCATGAGTTGCTGAACATTATTCTATAAGAACGTAGAATTAGAACTGGAAGGAAACTGAGGCCTATTGAGGTTAAATGACTTATCCAAAGTCACACAGAAAGTAAACAACAGAGCCAAGATTTCAACCCAGGTCTCTTGATGCTAAGCTGAAGTTACTTGCTCTAATATAGCCACATATTGTTTGTATTTTCCAAGGATTCATTCTGAAACTATTATCAATGGCTTTCTTCCAATAAAAACTTCATCTAAAATTAAGAAGCAATTATTATGATACCATGGATGACCTAGAAATGGATCTACTCATAGTATCTGTGTTGACCTTTCCAGAGCTATCGATAGTCATGTCCAGTCATGTGGAAATTATGTGCAGCATGTTCAATAATACCCAAGAGTGGCATTAAAAGGATTCTTTCATCCATATTCAGGCATGTGAATGTGAAGGGAGGTTAATTCAGCTGAGTCTTTTGCCCTCATTTTTCTTATTTAAAAAAAAAATAATGTTGAAGTATTTGTAATTTTGACAAACCAAATCAGTTGCCTAGAAACTAAGAACCATTCTAACATCTGTGGGAGATACCACATAATTTTCTTCCAGAATGTTTTGCTACATGGGTTGGGCTAATTCATTTTCCTTCAAAGGTATTGAAACCCTTTTGTTGTTGTTTAGTTTTTTCAATCCTGTCCAGCTCTTTGGCAAAGATACTGAAATGGTTTGTCACTTCCTTCTCCAGCTCATTTTAAAGATAAGGAAACTGAAGCAAACAGGGTTAAGTGGATTTGCCCAGGGTCACACAGTTTGTAAGGACCTGAGGCTAGATTTGAATTCTGGTGGAATAATTGATAATAAAAGATTAATAACAAACAATTGCCACAAACTGTTTTGAACAGACTATTTGAAACTTGTTTCTAGATGAGGAAACTAGTCACTCAATGGAAAAACATTTTAAAAGTCTATTTTCAGTTCTTCACATTGAAAGATAAAGGTGCTTAAGATAATGTATGCAATGGAAATTAAAACCGTGCCCAAATACAATGGATCCTGAAACATCTTATATAGATTGAAATATTCTGATTTTAAATATACAGGTACTTCATCCCATGAAACAGAGAGCAACTTGAATGTCCCTCCCATGGGACACTTCTTGTCTTATATCCTATCCAACTTGTTGGAGGTCTTCTTTGCAGCCTTTTAATATTATGTAGAGTCTAGAGGGGTGTGTAACCCTGCCCATTGGTTTTTGCTCCCTCTTACATGGCTCTGTAGTGACCCTTGATGCTCCCTAGGTATGTGTCCTCTTGGAGAGAATTTACTTTATACAATTCACTTCATCCTAAGTAGACCTCCAGTCAGAACTACACTATTCATACTCCAAACATGCCTGGCATTTTAAATGACAATGGGAAATATGACTGCCCTCCATATTCCCATTTCCCCAATCATACTGTATAATGATGTCTCTGCCTTTCACAGGAAGACAGAAACACTCTGTGTCAATTAGCTTTTATAACCTTTTAGGCTAGGGAATCAAGCTTAATTGAAATGCACCCTGAGAGTTACATCCTGCATGTCCTGTCAGCATTAGAAAGGGTCTGAATGAACTTATTAACCTTCCAAAGAGCCTTGATTATTGAATATGGAGTGGAATATAGCCAAAGGAAAGCCAAATCATGCCCTTGTGGCTCATCTCTGCTTCTCTGGGACGGCTTTGGACAGGGCTAGGGAAGCTTATTATTAAAAAGAATCTTACCTCCAGGAAAAGAGCCAAGTCTGAAGATAGAAGCTGAGTAAATTTCTAGCTGTTGCCTCTCAACAGGCAAGGCTACATTTTTGGGACCAACCAAGATAGATCGACAAAGAGACACTGCATCCTCTGATATGCTTGCTGGACCTTGTTACAGACTCATTTATGTCAGCTCCCTACCAGATAGAATGTATTCTCCTTTATGTTGGGGATAAATTATGTGACAGAAGCTATAGTAAACATGTTCTCAAGTAGGAAAGCTTCCAGACAGCTTTCAAAGCAAAGCAATGACAGTAAAGGTTGTCATAGTCTGGCAGTGAATATAAATGGGAATATGTACATACATTTAATCTCCAGTGACTAGAAAGAATCTCCCTGGTAAATGTTAAAAATCAAATGCTTATGTTGATACCTACTACAAAACATCTCAAAACTTCCTCAGGTTTGGGCTTGTGTCTCCACGGGTAAAGAAAAGCACAATTTAAGTCATTTAGGGAATTACAGCTCCCAAAGCACTTCAACTTTAAATTTAATTGAAGTGAATGCAGATTAACCCCCCACTTACTATTTTTTTAACCCTAAATTTTTCAATTTGATCAGACCTAAGGGTAGATTGTAGCAGGAAGTCCAAATCAATAAGGGAAAAGGTTAATAATTCCATTGGCTAATTACTTTAGCATTTTAAGAAGTGTTCTGTTTTGAAAGGCACTGTCTCATGTCCTTCATTTTTCTCTCCCTCAGTCAACATGTAGAAAGTGCTTGACAATCAAGAAAACAGGAAGACCGCATTCCTCCCTCTGACACACACTAGCTCTCCAGGTCACTTAACTTCTCAAGGTCTAGTTCCTCATCTTAGAAATGGAGATAATAAAGTATTTACCTCCCAGGGTTGTTGTAGGGATCAAAAGAAATGATATATGGAAGTCTTTCCCTATGAATGTCAATTATTGTTGTTATTATTTTAAATTGTTTTACCCAGTCAGATAGAGTATTAGGCTTTGTATCTTCAAGCACCCTAGCACACCCAGGATGGCTGCCAGTACAGGCTCTTTGATCTGCTTTTCTAAAGGAAAGACAGCTTAAAAGAGGTTAATGATCTTACTTCAATTAACAGATAGATAAGTGGAAAGAAGTGAGTTTCCAAGAAAGAATTCAACAGACAGGGCTCCAACTGTCTTAAAAAAGCAATACAACCACCTATATATACCACCAGATCAGAAGACCACCAACATTTGAGTAACTGGGGGGGGAAGGGGCGGGCCTCTTTAAAAACAGCTACTTAGAGTCCTTTCCAGGGAATCAAAAGGTCCTTCTCATGAGTGAGACCCCAAAGTAAAACATCAACTTTCCATTATATATAGTTTTAACTAATAGTCTCAGAGCCAGAAGGCACCACAACCCTCATGACTCAGTGCCTAATTAGCTTAGTACCAAAAGGTGTGAAAGCCTTCCTGCAAACAAACCTTCCTCTAAGCAAGCTCCTCCTTTAGGCAATTTCCTCCCCCAACAGCTCAGTGTGACTCAGCTGTGATTGACCTTTAGAGCTGGGAACATAGCTCCAGTTCCAAGAGAAAAGGGGACACATGTGGTAACACAGGCCTATTAATGGATGGGGAAGATCATATTCCATCAACAGTACACACTTATAGGCAAGAAAATCTGGGCTCAAATCCTGTCTCTGATACTTACTAACCTATTAGTTTTGTCAAGTTCCTTTACCTTTCTGTGCTTCAGACAACTCCCTAGGACCACTAGATCATAGCAGGGTGGAGATCTGCATATCTTGACAGTTGGAGTTCCCTTCCCTGTAGAGCAGTGGTAGCAAATTCAAATGGAAATGGCAGCCACTATTCCATAGTAAGGATCCAGACAGGCCCCATTTTGATTCAGAAAAAAACCCCAACACATTAATATGATGTTCTACAATATTTTCATTTAATATGCTAAATATTTCCCAATTTCATTTTAATCAGTCCCCATCTGGCCCATAAAGAAAACTGTGATGGATGTGCTCTCTATAAGTCAAGTCTTCATGCAAGTGCCAAATTTAGACAGTGGGTTTTTGTTGAATTTTGAGGTGTCAAATTTACTGGGATTTTCTATGCCACATGTTTCCTGCTGCCCAGCAGCATCCTCATGCCTATGTCCAAAGGTCTCTGCTATACAGTATTCCCTGGCATTCCTCCATTTAAATCCTCCATTAGATCAGTAGTCACCCTTAATGTGACCTCTGAGATTTATGTCTTGAGGACAATCATTAATTCTCCTTCCTGCCTTTTTAAGGAGGAATAGATTTAGAAGAAGAAAATCTGGGCTTGAATCCCAGACTATCCCCTTGTTTTCTACTCATATAACCTCAGGCAAACCATTCCACCAAACTATTTTCTTAACATTAAAGTGAGAGTATTCGACTATAGAATCTGGAAGGCCTCTTCCTGCTCCAAATCTGTGATCCACTTTTCCCAGATTTGCTTCGTTCAGACTTAAGAAAACATCATCCCAGGTATTAAAAGGATTGGTCTCTGAGGAATGGAAGACAATGAGGTACTGGATTTTTTTTCTTTGACAGTGATTTTCATCACCATGAGCATCTTGCTCTCAAAGATTCAGATTTTCAATTCAGTTCAATAAATACGTATTAAGCAGGTACTATGTGCCAGACAGATGAGCTAGGTACAATGGATAGAATTCCTGGCCTGGAGTCAGCTAGACATCAGTTCCAATCTGGCCTCAGATACTAGCTGTATGACACTGGGTAAGTCACTTAACCCTGTTTTCCTCAGTTCCCTCATCTATAAAATGATCTGGAGAAAGAAATGGCAAGCTTCTCCAGTATCTTTGTCAAGAAAACCCTAAATGGTATCACAAAGAGTTGGGCATTACTGAAATGACTGAGAAATGAATGTGTAGGCACTCTGCTAAGTGTTTAGGATACAAAACAAAGCAAAAGAGACAGACCCTACCATCAAGGGATTTACAATATAATAGAGGTGGCGACATACAAACATATCTACACACACACACACATATATGTAGATGTGTGTATATATACATGTGTGTATACATACAGTCTTAAGGTATAAGGAGGATGAATAGGAAATAAGCACTGTAATCAAGAGGAGTTAGGGAAGACCTGCTGTAGAAGATGGGATTTGAATTGTGACTTAAAGGAAGGCAGAGGGATCAGTAGTCTGAGCAGAGGAGGGACAGCATTCCAGGCATGGTGGCAGATAGAGAAAACTGACAGAGCTGAGGGATGTTCCTCAGACACCCAGGAGGCCAGTGTTGCTGAATCAAAAGTATGTATTGGGGAGAAGGGTGTAAAAAGACTGGAAAAGTAGATTAGGTTATAAAGGCTTTGAATGCCATCTGAACCTTAGTTTCCCCATCTGTAAAATAGGGAAAATAATAGTATGCATCTCACAGGATTCTTGTGAGGATCAAATAAGATGATAGAAGTAAAATGCTTTGCAAACCTTAAATTATTATAGCAATTCTAACTGTACTTTTTATTAATTCCCTTCTCTCCCTCTCTTCCATTTCCCTTTTCCTCCTTCTTTTTCTTCATCTTATTTTCCTCCTCCTCTATCTGCTATGACAATATGCCACCACTCTAAATACCAGTGAGAATTCAACTTCACCAGAAACAACAGCGGCAACATGTCTGGAACGAAAACTCCCTTGGCAAGGTAGGGCCAGTCCAGCTGGTATACCACAAAGGAGAAGCAGCCGGGCTCTCAAACATATAAACCTTTTAAGTACATGAGCATTTTCCCTTTCATGAAGCATTAGCATTGATTTGCTGACCACAATAGACCACTTGTGAAAGTCATGGCCATCTTAAGTGCTTTAAAGGAGAGGGAAAGACAATCCATGGGCCCACTGGTTTCAACTCCCTGAAGAACAGATCTATTTGTTGCCTTATGAATCCCTCTAATAATATCACAATGCTTTTAGGAAAGATGGAGATGATTTCCCCAACACACATCTCCCCTCTGAGTTAACTTCATTAACTATTAATGAAGGCAAAGAAAGAAGGCTTTTCTTCACTTTGCTAATCACTCTCACTATGCTCAGTAGGAAGCAGGAGGCACAGTTTGCCTTATTTATCTGTCAAGGAGGAAAACACAGACATCTTCAATGTGGATAATAAGCATTATTCTGAAATATGTCCCCTTCACAGAGAAATCTCAGGATAAATGGTTTTTATGTTATATTCAAAGATCAATTTTTATTGTCAGAAAATCTGAACGAGAAGAATAAATAACCAAATAAGGCCCACAATGAGGAAATAATACTCTCTAGAATTATTCTTAGTAATTTTAGAGCCATAGAATGAACAGGGGGAGGTCATGATATGCACACCGTGATGCCACTTGATAATAATAGTAATAATAACGGTAGGCTTTTATAAAATGCTTTAAGGTGTGTGAAGTATTTTACATCCCTTATCCCATGGAGTTCTCATGACAACACTGTGAAGTGAGTACTATTATTATCTCAATTTTACAGGTGAGGAAACTGAGACTTAGAGGAATTGATACTTGTCCAGAATCACATTGTGAGTACCACCTGCAATTCACAGTCCCATATCTTTGATCCGGATGTTCTGGGAAAAAGATGATGTTTTCTCCAGAAGCCAAACCTTCACACAAGTACCAGGACTAGGACAGTGATTTTATCCAGGGTCCTGAATTTTGAGGCAGCCAGATGCAAACTGGAGCTTTGGATCCCACTTCTACTCTGCTGCCCCAGCAGCAAAGTCTCCCATGAAGCAAGAAGATTTCTAGTTGATTAAGAGTGAGGCTGAGATATTAGAACAGGTGAATTAACACCATCCATTAAGTATATTTAAATAGTAAATTGGAGGGTTTGTTCTGAATTTTTCCCAGAGATACCTGGTCTCTACCTCTTAGGAAAGTAGCTGAGAAAACCAATAGTTTGAAACTAGTTAAAACTGTGCTCTCCTTTAAGGAAGAAACCTTTCTTTCCAAAATGAAACTTTAACCACTGATGGTATCTTGCTTCTAATCTTTTAAATAAGTCATTATTTACATCCCACTTTAAAAAAAGTTTTAACTTACCCAAATCCAATATTATTATGTTTTTGAAATAAACTGCCAGAATAATGATTAGGTGAAAATGAGGCTATAAAAATGGAGTCTAAAAGCTCTCTCTGAGAAAAGCATTATAAAAAGTATGATAAGAAAATTGATCTAGGAGAAGGCTTAGGTCATTTCTATATGCAAATACCACATTAAGTGTGTAACACTGCTGTCAGAGTATCTTCCAGGGACATATTAAGACACAGTTACAGTTTGAGAGAAGATTATATGCATACCCATGACTCTTGATCTCACCAAGAAATCAGTGGGCATTTATTAAGCCCCTAATATGCACCAGACACTGTGCGCTAAACACTGGGGACAGAAAGAAAGGCAAAAATAATCCCTTCAACAAAGAGTTCATATTCTAACCTGGTAGACAGCATGCAAACACCTATGAACAGACAAGCTACATGCAAGGTAAATTAATGCTAGCACTAGCAGTGAGAGGGTCAGTAAAAAGCTTCTTATAGAGAGCAGGATTTTAACTGAGACTTGAAGGAATCCTGGGAAACCATGAGACAAAGACAGAGAGGAAGAACAAGCAATGAAAATGAGATTAGAAGATCTTTCATGTTTAAGGAACAACAAGGAAACTGCCTGCCCAGAAAAACCCTGGGAATATCAGTGTCTGGTTCATTTTCATCTCCAAAAACGTAGTCCTCAGCCCCACCTGAAAAAACTCTAACAATACATTCAATATAGGTTTTGTTAGTCTCACTAAAAATGAACCCTCTTCCACCAGGAACATTCCACTCCTTTCTGGAAGGCATCAACCCTGACTTAGGACCTATTCAATACAACTAAGGGTATAGGCACGCTGCTTGAAGTCTATGACTTAATGCTACATCAATCAGGGGGCCCCAGATCTGCCTCTCCCTACTGCTCCTCAGTGCACATGTTTCTGAGCTACACGGTCTTTCTATTATTGACAAGGGCAAGGTCTATGACTTGCTCCTTCATGCCATGATTTTGTAACTGTCTCAGGCTTTCCATCATGTGTCAATTCCTCAATGCACATGATTCCCCTAGGGGCCACATGAATGCACAGCAGCTTCCCAAGTCTCATGTAACAAATCAATGTCTGCTTCTTCTTCATGGTTTATATGCTGACTCTTTTGTCTGGGCAGAGTTTTGGGAGTTGCTGGTAAATGAAGGGAGAGAGGTTTGACCAAACCAATCTAGAGATAACACAGAACCAGAGATGATATAGAAAGATCATTTCTTCAGCTTTTGAAATGATAAGCCAGGGGCAGCTAGGTTGCACAGTGAATAGAGCACTGGCCCTGAAGTCAGGAGGACCTGAGCTCAAATTTGGCCTCAGACACTTGACACTCAACTAGCTGTGTGACTTGGGCAAGTCATTTAACCCCAATTGCTTTGCCTTCCCCCCTCAACAAAAAAAGAAAATGATAAGCCAAGCTGAGTATGAGTATTTCCATTTTGACCTATACAATGTTATTTACAAATAGTGTGAGTGCATAGAATATTGTTTAATGTAATTGAATCTGGATATCTACTGTGTGCTAGGTACTATGGGTACAAAAAACTTTGCTTCGATCTTACAGCATTGCCACATTCTAACTTGAGTCTTAGCTTTTGGTGACTGTATTTTATCTTCCCCACTACACATGTTTCATTCATGCATGGACAGAGCTAATTCTTCCATATATTCTACCATCACATATAACGTGGTGCCTTATGTATAGTAGGATTTTAGCAAATATTTGTTGGATAAATGGTAAATGAATTCATAAACAAGACAGAGACCATGCTTGATAGAAATTCTAATGGGTAAATCGAAGTTATAGTGAGAACCAGCTGAAGTGGTGTTATCGATACATGGGCAGAAATACAGTAGAAAGTAAGCTGCTAGAGGGCAGGCATTTTTCTTTTTCTCTCTTGTGTCTTCATTTGTGTCTACTGGGTTCTTAAGGTTATTACACTCACCTTAGCCTAATGAGCTAAGACTGCTATTATACTCATTTACATATAATTTCTAATCATTATAGACAAGTAGGTGGCACTGTGGATAGAACGATGAATTTAGAGTCAAAAAAGAATTGAGTACAAATCCTTCTTCAGAGACTTGCTAGCTAGATGACCTAGGCAAGCCACTTAACCTATCTCAGTCTTGGTTTCTTCATCTAGAAGATGGGGATAGTCCATAACTTACAGGACTCTTGTGAGGGTCAAACGAGATCACTTATAAAACCTAAATCACTTTACAAATTCTAGTTAACAACAATAATCATAACATAAGCTATGACAATACAGGGGTACAATTGGATAGATTCTTATTAATTAGTAAAATCTCCACCTCTCTCATTAATCAATTCTTTCAGTCCCACCCCAGTTTATTAAATATTACATATTTAGTAAACTGGAGAAGTTCTTTTTTTTTCATAAGCAGTTGGTTAAATCTATCTCTTTATCAAAACCATTAATTCCCTATGATTAAGTCTCTAGCTATTGTTTGTATAATAACTATTAAGTTTATGTAATACACAGTAATTGTATAATAATAAAGCAAAAATATAAATAATTATTTACACTATTTCAGCTGTAATAAAGATCACAGCCAGAGTCGTCTCTAACCATCACTTTAACTGCTTACTTCTCCTTATTTCTGTAATAGAGATCTGCCATTCAGCTTTCTCAGATAGTAGTCATCAAAGTCTTTCAAGAATTCTCTGTTCAATATTTCTTTGTAAGATAGAAATAAAAAACTTCTCTCAGCAAAGACAGTCACTCCATCATCTTTCTCTCTCTACCTCACTCCGTCTCTCCTTAACAATGAGCTTAAACTCTTCTGAACAGTCAAATTGCCATTTTCTCCAGATTCCATTGCTCCTTAAAGATATAGTAACAGCAAATATAAACTCTATGGTGAATGTCTTTGAAACTGGCATTATTACATTTTTATGAAAAAGATGGTTGACTTGTTTTTCTAATCCTTTCTGCCAGTCATTTAATTTTACCAGGCTGCTTAATCCATTTACACATAAGGTTATTATTATGAAATATATGGATTTTTTTGTCAGATTTGTTTCTCTTCCATTGATTTTTTATATGCTCCTCCTCTTTAAGCTACTACTATGCTCTGGCAGGGAATTATAGAATTTTTATATTCCCAGCATCTGGCACAGTTCAAGATGCTTATAGTTTGTTCATTTGAATTAAATAGCCTCACCTGTTTTCCCCTTTATTTTTGTTAGTTACTTGTACTGAACTCTCAATTGCTACAAATTTAAATGAAATGATATTTTCTAAAGTGGTATCTTTTGTGTAGGCCAACTCATGAGGGTATTGTTTATGGTAAAAAAAATTGTTTTCAGTTATTTGTTTGAGTCATTGTTTTTTGCTTTTAAACACCAACCTGCTTCCTGGAGCGATTTCCCTACAAGTTTATGCTACGTAAAGAAGTCATTTAGTAGAGCACAAATATTTACAAACAGCAGGGAGAAGAGTGAATTGCAGTTTGCAAACAGTGACCTTTAACCAGGTCCATGAACTGAAACCTTATCACAGTAACAAAAATGACATCCCAGAACTGGCAATAAAGAATTGTTTTTGAAGAAAAAGAACGTGCAAGAAGGTAAAAAATATAAACTGATTCATAGTTCACACCATAGAACAAATTAGATCCAAGAGAAAATTACAGGACTATGCTATGTGCTAGGGATAGAAAGACATAAATGAAACATTTACTACCCTCAAAGTGCTTACGTTCTGTCAGGAGAGACAGTAGATAGATAGAAAGAAAGAAAGAAAGAAAGAAAGAAAGAAAGAAAGAAAGAAAGAAAGAAAGAAAGAAAGAAAGAAAGAAAGAAAAAGAAAGAAAGAAAGATAGAATATACAAACCGATATATTTTTATTGTTCAGTCATTTTCAATCATGTCTAATTCTTTATGACTCCATTTGGGATTTTCTTGGCAAAGATACTGGAGTGGTTTACCCTTTCCTTCTCCAACTTATTTTACAAATGAGGAAACTGATGTAAATGTGGTTAAGTGACTAGCCCAGGGTCACACAACTAGTTGTGTCTGAGGCCAGATTTGAGCAAAGGAAGTTGAGTCTTCCTGACTCCAAGCCCAGCGCTCTATCCATTTTAACACCTAGCTTCCCATATAGATGGCTAGAGATAGACAAATATAGATGTAAATATAAAGAGTTATATATACACTTGTATCAGGGCAGGGACATACAATTTTTGTATTCTGTGTTTAACACAGTGTTTTTCTACCTATTGACTGACCAATCTATCTATCTATCTATCTATCTATCTATCTATCTATCTATCTATCTGTCTGTCTGTATGTCTATCTGGATTTAGAAGTAAGATGTATATATGTAAAATATTTTAGATACCTTCAAGTGCTATAAAAATTTTAGTTATTATTGTAGTTGTCCTTGATTTTGACCAGACTTGTGATTTCAGCAGTATGGAGAACTGTTGATAAACCTAGACTTTTTAGGTCCAGAAATCTTTCTAGATGTCCTTTCTTGGTGATAGATTCCCACATTCCTTAGAGTTTTAGACAATAGCTGGGGGGTTCTAAGGAGTTAAATGTTAGGCTCAGGATAACACAGCTCAGGGTCAGTCAGTATGTGTCAGAGATGGGATTAGAACCCAGGTGTACTTGACTCTGAAGTCAGCTGTTGATTCACTTTGTCACACTGCTCTGACAAGGATGTCCTATGATGTGCCAGATTAGTTGGAACAGATCCTCACTCCCTGGCAGTTTGCAGAGAACAGTGTACAGAAGAAAGGGAAATTTTGGTGGGTGGAAGATGGATAGAAGAAAAGTTTTAGAGCAGATGGTGCTAGGGTATTGCAAGGGACAGAGAGATACAGAAATGGGAGTAAGAGGCATTGAAGATGTTTCACCCACTTGATAAATTTGTTTAGGGCAAGACCTAATCTACAATGATGTATTTAAATTGACTCATAGCATTAATGCAAGCAGCTCTAGCTTCTTAAACAAAGGTTTTGTAAACATTCTAAGTATTTAGTCCTAACCATATTACAGCTTAGGCAAATCACTAAATAGGTAGGATTTAGTAAAAACTGAAGAGAGGAAGAAAGGATGTGAGTGGACAGAGCTAGCAGAAAAACAACAACATGAAATCACACAACAAATGGAATTCAGGTTGTGGCCTAGCTCCATCCTAATAATTATTTTTGAGAATCTTATCTTGGTTCTAATCTTGGTTCAACTACCAGCTAATTATGTGAGCTCAGTTCACATCTGGGTCTCAATTTCCTTACTTGCATAATGAAGGATTTGGACTGGAGAATCCCTGAAATTCCTTCTAGCCGCCCCCCATCATGATATGCCTCCCCCATAAGATAGAATTACTGAAGACTCATTAAATGATAGAACATTGGGTCTAGAAAGGATTTTAGCCATGTTAGGGCAAAACTGCCATTTCACTAATCAGCATGTACTTAATTACATACGTATTTGAATGAATGAAAAAGCCTTCATTAAACATTTACTATGTACCAAGCTCTATGCTAAGTGCTAGGGATACAACCAAAACATGAAACCAGTACCTGCTCCTGAGTTCGTACTCTAATTGATAGATTCTATTCCTTAATACCCATTGCATCTTATCATGTGACTTTTCATTCTGAAAACAAGGAGGGTGAACAGGGTGAGACCAAAGACAGTGGGAGTTTAGAAAAAAAATATTTTAAAAGCATAAGATTTTGATGACATAAAGTATCATGCTCCTTTAGAGCCATAGTGATATATCATCCCAAAAGTTCTAGAGGGCTCTGCCTTCCTCCCTCCAAGAATCTTATGAATATTTTGTATTTACTTATCCATGCTGGTTGTTCCCTCAATAGAATGTAAGCTCCTTCAATAGAGAGCTGTTTCCTTTTTTCTTTGTAACTCCAGCACCTAGCAGGATGTCTTGAATGTTTTATTGTTGTTCTTCAATCATTTTAAAGTAATGTCCAACTCTTTGGCACTTAATTTGGGTTTTCTTGGCAGAGATACTGTAGTGGTTTGCCATTTCCTTCACCAGTTCATTTTACAGATGAGGAAACTGAGGTAAACAAGGTTAAGTGACTTGCCTAGAGTCACACAACTAATAATTATCTGAGGCTGAATTTGAACTCATGAAGAAGAGTTTTCCTGACTCCAAGCCTGGCACTCTATCCACTCTGCCATTTGGCCATTTGGCACTTTGGAGAGGCTTAATAAGTTGAATTATATTAAAAAGGATTACTTCTTTGAATACTTAGGTTTTAACTACATTCTAATTGAAACATACACATTAAAAAATCATCTAAGGTATGTGATGATTGATTCATTTTAAGGAAATGTTGAAATTAATTCTCTGGCATGTTGATTAGAAGGTCACTCCTAATGACTATTTCAGTTCATCTCTATATAGATGTAGAAATTAATATTCAATTTTATCCTATAATTTAGGGGGGGGGGGATATTATTAAAGACCATCACATGCTATGCTGTAGTGAAAGCACACTACTCTAGAGTCAAAAGATCTAGGTTTAAATGACAGCTTTGAGGCTAAAGAATTAACAGTTTAATCTTAGGGCATTACTTAATCTAACTGGGCCATAGTTTTTTAATCTGTAAAATGAGTTGGTTTGACCAGATATCTTCTGGGGTCCCTCCCTGCTAAGATATATGATCCAAAGGCCTGAAATTCCATTTATTATATTTTAAAGTCCTCTACATGTGGAACCCACTGACATTCTACACACTTTTGATTTATGCAGCAATGTCCAAACAAAGGATGCTATTGGAACACAGAGGTTTTTATCAAAACAATTTCAGCATGTCTGACCCTCTTTGGTTTCATCTGCCCAATTCCTAGCAGTGTTAGAGGGATGAGCCATGAGCTACTGGGGAGAAACATGTCCTCATAAATTTCAAAGAATTGGAATTATTTGAGATACATACAGTTAAGTTATAAAGACAGCAGGAGGCTCAGAAAAAAAAGTGATAGGCTTTTCAAAATATAAAAATAGTAGGCTATTTATACATTTCTGTATCACGGTAATAAGAAGTGCATGTAGCCAGGAAGGAAAAAAATGCAAATTAATGGTAGAATCTGAATTGAATTTTCTCTTAAATGTAATAGAATGAATTTTACTGTTCATGAAAAACAGACCACAAATTCTAGCAACTGAACCAATTAGTTACTTATTCATAATTTATTCTCCTTGGTGCTAGACACATGGTGCCCATAGAGCAGAGGAAGGACAAGTTCATAGTGGTGCCAGAGACCCTATAATTAAATTGAAGTTTAAAATATGAAATCTATTCTTGCTGAGCTCACAGGGAGGCTGATAAAAATAACTCCTCCCACCTTTCAGAAAGGATTTGCATAAGCCAAGATACAGGAAATGAAATTAATCTATCCAGCAGCTACTATAAACAGTGCTATTCCTGCCTCTAGATATGACTTAAACATGGGTAATTTGACCTTGAACAAATTGACCACTGGGGGAAAAGAGCAACGTCAAACTGTCATAAATGGAGAGGCCACGACTGAAGTTTGTTTTTTTGTTTTTTTTAGTATGTGAATTCCAGTACCAAGTATGTAAAATGATAGAGTTGGAAGAAAACATCTGTAAGATCCCTTCTAGATATAACGTGCTATGAGTCAGTCAATCCAGTTCTGACTTTCTTGGCTCTGTATTGCTAATGGGTTGTTAACCTTGACTGAATATATCATGGTGCTAATAAGGTTAATGCCACAGGGGTGAAGCTTTATTGGGCCAATTACTGTATATTTTATAATATAATAACTCATGCTCACATTAGACATCACAGATGACTTATCTTGCAATAATCCTCAGAGACAAGTGGTGTGAGTATTATGGTCAGCTTCTTCAATTAGTTTACCTCTTCCTTGTGCTTATCTATTCCTTTCAGTGATGCACATTACAATTCATCCATGCTTACTGACCCCATGTGACTCTTGCCAATCAACAAACAAGCTTTTATTAAGCACTTATTATGTGCCAGGTGCTATATTAGGTAACCAAGATTAAAAAACAAAGAATAAAACAATTCCTACTTGCAATGAGCTGACATTCTAGTGGGGGAAAATATGTATACAAATACATACAACATAAATATGAAGTGAATAAATGTAACTATATACAGATAGTTTAGAAGGGAAGGAACTAGGCATTGTGGTTTTTGGGGGGAGAGGGAATAAGTAAAGGCTCCATATACAAGATGGTGATTTAGATGCCATAAATTTGCCTCCAGCGGTCCACCCAACTAAATGAGGCCCTTCCTTGTTTTCTCTTGATATAATGAAAATATTATTCGAACGTAGCTTGGGCTGTCCATAAGTTAGCCCTTGTTCTCACCAAGTGACCAGTTCATCTTTTTTTTTGGTTGTTTGTTTTTCTTGGAGGGGGAAGGTAGGGCAATTGGGGTTAAGAGACTTGCCCAAGGTCACATGGCTAGTTTTGTGTTAAGTGTCTGAGGCCAGCTTTGAACTCAGGTCCCCCTGACTCCAGGGCCAGTGCTCTATTCACTTCGCCACTTAACTGCCTCGAGTTCATCTTTTTCAATCATATTCTCATTTCAAAGATGAAGAGGCAGACTCAGAGAGATGAAGTAATTTGCCCCCAATTATGTACAGGCATATGTTGGAGATATTGTGAACTTATTTACAGATCACCACAATAAAGTGAATCAAACATATTTTTTGCTTTCCAGTACATATAAAATGTATGTTTATATTAATATAATTATATTTTATATAATATATAATATAACTACATATTATATATTATATAAAATTATATATTATATATGTAATATAATTATACTGTATATAATATATATAATATACTGTAATATAATTTACATTATACTACAATACTTTATACATTATACCACCCTCCCCACATGACTTGGTTATTATAGATCTTTGACTGTTGGTTTGTTGGTCTATGTCTTGTGCAGTGGAGGTTGACCCCAAACAACATACTGGATGAAGTATATAAATTCCTTTTTCTATAGGCACTATTGCCACCTGTGTGAAGTGGAGAAAAAGCTTAGGGACCAAAATACAAAATCTCAAAGATGAACACACACTACAGTCCAAGTCCTTTAGATCATGACCAGATGACAAGCTCTTAAAATGAATCATTCCCAAAGTAGAATGGGCTGCCTCTGAAGCTTGGGGGGAGAGAGCATTCTCATTGGATGCCTTTGAGAGGAGACAGAATAACCTTTAGTTGGGATCTTTAAAAGGGGGTTCAGTTGTGGGTGAGATTATGATTCTCTAGATTCTGACTCTAGTCACCCTGATCAGCTCTGGAGGGACTTCAGCTTTTTTCTCCATTTTAAGCAGTAGCTGTAAATATTGTTGCGAATTTTTTGAATCATTTTCACCAGATACTTGAACATCTAAGTGGGAAATAATGGTTTGTCTTTTAAAAATATTCATACCTTAATTTGAAAATACTTAAGTGCTAAAAAAAAAGTGCTAACTATCATCTGAGTCTTTAGTGGGTCATAATCTTTTTGCCAATAGAGGATTTTGCCTTGGTATCGATGGCTGCTGATTGATCAGGGCGGTGATTGCTGAAGGCTGGGGAAGCTTGTTTCAATTTCTTAAAATAAGACAACAATGAAGTTTGCCACATCCATTTACTCTTCCTTTCATTTGAATACTTAGAGGCCTTTGTAGGATTATTAATTGACCTAATTTCAATATTGTTGTTATCTCATGGAATAGGAAGTCTGAGGAGTGGGAGAGGGACAGAGATGGGAAATGGCTGGTAGTTTGAGCAGTCAGAACACATACAACATTTATCAATTAAATTTTATGTCTTATATGAATATAGTTCATGGCACCCTAAAACAATGATAATAGTAGTATCAAAGATCACTGATTATAAATCACCAAAACAGATATAATAATAATGAAAAAATCTGAAATATTGAATTACCAAAATGTAACACAGAGACATGAAGTATGTGCAGTTGAAAAAATGGCACCTATAAATAAAAAAAAAATTTTTTAAAGAAAAAATGGTGCCTATAGACTTGTTCAATTATCAGTTTAGAAAAAAAATGCAGTATTTATAAAGCGCAGTGAAGTGAAATGCAATAAAATGAAGTATACCTATAGTTGTTGAATAGAAGAGCCTGCACTCCAATGCAGGTCTTCAGATTCCAAATCCAGTGCTTTCCCCACTCTGTCATATTGCTTTTTCCTCTGTTTCCTCATTCCCATCACCCATTTTGGATGGAAGGGAAGGATGAAGAAAAATACTTGGCTCATACCAGGAGACTTTCATACCTTATATTAGAAGACTTTCTAGATCCCGCCAGTTATTAAGGCTCTTTCTCTCCTCAAATAGTATTGCCATATTGCTAAGAAGACCTCAGTTTAATTTTTGTCTCTGAAATACATTGGTTATGGGATCCTAGTCACATCAGAGATCTGGGCAACTGTCTGAGATTATAAGTTATAAAACAAGTGCTGACTTGAATTGGTAAAGGGAGTCTTATCATCCAGAAGTACCCTACATAAACAAGTCTAGTCCTTAACCTCTATATTTCCATTTACATGTTTCCTCTCTCCCTCTTTGAGGTGATGGGTTATTTTTCATTTTGTGCATCTCCAAAGCCTAGCATGGTGCTTTGTTCACAGCACACCCTTAATAAATGCTATTATATTTGTGTCTTGGATTTTCCAGATAATTCTCTTCCCCTAACATGCACACTCTTTCTCCTCTTCCTTAAAAAAGAACATGGTTGCCAACAAAACATTCAAAGAGTTTCACAAGTAGAGATAAAATTATATGGACAAGAGTAATAACAAGTGATCTAATTTCTGGATAACTATTTATTCCCATTTTTCATTTGCTTCTCTCCCTTAACTGGAATTTGTTTATTTTCATCCCTGAAGACAAAGAGTTAAGTGTGGAGCTTTAAGGATAAATAGCTACTTACCACTGGATTGGATCAAGAAGGGAAGAAAAGAGCAGAGGATGCTGACATTTATTCCTCAACTCCTATCTAGATGTCCTTCTGTCCCCTGTCCTTTTGTATTTCCCTACTACCTTCCTCTACCTTAGAATATGAGATCACTAGCCTCAAGAGCGGTAAACTTGAATTTGGGTGAAGTGATGAGTGCCATGTGCTACTAAAATGGCTTAGCAGGGGGTGGGGAACTGTGGCCTCGAGGCCATTTATGTCCCTCTAGGTCCTCAAGTTCGGATTTAGGGTTACACTTGAGGGCCTTGAGGGTCATATGCAGTCTCAAGGCCATAGGTTCCCCACCTCTGGGACAGAACACATGGGAAATGGTGCCTTTGGGCAGTTGCTTCAGGTATCAATGTTCATTATTGGAGGCAAAGAGAAGCTGGGGAATAAGACATTGCTACAGAGCCGTCATGATAGTAGGAAAACTGGGACTTTGCCCTAAGTCACAGAAATTTAGAAGGTACATATAGCACTGGTATTTATTATAGCCTAGAAACTAATGAACTTAGTACCTTGCTAGTCAGAATAATTAAAATAGGAACTTACCAGAGAGTAATTGGTATTTGGTAATTTTCTCTCTCTTTTTGCTGCTAGTTACAGCTTTGCACCAGAGCCTTGGCCAATGGCCATGATAACTTCTAACCCTTGTTTCTTTGGGATAGAGGAGCTCAAGTTCCAAAACTTGGAGGAAACCCCTAGATATTTTTTTCCAAACACAGAAAAGACCACTTCTGCATTCTACTGCCCTTCATCACTTTTGTGTCTCATAAACTTTCACAGAATCCCCATAACAATTCTTTGCTTAAATCAATGCTTTTCTTCAGCAACTTCAAAAACAATCAGCATTTAGCAGGCACTTGCCTACTGTGTTCCAGACATAGGCAATAAAAAGATAAAAAAAAGAACACTTAACAGTTCATGTTTTCAAGGAATTTACATTCTCTTTGGTAAGGCCCATGAATAAATAAGTACAAGGTGTAGAGGAAGTAAACACAAAGTCATTTCCAGGATCTGAGGCCACCAGTAACTTGGGGTTGGGAGCAGGGACCACAGTTGGCCTCATGTAGGAAAGAGGACTTAAGCTGAGCCTTTAAGAAAGTTATGGAGTTGGGGTGGCTAGGTTGTGCAGTGAATAGAGCACTGGCTCTGTAGTCAGGAGGTCCTGAGTTCAAATCCAGCCTCAGACACTTAACACAAAAAACTAGCCATGTGACCTTGGGCAAGTGACTTAACACCAATTGTCCTGCCTTCCCCCTCCAAAAAGAAAAAAAAAAAAAGCTAGGGATTTTGGTCAAAGATGGAAGTGAAGAAACAATGAACTCCAGGAATGGTAGACATCCTGGGCAAAGATCTGGAGGCTGGAGAGTTTGAGCAAAGATAATATGGATGACAGCCAAGTGCTGCAAATATGGAAAAGTAAGCCAGAGTCAGATTATGACAAGCTTTAAGTGTCAGAAAAGATTCTATTTTATCTTGGCTGGGGTTTTTAACCTGGGGCCTAGAAATTTATTTCTTAAATCATATATATATATGAACATTATTCAGAGAAAGGGTACATTGGTTTCACCAAACTGCCTTAGAGTTCCATGACACATGCAAAAAAAAAAAAAGTTGAGGACCCTAGCTTAGAGACAAAAGAGAGCTTTTGGAGCTTTCTGAGAGAGATAAATAAAAGAATAAAAGCTAAAGTTAGTATAGCACTTTAAGGTTTACAAAGGGCCCTACAAATTATTGTCTCCATCTATACTCACAATAGCCTTGGGATATAAGAATTGATAAATCTTCATTAAACGTATGAAGAAACTAAGGCACAGAGAAGTTAAGTGAATGGGGCCAGGGGTCACACAGTAAGTGTCAGAGGCCTGATTTGAATTCAGGTCTTTCTCACTGCAAGCCCAGCACTCTATCCACTTAAATACTCAAACCAGGGTTTTAGAACAATCAGTTTGGCAGTTGTCCTATAGAAGAGAGATGTTAGATTAGATTCTGATTTACTTTGCCAATAAGACTGATGGGTAACTCTGGGTGAATCATCATTCTTTAATAATAACAATAATAATAATAATAAGAATAATAATAATAGGATATGTTAAAGGGGGTTGCCACAGCTCAGGGCCTATTAAAGTTTTTATTCTTCTTTCTTACCTTCCCATTGTAGATTGACTATATTAGGAACAAAAGGGGGTGGAGCCAAGATGGCGGATTAGAAACAACACTTCCCTGGCACTCCTGCCCACACCACTATCAAAACATAGAAAAGGGGACTCTGAACAAACTCCAGAACTCCAGAACCCACAAAATAGCACAGAGAAGCTAACCTCCAGCTGAGGACAGCCCAGCAACCTGGCAGGGAATGGCTAGCACAGCACTCTGGAAGCTGAGCCCAGGACCATGTGAGTCAGAGGTTTTAGCCCCAGGGCAGCCAGACCAGCAGCCTGCTGAAAGGACTCCAGAATACCAGCAGCTGTGGCGTTTCAAGAATTACCAACACATACATGCTTATGACAAAGTGAAAGGTCAGTGTAGTATGGACTTTGGGACTGGTTGGGAGAGAGCATTGGCCTCTTTCCCCGGGGATGAGAAGCTGCTGAGTAGATTCGCAGCCACCATGTTGCAGCTTCAGTTCCAGGTCTGTGGATTGTAGAGGGACCAGCAATCAGTCTTGGGTGTGTGTGTGGGGATTTTTCTTCCTTTAACCTTCTTGGATCTGGATTGTGGTCTGGGGTGGAGGTCTTGGGGTGTGTGACCAGCTTGCCAGAGTGTGTGGGGGCTTCAGAGAAGGTACCCAAATAATACCTCCTGTAGCTGAGAAAATGCCAGTGTTTAGGATGGAAGCTCCCCTGGCTGGTAGCAGAGTCCTACTGTGGAAACAAGTCCAAAAGTCAAGTGATTGAGTGGCAACATGCCTAGGCAAAGGAAACAAAATAAACAGAAAAATGCAACATTTGACTCCTATTTGGGGGGCAAAGAGGACCAAAGCATGGAACAGGAGGAGGACTGGGAGGTCAGAACTCCTGCACCAAAAGCCCCAAATGAAAATACAAGCCGGTTACAGGCCATAGAGGACCTTAAGAAGGATTTTAAAAACCAAATAAGAGAAGTGGAGGAAAAATTGGGAAGAGAAATGAGAAAGATGCAAGAAAAGTATGAAAAGAGAGTCAACTGCCTGACTGAGGAAAATAACACCTTAAAAATAGAGTAACTCAAATGGTAAAAGAGGCTTCAAAAGGCAATGAGGAGAAGAATGCCTTAAAAAGCCAAATTTGCCAGATGGAAAAAGGATCTCAAAAGTTCGCTGAGGAGAATCATTCCTTCAGAATTAGACTGGAGCAAATGGAAGCTAGTGACTTTATGAGAAATCAAGATGCTGTCAAGCAGATCCAAGCAAATGAAAGAATAGAAGGCAATGTGAAATATCTCATGGGAAAAACCACTGACCTGGAAAATAGATCTAATTTAAAAATTATTAGGAACAAAAAAATAAAATTATGTAAAATAATATGGATAATATTTTTTTCTTCCCAACTCATGCTAATTGCCAAAGCTAATGATTCATTTTCCATGCTTATTCCCATATCCTGTATGTAAGGAGCCTTAAGTCATTTGAATAACCCTTCCTGATTGGGGTCGGAGTGACTTGTAGGTCTAGGTAGATAATTGAAGTAGAAATTGGAGGAGTTCTATGACATGTCTAGACTAAAGGATTGGCATAGATAAAGATTATGACCTGGGAGCTAGAGAATTGTTACCCATTCTAGAAATTCATGCTGTGAAGTGAAAGCTGGATAAATGTAATAGTAGTCTGGGAAGTCAGTAAACCATTCAGAAGAGTGGAGTCTCAAGGCAGAAGTTTCTCCAGTGGGATGTGCAGTATGGGGTAGAGAGGAAAGAAAAAGGCAGGCATCACAGACAGGGTTGGAGGCCCTGAACAAGTTTACTCATCTATCTTCTGCTTCATGTGGGACTCACCTCCCCAGTCAATCACCATTCTGAATCAGCTAAGTTGATGCAGTAGTTGAGATAATACAACTTTGCCCTAGGATCAATATCCCTAATGTCTTCTTTTTCATCAATAGCTCAACAACAATAAAGAAAGTACTTTCTCCAAATTCTAGGGCTATCACTTATTCGCTTTTTTTCTTAAGACCCTTTCTTTTATTTATTCCTAAGCACAGTCTATCTAATATGCTGAACCCAGGATTGGGTGTTGTTGTTTTAAATATCTTCAGAGACTTAGGGCTAGTAGGAAACTCAGAAGTCATCTAGTTCGGGCAGAGCCAAGATGGCGGAGTAGAAACAGCTCATCCAAGCCACTCTGCACCCCGATTACCTCCAAACTATGTAAAAGGGGACTCTGAACAACTTCTGGAGCCCCGGCACCCACAGAACGACACAGAGAAGCTAACCTCCGGTTGAGGGCAGCCCTGCAGGAAGGACCAGCACAGCTCTCTGGGAGCCAGCAGCGCAGTGCACAGAGTGCGGGGAGACAAGCCCAGGTCTGCCTGAGTTGAGGTTTTAGCCCCAGGGTGGCCAGGCCAGCAGCCAGCTGGAGGGACCCCAGAACACCAGCAGCTGTGGTGATTCCAGAATTATCAACATAGACATGCCTAGGACAGAGTGAGAGGTTAGTGCCCTATGGACTTTGGGACCAGTACTTGGGGAACGCGTTGGCTTCCTCCCCTGGGGGCTAGAAGCCCCTGAGGAGACACGCCATTTTGTAGTTTTCAGAGGCAGCTCCAGCTCCTGGGCTGCGAACGATAGGGAGATCCAGCTATCAGTCTTGCTGGGCAATCACTCTTGCTTTAACCTCCCTGGATCTTGATTGTGATCTGGGGTGGAGGTCGTGGGTGAGTTTCCAGCTTGCTAGAAAAGGAAGTTGCCCCACAACATGTTTGGGATGAAAATTCCCCTATCTGGCGGCAAAGCCTTTGGGCAACAAGCCCAAAAGTCAAGTAATTAAGCGGCAACCTGCCAAGGCAAAGGAAACAAATTAAACAGAAAAATGCAACCCTAGACTCCTACTTTGGGGGCAAAGAGGGTCGAAGCATAGAGTGGGTAGAGGACCGTGAGGTCAGAAGTCCTGCTCCAAAAGTCCCAGGGGAAAACATGAGTAGGTTGCAGGCCATAGAGGACCTTAAGAAGGACTTTAAAAGTCAAATAAGAGAAGTGGGGGAAAATTGGGAAGAGAAATAAGAAGAATACAGGAAAAGTATGAAATGAGGGTCAACAGCCTGACTGAGGAAAACAACACCTTAAAAAATAGACTGACTCAAATGGCAAAGGAGGCCCAAAAGGGCAATGAGGAGAAGAATGCCTTAAAAAGCTGAATTTGCCAGATGGAAAAAGAATCTCAAAAGTTCACTGAGGAGATTCATTCCTTCAGAGTTAGACTGGAGCAAATGGAAACTAATGACTTTATGAGAAATCAAGATGCTGTTAAGCTGATCCAAACAAATGAAAGAATAGAAGGCAATGTGAAATATCTCATGGGAAAAACCACTGACCTGGAAAATAGATCCAGAAGAGATAATTTAAAAATTATTGGACTACCTGAAAGCCATGATCAAAGAAAGAACCTAGAAACCACCCTGCAAGAAATTCTCAAGGAAAATTGCCCTGATATTTTAGATCCAGAGGGCAAAATAGAGGCTGAAAGAATCCACTGATCACCTCCTGAAAAAGATCCCAAAAAGAAAACTCCCAGGAATATTATAGCCAGGTTCCAGAATCCCCAAATCAAGGAGAAAATACTACAAGCAGCCAGGAAGAAACAATTTCAATATTGTGGAAACACAATCAGAATAGCCCAGGACCTGGCAGCTTCTACACTGAGGGATTGAAGGGCATGGAATATGATATTCCAGAGGGCAAAGGAGCTGGGAATGAACCCAAGGGTCACCTACCCAGCAAAACTGAGTATTTTGTTTCAGGGGAAAATATGGTCATTCAATGGAATAAAGGACTTTCAAGCATTCTTGAGGAAAAAACCAGAATTGAATAGAAAATTTGACATCCAGACACAAGAAGCAAGAGATGCCTGAGAAGGTAATCAGGGAAAAGAAATCAAAAGGAAATTATCAAAGTTGAACTGTTTACATTCCTATATGGAAAAACAATACCTGTGAGTAATGAAATCTTTCTCACTATGAAAATAATGGAAGGAGGGTATGTGGTCATATGAATACATATGTGAATGTGTGTGTATATGGTTATGGTTATATATGGAAAGAGGGCATAGATTGAAGTTGTTGGGAAGGGAGGATACTCAAGGGGTGAAATTATGAGGTGAGAGAGGAAAGTGTCAAGAGGAGATGGGGAGAGACTGGGTAGGGTAAACTATCTCATGTAAAAGAAGCAAGGGGAAGTGGTTGCAAAGGAGGGGAAGAATAGGAAGGCAAAAAGGCAAAACCACATTCTCATTGAATTTGGTTCAGGGAGAGAATGACATACATACTAGGTGGGACATCTCAACCTACAGCAGAATGGGGGGAAGGGGGAGGAGAGGAGGGATGATGGATGGGAGGGCATCCTTGGGGGGAGGGGAGGTTGGAGGTACCCACTATGGAAGAGGGACAGGATCATGTGGGGAATGGACCAGGTGGGGGGTGGGATGAGTGGGAGGGAATTATAAGCAGCCTTGTACAATATATCTACTATGATAATGTTTTGCATAGCTAGACATGTACAACATATACTGAATTACTTATCTCCCCAGAGGGAATGGGTGACAAGGGAGGAAGGAAATGGATCTGAAATTCAAGGTCTTAAGATTAAATGTTTCAAATATATATGAATACTGTTATTAATACTCTTTTGCTTGTAATAGGGAGATAAGATGTTCAGGCATTGGGACACAAAGATTCATCTTCCTCTAATGGAAAAGTTGAAGGGGGTATGGGAGAAGATATTCCAGAGAGCAGATTGGAGAAAGTGATATCTTGCGGGACTACTCTTCTGGGAGGGTGGGTAGGGGAAAAACGGGGGGAAAATGATTGTAACTCAAAATCTGGCGGAAATGAATGATGCAAAACAGAAGTTAATAAAGCATTTGTTTTTTTTTTTTAAAAGAAGTCATCTAGTTCAACCCCCTCAATTTTACATTTGAGAAACTGAGATCTAGAGAAGTTGAATGACTTGTATAGGACCACAAGATGTTAAATGTTAGAGCCTGGATTTGAATCCAACGATTCTGATGCTAATTTTGCCCATCTGGTGGGTTCTTCAACACTAATGTTCTTCAGGCAAAGGGGATTGAGGTCATTTGTTGGGCATATTATAGAAATTCCTTCTGAAATCCCTTCCAACTGAGGTCCTGTGAATTTGTGAAATTACTCTTAAGGATTAGGGAGAGCATTGTATAGGATAGTCTAATAATTGGCGAGTCAGAAGGGGCTGTAGAGAAAGTTCAGTAAAGCACTTGAAAAAAATTTTGTAGCATTTGTGTTGACAAAATGGAAAGATATTGAATAGCTAACACAGTTTAGGTAGATTTGGAATTGTTTAAATGTCTCAATAGTGATGAATGGTTCAGTGTTAACATAGAGTGAGATCTTTAAAGGTATCCCCTAGGGACCTGTCCTTGGTCTTAGACAGTTCAATTTGTATGAAGATCCAAATGGCTTATGTGTCAAAGTTTGATGAGAACATCAAGACCTGAAAATATTCCAAACATATCAACATAGTAAACAATTAGTGTGCGCCTACTATGAACCAGGCACTACATGGTTGCAAAAAAAAAAAAAAAAAGGAAACTGTCTGTTCTCAAGGACTACTTTGGGATACATCGTTAATACATATAAATTGAAAATAAATGCATTACTTTACAGGGGTACAAGTAGACTCTTGTCAAAGGTAGACTTTAAGGTGAATTTTGAAATAAATTAGAAATTCAAAGATTTGGAGGTGAAGAGGAAAGTACAGTCCAGGCATGGGGAAACAGCTAGGGCAAAAACATGGAAAGCGGAAATGGAATGTTTATATGTGAGGAAGAACAAGACAAGTTTGGCTTGTGATGGAGTGAGTGAAATGGAGTAATATAGAATAACCCTGGAAAAATAGGTTGGGCTTTGGTTATGAAAGGCTTTCAAGGCCAAACTAGAGGAGGTCATATTTGATCCCAGACATAGCAGGAAGCCACTGGAGTTTATGAGACAGTTAAGTTATATTATCAAACTTGTGCTTTCAGAATCACTTTAGCAGTTATATGAAGGATGGATCTGAGAAGGGAAGAGATTACAGGAAGGAAGACCCATTAAGATACTCTTGTAATAGTGTAAGTAAAAAGTGATAAGGACTTAAAAGAATTGAAAGTAGACATACATAAAAGATGTGAATGAGGTTATCCCAATTGGTTAAAACATTAAGCCAGATTTAATAAGATCACATTTAGTAAGGATAAACCTAAACTCATCTATTTGGTTTATGCATATGTTTATTTCTTATTATAGGAGTGGCTAAAGAAGAGCAACAACGACCCCCAAAAAAGGATACATTGATGCTGAAGAAAGAGAAGCACATTTTTCTCTGGAAATGCACATGGGAGAGATGGTGGCAAAATAGTATGTAAAAAGAGTTACTAATGCCGTCATTCTGAAGTGACCCCATATTTTAACCTTGCTTGACTTTGGGAAGGGTGGTCCTGCAGAAGAGGGCCTTCTGAATGCACTCTAAACATATCTCTTTAGCATTTATCTTATATCCTCATAAAATACCCGCCCCTTATTTGAAATGTGGGCCAATTACTTAGGGAGGAGCTGAGGCAGCACCAATCCCACCTCTTTTTGATTGTGTGACCCAATCAAAATACCTTTGCCTTTATATGGAAGGCTCTTTCTATAAATGCAGTGATCTGTTTAAATCGAGGATGGACTTCCCCAGTCAGCCCACCATCTTGTGCTGCCTTGATGTATTAATAAATGCCCTTTTAACTTTCTCTTCCTGAGTTTTGCTTCTTTAATCAGGTGACATAGAATCACCCTTTTAACAGTTGTCATCTGAAATTCTAGCTCCAACATTTCCAATTGGCTTCCTTAAAGCCTAACTGAATTCTGTCTTGTGTTCTGTTGCTGCAAAGGCTTCAAAATAGAACCACACACACATCCACACTAGTGTTATGCTTTCATTTTGGCTGCTGGTTCTAGAGAGAAAGCTTGTGAGAGGCAGATGGCAGGCTGCAATTTCTGTCCCTACTTTTGGCTCACCTGCACATACCCACATGCATTTTGCCTTGTTTGCTAAGAAAGCATTTCCCTTCCGAAGTCATATTTATAGTATCTGACTCATTGCCATGGGTCCCAACAGTCACACACAAACTTCTGTCCCTCGTATTGTCAAGAAACATTTTACCTGGGATCCAATTACTTAAACCCAAACAAAAAGATTCTCTTAATCCTTGCCTAACATATGTTTCCATCCTGGTACTGCTTGGCCCCTGCTCACTAAAATGTTTGGTTTTGACTTGGGAGATTCTTAAAAATCACTTTTTCCAAACTGCCATACCTATGTTCTAAGATGATAAATCAGAACCCCAATTGGAAACTATCAGTTAGTTTATTAAGTAATCAACAAACAAGGTCTATTTATTAAGTATTTACAATCAGTCAAGCTTTGGCCCTACATGTGAGGAATCCAAACAAAGGCAAAAGGATCCCTGTCTTTGAGGATTTTTAGTAGAATAGAGGAAACAACATTAATATAAAAAGGTATATGCAAGATATTCACTGAGTAACTTATCTGACATTTTTTGGTAATGCATTACTAAGTGCTGTCCAGATACTATCTTATTTGGACTTCAGGGATCCAAAAATGATAACGCTCTTTCTTTTTTAAATTCTGTTTTTGATTAGATGGATGGTTTTATTCCTTCAGTGAGTTCCTGGGGAGGAAATCCCCTCTTCCCAAACAGGTCAGCAATGGATCTATAATTTACTGCTTTTGAGGGTTGCTTGGGGGCACTGCTTGGTTTCATATGGATGGATCATGGTCAAAGATGGGTTTCAAACCTTGCTTTTCTAACTCTGACTCCACTATTTTATCCAATAATAGCATCCTGCCTCTTCAGGAGTTCTTCCTTCCTCTCTGCCTGACATCCAAATTCTGAAATACCAAACTACTTGCTCTGTTGAGTTTCCAACATTTCCTGACCTGAAATCCTCACCCTTGTATAAATTCTGCCATCTGATTTCTCTTCTCCTGCTCTCTAGCCTTTTTGTGTCAGTGGGTGGAAAAGTATTAATTAGTCTTATTTTGCTCATAAGTATAAAAAAATAATATTATGAACTTAACATGAACAAACAGAAACATTTTAGTATGCAAAGGTCAGGACTAAAGTTTGGATATTGTGTGGGGTATCCCCTATCCAGAAAAATTATAAGTCAGAGGTATCTTGAGGAAGGAACAGGAAGTTTATTCAGTTCTTGAGAGAAGAGGGTGTCCCTTCTACCAGTATAAACCAACAGAATGAGGCCTGTTACAAAAGACAGAACAAGAATTTATACCCTAGCTCAGTAAAGTCTCCTCTCCCATGCTGTCCCTTCTCCCATTGGCTGGGAGGCAGGCTTACCATCTAAGCATGAAATCTTGCCCAATGGTGAATAACACAGAAGCCTGCCACTATCCCATTGTCTGGGAGGCAGGACAGGGAACTGGGGTAGTGTTCATGTCCTTATTTGGCACTGAAGCAGAGGAGGGTAAAAGGGTCACAAGCTAGGGTGGAGGCCAAAAGCCCCTGAAGGGGACCTAATGATGATAAGGCTGGTATGACAAACAAGGGTGGAGGTCCAAAGACCCCTGAAGGGACCTAATGCTGATGTGGCAGTAGTAAAGAAGGGGGAAAGAAAGGGAAAAGGGGAAGCTGGAACTTGGGCTTGCTCCCATAAGAAAGCTTATGGTCTGAGAAGCTTCACTTTTCCAATTCAATATGAAATTAAACTTTTGTTGTGTAATTTCTTTAATTGTATAAAATTTTAAATATAATACAATTTAACATAATAGAAACAAAATTGTATTTTTGATGTTTCATTGATCAATATCCTTTTTTTTATCACTATTACTCCCCACCAAATTCTTCCCTATCAAGACCTATAGATAGTTCCTCCCCTCCCTTGTAAACAAATAAGTTTAGAAGCAAAACAAATCAACATAATGATTATGACTGAAAACCTTATGTTTCATGCCTAGTTCATCAGCTCTCTGTAAAGAAGTGGGAATTATGCTTCCTCAGTTCTCTGAAGCCATAATTACTTATTGCATTCATCAAACTGTCAAAGATATTTTTGTTAATGTTTTATCATTATAAAAATTATTCTACTGTGTCTGATCATTTTAGTCTGAATGAATTCATATATGTTTTCTCAAGATTCTTTGAATCCTTCATTAAACTTTTTTTTTCTCTAGAACAATGACATTGTATTCATTTTTTTCCTACTACAACATTCGTATACCATAATATATTCTGCCTCTATATGTGTGGTTCCATGACCCTGGCAAGTCACTCTCTGAGAGTTTAATGTTTTTATCTAAAAAGCAAAAAGTAGATAATAATACTTATATTCCTTAGCTAATAATATTTATACTCCTTACCTCAGGGAGTTACTGTAGTGAAAATACTTTATAAACTCTTGAGCTCTATAAGAATGTACTCTGTTATTTTGATGCAGTTTAGAGATGCAGGGACCTCAAAATACTGAGGTTCAAGGTGGAGTTGTCTGGAAGGAATTGTTGGGCTCAAGCAGTCTTCCAGTCAAGTGGCAAAAAGAGTATTGTAATGCTAATATGGTGGACTAATTTCCTTAGGGAACTTACAATTTAACAGTAGTAATGCTGAAGCTTATATAGGAAAAGTTTAGTGAGTGGAGTTCCAAGTATGCTAATTAGGTGGTAACATAGCATGGACTGGGGGGTGGGGACTTCAAAGGAGTCTGTACATCTCTACATCTACATCTGTAACAACATAGCCTTGGGAGTCAATTTCTATAGCTTGACCTCTGGATTTTATATGATAACTCTGGGAATCAGTATATGATACTTTTGCTGGCACAAGATAGTACTGTTGATATAAAGGAAATTCTACAGAGATTCATTTGTTCTTATAACAGGGAGACATTGTTTGCCTCTGGGGTCCACTGATGATTTATTGCCAGAGAGAGGGTCTTTGGTCTGGAGAGAGATATGGTCCTAGGGCTGGGGTCCAAGCACCCCATCACAACCTAAGGTCCAGGATCATGATGCTAAGATAACAAGGACTGGGTTCATTTTCACTATGTAACTTCCCATTCCCCCCTCACATTTCCACTCAGGGTTTCCTCTAGGAATATCAGAATGTGGTTTGTGTCTAAATCTTCATAGCCAAAAGATAAAGACCCTCATTCCCCATATAAATATTCAGATTACCAAATAATTAAATATAATATAGGCTTCAATTAACCCAATCAAAACAAAACAAAAGCTCAAAGCTTCATACATAAACCTATAGCGCATCAAAGCAACTCTCCTTTCTTTAATGTGCCACATTTCCATAGAGTATATGTAGTTTTCTAGATTTGTAGTCTTACCCTATGTTGAGGTTCTTTCCACAATGGAAATGACTCTGGGGTTACTAGAGAATCAAGTCACTTCACCAGTAGTCCCACCTCCCTCAGGACTTACACAATTCTCCCAATATATAGTATTACTCAGGCATCAAACTCTCTTCTTCCTTCTACATAGTGCCTCTCCTTCACTCCTGCCCACCTCAGGAATGTACTTGGTATCTCTAAGGAGTCAACCCCTTTTTCCCGAACTTTGACAATCCATATAACTCAGGTGATTAAGTCCCAGAACTATTCCCTCACTGCCACAGATGTTAGCTTTCAACTCCCAGAATGACCCAGGCATTACCACTTTGGAATTGTCCATTCCAGGGGCTGTGTGGCTCCCTAGAAGGGCATCTGCTTTCTACCATGGATAAATGTTTTAAACTCTCTGGACCTAGTTTCTTTTTCTTTTTTTAAATTAATTTATTAGTTTAGTTTCAGTTAACAAGATTCAATTCCATAGGTCCTTGATTTTCAAATTTCCTTTACTTCCCTCCCCCCTCCCCCCACGACAGCCAGTACAAGATCTGCAAATGCATTCATGTTAGACATTATTCCAATTACAAAGGTGCATTGTATTAGGTGGGATGAAAGATGGTAAGGAAGAAAAAAAAAAACAACGAAAAGAAAAAGATCATTTAGTTTGCTTCCATCAGGATTCAGGCTCAGTTCTTTCTAGTTATATCTCTGGATGGCGCTTTTCTCACTTTCTTGAGTCTTTCGGGATTGACTCATATCATTGCATTGCTGAAAAGAGTCCAGTCTGTCATAGTTGGTCATCACAGATATGGTATGTCTGTGATTGTATACAAATTTCTTCTGATTCTACTCTTCTCTCTCAGCATCAGTTTGTGTAAGTCTCTCCAGGTAATTGTGAAATCCGTCACCTCCTCGTTTCTTATAGCACAATAATATTCCATTACATTAATATACCACAACTTGTTTAGCCATTCCCCAATTGATGGGCACCCCTTTAGTTTCCAATTCTTTGCAACCACAGAAAGGGCTGCTAAAAATATTTTTGTACATACGGGTCTTCCTCCCATTTCTATGATCTCTTTGTGATATAACCCTAGAAGTGGTATGGCTGGGTCAAAGGGTATGAAATTATTTATAATCCTTTGGGCATAATTCCAGATTGCTCTCCAGAATGGTTGGATAAGTTCACAACTCCACCAGCAATGTATTAGTGTTCCAATTTGTCCACATCCTCTCCAGCATTTGTCACTTTCTTGTTTTGTCATCTTAGCCAATCTGACTGGAGGGATGTGGTATCTCAGAGTTGTTTTGATTTGCATTTCTATAATTAATAGTGATTTAGAGCATTTCTTCATATGCTTATAGATATCTTTAATTTCTTTCTCTGAAAACTGCCTGTTCATATCCTTTGACCATTTATCAATTGGGGAGTGACTTGTATTCATATAGATTTGGCTCAATTCTCTATAAATTTTAGACATGAGTCCTTTATCAGAGACACAAGTTGTAAAAATTCTTTCCCAATTTCCCACCTCCCTCTTGATCTTGGTTACATTGGCTTTGTTTGTGCAGAAGCTTTTCAATTTAATGTAATCAAAATTATCCATTTTGCATTTTATAATTCACTCTAGTTCTTGTTTGGTCTTAAAGTCTTCCCCTCTCCACAAGTCTGTCAGGTAAACTATCCCTTGCTTTCCCAAATTGCTTACACTATCATCCTTTACACCTAGGTCATGCACCCATTTAAGACTTGATTTTGGCATATGGTGTTAGATAGTGATCTATGCCCACTTTCTGCCATACTGTATTCCAGTTTTCTCAGCAGTTTTTGTCAGACAGTGTGTTCTTATCCCCAAAACTGGGGTCTTTGGGTTTATCGAACAATAGATTGCTATATTCATTAACTGCTGGGTCTCCTGCACCTAATCTATTACATTGATCGACTACTCTACACCTCTGCCACTGCCAAGCAGTTTTGATGACTGCTGCTGTATAATACAGATTGATATCTGGCATAGCTAGTCCACCTTCCCTAGCGTTTCTTTTCATTAATTCCCTTGATATTCTAGACCGTTTGTTTTTCCAAATAAATTTTGTTATTATTTTGTCTAACTCTAGAAAGTAGTTTTTTGGTAAATTGATTGGTATGGCACTAAATATATAGTTTAGTTTGGGTAAAATTGTCATTTTTATTATATTAGCTCAAACCAGCCACGAGCAATTGATATTTTTCCAACTATTTAGATCTGCTTTTATTTGTGTGAAAAGTGTTTTGTAGTTGTGATCATATAGATTCTGGGTTTGTTTTGGCAAGTAGATTCCCAAATATTTTATGTCTACAGTGACTTTAAATGGGATTTCTCTTTCTATCTCTTGCTGTTGAGTTTCATTAGAGATGTACAGGAATGCAGAGGATTTATGTGGGTTTATTTTATATCCTGCAACTTTGCCAAATTTATTTATTGTCTCGTAGTTTTTTACTTGATTCTCTAGGATTCTCTAAGTATATCATCATATCATCTGCAAAGAGTGATAGCTTGGTCACTTCTTTACCTAATTTGATTCCTTTGATTTCTATTTTTTCTCTAATTGCTACTGCTAGAGTTTCTAGTGCCAGATTGAATAAGAGGGGTGATAGTGGACACCCTTGTTTCACTCCTGATCTTATTGGAAAGGCCTCTAGTTTATCCCCATTGCATATAATACTTGCTGATGGTTTTAAATAGATGCTATCAACTATTTTAAGGAAGGCTCCATTTATTCCTATACTTTCTAGTGTTTTTAATAGGAATGGGTGTTGTACTTTGTCAAAAGCCTTTTCTGCATCTATTGAGATGATCATGTGGTTTCTGCTAGTTTTATTGTTGATGTGCTCAATTATACTGATGGTTTTCCTAATATTAAACCATCCTTGTATTCCTGGAATGAATCCTACCTGATCAGAGTGTATTATTTTTGTGATAAGTTGTTGGAGTCTTTTGGCTAATATTTTATTTAGAATTTTTGCGTCTAAATTCATGAGGGAGATTGGTCTATAATTTTCTTTCTCTGTTTTATCTCTTCCTGATTTAGGAATCAGTACCATATTTGTGTCATAGAAAGAGTTTGGTAGGACTCCTTCTTCACTAATTTTCCCAAATAGTTTGTAGAGTATTGGAATCAATTGTTCTTTAAATGTTTGATAGAATTCACTAGTAAACCCATCTGGTCCTGGAGATTTTTTCCTAGGGAGTTCATTGATGGCTTGTTTGATTTCTTTTTCTGAGATGGGGTTATTTAGGTAATTCACTTCCTCTTCAGTTAATCTGGGCAACTTGTGATTTTGTAAATATTCATCCATTTCACTAAGATTGTCATATTTATGTGCATACAATTGGGAAAAATAATTCCTCATTATTTTTTTGATTTCCTCTTCATTGGATGTAGATTCACCCTTTTTATTTTTGATACTCATAATTTGGTTTTCTTCTTTCTTTTTTTTTTATCATATTGACTAAGGGTCTATCAGTTTTGTTGATTTTTTCATAAAACAGCTCTTAGTTTTATTTATTAATTCAATGGTTTTCTTAATTTCAATTTTATTAATCTCACCTTTGGTTTTCAATATTTCTAATTTAGTACTAAATTGGGGGTTTTCAATTTCTTCTTTTTCTAGCTTTTTCAATTGCATGTCCAATTCATTGACCTCCCTTCTCTCTGCTTTAATTAAGTATGCACTCAGGGATATAAAACTTCCCCTGAGAACTGCCTTTAGTGCATCCCACAAATTTTGGTATGTTGTTTCATTATTATCATTCTCTTGAATGAAATTATTGATTGTTTCTATAATTTCTTCTTTGACCCACCAATTTTTTAGGATTAAATTGTTTAGTTTCCAATTAGTTTTTAGTCTATCTTTCCGTGGCCCTTTATTGCATATAATTTTTATTGCATCATGATCTGAGAATGATGCGCTTAATATTTTTGCCTTTCTGCACTGGATTGTGAGGTTTTTGTGCCCTAGTACATGGTCTGTTTTTGAGTATGTACCATGCACTGCTGAGAAGAAAGTAAATTCCTTTTTATCCCCATTCAGTTTTCTCCAGAGATCCATCATATCTAGTCTCTCTAAGATTCTATTCACCTCCTTAACTTCTTTCTTGTTTATTTTGAGGTTAGATTTATCTAGTTCAGAGAGGGGAAGATTAAGGTCCCCCACTAGTATAGTTTTGCTATCTATTTCTTCCTCTAATTCCTTTAACTTCTCCTCTAGGAATTTAGATGCTATACCACTTGGTGCATATATATATATATATTAAGTAGTGATATTGCTTCATTCTCTATGGTGCCTTTTAGTAGGATATAGTTTCCTTCCTTATCTCTTTTAATTAGATCTATTTTTGCTTTTGCTTTATCTGAGATAAGTATTGCTGCCCCTGCTTTTTTTACTTTAGCTGAGGCATAATAAATTTTACTCCAACCTTTTACCTTTACCCTGTGGGTATCTCTTTGTTTCAAATGTGTTTCTTGTAGACAGCATATTGTGGGATTATGGTTTTTAATCCATTCTGCTATCCATCTCTGTTTTATGGGAGAGTTCATCCCATTCACAGTCAAAATAATAATGACTATCTGTCTGTTCCCCTCCATCCTATTCCCTCCCCTGTTTATGTTTTTGTTTCTTCCTTCTCCCTTCCCCTCCTTGAAGTTTTCCCTTTTGACCCCCCTCTTCTTAACCTACCCTCTCCCCTTACTACTGTTTCCCTCCCTTCTAATCCCCCCCTTTAGTCTCCTCCTTTTCACCCCCCCTTACCCTTCCACTATCTATAGGACACAATAAGTTTTTATACTTATCAGAGTGAATTACTCCCCGTTTGATTCCAAACCAATGAGAGTGAATTTCAAACAGTGCTCCTCTCCCTCCCTCCTTTTCCTCTATTTAATGAATTTATGTGTCTATTCACATTAAAATCTTAAACTTCACTGATTTAAGTTGATCCTTCTTTGAACCAGAACCAGTGAGAATAGCGTTTAAATGATGTTCCTCTCCCTCTTTCTTTCCCCTCTTCTATAGTGTGTTTTAATGCCTCTTCAGATGGCATATTTTACCTTTTCCTATCTAATCCTTTCCTTTTTCCCATTACAGTCTCTTTGATCCCCTTAATGTTTTTTTTTTTTTTTAGACATCAGGTTAATGCATTCATACCCACACCATCTATCTAAGTATAACCCTTTTGAAGGTCATGATAGTCATAAAGATTTTGAATATTGACAGTTATCAGCTCCACATATAGGGATGTGAACATTTTGCTCTTGTTTCATCCCAAGTAATGAGCATGTGTTTGTGGGTGTGGGTGTGTGCACTTATTCATGTGTGAGTCTGTGTTTCTCTTGTTTACCTTTTTATGTCTTTCTTGAGTCTTGTAATTGGAGATCAAATTTTCTATTTTGCTCTGGCTTTTTCATCAGGAGCATCTGGAAGTCCCTTATTTCATTAAACGACCATCTCCTTGCCTGGAAGATTATGCTCAGTTTTGCCGAGTAGTTAATCCTTGGTTGTAGTCCTAGCTCTCTTGCCCTACGAAATATCAAAGTCCAGTCCCTCTGCTCTTTTAATGTAGAAGCTGCTAGTTCCTGTGTGATCCTAACTGTAGTTCCTCGATATTTGAATTGTTTCTTTTTGGCTGCTTGTAGAATTTTTTCTTTAATCTTGTAATTTTGGAATTTGGCTACTATATTTCTTGGAGTTTTCAGTTTGGGATCTCTCTCAGGGGGAGTCCGGTGAATTCTGTCGATAGTTATTTCATCTTCTGATTCCAGGACCTCAGGACAGTTTTCTGAGAGGAATCCGGAGTGACGGAGCCCACTGGAAGATGAAGTATGGCAAAGTGTGGCAGAGTCCAGTCCAGGAGGTTGCCCAGTGTGTCTGGACTGGTCGAGCACAGAGCACGTGGGGTCTGCACAGCCCAGACCTAAGAGCAGACAAGCAAAGAGAGAGCAAAAGCCCCAGCCTACAGACTTACAGAGGAAGAATCACAGTCATCTCTCAGACAGGTAGGATCATTGGAGCCATGTAGGAGAGTTGGGCCCTCAGTGGAAAGAGTGGCTTCTCTGGCTGCAATCGGCCCCCAGCCTGCAAGTTTAGAAACTGCCTGCCTGTATAATACAGGGGCTGGAATGGCAAAGTAAATTCTAGCTGCTCAGATCCTCCCATCCCTCCTTCAAGAAGCAGAAAACCCAAAGATAAGTCTCCCACCCAGATTGAAATCCCAAGTTAATGGAAATAGCCCCAGGCTTGAGAGTCTCCAAGAAGGGGTGTAACTGAGACAGCCTGGAGTCTGAAGAGAAGAGAGGGTGGGGTCCCAACAAGCCCCACCTCACCTCACCAACAAAAGCCTACTTATAGCCCAGGGGTATAGAGGCAGAAATCTGAAGTGGTCAGAGGCGCCCACACCTACTCATCTACATCCCTCATTGACTTCCCTGACTTAGCCATAAACTAGCCACCCAGAGGTATTCAAAGTCAATGATCAGGCCCTAAACTCATAGCCTGAGAAACTAAGAAACAAGAAGTCACAATGGGAAAAAAAGAAGCTGTGAAGGAGAAGGGGAAGGCAAGAAAATCTATTTGAGCATACTATGCAGGGCAAGAACAACAAAATACACAGGACAATATAGACTCTCTACCCACATCTGAGACCACAGAAGGAAACATGATCTGGTCTCAAGCCCAAATAGCATTCCTGGAGGAGCTTAAGAACAATTTTAAAGACCAAATCAGGGAGCAGTGACCAACTTGGAAAAACATCTCAGTGAAGCAATTGGAGAAAATACCTCCCTAAAAAAGGAACTTCAAAAAATAACTGAGGACCTAGTTTCTTAATTCTAAAGAGGGAATTGGTCTAGATGACTTCTAAAGTTCTTTCCAGCTCCAGAATCTGTAATACTAGGGGCAAGATTTTCCATTTTAAATGTCCTTCCACATTCAGAGATACAAACATTTAACATGACAGTGAGGGTCTAGTGAATAATAATAGTAGTAATGCCACCACCATCACCAACAACAATTAGTATTTATATTGTGTTTTAAGGTTTGAAAACACCTTACTTAGTTAATTCATTTGATCCTCACAACTCTGTGAGATAGATGCTAGTATTATCTCCATTTTGCAAATAAGGAAACTGAATCTGAGAGATGGTTAGTAAGTTAGTAAGATGAAGTTTGAATTCTGATTTTCCTGACACATGCCACCTAGCTGCCTCGAGGAAGTAAATACATTTTCAGATGTGAAATTTCTTGATCATGTATTGAATACATTTTCAGGTTAATTTGGATTTTGGTTACATTTAGCTCTCAGTTATTAAAGAAGGCTCAATTTGGTTATTCCAAAAGGAACTCCGTTCCATTGTCAAATTTATTACGCTTTTCAACTTCATACTCAAATTGGGAGGCTAAATGATACTTATCTTATCTGAATGTTTTGTAGGAAAAAATATTAAGGATTTGTCATCACAGAGTGAAGGAAAACTGAATTTGGACTTGGGTTCAAATCCTGACAGTGCCATTTAATACCTTTGTAACCTTAGGTTAGCCTATTACCTTCATTTCCTCATCTGTAAAATGAGATTTGGATTAAAGGACCTCAGTGAGCTCAATGTCTGTGTCAATGTCTATGATATGTTCCTAACATAGCCAATTTCTCATCCCAAGCATTGGATTTGAAATTAAAAGAACTGGATTAAAATCTAATCTCTCCTATTTGCCACCTGTGTGACCTTGGAAAGTCACTTAACTTCTTAGGGACCCTTTTGTTATCTAAAATGACAACATTGGACTCATCTCTAAGGCTCCTTCCAGAGTGAAAAATCATGGTCCTTTCACTCCCTAGCTTTTGATTTTAGCTTTCATATTAATTTTTTAGCTGGTAAAAATGTGAGAAAAGACAGCTTAATATGGTGAATGGAAAGCTAGATTCAACATCAAGAAAATGTTGGTTCAAGTACTGACACTGATACATACTGATCGTGTAACCCTGGGCAAATCATTAGGATTCTAGGCAACTCTCAAAGCTTATAAAGTACAGTTTAGGGACTGAGAGACATTTCTAGAGAAGGATACTTGGAGGGAGCTCCTGGCATCAGTGAAATCACTAGTGCACTGAGAGGCATGGAAACAGAAATAGAGAAAGAGAGAATGAGAAAAATAGATATGCATGGAGAGAGGCAGAGGGGGAGGTGTGTAGACTGTGAAAAAGTACATTAAATCCACTAGCCAAATAGAGGAGAGAATTGCTGTCAAGGGAAATTATAGTTCCTTGAACCTAAGACACATAATTATATATTAAATTCAGTAGCAGAAAACAAAATAAAAATTCACATTATTTAAACATCTCCCCAAACTCTTATTTAGGCTGAACAAAAAGAGAGCCAACCCTTTTACTAGCTTGATATAATAAATCCCAGCTAAAGATTGACTTTTCATTGACTATGCAGGTCCCCAACTTAATTATTTTATTCCTTAGAGTCAATCATTTTCTTCTGGAAATCTAAAGTCCAATCAATATTTTATTAATGTAGGCACATGTATGGGCACACTGAACATATAAAATTGCTTACTAGTATTGACTTTCAGCATAAAGCTCCCTATTAATATTCCCAGATTGCACTGTTAGCATTCCCAGATTCCTTTGCCTAGTTCCAGGACTCAGGTCTCCTGCTAGATCACTAAGAATTTAATTTTACTGGAGACTTTTATCAGTTAACAATGGTAATATATTTCCTAGGGGAATTAAAGCAATAACTACTCAAGGAGAAGAAGGAGAAGGAGGGGAAAGAGAGAGCTCAGGGTTGCAGAGACAGAAAGAAGAAAGTTTTGTGACAAAGTACATAGGAGATATAGGGATCATGAAGGGGGCAACAAGGTGTACTGGTTTCAGGAAGATGTGGGTTCGAGTCCTGCCTTGGAGACATGTTGATTTTATGAACATATGCAAATCACTGAAACACTCAGCACCCAAGAAGTTCTTTCAATTTATAGTAGCTCACCACTACTTCCATTTTTTCATATGTCAATTACTTTTCAACCATTTTAAAATCCCACCTCTACCACCTGTCTAAAACCACCCACTCAGAGTTTAACAAGTAATCTCTTACCTACCAAATGCAATGGTCTTTTCCCAGCCCTCATCTTCCTTGATCTCTTGGCAATGTTTGGCATTGTTAATTGCAGCCATCCTTCCCTTCCCCCAACTCTGGTGTCTCATGACACCATTCTCTCCTGGTTCTCCTCTCTTCTGTCTAATATTTTTTTCTTATTCTCCTTTGGTGGATCACATACTGCCTTTGTACATGCTGGTATATATCAGCACCCTGTGGATCCCCTTTTCTTCTCTCTATACTTTTTCTCAGTGATCTGTTCATCATGAGTTCAGTTATTGTCTTTATAAAAATAACTCCCAGACTGACATATCCCAGCCCTCATTTCTCTAGTCACCAACTTCCTGCTGGGTCCTGTAGATATTTCAAACTTAGCATATCCAAAACTAATTTAATTATCTTTAACCCCCAAACCATTCCTCTTCATAAATTTCCTATTTCTATCTAGGGCACCATTTTTCCTCTAGTTGCCTAGATGTATCAGTCACTCAGAGTCACTCTTTTCTTATATCCTATGTAACAGTTGCCCAATCTTGTTGATTCTAGCTCAAAAATCTCTCAACCACTATCCTGTCAACCCCCATGGCCACCATCCTAGTTAAGGCCCTCACCACAGTTGCCATAGCCTCCTAATTAGTCTCCCTGCCTCTAGTTTCTGTGCTTTCTCATTCATCTTCCATACATCTCCCAAGGATACCCTAAAACATGGGTATGATCAGTTCACACCCTTATTTGAGGCTGCTTATTGTCACAAAGATAAAACACAAACTGTCTAACCCTTAAAGCACTCCAAAGATGACAAAAGATTGGAATTGTCAATGTTGTAGGAAGAGCCCTGGAAAGTTGGGCATGCTAATGAATAGTTATTAGCAATTTTACTAAATGACCAAAATGCCCATTCCCTTTGGCCCAGAAGTCCCTCTGCTTGACAGGATGGCACAAAAGGTCAATGGTGAAAAGAAAGGCTCTGTATAAATCAGAATACTCTTAGCATCATTTTTGTAATATTAGCAGCATTTTTTAGGAAGAATGTGGTTCAGTATAAAAAAACATTGCCTCCAAAGTCAGAGGATTTGAGTTCAAATCCTGGCTCTGACACTCACTATCTGTATGACTTTGTTTAAGTCATTTAACTTCCTTGGATCTTAGTTTCTTCACCCATACAATGATGGAGCTGGATCAAATGGCTGTTGGAGTTCCTTCTAAGTCTAGATCTGTGATCCTATGAAAGAAGTCATCACAAATTCAGGGCTAAAAGGGATATTAGAAGCCGTAGAGACCTAACCTCTTATTATACAGTTGAGGAATTTTAGGCATGGAGGAGTTTGTAGAGGGTGATACAACTAGTATCTGTCTAAGGTAAGATTTGAACCCAGGTCTTTCTGACTGCCTGACCAGAACTCTATTCATTGGTCCATGATGTCTCTAAAGTGCATGATCAAAACAACTCTGAGATACCACATCTCTCCAGTCAGATTGGCTAAGATGACAAAACAAGAAAGTGACAAATGCTGGAGAGGATGTGGACAAATTGGAACACTAATACATTGCTGGTGGAGTTGTGAACTTATCCAGCCATTCCGGAGAGCAATCTGGAATTATGCCCAAAGGACTATAAATAATTTCATACCCTTTGACCCAAAAATACCACTTCAAGGGTTATATCCCAAAGAGATCATAGAAGTGGGAAAAAGACCCGTATGTACAAAAATATTTATAGCAGCCCTTTTTGTGGTTGCAAAGAATTGGAAACTAAAGGGGTGCCCATCAATTGGGGAATGGCTAAACAAGTTGTGGTATATGAATGTAATGGAATATTATTGTGCTATAAGAAACGAGGAGGTGACGGGTTTCATAATTACCTGGAGAGACTTATACAAACTGATGCTGAGTGAGAAGAGTAAAATCAGAAGAAATTTGTATACAATCACAGGCATATCATATCTGTGATGACCAACTATGACAGACTGGACTCTTTTCAGCAATGCAGTGATATAAGTCAATCCCGAAAGACTCAAGAAAGAGAGAAATTCGCCATCCAGTGATATAACTAGAAAGAACTGAGCCTGAATCCTGATGGAAGGAAACTAAATGATCTTTTTCTTTTCATTGTTTGGTTTTATTTCTTCTTTACCACCTTTCATCCCACCTAGTACAATACTCCTTTGTAATTGGAATAATGTCTAATATGAATGTATTTGCAGATCCTATACTGGACAATATGCTATCATTGGAGGAGGGGGGAGGGAGGTAAAGGAAATTTGAAAATCAAGGAACTATGGGACTGAATCTTGTTAACTGAAACTAAAGTAATAAATTAATTAAAAAAAAGAAAAAATAAAGAGCATGATCATCAACAATTGATTATATAAAAACATTATCATATCATCAAATGATCATGTCATTGATTAAATAATAATAACACCTAACATAAAAATGTTAGTGTTTTAAGATTTGTAAAAGTCTTTATATATGTCATTTGATTTTCATGACAATTCTGTGAAGTAGATGAGGAACCTGAAAGTGAGGGATTAAGTGACTTGCCCAAGGTCACACAGGTCTGCGGCATGAATCAAAGTCTGTTCTACCTGACTCTAAGTCCAACTCTCTATCTACTATACTTCCTAGAAGCCTAAAAACCAGGAATGTTTAGCCAGGCGAAAAGTAGACTTTGGAGGGTCAGAATGGAAAGGAAGGAATGGTAGCTATCTTCAAGTATTTGAATAGGTACCATATGGAAGGGAGATTGAATTTATTCTCTTTCACCCTAGTGAACTGGGGCAATGAAAAATGCAAAAAGGCAAATATTAAGTCAATGTTAAGAAAAATCTTCCTGACGCCTAAGCCTTTTAAAAAATGGAATGAAATCTTTCTTTGAAGATAGTAGGTTTTTGCTCAGTAGAGGTCTTCAAGACTGGGTGACTACATGTTAGGGGCGTTGGAGTAGAGATTGTCAGACTGGTACAAGTTGGAATATATGGCTTCTGAAGTCCCTGGCAACTAGGAACATTTGTGATTCCTGGGAACAAAGACTAGGAGGAAATAAGTTAGATGGACAAAGTCCAGAAGGGTTTGGGCAAACCTATTCTATTCCTGCAGCCCACTATTTGCTGCCTTCACCATTAAACAGCTTTGAATCAGGTTCCTATGGTGGTTCCCTTGGAATTCTTCCGTGACTACCCTCTCCCTTCTCCATGAATTATTGGTCCCCAGTTAGACAAACAGTTTGAGCTAGAGAATTGAGATATAATATGGTGCTTATGTTTGGGGAGAAAATAAAAAGATGACTTAGATATCAAAAAAATGTCCAGGCACAACAAAATGATTAAGAATGGTAAATTAATTTGTGAGATGTGCTATATATAGTACATTTAGCCTGACTAAGCTATGACTAAAAGGAAATAGGATAGCAATCTACAAATATTTAAAAGGTCTAAGTGTCAAAGGAGGAAAGAAATTGCTTAGCATGAAGTATGTTGCCATGACTAGGTGAAAAGGAAAGACATTAACAAGAAAAAAAATATCAGTGAAACACCTGGGTACCAGAAAGGGGTTCCAGAGTCACAGAAAGTCTGGTTATCAAACTGTTTCCTTAGGAAAGTTATTGATACTCATCTACTGACATCTCTTAAAGTATGAGAGACTAGGACACTGGGGAGGGAAGGTAGCTCTCGTGTGGTAAATATTTGTTTAATTGAAATAGCTCAAAGAGGTCACCTGTCTTTTTAACAGATTATTATTGTTCATAGTAACATTTCCCACTTATGTCATGTTTTACTGCTTTCAAAGTGCTTGTGTTTCCTTTATGAAGGCCAGGGAGGTTGTATTATTATTATCCTTCTTTTTACAGATGGAGAAACTGAAATCAAGAGAGATGAGGAGACTTGCCAAGAGACAGTTAATAAGAGACCACCAAGATCTGAACCCAAATATTCTTGCTCTAATTTCAGGATTATCTACTATTCCATACAAAGTAGTATATGTCGGATTCTCTTGCTTTGGTGGGGCCCTACTGAGAAAAAATGCCATATGACAAAAAACACTAGGACAGCTAACAAATAAAAAGACCACTCTTGGAAACAGAGATCTGGATTCAGGTTTCACTTCTGATGTATGCTGTGTTACAATTTGGGAGTCTTTGATCTTCTCAGCATCCCACGCAGCATTCCAAGGTTAAAAGTTACTGAGCATTGAATCAACTTTCTGCCTTGGTGGAAGGAATTTGCACAATAAACCTCACCTAAACCAATGAAATCAGATGCCCAGTGACCACTACACTAATGATAAACTTTGCTTCTGTCCTGCCTACCCCTCCCTTCTCAGGGTCCATTCCACCATGTATATTCAACACCTTTAATGGTGATAAACCATATTTGTGAAAATCAACAAAAAAATTAACAAAGCACATATTGCAACAATATCTAAGTATTTATTGTCCTACAAATCAATACTTTAATTTACTTATTCTATAATAAATTGTTAATCAATCATCAAGGATATATTAAACATGTACTAAAGATGCCCAGATTTCCAACTGCTATAGAATTTCTTTCTTATCTCAAAAGGAATATTTAAAAATAGTTTATTTTGTATTGTACCTACCTTAAAAATCAGCACAAATTGTCCTGTGATCAAGGTGATCATTTATGCCTTTTAGTATAATCTGCTAAAAACAAACCGATAACTTCTGTGCTAATATATTTTTAATAGTTTATTTTGTATTGTGCCTACCTTAAAAATCAACACAAATTATCCTGTGATCAAGGTGATCATTTATGCCTTTTAGTATAATCTGCTAAAAACAAACAAACCTGTAACTTCTGTGCTAATATATTTATAAATCCCAATCCTTTTGATTCCATTGGCTGTTTCATCTCATGTGTGGGACTAAATGAATTTAGTATTCACTCATCCAACATTTCAATGAATTTAGTTTTTCACATCTGCGTTATTCCCTCCCCTGCGGACTCATTCCCTCATCTCCTATGGTTAAAAGTTGCAAGATTCTTCTCTGATTCTAATTTAAAGGAGACACTGGTCCATACAACTTTGAGAGCACTGGTCAAGATTCCATCCTTAAGTGAAGATGGCATCTGAAGATGTGAACTCTTTACCTAGAATGTCTACCTGCACCATTGGAGATTATGGCATGATTAAGCAGGACTAAGTGTTCTTGTTTAAGCTCCCTTAGAGCAGGAATTGTTTCTGCCTTTCTTTGTATCCCCAGCACATAGCCCAATGCCTAACACATGATACATGTTTAATACATGATTGATTATTGATTAACAACTTACCATGTTTAATAATTATATGAAGGGGGCGGAGCCAAGATGGCGGAGTAGAAACAGCTCATCCAAGCCACTCTGCCCCCAGATTCCCCCCAAACTATGTAAAAGGGGACTCTGAACAACTTCTGGAGCCCCAGCACCCACAGAACGACACAGAGAAGCTAACCTCCCACTGAGAACAGCCCAGCAGCCCTGCAGGAAGGACCAGCACTGCTGTCTGGGACCTGGCAGCACACACACGCAGAGCACAGGAGCCGAGCCAAGCCCAGGTCCGCATGAGCCGAGGTTTTAGCCCCAGGGCAGCAGGGCCAGCAGCTGGCTGGAGGAACCCCAGAACACCAGCAGCTGTGGCAACTCCAGAATTATCAACATAGACATGCCAAGGACAAAGTAAGAGGTTAGTGTCCTATGGACTTTGGGACCTGTATTTGGGGAATGCTTCAGCTTCCTCCCCTGGGGGCTAGAAGCCACTGAGGAGACACACCATTTTGTAGTTTTCAGAGGCAGCTCCAGCTCCCGGCCTGCATGCTAACTGTAGGGAGATCCAGTGATCAGTCTTGGGAGGTAATCGCTCTTGCTTTAACTTCCCTGGATCTGGATTGTGATCTGGGGTGGAAGTCGTGGGTGGGTTTACAGCTTGCCAGAAACGGAAGTTGCCCCCCACACGTTCGGGACGAAAATTCCTCTATCTGGCCTTAAAGCCATAGTGTGGCAACAAGCCCAAAAGTCAAGCAATTAAGTGGCAACATGCCAAGGCAAAGGAAACAGAAAAATGCAACCCTAGACTCCTATTTTGGGGGGCATAGAGCAGGAAAAGGACTGTGAGGTCAGAAGTCCTGCTCCAAAAGCCCCAGGGGAAAACATGAGTGGGTTGCAGGCCATAGAGGACCTTAAGAAGGACTTTAAAAATCAAATAAGAGAAGTGGAGGAAAAATTAGAAAGAGAAATGAGAAGGATGCAGGAAAAGTATGAAATGAGGTCAACAGCCTGACTGAGGAAAACAACACCTTAAAAAATAGACTAACTTAAATGGCAAAGGAGGCCCAAAAGAGCAATGAGGAGAAGAATGCCTTAAAAAGTCGAATTTGCCAGATGGAAAAAAAATCTCAAAAGTTCACTGAGGAGATTCATTCCTTCAGAGTTAGACTGGAGCAAATGGAAGCTAATGACTTTATGAGAAATCAAGATGCTGTTAAGCAGATCCAAACAAAGCAAAGATTAGAAGGCAGTGTGAAATATCTCATGGGAAAAACCACTGACCTAGAAAATAGATCCAGGAGGGACAATTTAAAAATTATTGGACTACCTGAAAGCCATGATCAAAGAAAGAACCTAGAAATCACCCTTCAAGAAATTCTCAAGGAAAACTGCCCTGATGTTTTAGATCAGAGGGCAAAATAGAGGTTGAAAGAATCCACAGATCACCTCCTGAAAAAGATCCCAAAAGAAAACTCCCAGGAATATTATAGCCAGGTTCCAGAATCCCCAGATCAAGGAGAAAATACTACAAGCAGCCAGGAAGAAACAATTTCAATATTGTGGAAACACAATCATAATAGCCCAGGACCTGGCAGCTTCTACACTGAGGGATCAAAGGGCATGGAATATGATATTCCAGAGGGCAAAAGAACTGGGAATGAACCCAAGGGTCACCTACCCAACAAAACTGAGTATTTTGTTTCAGGGGAAAATATGGTCATTCAGTGGAATAGAGGACTTTCAAGCATTCTTGAGAAAAAAACCAGAATTGAATAGAAAATTTGACATCCAGACACAAGAAGGAAGAGATGCCTGAGAAGGTAATCAGGAAAAGAAATCAAAAGGAACTTATCAAAGTTGAACTATTTACATTCCTATATGGAAAAGCAATAACTGTGACTGATGATATCTTTCTCACTATGAAAATAATGGAAGAAGGGTGTGTGGTCGTATGAATACATATGTGAATGTGTGTGTATATGGTTACAGTTATATATGGATAGAGGGCATAGGTCGAATTTGTTGGGAAGGGAGAATACTCAAGGGATGATATTATGAGGTGAGGGAGGAAAGTGGCAAGAGGAGATGGGGAGAGACAGGGTAGGGTAAACTATCCCAAGTAGAAGAAGCAAGGGGAAGTGGTTGCAACGGAGGGGGAGAATAGGAAGGCTAAAAAGGCAAAACCACATTCACATTGAATTTGGTTCAGGGAGAGAATGACATACATACTAAATGGGATATCTCAACCTGCAGCAGGATAGGGGGAAGGGGGATGAGAGGAGGGATGATGGATGGGAGGGCATCCTTGGGGTGAGGGAGGTTGGAAGTACCCACTATAGAAGAGGGACAGGATCATGTAGGGAATGGACCAGGTGGGGGGTGGGATGAGTGGGAGGGAATTATAAGCAGCCTTGTACAATATATCTACTATGATAATGTTTTGCATAGCCAGACATGTACAACATATCCTGAATTACTTATCTTTCCAGAGGGAATGGGTGATAAGGGAAGAAGGAAATGGATCTGAAATTCAAGGTCTTAACATTAAATGTTTCAAATATATATATATATATATATATATACATATATATATATAAATACTAATATTAATACTCTTTTGCTTGTAATAGGGAGATAAGATGTGCAGGCATTGGGACACAAAGATTCACCTTCGTCTAATGGAAAAGTCGATGGGGGTATGGGAGAAGGTATGGGAGAGAGCAGATTGGAGGAAGCGATATCTTGTGGGACTGCTATTCTGGGAGGTTGGGTAGGGGAATAATGGGGGAAAATGATTGCAACTCAAAAATCTGGCAGAAATGAATGATGTAAAACAGAAGTTAATAAAGCATTTGTTTAAAAAAATTAAAAAAATAATTATATGAAAGTATTTATTCAAGGACAACATTTGAAAAGTGTTGCAACATGTGCTTTGTTCATTGATTTACATAAATATGTCTTATCACCATAAACAGTTTTGAATATACATGATGGAGGGGACCCTTAGAGGAAAAGGTAGGCAGGACAGAGGAAAAGTTTGTCATTAGGAAAATGACCAAATTAAAAGTTCCTGGTGAGTTTTCATTACATACCTGCTGGAAAGTGTGAAACAGTTCAGGCAGGGCAAAGTCAGATCCATATGCACTCTTGAAATCATGTTTGCCCATAGGAAAGGAGTTGTTTGGAGGAGGCATATAAGTATGTCATATACACACATATAACATGAAGATATTGCTATCTTAAGTACTTGTCATCCAATGAAAATGACATTCGGTGCATTATTACCATGTTAGAAGTTAAAGGTAAGTCAAGATTACTGGTGTTGTGTTTTTACTTTTCATTATTTCATTACAAGTGTATCCACATTTTTTTCTACAGTCAATGAGCTCATCATTTCTTTTAGCACCGTAGTACTCCATCACAATCATATACGACAGCTTGTTTAGCCATTCCATGATTGACAATCACCCCCACAATTTTCAGTTCTTTGTCACCACAAAGAGAGCTGCTACAAATATTTTAGAACATATAGGTTATTTTCCTTTTCCCCCAATCATCTTTGGAAATAGTCCCACTAGTGGTATTGCTGGGTCAAAGGGCATAGACAGTTTAATAACTCTTTGGGCATAATTACAGATTGCTCATCAAAATGGTTGCATCAGTTCACAGTTCCACCAACAATGAATTATTCTCCCAATTTTTCCACATCACCTCCAACATTTGTCGTTCCCCCTTCAATCATTTTAGCTAGCCTAATAGGTATAAATTATATCTCAAGTTTGTTTTAATTTGTATTTCTCCAATCAATGATTATTTAGGGCATTTTTTCATGTGATTACAAATTTTATACAATAACAGCAATATTGTTTTAAAATCAACTGAATGACTAAGTCATTTTGACTTTTGACTAACCCAAATTAACTACAAAGGTCCTATGAAGGAAGACACTACCTATATCCAGAGAAAGAACTGATGAATAGAAATATGTATAGAATTGTTTTATATTATATATATATATGTATATATGTGCATATATATTTGTGTGTGTGTCTAATGGTAGCCATCTCTAGGGTGAGGAGGGTGGAAGGAAGAAGAGTAAAAAAGTTACATGACAACATTGTTATATATTTAAAAGGAATAGCAAGTTGTACAAAATAGATTTGCAGTATCACATGCCATCATCTTTTTTTTAATTCTACTATGTTATGTAAATGCTTGTGTTATTTCATAAATTAAAAGTTTTTAAAGATTATTGGTGTTTTAGGTTTGTAGCCAATTATATGGAACCATTATTTTTGGTAACTTAGGACCTTAAGAAAGTAGTGAAAATTTCCAGGCTCATATCTGCTACACAAGAATTGACAAAAGAGGAATAAGAACAATAAACCCTCACTATTTTAACACTTAACATTTAACATTGGATCCTAAACCAGCAGGACCTGAGAATAAGAACACATATGACGATATCACTATCATAAGTAATGGTCATTCAATAGAAATGATATTTGGTCAAGGTACATTGTTGCCACGTTAGAAATGAAAAGTTAAAACCGCTGGTGTTTTGGGTTTGTAGCCAATAATTATGGGAAGGGAGAGGCTTCCACCTTCCACTTGAAGTATACCAATAAGTTTATTTGATGTCTTTGTTAATGACATGAACATGACAGAGTGGATAGTGAATATTTCTATAGGCAACTCTACGCCATAACACTTCTATGAACTGTTTGATGGTATTTCCTTACTCAGGAATCCTATACCAATTAAGTCACAAGTCTAGCATCTATCCTTAGCACTTTACTAACCTTAATGCTAAATACGTTATCCTAAAATAATTAAGTGATTTGCCCATAGTTTCACTTTAATGTGTCAGAGGTAAGATTCCAACATGGTTCTCACTGGATTTGAATTCCACCATGCTACAAGCTTTTCCCAGCCCAGCCCAGAGAATTCTTTTCCCCTCTAATCAGCTCCCAGCAGCAAAATTCTTCCCATCAACTTAGAAAAAGCAAACGCTATTTTTCTCCATTCAGATCAATGGAGTGGGGGAAAGGGAGGAATACAAGCTCCAGGTTATTCTCCCAGCTCTCATTTAAATTTCTTTTTCATGAGCTATCCATTTGGTTAAGCTGGCTTCCTTTCAAGAAACATAGTGTAGTATCACATCTCTCAGTTTTCAAGCAGAAGGGTGCAGTTTCAGCTTCTTTTTCTCAGCTTCTACTTATGTTTTTCTAGCTCTCTTCTGCTTCTTCCATCACTGGCCTTTAAAAAGCAAAGCTTTGCAGTTGTCTGGCATCACCAAGAATGGGGCAAAGCTTTATACTCTAAATGCCAATTTCTTACTCTTAATGATTTTTGTAGTTTGTGAGAGGATGAATTATTAAGAAATAACCTCAACTGAACCTCCTTAGAAATATTGTGGTACACTGGTTCTGGAGTTTATAGACCTGGGTTTAAATCCTGCCTTTGACACATACTACCACTGAGACCTTAGGTAAGTCATTTAACCTCCATAGACATCAGTATCTTCATCTATAAAATGAGGGTATTGGACCAGATGTACTTCCAATTTCCATCTAGCTCTAGATGTATGATACCAAATTTCCTTATAGTAAATGTATAGAATTTACCCTAAGAATTCAAATTCTGTTTCCAATTAAAAAAAATATTTTCATATTTTGCATATATCTATACAAGCACAAGGTGGTACTGGCAAGTAAATTAAGCCAAAACGTTAATACTCCTAAGTTTATGGCCCTATTTGAATAGGCCTGGAAAACCAACTACCTTTGTGTGTTTTGAGTTCTGACCAATACACTCTTGTTCTTGCGTGTGATCCTGGTTTTCTTTCAAACTTGACATATGCTGCCTCCTAGGAGAAAGGAAAACATAGTTGCCCCTATGAACAAGTTGTCAGTCTGTTCAACTACCCTTGGGGCTATACCTTCTTGAATGTACTAGGAGTATCTTCCCTTAGAATCATTCAATCTCTGGACACATTTTCAAATAATTTAATAAGTTCTCATGTTTATTAAATATGTGTCTCCAAACTTCCAGATAGTTTTTACTGGAGATGTATAAATTGGGTTATAAACCACAAGTAATTTAGTTCTCCCTTCTGGGTTGTCCACTTTCCTTTCCAAACTCCTTGTATTCATGCAAATAAGTACAAGATATTTCTATTTTTAATAAAATTTCAAATGAATAACAGGGAACTTAAAATATTGTTTAAATAGATAACAGTTCTAAATGCTAACAGCTAAGTCTGCAATACAAAAAGGGTACATAGCATGAATTCTTGCCTTCACCATATTCTCTGTTGGGAATGGGTAAAATCAGAAAAGAGAGGAAATGTGCTAAGTGTGGAGCAAGTCTGTACTCCTGGAAGGGAACTCTTGTTCCCTATCTGGTTGGCACTAGCAACCTCTGGACTATTCCTTCTCTATATAACAGTGTCTCTAGAACCCAGGATTTCTGTTGCCCTGGTATAAGCCAATCCTCCACTGGAAAAGTTCATTATAAGGACCCTGACTGGATCTCACATCCTTCCACATGGCTATCATTCTTGGTCTCTATCTTCAAAGGTTAAAAGTCCCTCCTCTTGGTCAGGGATAGAGCAAACTCCATCCCTCTACCCCAACCAATAAAACTGGAAGATACCATTCAATTAAAGCACCTATATTTCACCTAGCTTTTAGATCTCTGGCTTGAGCTGACTTAGAATAAGTACTAAAAATATAATCAGTCTTCAGCTTCCCATTTTTTCGTGGTATCATAGAAAGCAAACAGGATTTAGAGTCAAAAGACATGAAGTTTGTCAAGTCTCTGCCTTTCCATTTTTAGCTGTGTGTACTTATATGAATTATCCTTTATGTTACATAATAATGTAATGATGTTACATAATATTTATCATCTATACAATGAGGTAATAAGAAGCAGTACTGTGCATTAGAAAGAGAGCTGAATTTGGATTTAGAGGAACAGGGCTCAAATTCCATCTCTGACTTACTAACTGAATGAATTTGGACATGGCTCTTAACCTCTCCAAACCTCATCCTTCTCATCTCTAAAATGGACAAAGCAGAGTAGATGACCTTGAGGATCCCATCATGATGCAACATTCTGTAACTCTTAATAATTTACTTAGTGAATACTTTAAAGTATTCAAAAAATAAATATTCTTAACCATTTCAACTACATTATGTTAAGTAGGCTTTTGTGGGCTAGTCCAGAAGATCCACCATCATTTGAAACATTGTTTATGTGGGAAAAAAATATTCTCAGTTCTAAGCAACCAATTCACAAATGAACTTTTGGAACCAAATCTCTTTGTGATAGATTTGCAAAAACTAATTCTAAATTAGTAATTGTTCCTTCCAAAAAGAGCTTACATAATTTGGTTATAGTCTTGTTTAAGAAATGCCACAACGAGTTGACAAGAGTACAGTAGTTAATTTTTATAGATATAATAACATTATTGGTTTACCAGCTCTTGGGACTAACTTCCAGATTAATGTGTTTACATGGCAAACATTTTACATCTTTCTTCATATCTTCCAATCAGTTAAAGAAATGCAAATATACTAGCTGGTTAAAGAGAAATGTGCCTTCTGCTAAAATCCCCCAATGTCACAAAGCTAGTTTCTTTTATTAACATTAGTTTCAGGGATCTGCTTTTTTTTTTCCAGTCAGAGGTTTGTTGTTTCAGTTGTTTTGTAGCTGGTCTCTCATTGTCTCCAAATATGATTTTTAAAAATAATTTCATGGGCTAAGAATCTTAGGGTTAGCTAGCTAAGGGATGTCCCAGAGATCATCTAACATGACTACCTCATTTTTATACATGATGAAACTGAAATTTGGAAAGGAGAAATGATTAGCCAAAAGTCATACAGAAAATAAGTGGCAGAGTTTAAAGGGAAGTTACATGGTACATACTGGATCTGGAATCAGGAAAACTCATCTTCCTGAGTTCAAATCTGACCTTAGACACTAACTATGTGACCCTGAGCAAGTAACTTAACCTTGCTTTCCTCAGTTTCCTCATCTGTAAAATGATCTGGTGTGATGGCAAGCAAAGAAGTAGTTAATGCCTTGTTTTAGCTATTTAATTATTTAGCACCTTGTTTCGGTTCAAGTTTCTTTTAAGCCTTGCCTATGATTATATTAAATCTTTGTTAAGAAACAGAATTTGTGAACCCCTGTTGCTGATGCAACAGGAAGGGTTGGAACAGGGAGGAGCTTAATAACCACATATAAGGAGAAGCCTAGGCTGGGAGAGAGCAGAAATGAGAGAGCACTTGTGATGGTGGATTTTGAGAAGGAAACATTTGTGGTGGTGGCACTCTCTTTGTCTCTTCTGTCTATATTGATTTTTGTTTGTGGGTTTGTGTTGAGTTCTCAGACCTTGTTGGTAGGTCTGTGTTGATTTCACAGGCAGATTGTGAATTGATGATGGTGCCAGAAATTTAGGCTTTGTCTTCCCAGAAACAGAAACTGTGAAGGACTTGAGGTGGACTGGACACTGTGAGCTTCAATATGGAATGGGAACTGGATGAGTAACTGGACAAGGAGCTGAGAGCTGCCTGCCTTTGATTCCAGGTGACAGTTGGGTAGATTCACGTAGGAGCTGGGACCATGGAAGATGAACCATGGAATCTGAGAGGCAGCCTCGAGTCAAGATGAAAAGACCTCTTCTTGGGTACCTAATGCTGACTGAGAAGATTATGATTTACTGTGACCTAGGGGTGGAGAACTTTGACCTTTGTACTTTGTGCCTCTTAAAGAGGCCTGATCCTTAAGGATAATTGAGTTAGGGACTTACTGAATAATATCTTTTGATTAAAATATGTGGCTACTTTGGTGAAAACTATGTGGCCACTATAGCAATAAGTTGTTATGTCATAACATTGTGAATGCTGTACTTTGGTTTCTGTCAATATTTTGTCTTAGCTTATTACTGAATAAATAGAGAATTCACTATACTATGTAATCAGAATTTTGAAGCTGTTCACGGTAGCTGTCCTCTGGAAAGCTGCTTGTGCTTGGCTTTACATCTGGAGAAGGAAATGGCAAACCACTCTAGTATCTCTGCCAAGAAAACCCCAAATGGGACCTTGAAGAGTTAGACACAATTCAAATGACTCAACAGCAATTACTTCTTAATCTCATAGGAAATAAAATATAGACAGCATTTCAGTCCAAGTCTTATAATATCTGATGACTTGAATTTCTTCTCCTATAAAGGAATCCTGTTGATCAATTCAAAAAGATGTGAAAAGACTAATTCTGTAGCCAAAACTTCTATGATGAGGTCTTTAAATATTCAGGGACTAATTTTTCAGAAAATTAGAGACCAAAAGAAATTTAGAAGCCATGAATCCAAACTACAAGTGAACAAATAGCCCTTCTCTGATCAATGCCTGTCCAGTCTTTTCTTGAAGACTTCCATTAAGTAAGAGTCCATTTATCTCAAGGCTGCTCATTAGGATGAATCAAATGGTCAGGAAGTTGTTGTTGTTTTCTTTGTATCATCAAGTTTAAATCTGCCTTTTTGCAACCTCTATACATTATTCCTAGTTCTACAGTTTGTGATCAAACAAGTCTGATTTCTCCTCCAAATGAGAGTCCTTTAAACACTGAAGGATAGCTTCCTTGACCCTTCTAAGTTTTTCTTCACCAGGAAAAACATTCTCAGTTCTGTGAGCAGAGATCTTCAATATGGTAGGGCCTCCAGACTTCTCATCCTGGTAACCCTTGATGCACTTCAGTTTAGTGAAATATAAAGGGCATCCATTAGACTGAAGAGTGAGAAGACCTTGGATTGAGAGTCAGCTCCATCTCATGTTTTCTACTTGTGGCCATGACCAAGTCACTTCACTTCTCATGAGACTCAGTTTCCTTATCCATAAAATTATGGATTGGACTAATCAGTCTCTGAGTCCCTTTCAACTCTGTCTCTAAGCAGATAGGTGATGCAGTGGATAGAGCACCGGGCCTGGCATCAGGAGGAACAGAATTCAAATCTGGCCTCAGACACTTTCTAACTGTGTGATTCTTAGTCATTTAACCACGGACTGCCTCAGTTCCTCAAAGGTAAAATGGGGGTAATAAGAGTGCCTGCCTCCCAGGGTTGTTATGAGGATCAAATAAGATAACATTTGTAAAGTACTTAGTGCAATGTCTGGTATATAGTATGCGCTCTGAAAATACCAGCTGTTATTGTAGGCAGCAAGGTGGTATGGTGTATAAAGCCCTAGGCTTGGAGCCAAGAAAACCTGTGTTACTAGCTGTGTGACCTTGGTCAATTCACTTCATCTCTTCTGTCTGTCTTAGTTTCCTCAGTAGGGATGATGATAGCTCCTGCCTCATAGGATTATTGTGAAGATCAAATAAGACAATGTCTGTAAAGTGCTTAGGACAGTAACTAGCATATAATCGGTGCTATATAAATGTTTGTTCCCTCCCTTGTTTGTTGGTCTATTATTTGGAATATTTATTAAACATCTATCATGTCCTAGTATTATGCTAAGCAAAGCACTGCTTACAGGCACACACACACACACACACATGCACACACATATATGTATGTGTATGTATGTGTATATGTATGCATATATGTATATGTGTACATATGTATATATATGTATATTTCTAATAGCTTAAATACATATATGCTTGAAGGTTTTTAAGGTGCTTTACACATGATATCTCATGTGGTTCTCACAACAACTCTGACGTAAGGTCTATTATTATTGATATTTTGCAGGTGGGGAAACTGAGGCTAGGAGAGATTGAATGAATGAATGAATGAATGAGAAAGTATTTATTGAGCACCATGCCAGGTGATAGGGATACAGTGGAGCTCATGCTCATTAGAACAGCTGCAGGGCTGATGGAAAGACCAAGGAGTCCTAACATAGCAGCAGTGATGTGGAAGACCAGTCCCAGATGACCTTGGGTTATGGCAGTAGGTGAGAGAATGGTACCAAGGGAATGCTAGGCATAGGGGCAGGTCAGATGGTAAGACCTAGAGGCCTCTTGGTAAAGCAGTGTTGTTCTCCTACTCACTAGAAGGAATAGAATTATTGATCGTTATCTCATCCAAGCCATGTGAGTAGTTAAGCAGCTTGAATGGTGTAGTGACAACCACACTGGCATATCCAGGATGACTGCTAGCATAGGTTCTTAGAGCTGCTTACTAGGCAAGATAGCCATTAAGAGGTCAACAATCTTTTTTTTTTTAATTATATCCATTGGTTCAGGGGAACAGTCGCAGCCTGAACTTCAGAGAAAATCCAAACAAAGAAAACAGAGAAAATACAAGCAGAGAAATAAAGACCAATAGACAGGGTTTTCAACTTCTGAGAAATTAGCATAGATCAACAGACAGATCCAACTGTCTGACCAAGGCAGTACACACATAATTACCAGAAATAAAAGCACCGACATCTGGATTTTCCAAAGTCGGGGGTCTCTTTAATAGCTATCCAGAGTCTTATCTGGTCAGACGACAAGAACACTCTTCCAATAAGTGAGACCCAAAGCAAAATGCTAACCTCAGAGTATATATACCCTTTTTAGGGCCAGAAGGTATCACAGCTCTGTGACTCAGTGCCTAATTAGAAATTAACAAAAGGTGTGAAAGTCTTTCTACAAGCAAAGCCCCCCTAAAAAATTTCCCTTAATGGGCTCCACAAGGCTTATTGGAGGGAGGGAAGATCTTTAAATCCCATTAACATTAGAGATGGGTTCTAGTTTACCCCAGAGAGGGAAAGGAACCAAAGGGGAAAGCAAGCAAGAAAGAGTATTCTTGTGGTATCTGGTCTTCTTATCTCTTGGCTGTCCCTGCTGAGTTCTGGAACTGCCTAGAGCTAGGGGAGAGGATGGGAAAAATAAAAGGGGAGGGGTAGGAAAGAATGTGCTTCATGATTGCACTTGTTCCTCCACATAGCCATCTGGATGGGGTTAAGCAACTTAGCCAGGGTCCCAAACTTAGCAAAAATATGAGGCAAGATTTAAAACCCAGGTCTATCTGACTTCAATTCCAGCATTCTATCTACGACAGCAATTAGCCTCTAATAGGATTCTAGACATAGTTCTGGAGCACAAATGAATGCAAATAAATATGCATATTGGAGGAGATATTATTGAAGGTGAATGAACTTCCATTTAAGGCAAGCACTATGCCAAATCAAGCAATCTTTCCAAATGTACCAACATGGTCCTTGCCCTTAAGAGATTGAAACTAAAATTTCTGGCAAAGCAAGATATACATGAAACAGCTAAATAACAATACAAGGGACTTGAGCTTTAAGCTACTTATAGTGAGCTAAAGCATCAAATCACCTTGAAGGACAGAAGCCAGGCAAATCAAACTACCAAAAGCACTTTGAGCATCATTTCCCCAAGATCCTGATGGAGATAGCATACAACGCCAAGCCCAAGAACCTTAAAAATAGCTGTGTGCCCCCAAATAACCAATTTAGATTCCAACCCAGTCCCAACAGCCGTCATCATGGGAAGAAATCATTGTGGAGATCAGGGGGTCGACTTTCTTCAACACCACCAGCACCAACTGTGAATTAAATGCCATCAACAAGCTGATAGCTGTGAGAGTGGCAACACCCTCCCAATCATCATTCCTACTTCCAGTTCAGCCTTCACAGCCATCATCCAGGGAATGAACTCTTTTGCAGAAAGGTCCAGTCATTCCCAGCAATTACCAGCCTATTGCCATATACAGGGCAGACAAGCCAGCCTAGCTGCAGCAGCAAGAGAAAGGATAGGAGGGAGCATGTAGCAGGCCAACTCTGATGGGGACAAACTCAAAACAGCTGTGAATAGCAATTTTGTTATTCTGTTGCTCACAAACTCCACCTTGAGAAACAACCCCTGTGAAAATGCAGACTTGCAATTATTCCTGCAGCTGTGATAGCCATAACTACTGAAGGCCCAGAAAAGAAAGTTCTTGCCACAGAAGTCTTTAGCACTATCAATGGTAAAACATCAAATATGTTGTATCTCATAGGACTGCTAGCCAAAATGAGATGAGAGATTTCCTGAATATACTCAATTTATCCAGGTTGTTCTTTTCCCTTCATTACTATACATAACTGATCATAGCAATTTATGCCAGAAAATAATTAGGGAGCTCTATTTGTGCATATGTAGACTGTGTATTTGTGCATGTGTGTATGTATACTTACACAGAGTAATATGCACATTACCAAGTTTGAGAACAGGGACACCTAGTGGATGAAAGAAGAAAAAGATTTCTTTTCTATTTACTAAGTTTAACTGCATTGGAAGCTCTAAGCTTGAATTGAGGACCCAGATGGTGACAATCATTTATTATTGGCACCTCTTCATTGGTGCTCCCCCCTACGACTGGAATTCCCCCTCCCCCCACTTCTGTCTCATAGAATATCTGGCTTTGTCCAAGACATAACATAAGTACCTTTTCTATAGGAAGTCTCTATATCATTTCCATAACTACCTTTTATTTAGATTTTTTTTATTTATACTGAATATACCTATTATATATACTTATACAGACTATGTAAATATATATGTTGTCTCCTTTGATAGGAATGTAACCTCCCTGGGAGCAGGAATTGTTTCTTTTTTTGTCTTTGGGTATCCCCAGCACCTAGAGCAGTGCCTAATACATAGTAAATAATTTTATAAGCTTTTATTGCTTGATACTGGACTCTAACTTTCTGAGACTCAGTTTCTTCATCTGCAAAACAGGGATTATAAAACATTGACTATGCTTGTATCATAAGGCTGTTGTATATATGAAAATGGTTTGTGAAAGAATCCTTTTGCCTATAAAGGCAAATTGACTTTAGAAATAATCAATGTTGTCCAAGTAACAAGTGAATTTTGAGCATATCTTAGGTGGTCTTGTCCTCTTGTCTTTAAATGTGTAATTGATCTGTATTCTCAGTCAATTTTCTTTAATCAATTCAAATTGGGTTTGACCAGAATATAATTTCATTCATTCTTTTTATTGTCTTTTTGGAGGGGGGAAGGCAGGGCAATTGGTGTTAAGTGACTTGCTCAAGGTTGAAAGGAAGGAAGGAAAGGAGGGAGGAAGGAAGGAAGGCAAGGAGAAAGTGAGGGAAAGAGGTATGGAGGGAAGAAAAGGGAAAGAAAATAAGGAAGGAAGAGGGGGAGGAAGGGAAGAAAGGAGGGATCTAGGAGGGAGGGAGAAAGGAAGGAAGGAGAAGAGGAAGGAAGGGAGGAAGGAAAGACAGGGAAAGGAAAGAAGGAAAAGAGGGGGAGAGAGAGGAAGAGAGGGAGGGATCTAGGAGGGAGACAGAAAGGAAAGGAGGAAGAAAGGGAGGGAAGAAAGAAGGAAGGAACTAAGGAAGGGGAGGAAGGGAGGAAAGCAACAAAGAAAGAAAAAGAGAAAGGCAATCGTGCAGGAAGGAAACAGACATTTATTCAAGCATTTGCTATGTACCAGGATCTATATTAAATACTTTAAAAACATCTCATTTGATCCTCATGATAGCCCTGGGGGGTAGGTACTATAGTTATTATTAATATGTTATAGCTGAGGAAACTGAAGCAGACAGCATTTAAGTGACTCACTCAGGGTCACACAACTTATAAGTATCTGGGACTGGATTTGAACTCAGATGACTCCAAGCCCAGTGTTCTACATATTTTCCTACTTAGTGTCCTCTCTTGTAATTGCAAATATCCTCATTTCAGAGACAAAATAACTAAGACTGTGCATTAAATGACTTGCTCAGGGTCACACTGTTTTCTGACTCCAAGACAGTGCTAGTTCCACTATTATTGAGGAGCACATTCCTTCTTTAATCAAGGAGTACATCTTGAGGAAGGTAGGGAGATGAGACATTATTTAGCAGAATTCTGGAAGGAGAGGTATGGGCTCTTCCTTGGGTACAACTTCATACATCCTAGTTTGATTAAAGTAGCCCAAACCATACAATATTTGAGTTGGAAAGAACTTTACAATCGATGGTCTTATTTCTCCCTGAAATAGGAATCTCCTATAGGGAAATACAGCTCTAAAACTGAGTAGCAACTCCAGTCAACTTGTCCACCCCGCTCATTTTATACATGATGAAATGAAGACCCAGCAAGGTAAATTGACATTTCCAGTGACATTCACCTAGCAAATAGTAAATTCTGGATTTGCACACAGATTCAGTTCTCTTTCTACTGCAGCATAAGTTGTTATAGGCTCTGAATTTCTTCAGTTACAGGTAATTTACTACTTTTCAAAAAATTCCATTCCATTTTGAAGTAACTGACTGAACATATTTTTTAAATGAGCACCTTCATTTGTCCTTCATTCAGCCCATTTATAGGAAATACTAGTTACAGCATCACATATAGTCTAGACAACCACATTCTACCATTATTATTTAATTTATTTAACTCCTACAATGTGTAAAATTCTACATGAAGTAGAGAAGAGGGAGGGAATAAGCATTTATATAGTACCTGTTACTTGCAAATCCCTGTGCTAAGCACTTTGTACATATTATTTTATCCTCACAACAACTCTGTGAGATAGATGCTGTTATTATCATCTCCATTTTACATTTGGGGAAACTGAGTCAGACAGAGGTAACATTACTTGCCCAGGATTGCTCAGCTAATAAGTTTCTGAGGCTAAATTTGACTCAGGTCACCCTGACTGCAGGGCCATCACTTTATGAATTTTACCACTTGGTCACCATCTAGGAATACACAAAGCAGTATGGTATAGTGGAAAAAGAACTAATTCTGAAATTAAAGAGCCTGGGTTCTAATCCTACCTCATTTTTTTATTACTAATGTGACATTAGGCACACCCAGACTTCTCTGGGTTTCAATTCCCTCATCTACAAATTTAAGGAATTGGATAAAATGGCATCTAATGCCCTTATATCATCAGCCCTTTCCACCTCTGCATGAATTACTTTGATGTGTGCAGGACATATTGCATTACCCTGATTAAGATGCCACCTGACGGCTGCAAATGCTACTTATGTTCTTACAAGCTACTTGAAAAGCAGGTTTGAAAAACAGGAAGAGAAAGATTAATGAAGCCTCCGAATCAGCAACCTGATACTGTTCAGAGCTAGTAGCAATTAGTCTAGTGATGCAGAAAGAATTGAAAGAATGGAAGAGGAGAGAGAGGGAGACAGAGAGGGAGAGAAAGACAAAAGACAGATGGAGAGGGAGAATAGAGAGACAGAGAGGGAGACAGAGACAGAAAGACAAATAAAAAGACAGAGAGAGAGAGAAAGAAAGAGGAGGAGGAGGAGGAAGAGGAGGAGATGAAGATAGAAGAAGAAGAAGAAGAAGAAGAAGAAGAAGAAGAAGAAGAAGAAGAAGAAGAAGAAGAAGAAGAAGAAGAAGGAGGAGGAGGAGGAGGAGGAGGAGAAGGAGAAGAAGAAGAAGGAAGAGGAGGAGGAGGAGGAATAAAAAAGAGAGAAAAAGAGAGGGAGGAGGAAGAGAGTAGGGAAGTGGGAGAGGAAGAGGAGATAAAGGGAGAGGGAGACAGACAGTCAGACAGACAGAGGGAGACAAAGACACAGACCCAGAGAGAGGGGTGGGGGGAGGGAGAGGGAGAGAGAGAGATAAAGGAAAGAGACAGATAGGAAGCTATGGAAGCTAATGGTTAATTTAAGAATTTCAGTGATGAATTTAGCAAAAACCTAGAATTCATGTCAATATTATCCCATCCACACTCTGAACAGGCCCTTTTGCTCCTTTTATTCTTTGACATTACTAGCAGCGCACCAATTCATGACCAAGCTAGAGTTCAGTTTGGGATATGTTCTGGGCATTCTCAAACATGCTTGGATGCTGTGGACAAGATTTGCCCCCAGATAATTATCTGGCCTCTTTTTTTAGAACTTCATGCTCTTTAAGTTAAAGGAAGTATATCAACAGTTACCCTTGCATGTACAAAACAAGGAGCCATTGGTCTTACTTATTTATGAAGCTCTTGCTGCAAGGGAAGATGTGGGAGGTCTTTTTCTATACTCTTAGTAAGATTAATTAGTAAAGTCTCTGTGAAGAAAAACTCTATAAAAACTCAAAGTATTTTAATCATTATTGTTGGAAACTTATGCCTATATTTTCAGAGAGATCATAATACACAGATGGAGATATAGATAGAAACTCATAAAAGTGTCTCGAAAGTCTTACTGCAGTTTTAAGCTTAAAAAGTTTATTATAGATGATAGATAGTAGCATTACAGGGTGTCTCAAAAATGTCAATGTGGTTTTAAGCTCTATAATCTAATATATATTATACACATACAGTATGTGGACATATAATATGCAGATAGTCCTCCACATCATGGAAGTTAGGGGCATGGCTGTGATTTGGAAAATCTGTGTAAAAATTTTTGGCACTCTCTTCATACCAGAAAAGCCTGATTTTTTCTTTATTTTCTAGGATGTTTATAGCACCTTACTGTAAAATCTAAGTTGATAGTAAATAATACTATACATATATTTTATGCAATTCTGAGTTTCTAAACATTTTCTTTGTCATCTACTGGCATTCACACGTTATCTGCAGCTTTTACAAAACTCCCCCAAAACTCACATTTAATTTCTTATGCCAATTTAGAAACTGTAATGGGGAAAGTCATGATGGGGAAGGGTTAACTATCGATGGATGGATGGATAGATAGATAGACAGATATAGATACAGTGTGTATGTATATATGTAAAATCTTTTTTTTTTCTTTCATGTATGGAGAAAATCAGCATTGCATAGTTGATAGGGAACTGGCCTAGATGATGAAAATCTGGTTCCATGTCTGACTCTGACACCTACTGTCTTGTCTATATGATCCTGGCCAATTCCTTAACTGTTCAGTGGTTTAGGCAAATTTCTAAGATTCTAAATAGCAGAGAAGGTATCTACCTGAATTGGCAGAAGGAGTTTTCTCATTCTGGAGTGCCCCAAATGAATGAAATCATAGATTAGTCAGTTGACAAGAATTTATTAATGGCTTACTATGTCCCAGGCACTGAGCTAAGCTGTAAAGACAAAGGACAGTCCTTGCCTGGTGCTTACAGTCTAATGGCAGAGGCAAGATGCATATAAGTCTCTAAAAACAAGATATAAATATGACATAGGTCTGCTTCCTATTACAAACTCATATGTGTATAAACTTTAGAGAAGTCAAAATGGTGCCATTCAAGCAGGCTGATTTCAGAAAAACCTGGAAAGACTTACATGAATTGATACAAAGTGAAGCAGAAGCAGCAGGATGTAGTACACAGTAACAGCAACATTGTACAATGATCATCTGTGAATGACAGCTATTCTCAGAAAAATGATGATCCAAGACCAAAAGACCCATGATGAAACAACTTATCTGCCTCCAGAGAAAGGAGCAATAATATCTGAATACACATTGAAGCATATTGTGTTTCATTTTCTTTTCTCCTTCTTTTTTTGTTCAAGTCTTCTTGTAAAAACATTACTAATATGGAAATATTTTACATGATTGCACATATATAACCTATATCAGATTGCTTACCATCTCAGGGAGGGGAGAGAGAAAGGATGGAGAGATAGAATTTGGGACTCAAAAAACTTTTTTTAAATGTTAAAAAGTGTTTTAATATGTAATTGGGGAAAATATATATTATTTTAAAAATGAACAATGCCTGGCACACATGAATCACAGAATAAATTTTTATTAATTTGATTTCCCTCTGAGGCTACTGTATATGTCATATATTCATAGTTATATACATGTTTTCTTCCCCATTCATTAAAATGTAAGCTCCTTGAGGAAAGGAACAGTGTTTTACCTTTATTTTGCATCTCCAATGCTTAGCATGGTACCTGGCTTAAAATACTAAATAGATGAATATTTATTTACTGGAAAAAATAATATGTCTTCTAGATTTGCCAAAAAGAGACCATTATGTCTCTTTCCCCTGACCTCTCATAAGCTAACTGTAATACTTTGCTTGATTACCCAATGTCTCCTGGAAACAACCTCAATCCCCTGCCATGACGTGGGGCTGTACTACGAGCAGGGAAAGGGAAAGGGAGTTGTTAGGCTGGAAAATTAAGAGAAAAAGCAGCTGCTCCTACCACTTAGACGTACTAATCCCATTAGTCCAAAGGCAGGGAGACTTAAGGTACCATGGTGAGGTTTATGACCATATGGCCTTTTTCATTTTTTTCTTTTTTGTCAAAGGCAGCAGATAAATGTTAATTAGTCAGTTTCTTCAGAGTCTAAGAAGGTACACATTGAACTGAACTTGGAGGATATGGATTCACATCAGCTTGTAGTAGGTCATTTCTTTAAAAAAATCAAAATGTAGCTTTCATTTATATGCCCTTCTACTTCTGTAAATCATCAATATACTCCTTGGTGTGAAAACTGGAGTCCTGAGACTCCAGCCTTCACATTTTATTGGCCAATTGTCTTTAATGGCTAATAGCTGTCACACAGCTAAGGTTTACAAAGCATTTTATGCATATTGTCTCATTTGATCCTCACAGTAGCCCTAGGAAATAGAAGAGGAAATTATATAGAAGAGGAAATTGAGGCAGACAGAAATCAGTTGACTTTGCCAAAGGTCACATAGCTAGTAAGTATCTGAGGTCAGATTTGACCTCGGGTCTTCCTGACTCCATGGCTAGCACTCTATCCAGGGTACCAGCTGGCTGCCCTTGTACTTTTAGATATTTAAGAGGAAAAAAAAAACAAATGATCAAACTGAGATCATGCTTCCCTAAAAAGGTTATTAAGTGACTTTCAAATTCACTACCTATTTTCAGAAAATTATTTTTTTTCTTTTTTACTTTGTAGGTTTGCATTTTCATTGATAATTGAGGCAGCCAAGTCACTCAGAATGGGGCACTGGACCTGGAGTCAGGAAGAGTTGAGCTCATGTCTTTACTAGCTATGCAACCCTGGGCAAGTCTCTTCACCTCTCTCTGCCTCACTCTCCCGATCTGTAAAGTGAAGACAATAATAGCACCTACCTCCCAGAGTTGCTGTGAGGAACAAATGAAATCATACTTATAAAAGGGTTTTACAAATCATAAAATATTTTTAATATTAAGTGCTATTAACATTAAAATATCCATACCCAAGAGATTATGCCACATTTGTAAAAGATTATTTTTGGAATCAGGTTATCTGGGTTCAAATGCTACCTTGGACATTTACTATCTTTGGGATATTGGGTAAATTACTAAAACTCTCTGGGCCTTGGTTTCCTCATTTGTTAAAGGAGTCCCTTGAAGGTCTAAGTATATGAAAGTATCAGAAGTAGAATATGATGGTTAGAACCCTAGGCTTGAGTTAGGAACACCTGGGTTCGAATTCAGCCTCATACTTTCTATCTGGGTGAGACTTGGTAAATAACCTAATCTTTCAACAACAAACAACAAACAACCTCAGTTGTTTCATCTATAAAATGGAACTGCTCACCTTACAGCATTCTTCTGAAGATCAAGCAAATGGGGTATTTATTAAAAACACTGTGCAAACCTTAGTGTATTATATAAATGTGAGTAACTATTATCTATAGGCCAGATGTCTTTGAAGATGCTGGTAGAGGCCAAGCAGCACCAGTCTCTATTACGTACTAGGGATAGAGTCTAGGACTTGAAAGGTGACTTCCAACCAATTGTTTTAATTTCCTTCACATTCTCAAAACCACATTCTAATTATATTCACTATTTTAAACCCAAATTCCATTTCTCTCAAGGGATTTCACTTCTATTTTGTTAGCCTGCACCATAAGCAACTTTCCTTAACAAATTATACAGATATAGACTTCAGGGCTATGAATTCTTATAAGTCATTTAACCTGTGACTCAATTTCTTCATTTGGAAAATAAGCAGGTTAAACCAGATGATCTCTATTGCTCTCTCTATATGACCCTATCATCTTATTAACCCTCTATGAGCAAAATATTCTATGTTAGATTTTTTTAATATTGGTTACTGTCAAATTTTCTCATTATAAAGTCTATTACTTTACAACAGAACTCTGTATAGGATTCATCTAAAGAACATTTTTCATCTTGTATTTAAGTGTTTACTGATAGGTCATTCATTATTCATAGTACAGAACTTGGGAGAAGAAATGTCAGCTTCAAGGGGTTGGTCATTTTGTCCCCATGGCTACTCCTACCCCCAGGGCAGATGGCAGTGCCTTGATAACTTAGCTGAGGGTCATTGAGCTCTGCTGAGGTGAAACATTTACAATCTGTTTTCAGCCTGATGGACCCCTCTGAACTTTCCCAGTTCGATCTGCAGATCACAGACATAGGATCCATTCCCTGGCCTGCAGTTTTCCAGATTGAAAGAACTAGTCAGGATCCATATGACCCTTGTTTTAGCCTGAAAGAATGTAATTCACCTCCACACCACAAGGAGGCAGAAGAGTATGTGGAAAGCATCATGGACAAGACTAAGGACTAAGAGACCATCTGTCCAGTCTTGGCTTTGCCACTCAATAGCTGTGTGACCTCAGACAAGTTATTTCACCTCTCTGGCCTCGGTTTCTTTAAATGTAAAGTTCAGCTAGGATCATAACATCATAGATTCAGATTTGCAGGGCATTTTAGATCTTAGATTCCCCCCCCCCCCCTTTTTGGAGGGCAACTGGGTTTAAGTGATTTGCCCAAGGTCAACTGCTAGTAAGTGTTAAGTGTCTGAGTTCAGATTTGAACTCACATCCTCCTGACTCCAGGGCTGGTGCTGTATTCACTGCATGACTAGTTGCCCCAATCTTAGATCTTTTATAGATAAGGTAACTGAGACCTAGAAAGATGTTAAGTTCATCAAGTTTGCATAGGTACTAAGGAGCACATCTTGAATTATAGCCTGGTGCCCTCACTCCAAATCCATCACTCTTTTCAGTGGACCACATACTTCAGGTTAAAAAGAATAACAACCAAAACACTAAGAATCAATTATTTTTTACATTAATAGGAAAATAAAATTGATCTATACCTACTTTGAAAACATCTATAATAATTTAACTTACCCTTTTGTTCATAATAACCAACATCCTATAATACCTTATTGTCTACAAATTGCTTTAAATATATTATGTCACAGGAGCCACACAATTCGGTGAGGGAGGTACAAGTATCTTGGTCATTTTCAAGAGGGAAATTGTGATGCTATTGGTTTTGATGTTTGAGGAAATAATGAAGTTAAGTGGTTTGCCCATGGTCACACAGCCAATAAATATAAAAAACGAGATTCAACCCAGGTCTCTCCTAATTCAAAATCCGGAATCCTTACCATGCACCACATTGCCTTGTTATACTAATCTTTCAACAGAGAGAGTTAGTTCTAGGTAAGAAAAAAGAGAACACACCTTGGAATCAGGACAACCTGAGTTCAAGTCTTACCTTGAACTATATACTTAGATATATACTCACTGAGTGGCCTTGGACCAATCTCATAATCTCTCAGTATACCCAAACAATGCTCTAAGATTACATATTGTAGTTGTTTATAGTAAATTGTTCAACTGTGACTGACTCTTTGTAACCCCATATGGGGTTTTCATGGCAAAGATATTGGAGTAGTTTTTCATTTCCTTTTCTAGCTCATTTTGCATATGAGGAAACAGGGTTTCGACTTGCCCAGGGTCACATAGATAGTATCTGAGGCCAGATTTCAACTCAGATCTTTTTGACTCTAGACCTAGTTCTCTATCCACTGTACTACCTAGCTGTCCCATAAATGGTAAAACAGGTACCAATATGTGTTGATAAAGTTTTTTTTTTTTAATCCATCAGTTCCCTACATCAGTGAAACCACAGATTTGGGCCAAATCAAAACAAACAAACAAAACCTCTCCAAAACCTTTTCTCAGCTCAGAAAGAAGACTTAGAAAATTTACTATCAGATATGAATCCTTGAGGATCAATGTTCCTAGCACACATACAAATTCTAAAAGCTAGTCCCTGATCAAAAGTTTACAATTGACAACAGTAGAAGACACTAGTTGCATCCCATAAGAAACAAAGAGAAAATGTTGAGCAGAAGATGAAAAAGAAGCAACTGGGCAGTGGAACTTAAAAAAAGATAGAAAATCCATGAATGCCAGAGCCCCGTGGAGGCTTCCTGGAAGAAGCAAACTTCCTTGACTTCCTTTAAGTCCCAATTAAAATCACATCTTTTACAGGAAGCCTTTCCCATCCTTTCTTAATTCTATTGTCCTCCCTCTGTTAATGTTTGTACATGTTTATTTCATGTTGTCTCCCCCATTAGAATATGAACTATTTGAGAAAGGGAATTATCCTTTGCCTTTTTTTTGTAACCTCAGTGCTTAGCATAGTGCCTGAACAAAGTAGATACTTAATAAATGTTTACTAACTGATATAAACTGAAGTGATACTAAATTGGGCATGCAGGGCAGATTATGAATCAGTGAAGAGGTGCGATAAAGGGGACTTAAATGGGGGAACAGTTTGTATATAAAGGGATGGCATGGCATGGGACTTTCCTTCAGCAGTCTCTTAAGTTTTCGCCTTATAGATAAATTCCATTCTTACCATGAATTTTAAATTAATCATCCATCTGGCCTGTTTCCTTTCATCGAATTGGCAACACATATTTAATTTTCAAATTCCCAGCCTTTATGGACATCACTCTGAAGTTAGCTTCAAGAGGCATGCATGTAATAAACAAGCTAAGCCTTTCCAGAGGTCATCTGTCTTATCTCCATTGGTTATGAGTTCCATAAAACTCTACCATGGGCTAGGCATTTCTTCTGTGAATGGCCTTCCTGAAGGTTAATTGCAATGGCACTCATACAAATTTATGGGAGTCCCCTGGAGTGGGAGCAGCACTTTTCAGATTTGGGCAGATGTTCTGAACTACATTAGCTCACCCTGCTTAGATGGACTGGACCACTGGGTTGTTTTTTTTTTTTTTTAATCCTGGGATCATGTAAGCAGATGTATCAATTCTCCTGCCTTGAAATGTGGCTACTTAACTACTGAATGCCTGTTATTATCTTGTCGAAAGGCTATAAATTCCCATTCCAGAACAAGGCTTCTTCCCCAAAGCCTGATCTTAGATGTGGAAAAGCAGGTGGCCATAATTGGTATTTCTCTTTCTAATCTGGTGCTTTAGAAGATAAATTGTGATCTGAAGTTAAATTTGAGGACCAGGAAGGCTTGCATGCTCTCTTAGTGAGACACTGGCAAGCAGAACACTTGGTCAGACAGACATTAAGGATGGGGGACAAAAAGGATCACAGGACCTGGAGGGGACTTGGACAAACTATCTATTAGGGATTCTTAACCTGGGGTCTGGGAACTGTTTTAATTTATATTTAATATTACTTAATACTACTGTGCTATAAGAAATGATGACCTCAACGAGTTTAGAAAGACATGGAAAAACTTGTTCAAAATAATAAAGAATGAAATAAATAGATCCAAGAGAAGTAACAGTAATATTGGGTTTTTTAATGTATTTTTGAAGGGGGAAAGCCAAGGCAATTGGGGTTAAGTGACTTGCCCAAGGTCACACAGCTAGTAAATGTATAAAGTGTGTGAGGCTAGATTTGAACTCAGGTTCTCCTAACTCCAGGGCCAGTGCAGCAATATTGTTTTAAGAACAACTTTGAGCAAATAAGTTACTTTGTCTATTATAAATACCCAAATTAACTGTAAAGGACATATGAAGAAAGATGCTATCTGCACCCAGAGAAAGAAAAAGAAATTATAAATATATTTAAACATATAAATGAATAAATGTATGAAGTGTGTATAAAATAATTTTTGATATGTTTATATATACACATGTGTTTATATACATATGTATATATATGTATATATACGTATATGTATATATACATATATATGTATTTGTGTCTAATAAAATTTGTGTCTAATAATCTCTAGGACAGGTGTGGGGAGAAAGGAAAAAGAGACATTACATGAAAATTTTCTTGTATATTTGAAAGGAATAGTAAGTTATGCATAGTAGACATATAGTTTCATGCATAATCATTTAAAAATTTTTGCTGTTATGGAAATCCTTATTTTATTCCATAAATTAAAATAAAAACTATGTTTTAATGTAATTGGTTCCATTGGTAATCCTATATATTTTATTTTATGCATTAAAAAACATAAAAGCACATGGAGCAAGTAGATGGTACAATGGACAGAGATCTCTGGGCCTAGAGTCATGAAGATGAGTTCAAATATGACCTCAAACACTTTCTAGCTGAGTGACCCTGGGCAAGTCGCTTAACTCATATTTCTCCCAGTTTTCTCATCTGTAACATGGGGATAATAACACCAATCTCCCAGGGTTGTTGTTTAGCACAATCCCTGGCACATAGAAAGCAGTATATAAATGACAGTTATGTTGGGTGGTACAGTTGTTAGAGCACTGGGTCTGGAGTCAGGAAAACCTGAATTCAAATGTGACCTCAGATACTTCCTAGCTGTGTGGCCCTGGGCAAGTCACTTCATGCTGTCTGTGTCAGTTTCCTCATCTGTGAAATGAACTGGAAAAAGAAATGGCAAATCATTCCAGTGTCATTACCAAGAAAACCCCAAATGGGGTCATGAAGAGTTGGACATGACCAAGACATCTGAAGAACAGCAAATGAGAATGCGGAGAAAGAGGCAAGAGTCACCCTGTCTGCCTTGGTTTCCTCATCTGCAAAATGAGCTGGAGAAGGAAATGGCGAACAACTCCAGTATCTTTGCCAAGAAAACCCCAAATAAAGTCAGCAAGAGTCAGACATAACTGAACAATACGTAATTTAGTAGCAGAACGGAAAGGTCACCTTCATGTGAACCAGCCAGAGGTCATAATTAAGCATAGAGTATGGATTGTATAATCAGGCTCACTGTATTAGGGAGCATGGCAATAAATGGCAAAGCTACAACCAGAGCCTAGGTTTGTGACTCCAATTCTAGACTTTTTTCCTCCTCTCCTAAACTATCTTATTTTCACTAGAAAAGTGACTTTCTTTTTTTCTGCTTCTTTTTTTTATTCATAGCTATAGAGAAACATATCTAAACTTTATTGTGTCCTTCTTGGGGGAGGAGTTGGGGGAGGGAAAAGGCACACAGCAGAGACCAAAAGAAAACTCACAAGGAAGCAAAGAAAAGATGTACAATTCTCAAGACAATGAGTATTATTTATCATATGGGCTTTCTCAAAGTGAAAGTTTATTGTTACATATTTTGAATCCTCTCTTATGTTCTGCTATGCAGACATGTATGACATGCTCTTTTTCTTTCTAACTATGCATTTAGGTCCCAGTATTTAAGTTTATGATATGTTTTTGTAGAAAAAAAGAAAAGTGATTTTCTTAAAACACTGAACCTCATATTCAATAAATTGCAGTGGCCTCCTATCACCTCTAGGATCAGATATAAAGCCTTCTATTTGTTAATTAATGTTCTGTACAACTTTACAACTCTACCCCCTTCCACACACTATATTACTCAGCCATAGTAGATGCCTTGATGTTCTTCACATTAGACACTACATCTCCCAACTCCACACATTTGACTGGCTGTTCCCCATGCCTCTAAGGCTCTTTCTCCATATCTCCATCTCTTAGAATTGCTGGCTTCCTTGAAGACTTAAGGCAGCTAGGTGGTGAAGTTTTTGAGCACTAGCTCTTGAATCAGGAGGATCTGAGTTCAAATCTTTCTTCAGATACTTACTAGCTGTGTGACCCTAGGCAAGTCACTTGTGTGTTTGCCTCAGTGTCCTCATCTGTAAAATGTGCTAGAGAAGGAAATGGCAAACTATTCCAGTATCTTTGCCAAGAAATCCCCAAATGGGGTTGTGAAGAGTCAGAAACAACTGAAACACAGCTGAACAATAAATGAAGGCCAGCTCCTGCAAGCTGTCCCTATTTCCAGTTGATAGTTCCTTCCTCTCTAAGGTTATTATCCATCTACCTCTCACATATAGGTTTTCCTCCCTCTCCCCCTGGAATGTGAGAGCTCCTTGAGGGTATGATAAACACTTTAAGAAATCATACATATGGTTGGGGCGGCTAGGTGGCGCAGTGAGTAAGAGCACTGGCCTCGGAGTTGGGATGACCCGAGATCGAAACCAACCTCAGAAAATGAGCACCCACACATAAAACAATGACTAGCCGTGTAACCTTGAGCAAGTTACTTAACCCCAATTGCTTAAAAAAAAAAAAAAGAAATCATACATGTGGACTGATAGATAACAGAAAGTGGGTGATGAAAGTGATTGGAAATTTTAAGAAAAACAACCAAATAATTGGGTGGATGATTCCATGAGAAAAGAAACACACACACACACACACACACACACACACACACACACACACACACACACTCCAACCATTGTTTGAATTTTCCAGTAGGAAAAAAACACAGAAACCCTTATAACAATTCTCTTCTTTATAATGGCTTCTGACTTAATTTAGTAGCTCTCAGGATTTGGCATTAATTGATGGGCATGTGCCCTAGATTGAAGGGAAAGGGGAAAGAGAAAAGGAAAGAAGATGAGAAAAGCAGAAGGGAGGATTGACTTAATGTCAAGGATAGAGCACAATGACTTATGGGCTGAATGTCCCTGTTTTTTTCTCCTTCTCTACAATAAACCCATCCCTGCAATACTCTGGTTACACATAGATTATAATCCCCAGCAATTCACATTGCAATAAATGTTGATCAAAATTAAAATAAAAGATGAATAATTCTCATTGACCAGATGAAGCCAGTAATTAAATAAAAGCTCATGACTCAATGTGAATGTAGGCATTTTTTAATATACTAAACTCTCTTTGTCTCCTAAAATTAATTAATGCCTTAATCAAAGCTGTCTGTTAATGGCACAACCAATTTACTCTTTTGACTATCTAGACCCACCAGCTTTCAATTAAGAAACAAAGAGCAAATTCCTGATGAGCAGGGAAGTCATAAATGACTTATACCTGTCCCTCTTTTATGTAATGTTACATTTATTATTCAACTTTAATCGTCAAGCATATTTTTAATTCCTAAAAGTCTAAAGTCAAGGCAATTTTCCAAAGATTATAACCACTTTGAAGGTAGTTCTTTCTAGGAAGCACACTTTCAAACTAAATATTATCAACCTTTTTAACAGATTCCTAAAATGCCCAATTAAATCTTAAAGGTTTCAAAAATCGATGTCCTTTTCAATTCTAGGGTTTTAATCAACTTAAAATAATTATTTTTCTCTCTTTTGTAACTGGTTGATATATCTAGGCATTTTAATACTGTATGTCTGGGTAATGGCAAAAGGGAGGAAAAGCAAGGAAAGGAAGCATACATTTACTAAGAACCTACTATGTAACAAGCACTGTGCTATGAAGTTTACAAATATTTTATATATACAATTTATATATATAATCCTGTGAGGTAGTGCTATTACTAACCCTATTTTAAAGTTGAAGAAACTGAGGCAAAAAAAAGGTTAGCTTCGATTGATAGGGATAAGCCTTAGATAGAAGGGTAGGGGAAAAGAAAAGGGGGGAAAAGATGGGGAAAACAGAAAGCATGGCTGACAAATGACTTACCTAGTATCACCTAGCTAAGTAGTTTTGGAGGTTGAAGTTGATCTCAGTTCTCCTGGCTTTATGTATGGGCCTCTATTCCCTTCACTTGCTAGCTGTAGCAAGCCCCAAGTAACCCCCAGGTAACATCCACGTGATAGAAAATGCCCAGATTTGATATATACTATGTTAGAATACAGACACATTGGGAATTTATCAGCTGATACTGATGCTCTTTGTGATTTTGTTTGAAAAATACATCCTTTAACCCTTGTCCTAACGAACATATGACCCTTTGGACACCCTTATTACAGGCTAATACCTAACTTGGTTAGGATAAACATTCTCCAGTCCCTTTGGATCAAGTGCTTATTCTAAGCTACATGTCAACCATTTAACTATGACATTTTAGAATACATACCCTGTACTTGGTAATATATCAACATTATCCTCAAATATCAGGCACATAAAAATTATTACTGGGGGCAGAGCCAAGATGGCAGAGTAGAAACAGCATGTTCCAAGGCACTCTTCCCCCAGATTACCTCCAAATTATGTAAAAGGGGACTCTGAACAACTTCTGGAGCCCCAGCACCCACAGAATGACACAGAGAAGCTAAACTCCGTCTGAGGACAGCCCAGCAGCCCTGCAGGAAGGACCAGCGCAGCTCTCTGGGAGCTGGTAGCACAGCTCACAGAGCTTGGGGAGATGAGCCCAGGTCTGCCTGAGTCGAGGTTTTAGCCCCAGGGCAGCCAGGCCAGCAGCCGGCTGGAGGGACCCCAGAACACCAGCTGCTGTGGCGATTCCAGAAGTATCAACACAGACATGCCTAAGACAAAGTGAGAGGTTAGTGCCCTATGGACTTTGGGACCAGTATTTGGGGAACGCATTGGCTTCCTCCCCTGGGGGCTAGAAGCCCCTGAGGAGACAAGCCATTTTGTAGTTTTCAGTGGCAGCTCCAGCTCCTGGCCTGCGAACTGTAGGGAGATCCAGTGATCAGTCTTGGGGGGTAATCGCTCTTGCTTTAACCTCCCTGGATCTGGATTGTGGTCTGGGGGGGAGGTCGTGGGGTGGATATTCAGCTTACCAGAAATGGAAGTTGTCCCCCCACACATTCGGAATGAAAGCTCCCCTGTCTGGTGGCAGAGTCATACTGGGGCAACAAGCCTAAAAGTCAAGTAATTAAGTGGCAACATGCCAAGGCAAAGGAAACAAATTAAACAGAAAAATGCAACATTAGACTCCTATTTGGGGCGCAAAGAGGATCGAAGCATAGAACAGGAGGAGGACTGTGTGGTCAGAAGTCCTGCTCCAAAAGCCCCAAAGGAAAATATGAGTGGGTTTCAGGCCATAGAGGACCTTAAGAAGGACTTTAAAAATCAAATATGAGAACTGGAGGAAAAATTGGGAAGAGAAATGAGAGGAATGCAGGAAAAGTATGAAATGAGGGTCAACAGCCTGACTGAGGAAAACAACACCTTAAAAAATAGACTAACTCAAATGGCAAAGGAGGCCCAAAAGGACAATAGGGGGAAGAATGCCTTAAAAAGCTGCATTTGCCAGATGGAAAAAGAATCTCAAAAGCTCACTGAGAAGATTCATTCCTTCAGACTTAGACTGAAGCAAATGGAAGCTAATGACTTTATGAGAAATCAGTGCTGTTAAGCTGATCCAAACAAATGAAAGAATAGAAGGCAATGCGATATACCTCATGGGAAAAACCACTGACCTGGAAAATAGATCCAGGGGAGACAATTTAAAAATTATTGGACTACCCAAAAGCCATGATCAAAGAAAGAACCCAGAAACCACCCTTCAAGAAATTCTCAAGGAAAATTGCCCTGATGTTTCAGATCCATAGGGCAAAATAGAGGTTGAAAGAATTCACTAATCACCTCCTGAAAAAGATCCCAAAAAGAAAACTCCCAGGAATATTATAGCCAGGTTCCAGAATCCCCAGATCAAGGAGAAAATACAGCAAGCAGCCAGGAAGAAACAATTTCAATATTGTGGAAACACAATCATAATAGCACAGGACCTGGAAGCTTCTACCCTGAGGGATTGAAGGGCATGGAATATGATATTGCAGAGGGCAAAAGAGCTGGGACTGAACCCAAGGGTCACTTACCCAGCAAAACTGAGTATTTTGTTTGAGGGGAAAATATGGTCATTCAGTGGAATAGAGGACTTTCAAGCATTCTTTTTTTTTAAACAAATGCTTTATTAGCTTCTGTTTTACATCATTCATTTCCGCCAGATTTTGAGTTACAATCATTTTCCCCCCATTATTCCCCTACCCAACCTCCCAGAATAGTAGTCCCACAAGATATCACTTCCTCCAATCTGCTCTCTCCCATACCTTCTCCCATACCCCCATCGACTTTTCCATTAGAGGAAGGTGAATCTTTGTGTCCCAATGCCTGCACATCTTATCTCCCTATTACAAGCAAAAGAGTATTAATAATAGTATTTATATATATTTGAAACATTTAATGTTACAACCTCGAATTTCAGATCCATTTCCTTCCTCCCTTGTCACCCATTCCTTCTTGGGAGATAAGTAATTCGGTATATGTTGTACATGTCTAGCTATGCAAGACATTATCATAGTAGATATATTGTACAAGGCTGCTTATAATTCCCTCCCACTCATCCCACCCCCCACCTGGTCCATTCCCTACATAATCCTGTCCCTCTTCTATAGTGGGTACTTCCAACCTCCCCTCCCCCCAAGGATGCCCTCCCATCCATCATCCCTCCTCTCATCCCCCTTCCCCCTATCCTGCTGCAGGTAGAGATATCCCATTTAGTATGTATGTCATTTTCTCCCTGAACCAAATTCAATGTGAATGTGGTTTTGCCTTTTTAGCCTTCCTTATTCTCCCCCTTCTTTGCAACCACTTCCCCTTGATTCTTCTACATGGGATAGTTTACCCTACCCTGTCTCTCCCCATCTCCTCTTGCCACTTTCCTCTCTCACCTCATAATTTCATCCCTTGAGTATTCTCCCTTCCCAACAAATTCAACCTATGCCCTCTATCCATATATAACTGTAACCATATACACACACATTCACATATGTATTCATATGACCACACCCCCTTCTTCCATTATTTTCATAGTGAGAAAGATATCATCAGTCACAGTTATTGCTTTTCCATATAGGAATGTAAATAGTTCAACTTTGATAAGTTCCTTTTGATTTCTTTTCCCTGATTACCTTCTCAGGCATCTCTTCCTTCTTGTGTCTGGATGTCAAATTTTCTATTCAATTCTGGTTTTTTCCTCAAGAATGCTTGAAAGTCCTCTATTCCACTGAATGACCATATTTTCCCCTGAAACAAAATACTCAGTTTTGCTGGGTAGGTGACCCTTGGGTTCATTCCCAGTTCTTTTGCCCTCTGGAATATCATATTCCATGCCCTTCTATCCCTCAGTGTAGAAGCTGCCAGGTCCTGGGCTATTATGATTGTGTTTCCACAATATTGAAATTGTTTCTTCCTGGCTGCTTGTAGTATTTTCTCCTTGATCTGGGGATTCTGGAACCTGTCTATAATATTCCTGGGAGTTTTCTTTTTGGGATCTTTTTCAGGAGGTGATTGGTGGATTCTTTCAACCTCTATTTTGCCCTCTGGATCTAAAACATCAGGGCAGTTTTCCTTGAGAATTTCTTGAAGGGTGATTTCTAGGTTCTTTCCTTGATCATGGCTTTTAGGTAGTCCAATAATTTTTAAATTGTCTCTCCTGGATCTATTCTCCAGGTCAGTGGTTTTTCCCATGAGATATTTCACATTGCCTTCTAATCTTTCGTTTGTTTGCATCTGCTTAACAGCATCTTGATTTCTCATAAAGTCATTAGCTTCCATTTGCTCCAGTCTAACTCTGAAGGAATGAATCTCCTCAGTGAACTTTTGAGATTCTTTTTCCATCTGGCAAATTCGACTTTTTAAGGCATTCTTCTCCTCATTGCCCTTTTGGGCCTCCTTTGCCATTTGAGTTAGTCTATTTTTTAAGGTGTTGTTTTCCTCAGTCAGGCTGTTGACCCTCATTTCATACTTTTCCTGCATCCTTCTCATTTCTCTTTCCAATTTTTCCTCCACTTCTCTTATTTGATTTTTAAAGTCCTTCTTAAGGTCCTCTATGGCCTGCAACCCACTCATGTTTTCCCCTGGGGCTTTTGGAGCAGGACTTCTGACCTCACAGTCCTTTTCCTGCTCTATGCCCCCAAAATAGGAGTCTAGGGTTGCATTTTTCTGTTTCCTTTGCCTTGGCATGTTGCCACTTAATTGCTTGACTTTTGGGCTTGTTGCCACACTATGGCTTTAAGGCCAGATAGAGGAATTTTCATCCCGAACGTGTGGGGGGGCAACTTCAGCTTCTGGCAAGCTGTAAACCCACCCACAACTTCCACCCTAGATCACAATCCAGATCCAGGGAGGTTAAAGCAAGAGCGATTACCCCCCAAGACTGATCACTGGATCTCCCTACAGTTCCCAGGCCAGGAGCTGGAGCTGCCTCTGACAACTACAAAATGGCATGTCTCCTCAGTGGCTTCTAGCCCCTAGGGGAGGGAGCTGACACATTCCCCAAATACAGGTCCCAAAGTCCATAGAACACTAACCTCTTACTTTGTTTTAGGCATGTCTATGTTGATAATTCTGGAGTCGCCACAGCTGCTGGTGTTCTGGGGTTCCTCCAGCCAGCTGCTGGCCCTGCCGCCCTGGGGCTAAAACCTCGGCTTTCGCAGACCTGGGCTCGGCTCGGCTTGGCTCCTGCACTCTGCGTGCTGCTGGCTCCCAGAGTGCTGCGCTGGTCCTTCCTGCAGGGCTGCTGGGCTGTCCTCAGCGGGAGGTTAGCTTCTCTGTGTCGTTCTGTGGGTGCTGGGGCTCCAGAAGTTGTTCACAGTCCTTTTTTACATAGTTTTTGGGGAATCTGGGGGCAGAGAGGCTTGGAAGAGCTGTTTCTACTCCGCCATCTTGGCTCCGCCCCCCTCGACTTTCAAACATTCTTGAGGAAAAAACCATAGTTGAATAGAAAATTTGACATCCTGACACAAGAAGCAAGAGATGCCTGACAAGGTAATCAGGGAAAAGAAATCAAAAGGAACTTATCAAAGTTGACCTATTTACATTCTGCCATGGAAAAACAATAACTATGACTGATGAAACCCCTCTCAGTATGAAAATAATGGAAGAAGGGTGTATGGTCATTTGAATACATATGTGAATGGGTGTATATATGTTTACAGTTATACATGGATAGAGGGCATAGGTTGAATTTGTTGGGAAGGGATGATACTTAAGGGGTGAAATTATGAGGTGAGAGATGCAAATGGAAAGAGGAGATGGGGAGAGACAGGGTAGGGTAAACTATCTCATGTAGAAGAAGCAAGGAGAAGTGGCTGCAAGGGAGGGGAAGAATAGGAAGGCAAAAAGGCAAAACCACGTTCTCATTGAATTTGGTTCAGGGAGAGGATGGCATACATACTAAATGGGATATCTCACCCTGCAGCAGAATAGGGGGAAGGTGGATGAGAGGAGGGATGATGGGTGGGAGGGCATTCTTGGGGGGAGGGGAGGTTGGAAGTACCCACTATAGAAGAGGGACAGGATCAAGTAGGGAATGGATCAGGTAGGGGGTGGGATGGGTGGGAGGGAATTATAAGCAGCCTTGTAAAATATATCTACTATGGTAATGTTTTGTATAGCTAGACATGTACAACATATACTGAATTACTTATCTTCCCAGAGGGAATGGGTGACAAGGGAGGAAGGGAATGGATATGAAATTAGAGGTCTTAAAATTAAATGTTTCAAACATATATAAACACTATTATTAATCCTCTTTTGCTTGTAATTGGGAGATAAGATGTGCAGGCATTGGGGCACAGAGATTCACCTTGCTGTAATGGAAAAGTCGAAGGGGGTATGGGAGAAGATATGGGAGAGAGCAGATTGGAGGAAGCTATATCTTGTGGGACTGCTATTCTGGGGTGGTGGGTAGGGGAAAAATGGGGGGGGGGAATTGTAACTCAAAATCTGGCGGAAATGAATGATGTAAAACAGAAGTTAATAAAGCATTTGTTTGATAAAAAATATTATTGATTTTGTATATTAATGGTCTCTTTTTTTCTCCTATCTCTCCCTTTTCCAATTTAATCTACTGACAAATTAATATTCTTAAAGCATAGATTTCATCAGGTCACTCTACTGCTCAAGAAGCTTTGATGGCTCCCTCTTGGCACTAGCATAAAATATACACTCTTTTTAAAGTTTAAAATCAATTACATTTGGCTTCAACTTATCTTTCCAGACTTATTCCACATTATTCCCATTCACACACTCTATTCTCTAACCAAAGTACTGGCACACTTTTTTTTTTTTTTTTGCTTTTTGGAGGGAAGGAAGGCAGGGAAATTGGAGTTAAGTGACTTGCCTAAGGCTACATGGCTAGTAAGAGTTAAGTGTGTGGGGCTGGATTTGAACTCAGGTCCTCCTGACTCCAGGGCTGATGCTCTATTCACTGTACCACCTAGCTTCCCCAAGTACTTGTGTATATTACCTTTTCCCATATATGACCTTTCATTTTCCATCTCTATGCCTTTGCACAGATTGCCCCCATTTTTGCAGTGCTCTCTTTTCTCACCTTTAGCTCCCAGAATATCTAACTCCCTTCAAAGATCAGCTCAAATTTAATCTTCTGAATGTCCTTTGCCTGACTTATCAAATTCCTCCACATTGTTCCCAAAGTTGGCATTAGTTTTATATATCTTTTATATTTTCTTATCTTTGTCTTATCTCTGTCAATCTGGCAAGTGACCATTGCCAAATACATATATATATATATATATATATATATATATATATATATATATATATATATATATACACACATATATATATATGTATATATATCGTCAGCTAGTTGTTTCCTATGTGTCCAACTCTTTGTGACCTTGTTTGGGGTTATCTTGGCAAACATGCTGGAGTGGTTTGCCATTTCCATCTCCAAGTCATTTTACAGATGAGGAAACTGAGGCAAACAGGGTTAAGTGACTTGCCCAGGGTCACATAGCTAGCTAGTGTCTGAGGCTGGAATTGAATTCAGGTCTTCCTGACTCTAGACCTGGAGCTCTACCGACTTTGTCACTTAGCTGCCCAAACATATGTTACAAGTACAAATTATGTAAGGGTTTAAAAGTGGCATAATCTGTCTTCAAGTTGTTTTCATTTCACAGCTTTCAAAATTTCCAAAGATGCAAAATGATACATTTTGTTGAATTTCTCATAATATAAAATTACTTTCTCATCCAACCTAGACAGTGCAAATTAGCACAATTGCTAACCCCAACACAGGAAATAAACACAAATAATTGTAACATATATCATAGACTATAAAATTTTATATTATAAAATATATTATACATTATATTGTTCATAATGTATAATATACATATGTATTATAATATATAATGTGCATATTGTAGTATATAATCCAACCTGTATATTATGTAATACAACATATAGTATATTATGCTATATAGTATTAATTATATTATTGTAATAATATCTATTATGGTATATTATATAATACATGTATACCATAGTACATGATGTATAGTATAACATATATGTGTGTTATAGTATATATTATACATTATATTATGCACAATATAATGTATAATATATGCAATAATGTGTATGTTATATGATCCATTATATCTAACTATACGATAGATTATATATCAAATTATAGTAGCACAAATAATTATGACAATTTGAGAAAAAAGTAACAACATCACCAAAACTCATGATGTCCAAATTCTTTAAAATTTTGTAAAAAGCAGCAGGTCTGCAGTCAGAAGACAGGACTTCAAATCTTTGTTCTGCCCCATAATACCTTTATCATGCTGGGAAAGTTATTTCTCTGGGTCTCACTGTTCTCTCCTACAACATGAAAGGGTTCTTTACTTCAAGTACCTTCCAGCACCATCAATGAACTTTTGATCTTATCCTAGGAATAAATTCTCTCATCTCTTCTCACCTAGACTATTGAAATTGTCTATTAACTGGTCTCTCTGCCTCCAGTTTCTTTCCATTTCAGATTATTCTCTGCTCAGCTGTTAAACTGATCTTCCTGAACCACTCACCAAGTCCCCCACACACCCACCCCCATCCAATTCAATCAACTCCAGTGGCTCCCTAGTGCTTCTGGGATCAAACATAAACCTCTGTTTGACCTGATCCCTCTTCTCTTTTCCAGTTTTCTTACACCTTACACTGTACCACATTCTCTATGATCCAGTGATACAGGCCTCCTGATTGTTTCTCAGTCAACAGTTCATCCCCATTCCTGAAAATTATCTCCCTCCATATCTCCACCTGTTGGCTTCCCTGGCCTCTTTCAAGTTTCAAAATTTCTAAAATTCCACTTTCTGTGAGAAGTCTTTCCTGATCCCCCTAAATACTAGTGCCTTCCATTTGGTGATTTATCCTGTATGTATCTTGCTTATACGTAGTTGTTTGCATAGTATTTCCTTCAACATTAGGAAGCAATCAAGACTGAGAGAAAATAATGAAGTCTGAGATCTTCCCTTCTACCTCATAGGTTCAAACTCTCCATTTCACTTTGTCACATCCCCTTTATGCTGCCTCTCCTCTAAATACCTACAATATCTATGGTAAATTGAAACAATGAATTGTATATTCTCTTCAACCATTCCTTCATTCACCTTTTCTCTTCATTTAGAGCATAACTATCTTGAGGGTAGAAAGTATGTCTGATAATTCTTCTGTAATCTCAAAGTGATGGGCAATATAGTAGAAGCTCAACATTTGTTGAGTAATTTGTTAATACCTAGAAAGCAGTCTATCAGGAAGGAAAGAAGGAAGGAAGGAAGGAAGGAAGGAAGGAAGGAAGGAAGGAAGGAAGGGAGGGAGGGAGGAAGGAAGGGAGGGAGGGAGGAAAACAAAGGGATAGTATGGTGTAGTAAGCCTTGAAGCTAGGAAATCCTGAATTAAAGTGACACATGATGGCAAATAACTTAAGCTTTCAATCTGCTTGGAAAAATCACTTAACCTCTTAGGATTCTAGGGCTAGGCAAGTCTCTAAGACAAGAAATCATAAAGCAGGTGCTGACCTACATTAGTGGAGGGAGATCTCATCTGGAGATATCCCTAAACCAATGAAATCACAGGTTCAGTTCTAATCCCTTAGAAAATAAAAAAAGATGAGCACTGTGACAAACTATTCTCTTCCTCAACTCCATTATCAAATAGATGCAGTTGGGTATAGGTAACATGTTCTTTTGCATGCTTTGGAAATGATCTTTTGCCAAGAACTATTCTCCAACACTGTCATTTTGGATTCTAGAATCTACAATGATTTACTTTGTTGGCTCTTTGCAAAGAAAGAGCTGTGTCCTTCAGGAAGGATAACTTACTACTCAATCTGTCATTATGAAACTGAGGATCATGGCAAATAAAAAACATCAGGTGTTTTGTAAAAATATTAAGAAAAGTTTTTGGAATAGCTTAAAAGCATGCTACAATTGACTTAGTTCTTTGAGGGGATAACTTTCAAAGTGTCATATATGATAAGAAGATTCATGTGAGTGGATTCTTGTCAACAAGATGGAAAAATAGCAGTTAGACAGCATTCCCAAGGGATAGTTTTGAAGTATTAATGGGTTGACATCAAATGCAGAAAGATGTTTCTAATGGACTGCCCCAGGGAACTATCCCTGACACTATTTAACATTTTTATCAGTGACTTTGATAAAAGCATAGATGTTATGCTTATCAAGTTTTAAGTGGAAAAAAGCTTAGGGGGTATTGCTAACACATTTGGACGAACAATTTCATGATTCAAAAAGATCTTGATAAACTGATAATGGGAGAGGGGAATACAACATTGACATTACAGTCAAAAGTTGTTATTTCTCAATCATTCAGCAATACCCTACTCTTTGTAACCCCACATATTTTAGCATACCAGGTCCTTCTTTCCTTCACTATTTCCCAAAGTCTGTACAAGTCCATATTAATTGCTTCCATGACACTATCTATCCATCTCATCTTCTGCCATTCCCTTTTCCTTTGACCTTCAATCCTTACCAGCATCAGGATTTTTCCAATGAGTAGAAGAACCAAAAGACCTATCTTCAAATATCTTCTAGGCTACTTATTCCCTCCTTGATAATGGACAAGACAATAACCGCTGCAGAGTTTACATTACTGATTTATAAGATGAGAGGTTTGGCCTTGATTATATTTAAGGGTCCATTACAGTTCTGACCATATGTCCCACAACTCTAAGATGGAGAACTGGGCCAAATTGACTATGATAGCATTTTTTTATTTTTTATTTTTTGCTTTTTGGAGGGCAATTGGGGTTAAGTAACTTGCCCAAGGTCACAAGGCTAGGTTTTTGTTTGTGTGTGCATTAAGTGTCTGAGGTTGGATCCGAACTCAGGTCTTTCCGACTCCAGGGCCGGCGCTCTACTCACTGCACCACCTAGCCGCCCTGATTATGAGAGCATTTAATAAAAAATAAATATATAGCAAGTCTTATACTAGATTTCAGATAATTGGTTTCATGGGTAGAAAGGTGATGAAATATGACATAGATAGACAGACAGATATTTTTAATTCAAAATGAAAGCATTATTAACTAATGGGTAGTGGAAAAACATATAGTTGGGTTAAGTACATATACATGTGTATGTGTGTATAAACATATACATACATATATATTTTTATTTACATGTATGTATGCATATACATAAATACATACATATATGTATAACTTCAGGGATATGCTGGTAAATATTTAACAACTGACTTCTGAAAAAATGTATGTGTAAAATCCCTTTAAGTTCAATCTGAATTGTTAACATTTCTCCATCACTTTATCTGGACAACCAACAAAACACTTTATCAAGCCCGAATTTGTAATATTTGTGGACTTTAGAGGTGTAAATGTCCATACTTAGAATTTAACAACCAACTCTCTCTACCCAGTTTGATCTTTCTCCAACATTCTTCTCTCTCTCTCTCTCTCTCTCTCTCTCTCTCTCTCTCTCTCTCTCCCTCTCTCTCTCCCTCCCCCACCCCCATGCATGTGTGTGTGTGTGTGTGTGTGTGTGTGTGTGTGTGTGTGTGTGTGTGTAAGCAAGCAACATCATCTTTGTGGTTACCTCCATCAAGGAATCTCATATGGTTGCAACATATGACTGAGAGACAAAGTGTTAGAGGACAGGCTGTATAACGTTTTGTTTTAACAAATACATTTTGTGGGGCTATCAACACATAACAGACTGAACAACAGAACGACAATAAGAGCGTATATTTTCTATACCTCTCAGACAATTGTATCATGAAGTGGTCTTCTGCAAAGAATCACCTGTGATAACCTTCCTGTTCCCATTTCAAAATTTTATTTTATTATGAATATCCTTAATACATGAGTTTGCCATCATTATAAAGATTTTAAGAAGCAGAGAATTAGAAAAATGTGTTTCTAATGTCTTTGTAATAATCCTTATTTATTATTTAATTATATTATTCATGACCTTTTTCATTCCTTTGGCATCTTCCCCTCTTTGAAATATCCTGAAAATAATCCTTGAGAGTCATCAAAATTTTGTGAGTTATAGGACAGATTTCTCTTGCATCTTTGCTCTCTGTTCCATCAACTCTTCCTGATTTAATTTTCTTTAACGCTGTTTCCATGTCTTCTTATAAAATAGTAAACTCTTAAATCCAAATGTGGTAGCTTCACTGTCATAAATGTGACATTGGACTTCTGCAGAAACATTGCAAAAATTGGCTCCACTTTCTATTTAGAGTCCTGTTTATTTTTACAGCCATAAATGATCTGACTTAGTTGAATCTCTATCCAAGCTGTCCACAAACTTATTTTTCCTCCACTATTTTTCATTGTTTTGTGAAGTGACACTAGGTCCAATTTCCTACAGTCCTCCTACTAGTGTTTTGCAAATGAGCTTACACTATAAACCAGTATCCCTTTTGGCTGTTGTTGTATCTCTCTATTCACAAGGACATCAAGTGATTTTTGACATAAAATACTTCAGCTCTTTTCTCCTTCTGGTTTTTACTGGTTTAAAGGTACTAAACTTCTACAGAAAAAAATAATAGTGTTGTCAATGTCCTTCCTTTTATCCATTTCCATTTTGCAAAAGTTAACAGCTTTTTTTAGAATATGTGGAGCTGGAGCTGCTATAATTGCATTCCATGTCTTCTTTCTATTTTTATCTTTTCCTCTAAAGTGCTGATTTCAGCCTTTGCTCTAATCAGTCAATGATCTGACTGGGCAAATAACTGATTCTGAAATCACTCCAATGTTAACTGCCTGTAAAAATAGAGCTGATTTCAATTTTAGTGATGTTATTTGATGTTTACAATATCCAGATCCTTCTGATTATCTGCTTGAAGGGGTCATTCATGTTGTATATATTGAGGAATTTTAGTCATCTTTAAGACTCTGGCCTTGGCAACAAATGCTTAATATATTCAATGACAAGAGAAATTGAAGAACATCTATCCAAATCTCATAGTATGCAAAGGGGAAATAAAGTTGGAAAAAACATAAATAAAAATAGATTGTTCCCTTCTATCGTATAAATCAGCATATAGATTATCCTTTATTTTTTTTTTTTGGAGGGCAATTGGGGTTAAGTAACTTGCCCAAGGTTACACGACTAGGTTTTTGTTTGTGTGTGTTAAGTGTCTAAGGCCGGATCTGAACTCAGGTCCTTCTGACTCCAGGGCCGGTGCGCTACTCAATGCACCACCTAGCTGCCCCTAGATTATCCTTGTAACACACATAACTTATGACACATATAGATATAGTATAGCAAAATGACTGATGCCTTGGAAACTAGCATGTTAAGCCTTCACTCTTAAAAAATAGATGCGATTGTGACAGCTAGCTATGGAACATGAACAAGACAAGAAGCAAAGAGTCACTTTCAGTCAATATTTTAAATAAACATGTAATCATATATGAGAATGTTCCCTCATTCTCTAGTGGCAGAGTACAGTATTTTAGTGGTTGATGGGCATCTTTTAAAACATTTTTACAACACTTTTACAATACTAGGGAGGCTTTTATCATCTTGGTCCCAGATGCTTTTCTGCTAGTTCATTTTGGAACAGAGCCACATAATAATGTGCTCCATTCCATTTCCTCAAAACACAAATATCCTTCACAGCAAAGGCACAGAAATGGTATATATCAAACACTCTTTGCAACAAGAAGTGATACAGACATTGTGAACATTGATATCTATCCCCTGGGCAAGGTTCTAATCCCATTTCATCAACCCTAGGTCTATAGGTTAGGAAAAGGGGAAAAGTGTGTTCTAATGAAAAGTTTGTCCACTAATACCCCCTGGAGGTCATTCTTTCAGTAACTACAATCTTCTGAAATGCAGCTTCAAAAATGGAAGTGAATAAGGCTTCTGAATGCCCAAAAGAGCTGTCACTAAGAGTCATTGTGATTCTTATGGAAGTATAAATTTCTTAGCATACTACTCTATGTGACTCTTGGGCCATAGTGTATTCAAAACGATAAACTAGAAAGGTGTCTCTAGATTTTGGAAGACTAATAGCATGATATTTATTAGTGATGGTTGACCCTGACATGGGAGGAGGCAAAAATGGACACAGCACCATATCACTGAAAACCCAATAATGGATGTTCATATTAATGATCTTGACTCATAAAGAAAAGGCTTAATGTTATGTCCTGTTTAAGAAAGAAATGAAATACATAAGCTACATTAGAAAGATTCTGATATGACTGGTTATAAGTGGAAGATAATTTGGGAACTCTAAGGATAAGCTTCAGTTATTTTGAAAATCCATTTATTTTAAATAAAGAGCAAATAAGTAAAGAATAATAAGCATTTTATTCCCTGAAACTATGACTAGCTTGCTAGAATTTATATAGTGCTTTGAGGTTTGCAAGTTCCTTTAAAATATTTTCTCATTTTATCCTCATAGAAAGCCTAGGAGGTAAGTGTTATTATCATGTCCATCTTACAGATAAGGAAACTGAGGGAGACAGATAAAGTGGCTTGCCTGGGATCACACAGCTAGTAAATGTCTGAGATTGTTTCTGAACTCAATGGAGCAGGAGTTAAATGAAATGTTCTACATTTGATTCTGTCTTTATAATAACAATCCTATGTAGAAGAACAGTCTACATATATTTATTACACATAAACTTAGCCCAAATCATCTAGGAAGCAATTTCTCATATCAATTAGGAAAACAACTGCATTTATCTTTTATGATGGATCAATTCATTGTTTAATATTCTGATTCTATTGACTTCTGCTAAAAAATAAGCTGCTGATGGTGGTAAAGGCAAGGTCTGTGTAGAGGTAGAAGACTAGAATTAGAAATGGAAGTTTCACTTTGTTCAAACCATACTGATCAGAATATACGGGCAGGAGGGGAGTAGTGAAGAAAAAAATAGACAATTTGCAACAAACTATAACTTCCAATTTACTTTAATTTTGAATCAGAAATCATTACTTAAAGACATACAATCAAAACTTATTACATATATATAAACCCATACACACGTCAGTGAATTATATATAATGTGTACAATATATGAATATATGTATGTATAATTTATGTGCACATGTGAAATAATGTGATATGATGTGGTATGTGACATGATGGGACAGCACATGACTGTAACAGCAAGCACCCTCGCATATCCAGGATGGCTGCTAGCATAGGTTCTTAAATCTGCTTTTCTAAAGGAAAGCAACTCAAAATGGGTTAACAATCTTACAGAAGTTACAAGCAGACCAAAAAAAAAAATACAGAGAAACAGACAAGCAGACAGGGTTTCCAGCTGTGTGACCATTACATCCATACCTAATTAGTTACCAGAGAGGGAAACACAGCTGGAAGCCCTGTCTGCTTGTCTGTTTCTCTGTCTGTATTTTTTTTTTTTGGTCTGCTTGTAACTTGTGTTTGTATTCTCTGAAGTTCAGGGTGCTGACTTTTTCCCCTGAACTAGGTAAATGATATATGTTTGATTAAAGTAAACCGAGTCTCATCTGGCCAAATCACACAACTCTTCTCAAAGTGAGCCCCAAAGCAAAACCTCACATCAGGGTATATATAGCTTTCTCCTGGCTGAGAAAGTGTCACAATCCCCTTGACCCACTGACCAATTACAAAGTAACAAGGTGAGGGCATTCCAGAAAAACAAGCCTCCACCACAGGTTCCATGTGACCACATTCAGTCTAGTAGGGAGAAGAATATATTTTCAAATCAGGGAAGGTTTTCAGAGTCACTTAAGCCTATCAAGGGGCCAAGGGGCAGGGAAGATCTTCAGACTCCCATTCCCATCACAAGGACATGTCACATCATATTGTTTTGCAGCATAATATAACATAACCATACACGCATGTACATATATACATGTATGTACATACCACAATCAGATGTTTTATTTCTAATTCAATTCATTAGAGCCTGGTAGTCAACATCTTTTAAAAGAGTGATTCTTTGGTAACTCTAGACCATTAAAATGGTCCCAGTTTTTAATGTGCTAGTAACCCTTTGTGACATCAAGAAATTGAATGACTACATATACATTCTACCACATGTGCCCCAGAAATCTGAAATTGTTTGTGATTCAACAAAGTAATTTAGAGACTCTGTATTTCTATTTTACATTAGCTGATAAGCATTAGGACCCTATTCCACATTGGTTCTCTTTTGGAAATTCAATATTCCTTAGAGCCATTACTCACATATTATTTATTACAAGCAACTAGATTGTCCCCTGAAATTTATATTCTTAGAACAATAACATAATATTTGGGAAATGTCCAAGAAGGGAAGATATTTGGATCAGTTTGACATTGTAACATTTTGTATTTTTTTGTTTTTCAAAAAAGATGTTTGACGTTCACTTTAGATTTGGTGAAATAAAATCACATCTACATAATGAAAACTATGTCTGATCTAATCTTTCTTCTAATTAATATGTGTAAAGTGCTATTCATTGTTTTGTTCCTCACTAATATTTGGTATAGTGAAGTTTGCTTCTTAAATATGTATGTGCACATATGTGTGTTGTACCAATCCATATGCCTTGATTTTTATGGATATATTGGTATTGTATGTATATGTTTTAAACAATGGTCCTCAAAGTGTATGGGACTTCTAGGAGTCTCTGAAATCCTTCCAGGGGATCTGCAAGGTCAAAATTATTCTCACAATAACACTAAGATGTTATTTGCATTCTAAAATACTCCTCCCTTTTCCAATTACATATTTGTGTGAGGTCAGATTTTCTTCATATACTACAACCAAAATAGCATATTACAACAGATTGAATGCAGAAGTAGATATGAGAATTCATCTGTCTTCTATTAAGCTAGATTGAAGAAATTTATAATAAAAGATATGTAAAAGGACACTCTTCTAACAAAATGTTTTTGTTTTGGAAAATAGTTATTTTTATTAAAATGTTATGTTAACATAGAATGTTTATTATTATTTTAAATGAATTGGTAAATATATATTTTCCATGTATCAGTTTTAATTTCTAATAATGTAAATATTGATAAAGCTCCCATATGCCAAAACTCTTTGAGGTCTTTGATAATTTTTAAGAGTGTAAAGGGCTCTTGAGGCCAAAAAGTTTGAGAACAGTGGTTTTAAAGTATACTTTGTCTTTTTAAAACATAGTTATATTTGGATGAACATAGGTAGGAATAAATGTATATGTGTGTACATGCATGCATGCATACATACATACATACACATTACTTTGGACCAAAATAATTTTTTAATCTATGTGATGAATTCCTGGAATAAAAACTCCCCCTACTCATGCAGGTCATTAGTTCATAAATCTTAGAAAGTTATCTATGGCAATTAAAGGTTAAGTAACTTGTCCATTTTCCTAGAGGTAGATCAGAGGCAAAACTCAAACTTAGGTCTACCTGACTTTAAGACCAATTCAATATGCTAGATTGCCTCTTTTTTCTCCTCATCCTTTTCTATCTTTTCTCTCTTGCTCTCCTTCTTACTTCCCAAGAATTGCACAATGTGTGCCTACCAAGAGTGGGTTTGATACATGACCTTTTATTTTCCTGACTTTCCAGTCCTTTATCTACTTATCCACCACACCTTCCTCTATCCCTCTCACTTTTTTCCTCCATACTTTAATATTTAAAAGTGGCTCTACACATTTACTCCTTTGCACATCTGTACTCTAGGTATCTGCTTACCTTGTTTATTTCTAAACCTAGCTCTTCCAAAATGACGTAAATAATGGAAGCATCTATGGAAAGTCACCAGTGGCATATTAAGACTGTTCTTGCTTTCTATTGTCACACTTCATTCAATTTGGGGCTTCAATTGAAAAAAAAAAACAAACAAAAACTTTAATTTCCTTAACTTATTGAGTCAATCCAATGGTGTATCTAGGATAGGCACAGCAAATGGACCATAAGTTGAATGCAGAAGAGGAAGAGAAGATCAGACTAAATTGAATTTGGAAAACTTCAAGGCACTTTTAATCATATCAAACTGCTTATTACTGCCCAAAGTCCATCTTTTCAATATTCATATTCTCCTGATGGCAATCCTATGGCTACAAATCATAAAATATCATGATCTCTGAAAGAATCAAAATTTTTGGTGACATAAAGTGAAATGGAGAACTATATAATGAAACTAAGAAATCTGTAACATATTAATAAGGTCAGTGTAATACATTTTTAGTATTGTCCAGATACCTTGTTATGTGGGAAATGATAGAAAAGATATAATCAAAAATATATGACCTAAAAATGGGTCTTCCATGTAGTGATAGAGAGAGCAGATAGATGGACCATGTATCACCATGATGAGCACAAGATATCAAAAGAACCAAAGGAGGGGGTGGCTAGGTGGTGCAGCAAATAGAGCGCTTGCCCTGGAGTCGGAAGGACCTGAGTTCAGTTCCGGCCTCAGACACTTAACACACACAAACAAAAACCTAGCCATGTGACCTTGGGCAAGTTACTTAACCCCAATTGCCCTCCAAAAAGCTAAAAAAACAAAAAGATCCAAAGGAAAAAAGAGAACCAAAGGAAGAACTTCATTGTGTTGGCCACATCCTCTCTAAGGGATTTATGGGAAACATGGAAAAGGATAGAATAAAATAAGATGTTGTACAAAGGTTGAAATCTGCACCTATAGTCAGGGTGTCCCATATTGGAGAGATCAAGAACTGATTAAATACTAAAGTTCTTACCTAGGTTGTCATCCAGTAAATTAACAAACTTTTGCCAAAGGACACTATGTGTGAGGTATTATACTTGGCACTGGGGATACAAAGATAGGAAATGACACAGTCCTTACCTCCCAGTTGCTTATATTTTATCCAAATGGCAAGTTCTTCTATGACAATTTTGAAAATGACTGGAATCCTATAACAAGCTCTCATTGCAGAGGACATTGAAGAAGACATGATTTTAAAAATTAACCCTAGTAGGTGGATGTGGAAATAGAAGGATAAACATCTGACAATCAAGGTCAAAAACAGCAAATGTGCAGTCATTTAATAGCATAGGCATAACATTTCTATTCTTTCTCACTAAAGAATAACAAAATGTCATTTATCACATGTTCACAAAGCATTCAAAGACTGACTCTATACTCCCACAACAGTTTTCACATTTGCATTACTATTCTGTTATTACTAATTCTATGATTACTAATAATATCTTCTATTTATGCAGTCCTGTAAGGTTAGAAAAACACTTTACAAATATTACTATTTACTATGGTTTTACCAAATACGGTTTATATATATATATATATGGGTATTTATGTGTATATTTATATATATTCATATATATAATATTGTCATAATACTCTAATGAAAGACTTGGATTTAGGAATTAATTATACTCATTAAAATGGACATTTAGTAGCTACCCCCTATTATTTTATCTGGGGATGGGATGCCAGTTACAGAGTATACTACATGGGGCTAGGTGGCCTAAGGATTCAACTACAAATAAAAATTGATAATTTTCCATTCCATTAAGGTGAAATACTGTTTGCTGATGCATGAAAAATGACTTTTCAAGTATTTTTGGGTACTTAAGAATGAGACTACTATTTAATATCAGAAACCTGATTACCATGAAGTGACAAGAGATTATTTTATAATGGTGTACCCCCTCCAACCTCATCTGCTTCACTTGAGAGAATCTTTAAAAATAAAAAAAAAAAACATAAGTTGTTCAGAGAGTGGCCCTACAGAACAAAGTCAATGTTTGTTGGAAGATAAAAGATTCTGCTTCCATATGCACAGTCTTTAAATGAGCTTTTTACATCATTGTTGGGAGATTTGAATTTTCAAAAGGATAATTCTTTCAGTTTTCTAATAAAGAAGCGCATAGAGTTTTTCATCTCCCTCAGCTAAGAATCATATTTTCTTGAAAGGCTAATTTTTGGTACTCCTTACTATGTCAGTTTCTTTGCCTACCATCTAAGGCTCATTGAGCAACTATAGTTTGCAAAAAGAAAAAAAGACATTTACATTACATTCTACAGTTATGTAAATGATAGAATTTGCTTTAGTACAGAATTTTTAATCCTTCCCACTAGGCACACCAAAATATCTCTACCATCATGGTGCAGTAACTATAAAAACTAGCAGATAACAATAATTTGAGAATAATTTCACACTTTCATAGCCAATAAACCCCACAGTGAGATGCAAACCTCCCACGCCATTAAGAGTTGGTCTACACCATGCCAAAACATCTGGTCTATTCAGTTAGTTTGGTCAAAAATTCAATCATCCAGATGTTTAGTCTAGATGCTTGCAAACCAACAGATGGACTAAATTTGGGATAGAAAACTGTTGCATTAGCATCATGTGGACATAACCCAAGCTTATCCTCTAGTGTCAAAAAAATGTTGCAGCACTATCTGGATCTGCTTTCATAGCTGTAGAGAGATGAGAGATACAAATCTGGATAATTAAAATTGTCAGTATTTCCAGAATAAGAATTTCTACATGGATAATATTTTACAGAAGGAAAGTAATATTAAAGGAAAACTTAGATGCCACAGTGGCAGAGTAGAGAGTGACAGAGTTGGAGTCCAGAGAATTTGGGTTCAAAGCATGCCTCTGAGACTTAGTAGCTGACTGATCATGGACAAATTATTTAATTGCTTTGGACCTGTTTCCTTTTCTGTAAAATGGGAATAATAAAGCCTGTCAGTACCCAATTTACAAGGGCTGTGTGAGACTCAAGTGAGATAACGAATGTAAATTAATTGCAAATGTTAAAGCATCATATAGATATCAGTTGCTATAATTATCATTCCTTTGTTTTCAATTTTGATGTCATCTTCAATTCCACTTTTTCAAGGAGAGATTTTGAAGTAGAGACAGAAAGAGAGAATGAAACTTATTATTATTGTTATTATTGCTATATCCAAATACTGATGACTTTTTTGTCTATTTTATACTTGTATAGACTTACTTAGATTATTTTATACTTACATGCACTCTCCTATCTACAGGCAGCTAGATAGTACTGTGGATGCAGTGCTGCCATCAAGTCTGGAAGACCCCAGTTCAAATCTAAATTCAGATACTCACTATGTGTAATTCTGGGCAAGTCACTTAAACTTAGTTTCTTCATCCATAAAATGGGATTAATAATAGCACCTACTCTTCAAGGTTATTGTGAGGATCAAATGAGATAATAATTGTAAAACTCTTACCACAGTGCTTGGCACATATATAAATGATATATAAAGTGATATATAAATGTTAGCTATTGTTTTTTTTAATTTCATTTTAATTTTATTATTTTATTTTTTGTTTCAATGTTAGCTATTATTATTATTATTATTAAAAGTAATAGTTGTCAATATTAGCTAACTTGCTGATTCTTTGTGATTTTCTAATTAAACCATCACATTGCCTGCAAAAAGGGCTGCTTTTGCTTTGTTTATTTATTTTTATTTTGTTGGCCTTGTCTTATTGTTCTTTCTGGGCAGGTAGGTGGTACAGTGGACAGAGTGCTGGGCCTGTTGTCAGGAAAACACATCATGCTTACTTCAAATCTATCTTCAGACAATTATCCACATTTCTATCTTTCATCTCTCTACATCTATGAAAGCAGATATAGATAGCACTGCAACATTTTTTTGACACTACAGGAGAAGCTTGGGTTATGTCTACATGATGCTAATGCAACAGTCTTCTATCCCAAATTTAGTCCATCTGTTGGTTTGCAAGCATCTAGACTAAACATCTGAATGATTGAATTTTTGACCAACTTTTGACTGGACAAGTCACTTAACCCTGCTTGCCTCAGTCTCCACATCTGTGAAATGAGTTGGAGAAGGAAATGGCAAACATCTTCTATATCTATGCCAAGAAAATCCCAAACAGGGTCATAAAGAGTCAAACATAACTGAAACAACTAAAGAACAATTGCTCCTGCTTTTTAAATTAGAACTAGGTCATATAATAGTATGGAAAGATATATCCTTGTTATGTGTTTATTCACTGAGGAATTAGTATTTCAGTATTTCTCTATTGTAAACAATTATAGTGTGTGTGTGTGTGTACATATACACACATTTATATAACCATTATATATACCATATATAGCCATTATTTTAATGGCCCTTACAAGCCTGTAATCTTACATTTTTTTCACTAATTTTAACCTAAATAAATGGTATATTTTATCAGAGGCCTTTTCTATTTAATATAATCAAATTGTTTTGGTTGCTTTTGTCTTTAGTATGATGAATTATGCTAATTATTTTCCTAACATTGAACCACCTTTTTATCCCTAGTACAAATCCAACTTGATTATAGTAATTTTCAATATATCGGTTAATTCATTTCCTAGGAAATTATTTAAGATTTTTGCATCAATATTATTAATGTTTCTGTTCTATAATTCCCTTTTTTCTGTTTTATTCCCAGTGGATTAGGTATTAAGACCATATTTTTCTCATAAAAAGAGTATGATTGAATGTTTTACTTCTCAATAACTGAGAATACTATGTAAGCCATCCGTATTAATTGCTTTTTAAAAGTTTGATGGAAAGCACCTGTAAATCCATCTGGAATAGAGTTTCTCCCCCACTCCTGGTATTTCCTTAATAGTTTGTTCATTTTTACTTTCAAAGACTGAGTTATTTAAGATCTTCATTTCATGATCTATCAATTCCAGTGTTTTATATTCATCCATGTCATATAAATTCTTTGTTTTGCTAGTTAAGTTGTGTTTTTGTGAACAGGTCTTAAAAACCCCATTTGACCCAACCATCCCTTTGAGGCATTATCCCAGACCACCCCTACCATTTTCGGTCAATCTCCTTGAGAAAGCTTTCCACATATAGTGCTGCCACTTCCCCTCCTCTAATCCTCCTCTACTACTTCTTCAGTTGCCTTTTAACCTAATCATTCAAACCAAAACCTCTCCAAGTTAATTGTCAAATCTAATGGCATTTTCCTCAGTCCTCATTCGTTTTTACTTTTCTGCAGTGTCCTCATTCTTGACCATTACTTTTCTGGCTATTGTCTCCTCTCTGAGTTTTCATGACTCTGTTCTCCTGGTTTTCTTCTTACCTGTCTATCTACTGTATCCTTTGCTGGATATCATCTATGACATGCTCCTTGACCATGGTTATACTCCAAGTCTCTTCTCTCTTTCTATACTCTCTCAATTTATGATGTCATAAGCTCCCATGGGTTTAATTATTATCTCTATGCAGATGATTAACAGGCCTGTAAATCTAGCCCATTTCTCTCTTGAGCTCCACATAGCCACCTGCCCATTGGACATTTCAAACTGGGTGTTCAAGGATATTTCAAGTTGGATGTAGTAGAGATATCTCAAACTCAACATGTCCAAAACAGAACCAGAAGTTAGTGAACCACAAGCCAACAAACATTTATTAAATGCTATGTGCTAAGAGTTGTGCAATCAGGCTAGTCTGGCTGGAAGAGCAGGGCACCCTGAAGGAGAGATAGGAGGCAGCATATGTCAGACAAGTCAATCCACCACCACAAATAGCTTGACCACCATCTTCCCTCAGATCCTGATGTAGATAGCCCAGGAACCTTGGGAATAGCAATGCTTCCAACCCAGTGGCATTAATCATCATACAGGGAAGTAAATTCTATGAAAAATTCAGCCTGCCAATTGCTCCCATTGGTGCTACAGCCACAACTACTGAAGACCCAGAAAAGAAAGTTCTTGCCACCCAAATCCTTGGCACAGTCAAATGGATCAAAACTAGAAACCAACATCATCTTATCAGTAGAAATGACATTAAAGAAGAGGCATTACCATCTGTTTTGCTGCTACACCCTAAGGATCATGGAACTTTCCAACTGAGATTCTTCAGCTTTCATATATGTTGTCTCCTCTCTTAGAATGCAAACTACTTGAGAGCAGGAACCATCTAAATTTTCTATTTGTATTCCCAGTGCTTAGAATAGAGTTTTGCACATAGTAAGTACTTAAATGCTTCATCCAGCCAGCCATACACCCCCCCACACCCCCCCACCTCCTTCTCATTACTAACAGAGCCACCACCTGGATCATTGAAATGGTCTCCTAATTAGTCTTCCCTACTCAAGTTCCTTCCTGCTCCTATCCATACTCCATACAACCAACAAAATTATTTTCCTTAATTTCAGATCTGATCATGCTCAATAAACTACAATGATTTCCTAGTTCCTCTAGAATATAATGTTAATGCCAGTTTGCTTTTCAAAGTCTTTTAAAACACCCCTACTGTCTTCTTTTTCCATCTTAGGGATGCAATACATTGTAAAGCCAATCACCAGCAGCTCTCCTGAGTACTGCTACTGTGAATAACTTTAAGGATCTAATTGCTTAGTATAGTGAACTCTCTATTTATTCAGCAATAAACTAAAGCAAAACATTCAAGAAACTAAAGCACAATATTTCACAACAATATATCATAACAACTTATTACTAAGGTGGCCATATAGTCTTAAAGAGAATATATCATTCAGTATGTCTCAATCTCTTCAATCAATATAGAACACCCAAGTAAAGTCTTCTTCTGTCTCGACTCAAGGTTGGGTTTCAATCATCCTTATGCTGATTATTCTTAAGGGGTAGCAGAAAGTACAAACACCATCCACCCCTAGGTCACAGTAAGTTACAATATCATCAGTCAGTGCTGAGTAAAGTCTTCTTTCATCTTAACTGGAGGCTGACCTTCAAGTCCCATGTCTCCTCTTCCACACTTCCTCTTCCCTGGGCTGACTGATCCCAGTTCTTGCCTGAATTCATCTGACTCTTGCTTGGATTTACAGGTAGCCAGCTCTCCCAGCTCTTGCCTGGATTCACACATAAGAAGCCTTCTGCTCTGGTTCTATATCTTAGCTTGTGGCTTCACTCCAAGCTCTTTGAAGTTTCTGTTTCTAGGAAGACAAAGCCTAACAGAGCTACAACAATATTTACACACATTACTGGCATTATCATCTCAATTCACTTTCTGTCTGACAAAGTAACACGAACCAACAGACAAAGCTTCTGTCTGAGAAATCAAATAAAAATCAACAGTAGAGTCCCAGAACTTCTGTAAACAGCAGTTAAGCCCTCTTTCTGGACTTCTGTAAACAGCAATAAAGTCCTCTTTTAGGATTTCTGTAAACAGCAGTAAAGTCCTCTTCCAGGACTTCTGTATCAACGGTAAAGTCTTCTTTCAACAGACAGAATGCTTCATTCTGACAAAGTAACATCAACACAGACAGAATAGAGAGTACCAAAAACACAAGCATTCTCGCTCTCAGTTCTGCTTCACCCTAGCTCATGCTGGAGCTTTTCTCTGCTCTGCTCCTTCCTGTTCTGCTCTTTTGTCAATCTTCTCCCACCATGGGCTCCATGTGATGCCTGCTAAGGGCAGGGAATGTCTCCAAACTCCCTTAGACCTATTAAAGGCAACACAATGTATACTGTTTCCAACAAAACTTGACACAAAGTTGAGGCTCAAAGGCAACAAATACTAAACAAGCAACAAAGTACTACTTTGCTTGACATTACATACTTTCATCTCCTTCCCACAGTCTACAGCCTAGTCAAATTGACATTATTGTTCCTTGTACATGGCATTCCATTTACTGTCTTTCAGCCTTCACTGGCTGTCTTCCTTACCCAGAAAGCTCTGCCCCTTCATCTGCTTCATAGATCCTTTCCTTCAAAGCTCAGCTTGAATAGTACTTTCTACCCCCAAACTTTTCTTTATCTTCCCTCAACTGCAGTGCCTTCCTTCCAAAAAATTGCCTTTCTTTATTTTCCTTTATATATTTATATACATTAGGGTTATCAGATCAATTGACTTCTCCCTAGCATAACTGATAAAATCTTAGCAGTTAAATATCAGGTACCAAACTTAAAGGATGAATCTTGATTCTGTTAAGCCTTCACAACCCTTGACCAGCCAAAGAAACAGTCATATCTTTTACAAAACCCTTTCAAAAACAAAAACAAAAAATGAGGCATAATCTCTATTCTTGGAGGCTGAGTGAAATAGGAGATATCTCTGAAGAATATGATCTCTATGAGTTGAGAATTCAGTCAGCTGTTGAGAGGAAATCATATTACAAGTTGAGAAGTCAACAAACATTTATCAAGCACTTTCCATGTGTCAAGCACCATGCTAAGTGCTGGGAATCCAAATATAAACAGAAAGATAATACCTGCCCTAAAGAGTTTACATTCTGGGGGCGGCTAGGTGGCGCAGTGAATAGAGCGCTGGCCCTGGAGTCAGAAGGACCTGAGTCCGGAGCCAGCCTCCGACACTTAATCCACACAAACAAAAACCTAGCCGTGTAACCTTGGGCAAGTTACTTAACCCCAATTGTCCTAAAGGGGCGGCTAGGTGGCGCAGTGAGTAAGAGCGCCGGCCTCGGAGTTTGGATGACCCGAGATCAGATCCGGCCTCAGAAAATGAGCACCCACGCATAAATCAAAATGACTAGCCGTGTAACCTTGAGCAAGTTACTTAACCCCAATTGCTTTAAAAAAAAAAAGTGTTTACATTCTGACACATGTCCCTTTGCAGAGTGTTTTAGATGGATCTGTTCATTTGATCCTTATAGCAGCCTTAAGAGCTAGGTACTATACTTCTCAATATCCTCATCCTAAGTATGCTGTTCTGGACTGATGCTTAGAATAATGAGTAGCCCATAGTCACACAGTGATAAGTATCAGGAGTGGAATTCAAATCCATGTCTTAGTGAATTCCAAGTTCACTACATTATGCTGTCTCCCTGATTGTGGCATTCCAGTGGGGGAGATGTAGAGGACAGGCAGGACTATGTAGGTACTTCAAATTATGTCAGGTAGCTGGGAGTCTGCCTGACCGGCAAATTAGACTCAGTACTCAAATTTCAAGACAAAAATTGTAGCAAGTAGGATAATTAACTGCAGGATAGAGTCAAAACAGAGTCCTTCAGTGCTCTTACCTAATTCCCGAAGAGTCATAACTCTAGGCTAGGTACTAATAGATTTTTTTTTTGCCTTATCCTGTCCCAAATCAGGCCTCCAGACTACTTCCTGGTCATATGTGTATAGACCATGTTGTCTCATACTCACATCTATCCCAATGGAACCCTGCCTCTGAAACAATAGGTTTCAATGGGTGATCTTTCACCTTTTCTTACTTGGAGCCAGGCCTCCATACCACTTTCCAGTCATCTCCCTACTTTGTCTGAAGATGTCTCCATCTGTTCTTTATATGTAACCTTTATGAGTTATCTCCCCAATTAGGATGAGGTCATTGCTTCTATCTCCAGTGCTTGATGCAAAATAAATATTTTATTAAAATAGATAGCACTTATATAAGTGCTTTAAGAATTGCAAAATGCTTTGAAAACACCATCTCATTTAATGCTCACAATGACCTTGGAAGTTGAGCTGTTATTATACCCATTTTATGGATGAAGAAACTGAGGCAGACTAAGGTTAAGTTACTTAGCAAAGGGCACACATTTTGTATCTAAGGCAAGATTTGAATTCAAACTATCCCTATTGCTTCTATTATCTATCTATCTATCTACTTATCTATCTATCTATCTATCTATCTATGTATCTATCTATATCTATGTATGTATGTATCTATATCTATATCTATCTATCCATCCATCCATCAATACATCCATATATCCATCCATATTTTTCTTCATTTCTCATCAAACATTTTTCTAGACTTCTTCACTATGCCCCAGAAATCACTTCATATCTCAAAAGTACCTTCTGCCTCCATGACACCTCCCTTTGATTGGACTGCCCCTCTCAGAACCACCATGCAAGAAAGGCACCCAAGTCTGCAATCTCTTCATTTGTCACCAGGCTAAAATTCTGACTTCCCTGAGTGAGGTACCTACTCCCACTCTACTCCCCTATTACTCCTACCTTACCACCCCCCCAGCTTCCCTTTATGTTTTGTCTTCCCCCAGAAGAAGGTAAGTTCATTAAAGGCACAGACTGCCTTTCTTTTTGGTTATATTTGTATTCCCAGGGCTTAACACAATGTCTGGTACATAGTAAGAAATTGATAAATCCATTCAATCCAATAAACCTTCATTAATCACTTATTATGTGCTAGGCACTTTGCTAAGCACTGGAGATACAGTTAATAAAAAAAGAAAGATAGTCTTTGCCCTCAAGAAACTTACAATCAAGCACGTATTAATAGTCATTTTTGTGCCTGGGACCAATAGCATAAAACAAAAATTAATAAAAAATTTAAGACAAATGCATTTGAGCTGGATATAGAGAGAAGAGATACCCAGATCTTTTTCCATTGTAGAGGAAGGAAATATGCCCTTCCATAACACTATGAAATTATTTCTAGATAGACCTATAGGGATGGGAGGGCATAAGGAGGAAGGTACAATAATGTCTGGGGAAAAGTCACTGGGAGAAGTAAGGATGTCATCTGGTAGCTTCCCATTTTAATTGATTTTTTTTTTTGCTAACCAGCTAGCTGGCACAGCTGAATTTCAAGTCAGGATTGCTGTTCATCCATCATTCTTGAAGAATACCCATGACATCAGGAGGGTGATGTCTTGGCTTCCAAGTGAATTGGATTTAAGTGAGGTAGAGCTGTACAAAGTCTTCAGCTTCACTCTCTCCTCCATGGTCATCAGAATCAGTGGCAAGACAAGTCAAGACAACTGTCAAGGACACTAGAATCAGGAAGATCTGAGTTCAAAACTGGCCTCAGAGACTTACTAGTTGTGTCACCCTGGGCAAGTCACTTAACCTCTCAGTCTCAATTTCCTCATCCATAAAAGTGTGATAATAATAGCACCAACTTTCTGAATTCTTATGAGGATCAAATGAGAATATATTTGAAAGACAAAGTGCTGAATAAAATGTTAGCTGTTATTCATTGTTTGCTAAGTTCAGTTGATTCTATACTGAAGAAAGAGAGCAAGTGCTGTCAAAGTTCTCTAAAATTTTGCTGCCTTAAAACAAAGCTCTAGCTGCCCCACCCTAGGTACAGCTCTGATCAGACCCAATATAGAAATGCATTTGGATGTGTTTCCTTTTCTACAAGTCCCCACCCCTACAGCTCCTTACCCTCTCCTCTTTCTCCAAACCATCAGGAGTTTCTGCTTCCCTGCAATTCTGATTTTCTCCCTTGAGGAGTGTGTACAGGGATCCAACTGGAAAGACAATTCAAATGCTAATCCATGTTTAACTAAAGCCTGGTTTGGGGGTTCAGTATTCCTCACTGACCTTGAGACTATCCATCCATATTTCCCCTACATATTGTATCTGTGCAAGAAGTCTAATATAAATTTCTTTATTTAAAGTACCAGTCAAGAGATAAGCATTCTTTCAACTAAATGTCCAAAATTTATTAAGTTTTGTCCTTGAAACTCATTCACTTTTCTCCCAATTACAGAATGAGTCTCTGTGAATATAATACAAGTAATCCCTTTCTAGGAAAAACCTTTCTATTTACTGGCAAGAATTTTTATGTAATGCTTGATGATGCCCACTGGGAAGGACAAGATGATTTGGCAGGATGAGGTTTATGTAACACTCCCTGCCCCATGGAAGCACTGAACTTAAGGGCATTTACTTTTGTGATTTGTTGCTGTTATTTTTCATTCTGATTTGACTCTTTGTGACCTCCCATGGACTGTACTATCCATGGGTTGTTTTTGTTTTTGTTTTGGCAAAGATACTATAGTGGTTTGCCATTTCTTCCTCTAGTATATTAAGGCAAACAGAGATTAAGTGACTTCAGCCAGTTAGTAAGTGCCCAAGCCTGGATTTAAATTCAGGTCTCCCCAACTCTATACATGACACTCTATCCACTGAACCACTTAAGTTGCCCCCCCCAAAAGATTTAATAATATGCAGCTGATTAGGAGTAGTTACACAATTACCACATAAATGGCTTTTCATGGACAGTAATGGCAGCAACATGCTCTCTGAGGCATGTTGGCCTCTTCTGTCATGGTTATTAGTTACCCATGAGGTGTGAGACTGCTGGATCAGACCTTCATTAGTCAGCAAATAGGTAAGTAGAACCTCCTAGTTACAGTTTTTTTTTTAAGTCAAGAAGATTTGTTGAGGAAGGAAATAGGGCAACTTGACAAATGTCAGCCTTCAAATGTACATTTTCTATTAAGCATGGATCATTGAAGCCTCTGCTAAAAGAAATTTTTTTAAAAGCATGACAGGTTCTTCTAAACTGGAATGATTGGAATACAGGCTCAGAGACATATTGTATATCTGTTGTCAGAGGAGCAGCTTAGCAAAGTCAGAGAGGCTTGTCTATCAAAGACCTCCCCCTAAGGTGTGGAAGGGCTACATTTTGTGTCAGTGGGGAAGGTATCTGTGATGGTGAAATCTTGAATTCTAATGCTAAGAATGACAAGGGAACAAAAAGTCAACATAAAGAATACAGACTGTAGTTATCCAGAAGTTCTCTGGGTATAACAGTGACAGGCAACCCATCATGGCACACTCTGAATCCAAGAATGGTTTTAGAATTTAAGAATTTTGTACAGACATACAGTTCAAGAAATTTCTAGTGAGAGTTTGTTGATGCAGATTAGTAATTATTTAGATTTAGTAATTATCTCTTACAGTCTTAGAGAGTTGTCTGAAGTATAGCAAGGTTAAATGGTTTGCTCAAGGTCACACAACCAGGCTGCATTAGAGAGAAGATTCAAACCCCAGTCTTTTTGCCTCTGAAACCAACTTTTTATCCACTACCCCAGAGTCCCTCTTAATATTCATCTTCATTGAGAAAGACTTCCTTTGAGGCTTTGAGCTGATGTATCTGCCTTTTTGTTAATAATCAGTGACAATGAGGAGGTCAAGAAAGGAATTATGTCAACCCCAAAATGACCACAAAAGCTGATTAGGGCATCCCCCCATTTCCCACAGACCACCAGATGTCTGAATAAACATTCTTAAGGCCAAGGCAGTATTCCGAGTCATTCAGCTATCCAAGTTTATCTACTTTCCCCAAAGAAATTGTTGGATGTTCACTTCTTTAGAAAAAGAGATAAAAGCTCAAAACCACTATTGCAGCCAGAGGTTGTGGAGGAGGAGGAAAATAATTTTGAGGAGGATACAGGAGAAGTATATTGAGTGGCAGAGACTATAGGATTATTAAAATTCTTGCCAAGCATCTATTCAAGGAAGTGCATTGTGTAGCCTGCGAAATATGCTTCTTTGAGCTCTCCTGGAGTGAATTAGTAACGAAACTTCTTAAGATGCACCATTAAGGGTTTCTGTATCAATATTACTTTGCAGCCTCAGCTCCTCTGTAGCAGAGTTTTTTTTAAACCTGGAATCAATGAATTCCCATGGTCTCTACAGACAGAATATTTGGGGTTGGGAGGTCTGTGAATTTAGAACATCTTTGTTTCCATTTATCTTTGAAATTTTATATTTCCACCAATTATTGAAAAACATAATCATTCTCAGGGCAGCTAGGTGGCAGTGAATGGAGCAACAGGCCCTGGAGTCAGGAGGACCTGAGTTTAAATCTGGCCTCAGACACTTACCACTTACTAGTCATGTGACTTTGGGCAAATCACTTAATCCCAATTGCCCTCCAAAAAAAAAAAATCATCATTCTGAGAAAGGTTCCATGGGTCTCACCAGACTTCTAAAGTAGTCTATGGCATAAAAAGGTTAAGAATCCATGTTCTGTTGAATAGGACAGAGGAAGGTCAGGACTAGAATATGAATTCAAGGGTTATAAAAAGCTCATAAGAATGTTGAGTTTCTGAAACTAAGAGCAAGACCACTCTGCTTAGTTTAGCTTTCTAATAATCACTCAGCCTAAACTACTATTCATTAAAGATATAGTAACTTCCTAAAACAAGCCAGCCAAGTTACCTTGTGAATCATGACATCAATGAGCCATTCCTACTTTCATGTTACTTCTCTCCTCACCCTCCCCTTAAAAGAAAACAAGAATAGCATGAATAACTGAAAATATCACTCACCACAATAATCACATTTGCTTCAGGGATTGGAAGGTTTTCTATTTCCAGATCCTGACCAGTCATTGCTAGCAAGTTGAGAGATGGGTCGTAGGCAGGTCTAGGAAATGTGGACTTAACAATTATGCCAGGATGTCGTTGGTTTGCTTGCATATGAGAAGGGGAATGGAAGCTGTGTTTATATGTTTTTTCATAGCTTGTGTCCAAGCTCTTCTCAATGGTTTGTACATGGTGGTAGATAAATACAGGTTTCCCACTCTTCCTTTGACGAATTGCCAAGAGGTGGTCACGATCTCCTGAAAAGCATCCTGTAGGGAAAAAGGGAGAGAGATATGGGTCAGAAATCTTATTAGTATGGATGGATACACCTATCAGATAAAACATTTCCATCTTCCTAAGAAGTATCATGATTTCTAAAAGATGTTGCTGGTTTTATATAATACAATACAGATATATAGCCTCCTTAGCAACATTAGGGTCCTGAGTGATCAGCTCCCTAAAATCAGTTGACAATTCATATTAATTCTATCTCTACAACATTTCTTAAGCATCTGCTAAGTGCCAGGTGTTGTGTGAGGTTGTTTGTCTTTGGTTTTCAAAGAAGTCCATTGACATCATGGGGTGATATCTTGACTTTTGAATGAATTGGATTTGTGAGGCAGAGTTGCACAAAGTTGTCAGCCTCACTCTCTCTTCCAGTGTCCAATGACTAGCCAAAAGTCACAAAGATAGGCAATGGTCTAGGATGCAGTAGATGACTTTGGCATCTTCAATGTCTGACCAGACTCTAAGCACTCTAAGTACCTGCTTCAGTCTCCTTCTTGGCCATTGGAACAAATTGTTTTCATCTGCCCATTCCACCAGAGGACATCTTCACATGCTTGGGGTAGATAGCTCCCTAACATACCAATCAGTTTGAAGCCTATTGGTTACCCTCAACCTGGTTTAGCCTATCTTTCAAAATGGATTTTATTGGGATATGGCCTCTATGCATGCTACAGCTTCTTAGAGTCACAGGTGAGAGTTGGGTAACTGGTTAGATGCAGAAGGTAGATAAGCAGCCCTGAAAATGGTTCAGCAAACTCTCACATCAGAGATACTAATCCTCCCTTAATACATTATATCATATTACAAATATGATCTCATTTCCTCTAATATTATCTCATTACCTCTAGAATGAAATATAAACTTCTTTGGAATTTAAAACTCTTAACAAACTGGCCCCAATCTACTTTTTAGGCTTATTTATTATTCCACTTGATGGATCCTGTAGGACAGTAAAATTGGACTTCTTACAGTTTCTCATATATGACAGTGTATCTCTTATCTCCATGAATTTCTACTGAGATCATGCTAAGTGCTGGGCATACAAAAGAAAAGCAAAAGAGGGGCCTGGCCCCCAAGGGGCTCACAATATAATGGGGGCAATGCAATGCATTTAAAAAAAGAACTAAAACAGAAAGGGAGGGCACCCTGTGGCATGGAGGCATGCTGAAGTCAAAGATCAGTGAATTGCAGCCAGCTGGGGAAAAATGAGTGGCTGCCCTGTGTGAAGGACCTGGGAGAAGCTCTCCACTGTTTACCCTCTGCCCTCTCCAATCAGAGGGTACGAATCAGCTCTCCCTTGATATAAACACCTATGTCAGAAATGATGAGATGGCATTTGTAAGCACCCTCTAGGATCTAGGAAGAGCTCTCCACAAATATTTCACGTTTGCCTCTTTCCCTCTATTCACATAACCACCACCCCAGTTCAGAGCATCATTGTTTCTCAAAAAGATTATTTCATTAGCTTCCTGATTTATCTCCCTTCTTCCTCTCTAATAAATGTCTACACAGATGATAAATTGATATTCATGAAACACATATCTAATCATGTCAGTTCTCTGCCCAGAAAACTTTGGTAGGGTCCTGTTGCACCTAGAATAAAATACAAATTTATTAAAATTTTTAAGTTTTCTTCCTAAAATATAAGTATTGAAATAAGTTCAAAGTTTGGGACCAACTCATCTCTCTGGACTGATGTTATATTATTCCCAATCATATTTATATTCAGGCCAAGCCGTCCAAATTACTGTTTCCCATCCATGAAATTAGATTTCTTATCTCTATGCCATTGTATATAGAGTGTCCCACATGCCTAAAATATTCTCATTTCTCACCTCCACTTTTGTGAATCCTTAACCCTAACTCCTATGAAACCTAGATAGCCTACTAGCACCACACCAAGAAACTGAATCACTTCCATTTAAATTGTCTTAGAAAGATTCTGAAGATTCCCTGGCAGGATAAGGTAACCAGAAACTGATGTCCTTTCTCAAACTGCCAAACCATCCAAACTCTACTGCAGAAAGTGCAATGTGTTTGGCCATGTGTTTCTAATGCAAAAGTATGTTTGCTTAAAATACTATTTTACAGAGAACTCACACAAAGCAAATACTCACATCGTGGTCAGAAAAAGTGATTCAAGAATCAAGGTCTCTCTGAAGAACTTTGAAATTGATTTGAGACATGCCAGACATTGGCACAGGGCTGCCAAGCATGGCATGCCTGCATCAAAGAAGGCAATGTGTTTTATTAGCAAAGCAGAATCTCAGTTGCTCAAAAGAAACAGAAGCCATGAAAATTTAAGGATATCTCCACTTCAATTGTTCATATGGATTATCCCAGCTCATATTGGTCTAATCAAACACAGTTGGACACACTGCCCCTTGACCACCAAAATAGTGATATCATTTCTGTTCTCTTTGAGAACAAAGAACGATAACCAACTACCAGCTCAACTACCATCTCCTTCAAGAGATTTTTCCTGTTTTCCACCCAGCTATTAGTATTCCTTTCCTAATTATTTTGACTTTCATTTATTTATGTATTTGTATTTTCTAGTCTGTGTATATATTTCCCCACAGTACAATAGAGAGTTTTTAAGAACAGGGACTATTTTGTTTTTATTGTTCTGTATCCTCAGCATCTAGCACTTGTCTAGCGCATAGTTGGGACCCAATAAATGTTTGTTGAATTAGAGTGAATTGAGATCAGAGACTGTCTAATGTATCTTTGCATCTCTCTTAATGTCTAGAAAAAATATTAAAACCTAAATAGATGGTATGCTGAACAGTTCTGAAACCACTTTCTTTCTTTAAAACCTTGTCAAATACTTCTCTTTAAATGATTACTTTAAGGATTCTGCTGGAAGCCTCCACTTTAGTGACTTTCCTCCAGAGGAGCTCATTTTTAACAAGTAAGCCCATTCCACTTTTAGACATCTCTAATTGTTAGTAAATTTGTCTTTATAGTAAGCTAAATCTAAATTAATTTAATTTTAAATTTAAATTAAATTAAGCTGCAATTCCCACACAATTTGCTTCAGCAGACCAGTGGGAATAAATAGGATCTATCCTTTACATGACAATTCTTCATGTATTTGAAAATTATCATCTCTAATCCCCCTCTTAATCATATCTCTTTTCTATGCCAAACATTTGCAATTTCTTCAACCAATCTTCGCATGGAGCATGAGAAAGAGAAGGAGATGAAAGAGAAGGAAAAGGAGGAGGAAGAGCAAGAAAAAAGAAAGAAGTATTAATGAACCACTTTATAAATTCACAAGAGAAAAGAAGAAAGTCCAAAATGTGAAAGCAAAGCAAAGAAGGCTTGGTATTATTGTGCTAGATCTAATTTACATTTTTAAAAGATTGTACTTAATGACTCACTTTTTTGATACTTTGGAGATTCAAATGCTCACATTTGTTGATGTTTCTTAAGTTCATAATTGTTTAAAAAAACTGAAAACACAAGAAATGCACACCAGATGTTTGCACTAAAAATATCTACAAAGGGGGGGGGGGCGGAGCCAAGATGGTGGAGTAGAAACAGCTCATCCAAGCCACTCTGCCCCCAGATTCCCCCCAAACTATGTAAAAGGGGACTCTGAACAATTTCTGGAGCCCCAGCACCCACAGAACGACACAGAGAAGCTAACCTCCCGCTGAGGACAGCACAGCAGCCCTGCAGGAAGGACCAGCGCAGCACTCTGGGAGCCAGCAGCGTGCAACGCGCAGAGAGCAGGAAGCAGAGCCTAGTGGAGCCCAGGTCCGTGTCAGCCGAGGTTTTAGCCCCAGGGTGGCAGGGCCAGCAGCTGGCTGGAGGAACCCCAGAACACCAGCAGCTGTGGCGACTCCAGAATTATCAACATAGACATGCCTAGGACAAAGTAAGAGGTTAGTGCCCTATGGACTTTGGGACCAGTATTTGGGGGAATGCGTCGGCTCCCTCCCCTGGGGGCTAGAAGCAGCTGAGGAGACATGCCATTTTGTAGTTTTCAGAGGCAGCTCTACTTCCTGGCCTGCAAATAATTGTAGGGAGATCCAGGGATCAGTCTTGGGGGGGAGGGGGGTAATCGCCCTTGCTTTAACCTTCCTGGATCTGGATTGGGATCTAGGGTGGAAGTTGTAGGTGGGTTTACAGCTTGCCAGAAATGGAAGTTGACCCCACACGTTCGGGATGAAAATTCCTCTATCTGGCCTTAAAGCCATAGTGTGGCAACAAGCCCAAAAGTCAGGTAATCAAGTGGCAACATGCCAAGGCAAAGGAAACAGAAAAATGCAACCCTAGACTCCTATTTTGGGGGCATAGAGCAGGAAAAGGACTGTGAGGTCAGAAGACCTGCTCCAAAAGCCCAAGGGGAAAACAGGAGTGGGTTGCAGGCCATAGAGGACCTTAAGAAGGACTTTAAAAATCAAATAAGAGAAGTGGAGGAAAAATTGGAAAGAGAAATGAGAAGGATGCAGGGAAAGTATGAAATGAGGGTCAACAGCCTGACTGAGGAAAACAACACCTTAAAAAATAGATTGACTCAAATGGCAAAGGAGGCCCAAAAGGGCAATGAGGAGAAGAATGCCTTAAAAAGTCAAATTTGACAGATAGAAAAAGAATCTCAAAAGTTCACTGAGGAGATTCATTCCTTTAGAGTTAGACTGGAGCAAATGGAAGCTAACGACTTTATGAGAAATCAAGATGCTGTTAAGCAGATCCAAACAAACGAAAGATTAGAAGACAATGTGAAATATATCATGGGAAAAACCACTGACCTGGAGAATAGATCCAGGAGAGACAATTTAAAAATTATTGGACTACCTGAAAGCCATGATCAAAGAAAGAACCTAGAAATCACCTTTCAAGAAATTCTCAAGGAAAATTGACCTGATGTTTTAGATCCAGAGGGTAAAATAGAGGTTGAAAGAATCCACAGATCACCTCCCGAAAAAGATCCCCAAAAGAAAACTCCCAGGAATATTATAGCCAGGTTCCAGAATCCCCAGATCAAGGAGAAAATACTACAAGCAGCCAGGAAGAAACAATTTCAATATTGTGGAAACACAATCAGAATAGCCCAGGACCTGGCAGCTTCTACACTGAGGGATTGAAAGGCATGGAATATGATATTCCAGAGGGCAAAAGAGCTGGGAATGAACCCAAGGGTCACCTACCCAGCAAAACTGAGTATTTTGTTTCAGGGGAAAATATGGTCATTCAGTGGCATAGAGGACTTTCAAGCATTCTTGAGGAAAAAACCAGAATTGAATAGAAAATTTGACATCCAGACACAAGGAGCAAGAGATGCCTGAGAAGGTAATCAGGGAAAAGAAATCAAAAGGAACCGATCAAAGTTAAACTATTTACATTCCTATATGGAAAAACAATAACTGTGAGTGATGATATCTTTCTCACTATGAAAATAATGGAAGAAGGGGGTGTGGTCATATGAAAACATATGTGAATGTGTGTGTATATGGATAGAGGGCATAGGTTGAATTTGTTGGGAAGGGAGAATACTCAAGGGATGAAATTATGAGGTGAGAGAGGAAAGTGGCAAGAGGAGATGGGGAGAGACAGGGTAGGGTAAACTATCTCATGTAGAAGAAGCAAGGGAAAGTGGTTGCAAGGGAGGGAGAGAATAGGAAGGAAAAAAAAGGCAAATCCACATTCTCATTGAATTTGGTTCAGGGAGAGAATGACATACATACTAAATGGGATATCTCAACCTGCAGCAGAATAGGGGGAAGGGGGATGAGAAGAGGGATGATGGATGGGGGGCATCCTTGGGGGAGGGGAGGTTGGAAGTACCCACTATAGAAGAGGGACAGGATCATGTAGGGAATGGACCAGGTGGGGGGTGGGATGAGTGGGAGGGAATTATAAGCAGCCTTGTATAATATATCTACCATGATAATGTTTTGCATAGCTAGACATGTACAACATACACTGAATTACTTATATCCCAAGAAGGAATGGGTGACAAGGGAGGAAGGAAATGGATCTGAAATTCGAGGTCGTAACATTAAATGTTTCAAATATATATAAATACTATTATTAATACTCTTTTGCTTATAATTGGGAGATAAGATGTGCAGGCATTGGGACACAAAGACTCACCTTCCTCTAATGGAAAAGTCGAAGGGGGTATGGAAGAAGGTATGGGAGAAAGCATATTGGAGGAAGTGATATCTTGTGGGACTGCTATTCTGGGAGGTTGGGTAGGGGAATAATGGGGGGAAAATGATTGTAACTCAAAATCTGGTGGAAATGAATGATGTAAAACAGAAGTTAATAAAGCATTTGTTTAAAAAAATATCTACAAAGTTTCCTTTTCATATGTGATGGAGGACTTTGAATATTAGACTTGCTGGATGTGTTGGTGAGCTTTGCCTTCCTCTTTTTTTGTATTTCTTTGTTATAGGTCACAGCTCTTTTGAGAGGGAAGAGAAAAGGAGGGGAAAGAGATATATTGGGGGATGAAAATGATTTATATTTTATTTTTAAAAGTGTTTTGTTTTTAGCAAGTCCTTGTCAAGATAATTTTTAGAATTCATTTTTTACAAGATTTTGAGTTCCAGATTTTTCTCCCTCCCTCCCCTCTCCTCTTCTGAAAATGGTAGGCAATTTGATATAGATTATACACATGCTACATTGTAAAACATATTTCCACATTAGTCACAGTCATGAAAGAAAAAACCAAATCAAAAAGAAAAAATATGGAAAAGAATAAAGTAAGTGAAAAAATATTCTTTGATCTGCATTCAGAGTCTGTAAGTTCTCTATTTGGATATCAATAGTATTTTCCTTCATGAGTCCCTTGTACTTGTCTTGGATCATTGTGTCACTGAGGAGATCTGAATCATTCATTCATGATCATGATCACATCACACAATGTTGCTGAGAGAGTGTACAATGTTTTCCTGGTTCTGTTCATTTCACGTTGTATCAGTTCATACAAGTCTTTCCAGGTCTTTCTGAAATCTGCCATTTCATCACTTCTTATTGCACAATAGTATTCCATTACATTCATATACCACAGTCTGTTCAGTCATTCCCCAATTGATGGGCATTCTCTCAGTTTCCAATATTTTGCCACCAAAAAAAGGGCTGCTATAAATATTTTTGCACATGTAAGTCCTTTTCTCTCTTTTTTTTATCTCTTTTGGATACAGATGTAGTAGTATATTGCTGGATCAAAGGGTATGTACTGTTTGGTTACCCTTTGGGCAAGAACTTGCTTTCCAGAATGTCTGGATCAGTTCACAACTCCATCAACAATGCATTAGCGTCCCACTTTTCCCACATCTTGTCCAGCATTTGTCATTTTCCTTTTCTGTCATATTAGGCCATCTGAGAAGTGTGAAGTGGTACCTCAGAGTTGTATTAATTGCATTTCTCTAATCAAAAGTGGTTTGGAGCACTTATTCACTGTTTATAGATAGCTTCCTTGTCAGGTAAGATAGATTTCTACGTTCAAGTGATTGTGTTTATCATTCCTTCTTTGAGTCAATATTAATGACAGTAACATACAAGTGATGCCCATTACCCACACTTTCATTTCCCCCCTTCACCGTAATAGGTCTTTTACTCCTCTTCATGTGAAATAATTTATCCCATTCTACCTCTTCTTTCTGTACCCCAGTGTACTCCACTTTCTCATCCCATAGTTATCTTTTTATTTCATTCCCTTAAATTCACCTTATACCCATACCTTTTGTCTATGTATGTTCTTTCTAGCTGTACTGTTAGGGATACAACTTTTAGGAATTGCAAATATATGGGAGAAGCCAAGATGGCAGAAGGGAAGCAGTAACCTTGCTGAGCTCCTCAGTCACTAAGTCTCAAAGGGTGAATCTGAGCAGATTCTGGAGTGACGGAGCCCACTGGAAGACAGAGTGTGGCACAGTCCAGCCCAGGAGGTTGCCCAGTGTGTTCATACAGGACAAGCACAGAGCTTGTGGGGTCTGCACAGCTCAGACCTAAGAGCAGACAAGCAGACTACACCAGAGAGAAAAAGCCCCAGCCTGCAGACTTACCAAGGACGAGTCTCAGTCATCTCGCCTTCGTCTCACGAGGGGACGGGAAGGCTCATCAGAGCCAGGTAGGAGAGTCAGGCCTCCAGTGAAGAGAGCGTCTTCACCAGCTACATTCTGCCCCCAGCCTGGAAGTTTAGAGACTGCCTGCCTGTATAATACAGGGGCTGGAATGGCAAAGTAAATTCTAGCTGCTCTGATCCTCCCATCCTCCTTCATGAAGCAGAAAACCCAAAGATAAGTCTCCCACCCAGATTGAAATCCCAAGTTAATGGAAATAGCCTCAGGCTTGAGAGTCTCCAAGAAGGGGTGTAACTGAGACAGCCAGGAGCCTGAAGAGAAGAGAGGGAGGGGTCCCAAGAAGCCCCACCTCACCTCACCAACAAAAGCCTACTTATATCCCAGGGGTATAGAGGCAGAAATCTGAAGTGGTCAGACTCACCCCCACTTACTCATCTACATTCCTTACTGATTTCCCTGACTTAGCCATAAACTAGCCACCCAGAGATATTCAAAGTCAAGGATCAGGGCCTAAACTCATAGCCTGAGAAACTAAGAAACAGGAAATCACAATGGAAAAGAAGGAAGCTGAGAAGGAGAAGGGGAAGGCAAGAAAGTCTATTCGAGCCTACTATGCAGGGCAAGAACATCCAAATACACGGGACAATATAGATTCTCTACCCACACCTGAGACCACAGAAGAAAACATGAACTGGTCTCAAGCCCAAATAGCATTCCTGGAGGAGCTTTAGAAAAATTTTAAAGACTAAATCAGGGAAGCAGTGACCAATTTGGAAAAAAGTCTCAAACGTAAAATTAGTGAATTAACTGGAGAAAATACCTCCCTAAAAAAGGACCTTCAAAAATTAACTGAAGACCATAAGTTGCTAAAAATTAGATACAATCAATCTGAAACCCAGAACTCTATGATGCAGCAAGAGCCAATCAAACAAAACAAGACGGTCAAAAATTTGGAAGAAAATGTAAACTATCTCACTGGAAAAATAACTGATCTAGAGAACAGATCCAGGAGAGACAACTTAAGAATTATTGGTCTACCATAAAGCCATGATGAAAAAAGCAGCCTAGACAACATCCTCCAAGAGACTGTCAAAGAAAACTGTCCTGAAGTCCTGGAATCAGAACATAAAATAGCTATCGATAGAATTCACCGGACTCCCCCTGAAAGAGATCCCAAATTGAAAACTCCAAGAAATATAGTAGCCAAATTCCAGAATTACAAGATTAAAGAAAAAATTCTACAAGCAACCAAAAAGAAACAATTCAAATATTGAGGAACTACAGTTAGGATCACACAGGGCCTAGCAGCCTCTACATTAAAAGAGCAGAGGGACTGGAATTTGATGTTTCATAGGGGCAAGAGAGCTAGGACTACAACCAAGGATTAAATACCCGGCAAAACTGAGCATAATCTTTCAGGCAAGGAGATGGTCATTTAATGAAATAAGGGACTTCCAGTCTTTCCTGATGAAAAAGCCAGAGCTCAATGGAAAATTTGATCTCCAATTACAAGACTCAAGAAAGACATAAAAGGGTAAACAAGGGAAACACAGACTCACACATGCATAAGTGCACACCCCCACACCCCCCCCACACACACATGCTCATTACTTGGGATGAAACAAGAGCAAAATGTTCACATCCCTATATGTGGAGCTGATAACTGTCAATATTCGAAATCTTTATGATTTTCATGACCTTCAAAAGGGTTACACTTAGATAGAGGGTGTGGGTATGAATTCACTAACCTGAAGTCTAAAAAAAAAAAATAGCTATTAAGGGTATCAAAGGGACTGTAACGGGGAAAAGGAAAGGATGAGATAGGAAAAGGTAAAATATGCCATCTGAAGAGGCATCAAAACACACTACAGAAGAGAGGAAAGAAACAGGGAGAGGAACATCATTTAAACACTATCCTCACTGGTTCTGGTTCAAAGAGGGATCAACTTAATCAGTGAAGTTTAAGTTTCTAATGTGACTAGACACATAAATTCATTAAATAGAGGAAAAGGAGGTAGGGAGAGGAGCATTGTGTGAAATTTACTCTCATTGGTTTGGAATCAAGCGGGGAGTAATTTACTCTAAGTATAAAAATTAATTATGTCCTGTAGATAGTGGGAGGGTAAGGGGAGGGTGAAAAGGAGGAGAATAAAGGGGGGCATCAGAAGGGAAGGTAATAGTAGTAAGGGGAGAGGGTAGGTTAAGAAGGGGGGTCACTGGGTGGGAATACTGAGGGAGGGGGTAGTCAAAAGGGAAAACTTCATGGAGGGGAAGGGAGAAGGAAGAAACAAAAACTTAAACAGGGGAGGGAATAGGATGGAGGGGAAGAGACAGATAGTCATCATTACTGTGAATGTGAATGGGATGAACTCTCCCATAAAACAGAGGCAGATAGCAGAATGGATTAAAAACCATAATCCTACAATATGCTGTATAAAAGAAACAGATTTGAAACAAAGGGATACCCACAGGTTAAAGGTAAAAGGTTGGAGTAAAATTTATTATGCCTCAGCTAAAGTAAAAAAAAAACAGGGGCAGCAATACTTATCTCAGATAAAGCAAAAGCAAAAATAGATCTAATTAAAAGAGATAAGGAAGTAAACTATAACCTACTAAAAGGCACCATCGAGAATGAGGCAATATCACCACTTAATATGTATGCACCAAGTGGTATAACATCCAAATTCCTAGAGGAGAATTTACAGGAATTAGAGGAAGAAATAGATAGCAAAACCATACTAGAGGGGGACCTTAATCTCCCCCTCTCTGAACTCTATAAATATAACCTCAAAATAAACAGAAAAGAACTTAAGGATGTGAATACAATCTTAGAGAGACTAGATATGATGGCTCTCTGGGGAAAACTGAATGGGGATAAAAAGGAATTTACTTTCTTTTCAGCAGTGCATGGTACATACTCAAAAACAGACCATGTACTAGGGCATAAAAACCTCACAATCCAGTGCAGAAAAGCAGAAATATTAAATGCATCATTCTCAGATCATGATGCAATAAAAATTATATGCAATAAAGGGCCATGGAAAGATAGACTAAAAACTAATTGGAAATTAAACAATTTAATCCTAAAAAAATTGGTGGGTCAAAAAGAAATTATAGAAACAATCAATAATTTCATTCAAGAGAATGATAATAATGAGACAACATACCAAAATTTGTGGGATGCACTAAAGGTAGTTCTCAGGGGAAGTTTTATATCCCTGAGTGCATACTTAATTAAAGCAGAGAGAAAGGAGGTCAATAAATTGGACATGCAATTGAAAAAGCTAGAAAAAGAACAAAGTGAAAATGCCCAATTTAGTACTAAATTAGAAATATTGGAAACCAAAATGAGATTAATAAAATTGAAATTAAGTAAACTTTTGAATTAATAAATAAAACTAAGAGCTGGTTTTATGAAAAAATCAACAAAATTGATAGACCCTTAGTCAATATGATAAAAAAAGAGAAAGAAGAAAAACAAATTATGAGTATCAAAAATGAAAAGGGTGAATCTACCTCCAATGAAGAGGAAATCAAAAAAATAATATGGAATTATTTTTCCCAATTGTATGCACATAAACATGACAATCTTAGTGAAATGGATGAATATTTACAAAATCACAAGTTGCCCAGATTAACTGAAGAGGAAGTGAATTACCTAAATAACCCCATCTCAGAAAAAGAAATCAAACAAGCCATCAATGAACTCCCTAGGAAAAAAATCTCCAGGGCCAGATGGGTTTACTAGTGAATTCTATCAAACGTTTAAAGAACAATTGATTCCAATACTCTACAAACTATTTGGGAAAATTAGTGGAGAAGGAGTCCTACCAAACTCTTTCTATGACACAAATATGGTACTGATTCCTAAATCAGGAAGAGATAAAACAGAGAAAGAAAATTATAGACCAATTTCCCTCATGAATTTAGACGCAAAAATTTTAAATAAAATATTAGCCAAAAGACTCCAACAACTTATCATAAAAATAATACACCCAGATCAGGTAGGATTCATGCCAGGAATGCAAGGATGGTTTAATATTAGGAAAACCATCAGTATAATTGAGCATATCAACAATAAAACTAGCAGAAACCACATGATCATCTCAATAGATGTAGAAAAGGCTTTTGACAAAGTACAACACCCATTCCTATTAAAAACACTAGAAAGTATAGGAATAAATGGAGCCTTCCTTAAAATAGTTGATAGCATCTATTTAAAACCATTAGCAAGTGTTATATGCAATGGAGATAAACTAGAGGCCTTTCCAATAAGATCAGGAGTGAAATAAGGGTGTCCACTATCACCCCTGTTATTCAATCTGGTACTAGAAACACTAGCAGTAGCAATTAGAGAAGAAAAAGAAATCAAAGGAATGAAATTAGGCAAAGAAGTGACCAAGCTATCACTCTTCGCAGATGATATGATGATATACTTAGAGAATCCTAGAAAATCAAGTAAAAAACTACTTGAGACAATAAATAAATTTGGCAAAGTTGCAGGATATAAAATAAACCCACATAAATCCTCAGCATTCCTGTACATCTCTAATGAAACTCAACAGCAAGAGATAGAAAGAGAAATCCCATTTAAAGTCACTGTAGACATTATAAAATATTTGGGAATCTACTTGCCAAAACAAACCCAAAATCTATATGATCACAACTACAAAACACTTCTCACACAAATAAAAACAGATCTAAATAGTTGGAAAAATATCAATTGCTCGTGGCTGAGTTGAGCTAATATAATAAAAATGAAAATTTTACCGAAACTAAACTATATATTTAGTGCCATACCAATCAATTTACCAAAAAACTACTTTGTAGAGTTAGACAAAATAATAACAAAATTTATTTGGAAGAACAAATGATCTAGACTATCAAGGGAATTAATTGAAAAGAAATGCTAGGGACGGTGGACTAGTTATGCCAGATCTTAGTCTGTATTATACAGCAGCAGTCGCCAAAACTACTTGGTACTGGCAGAGGTGTAGAGTAGTGGATCAATGGAATAGATTGTGTGCAGGAGACCCAGAAGTTAATGAATATAGTAATGTATTGTTCGATAAACCCAAAGACCCCAGTTTTGGGGATAAGAATGCACTGTTTGACAAAAACTGCTGGGAAAACTGGAATACAGTATGGCAGAAACTGGGCATAGACCATTATCTAACAGCATATACCAAAATCAAGTCTAAATGGGTGCATGATCTAGGTATAAAGGATGATACTGTAAGCAATTTGGGAAAGCAAGGAATAGTTTACCTGACAGATTTGTGGAGAGGATAAGACATTAGGACCAAACAAGAATTAGAGAACATTATAAAATGCAAAGTGGATAATTTTGATTACGTTAAATTGAAAAGCTTCTGTACAAACAAAGCCAATGTAACCAAGATCAAGAGGGAGGTGGGAAATTGGGAAAGAATTTTTACAACTTGTGTCTCTGATAAAGGACTCATTTCTAAAATTTATAGAGAATTGAGCCAAATCTATATGAATACAAGTCATTCCCCAATTGATAAATGCTCAAAGGATATGAACAGGCAGTTTTCAGAGAAAGAAATTAAAGGTATCTATAAGCATATGAAGAAATGATCTAAAACACTATTGATTAGAGAAATGCAAATCAAAACAACTCTGAGATACCACATCTCTCCAGTCAGATTGGCTAAGATGACAAAACAAGAAAGCAATAAATGCTGGAGAGGATGTGGACAAATTGGAACACTAATACATTGCTGGTGGAGTTGTGAATTTATCCAACCATTCTGGAGAGCAATCTGGAATTATGCCCAAAGGATTATAAATAATTTCATACCCTTTGACCCAACAATACCACTTCTAGGGTTATATCCCAAAGAGATCATAGAAGTGGGAGAAAGACCCATATATACAAAAATATTTATAGTAGCCCTTTTTGTGGTTGCAAAGGATTGGAAACTAAAGGGGTGCCCATCAATTGGGGAATGGCTAAACAAGTTCCGGTATGTGAATGTAATGGAATATTATTGTGCTATAAGAAAAGAGGAGGTGACAGGTTCATAAGAATTTTAGCCTCGGATGGCGGAGTAGAAACAGCTCATCCAAGCCACTCTGCCCCCAGATTCCCCCCAAACTATGTAAAAGGGGACTCTGAACAACTTCTGGAGCCCCACCACCCACAGAATGAAACAGAGAAGCTAACCTCCCGCTGAGGACAGCACAGCAGCCCTGCAGGAAGGACCATCGCAGCACTCTGGGAGGCTGGCAGCACACAGCTCGAAGAGTGTGGGGAGCAGAGCCGAGCCGAGCCCAGGTCCGTGTGAGCTGGGGTTTTAGCCCCAGGGCTGCAGGGCCAGCTGTCGGCTGGAGAGACCCCAGAACACCAGCAGCTGTGGCGACTCCAGAATTATCAACATAGACATGCCTAGGACAAAGTAAGAGTTTAGTGTCCTATGGACTTTGGGACCAGTATTTCGGGAATGCGTTGGCTCCCTCCTCTGGGGGCTAGAAGCAGCTGATGAGACACCAGACACAAGAAGCAAGAGATGCCTGAGAAAGTAATCAGGGAAAAAAAATCAAAAGGAACTTATCAAAGTTGAACTATTTACATTCCTATATGGAAAAGGAATAACTGTGACTGATGATATCTTTCTCACTATGAAAATAATGGAAGAAGGGGGTGTGGTCATATGAATACATATGTGAATGTGTGCGTATATGATTACAGTTACATATGGATAGAGGGCATAGGTTGAATTTGTTGGGAAGGGTTGATGAAATTATGAGGTGAGAGAGGAACGTGGCAAGAGGAGATGGGGAGAGACAGGGTAGGGTAAACTATCTCATGTAGAAGAAGCAAGGGGAAGTGGTTGCAAGGGAGGGAGAGAATAGGAAGGCTAAAAAGGCAAAACCACATTCTCATTGAATTTGTTTCAGGGAGATAATGACATACATACTAAATGGGATTTCTCAACCTGCAGCAGAATAGGAGGAAGGGAGATGAGAGGAGGGATGATGGATGGGAGGGCATCCTTGGGGTGAGGGGAGGTTGGAAGTACCCACTATAGAAGAGGGACAGGATCATGTAGGGAATGGACCAGGTGGGGGGTGGGATGAGTGGGAGGGAATTATAAGCAGCCTTGTACAATACATGTACTATGATAATGTTTTGCATAGCTAGACATGTACAACATATACTGAATTACTTATCTCCCCAGAGGGAATGGGTAACAAGGGAGGAAGGAAATGGATCTGAAATTCGAGGTCTTAACATAAAATGTTTCAAATATATATAAATACTATTATTTAAAAAAAAAAAGAAACGAGGAGGTGATGGACTTCATAATTACCTGGAGAGATTTATACAAACTGATGCTGAGCGAGAAGAGTACAATCACAGACATACCATATCTGCCATGACCAATTATGACAGACTGGACTCTTTTCAGCAATGCAGTGATATAAGTCAATCCCGAAAGACTCAAGAAAGAGAGAAATGTGCCATACAGAGAGATAACTTTAAAGAACTGAGCCTGAATCCTGATGGAAGCAAACTAAATGATCTTTTTTCTTTTCATTGTTTGGTTTTATTTCTTCTCTACCATCTTTCATCCCACCTAGTACAGTATGCCTTTGTAATTGGACTAATGTCTAATATGAATGTATTTGCAGATCCTATACTGGACTATATGCTGTCTTGGGGGTAGGGGGGATGGAAGTAAAGGAAATTTGAAAATCAAGGAACTATGGGACTGAATCTTGTTAACTGAATCTAAAGTAATAAATTAATTTTTAAAAAAGAGTTAACATATAATACTAAGCTTCAAGAAAAAAGAATTGCAAATATTATCTTCCTGTAAACAGTTTGGCTTTATAGAATCCCTTATGTCTTCTTTTCCCTTTTTACCTATTTATTCTTCTCTTGGGTCTTGATATTGGAGACCAAATTTTTTTATTTAATTCTGGTCTCCTTATGAAAGCTTAATATCCTTCTATTTCACTGAATGATCATTTTTTCTCATGATGTACTATGCTTAATTTCATCAGGAAACTGATTCTTGGTTGGAGCTTGCCTTCCAGAATATGATTTTCCATGACATCTGATATTTTAATGTTGCAGCTGCTAAGTTCTATGCAATCTTAATTGTGACTCCCTGATATTTTGATTATTTCTTTCTGGCCATTTGAAATATTTTTTCCTTAACCTGATATTTCTGTATTTTGGCTATACTGTTCTTTGAGTTTCTATTTTGGGGTCTCTTCCCTAAAATGATCAATGGATTCTTTCAATGTCTATTTTGCCCTCTTATTCCAGAACATCAGGACAATTTTCTTTGATAATTTATTGAAAAATACTGTCCAGGTCGTCCTTTTGATTGTAGCTTTCAGATGGGCCAATGATTCTGATATAGTCTCTTTTAGATAAATTCCTAGTCAATTGTTTTTCCCATGAGGTAGTTTATATTTTCTTTTATATTTTTTTATTCTTTTGAATTTTTTGATTGATTCTTAATGTCTCATAGAGTCATTACCTTCCACTTGCCCAATTCCAACTTTTAAAAAGCTGTTTTCCTCAATTAGTTTTTGTACTTTATTTTCTACTTGGCCAATTCTATTTTTAAGGAGTTTTCTTTTTCCAGACTATTGATTCTTTTTTTTTCATAATTATCTTTCATAACTCTCATTTGTTTTCTCAATTTTTCTTCCACTTCTTTTCTTTTTTTTTTAGTTCCTCCATGAGTTCTTTTTGGACTTAGACCACTTCCCATTGTTCTTTGGGGTTTTGCTTATACGTGTTTTGACATTGTTGTCCCGTTCTGAGTTTGTGTCTCAATCTTCCCTGTCACAATAATAATTTTCTATTGGCAGGTTGTTGGTGGGGGAGGTGCTCACCTTTTTTTGGCCTTTTTGCTTTCTTTGAAATTTAAGCTCTGCTCCCAGGGTGGATGGGGTACTGTCTCGTCTTTCTTGAGACAGGGCAGCAGACTCTGGCTGCTTACCTAGTGCTGCACTGATGTTGCTCAGAGGTCCACAGGGGGCCTTCCTGTCTGGTGTTGCATTAATGGATGGGTTATCGGGTGGTTAGTGCTGCTGGAGGCTGTAGGGGTCTGGCAGTTTATCTGGTGCTGAACCAGGGTCCTAGAGCTGGTGTCTGGAATGTGCTGAGATTGATGGGGTGTTTCTGCCTTTCCCCAGGGATACACTGAAGCATGTGGTGGTCTGGCCATGAATATTGCCTGTTTTCCCAGGGCTAAGCTGAAGCACATGGCAGTTCTCAGTTCTGGAGTCTGCCCTTTCCCCTAGCTCTGTTGAGGCATGTGAGGGGTCCTGATGTTGACATTTGCCTGCTCCACTACCCTGGGGCTCAAGATCTACCACAGGTTTCCTGAGGTGGGGCTTCCTGCTTTTTTGCTGGGATGTTTCCTGTCCTGGAATTTGCTTCCTTTTTACCCAAGAGAGCAAACCTTTCCTGCCAATCTTTCAAGTTTCTTTGGCTCAAAAATTGTTTCGCCCCTGTCTTTTTGTTGGTTCTGCTGTTCCAGGATTTGTTTGGGGCTTCTATTTTAGAGTTGCTTAGAGGTGAATATGGGAGAATTACAGCAATTTACTGTTTATTCCACTATCTTGGCTCCCAGAAGTCATCAATATGATTTTAAACAACAATAAAGATATATAAACAGAAAAGGAGATGTGCCAGTCATGGATGAATAAAGAATTATCAAAGACATTACTATATGGTTATAAAATAGCCAGTAAAAACAAAAAAAAAACCTACTCAGTGCTTTTTTTTTCTCTAGGCAATACCAAGTTGTTCCTTTACCATTTAAAAATAATATTATTTAGTATCTTTTTTATGTCATCTTGAATTCCCAATATATGCCTCTCCTCTGTCCCATCAGGTTAGCCTTATAACAACAACAAAACATTTAAAGTAAGTGAAAATAGAAGAATAAAAAGTTTAGCAAATTTAACCAATATATGAGTCAAGTCCAGCACTATGTATTGTTTTTCACATCCTTGATCTCTTCCACACATTTCTACAAACAAGGAGGAAAGGTATATTTTCATCTCCCTTCTTTGGGGTGAAGACTGATCATCATTATTATATAACATTTAGTTTCAATCAATTGGCAAGCATATATTAAGAGTGACTATGTGGGGTGGCTAGGTGGTGCAGTGAATCTAGCTCTGGTCCTAGAGTCAAGAGGACTTTAGTTCAAATCTGGCCTCAGACATTTAACACTTACTAGCCATGTGACCTGGGGCAAGTCACTTAATGCCAATTACCCTGCCCTCCCCCTCAAAAAAAAAAAAGAGTTACTATGTTCCAGGCATGGTGTTAAGCACTGGGAATATAAAGAAAAAGGAAAAATGGTCCCTGATCTAAAGGTATTTGCATTTTAATATTGGGAGGTATCATATATAAATCATAATATACAAAATAAAAATAGAATTGATGGAAATTAATCTTAAAAGGAATAGCAGTTTGTTCTATTTTGTTATAGCTGTTACTGTTTTTTTTCCACGCATATTATCATAAATATGACATATGGTATTTTCCTGGTTCTTTTCTCACTTTGTATCAGTTTGCATGCTTTCCCTGGAGACTTCATACTCATCATTACTCACAATACTTTAATATTCCATTACGTTCACCTACAATTAACCATCTGTTGTTCAATAGGCATCAATTTGTTTTCTAGTTCTTTTCTGCTATAAAATCAAAAACATTTTGGTGATTATTGAACCTCTTTAATAACTTTAGAACATATATATAGCAGTGAGATATCTGGTTAAAATTGTATGTATATTTTAGTCACTTTCTAAATTATTTTTCCAGAATGTTTGGACAAATACATATTTCCATCAACAATTTATTAATGTTCCTATTTTAACACAATTTCTTCACTACTATTTGTATCTTTTGTCATTCTTGAAAAATTTCTGGATGTGAAGTGAAACTTCAGAGTTGTGATTTGTATTTCTCTGAAAAGTAATTTATGGTTTTTGGTTTAGCAAATTTATTTGTTATGTCTGTTTATATATTCTGTTCTACTTATCTACTTTCCTTTTAAAACCAATACTAAGTAGTTTTTTAATAACCACCACATTATAGTGCAATTTGAGTTATGACAATATTGTCCCTTTTTAATCCCTACTTTCCCCCTCCATTATTTCCTTTAAGAGTCTAGATTTTTCTTCTCCAAGTGAATGGAATTTTGCATTTTACAATTCTATCTATATAAGCCTTGAGGGCTCTGTGGTAGATTGATTCTCAGATATTTTATGCATTTTTTAGTTGTTGTGAATGAGACTTTCCTTTCAATTATTCCCTCCTGGGTTTTGCTATTGATATAAAGAAATACTTTTGCACATTTATTTTGTAACCTGCTACTTAACTGAAATTATTATTATTATTATTATTATTATTATTATTTTGCTTTTTGGAGGGCAATTGGGGTTAAGTAACTTGCCCGAGGTTACACAGCTAGGTTTCTGTTTGTGTGTGTTAAGTGTCTGAGGCCGGGTCCAAACTCAGGTCCTGACTCCAGGGCCAGTGCTCTACTCCCTGCGCCTAGCCGCCCAGTAACTGAAATTATTAATCATTTCATTTAGTTTCTTTACTGAGTCTCAGATATCCTCCATGTAAAACAGCTGTCATGTCATAAAAAAATAGAAATATTTTTGGATCTACTTTGTTTATGTATACACGTAGAATTTTCTTCTTTCTCTATATTGTTTTTATTTGCACTTCTAGAAACAAGGCAAAAAAGAAACATCAAGGAAAGGGGAGGACACTTACTTCATTTGTCTATTTATTAGGAAAGTTCTAGACTCTTCCAATTTTGCATAATGATAGCTTTTGATTTGAGACATGCTTTTATCATATAAAAGATTCTTCTATTATTATACTTAGTGGAGTTTTAAGCATAAATGAATATTTTATTTATTTAAAGACTCTTAAAAACTAATTGATAAAAATGGTTTTGATATTTTATTTTAATATGATTGTTTAACTGTTTTCTTAATATCAAACTATCCTTGTAACACTGGTATAAAACCAACTTGATAAGAGGGAATATATATATATGAATATATGTATATACACATGCATACATACACACATATGTGTACAAATATATCTAATACTACATACAAACATATATTTGTGGATTCAGAGTCTTTTGCCAGGATTTTTTTTTAACAAATGCTTTATTAACTTATGGTTTACATCATTCATTTCCACCAGATTTTGAGTTACAATTTTTTCCCCATCCTTCCCCTACCCACCACCCCAGAATAGCATTCCCACAAGATATCCCCTCATCCAATCTGCTCTCTCCCATACCTTCTCCCATACCCCCTTCGACTTTACCATTAGGGCGAGGTGAATCTCTGTATCCCAATGACTGCACATTTTATCTCCCAGTTACATGCAAAATAGTATTAATAATAGTACATATATATTTGAAATATTTAATTTTAAAACTTCAAATTTCAGATCCATTCCCTTCCTCCCGTGTCACCCACTCCCTCTGGGAAGATAAGCAATTCAGTATGTGTTGTACATGTATAGCTATGCAAAACATTACCAAAGTAGATATACTGTAAAACACTGCTTATATTTCCCCCCCCACCCATCCCACCCCCCACCTGGTCCATTCCCTACTTTGTTCCTGTCTGTCTTTGATAGTGGGTACTTCCAACCTCCCCTCCCCCCAGAATGCCCTCCCCTCCATCACCCCCCCCATCCCCCTTACCCCTACTGTCCTGCAGGGTGAAATATCCCATTTAGTATGTATGTCATTCTCTCCCTGAGCCAAATTCAATGATAATATGGTTTTGCCTTTTTGCCTTCCTGTTCCTCCCCTCCCCTGCAACTACTTCCCCTTGCTTCTTCTACATGAGATAGTTTACCCTACCCTGTCTCTCCCCATCTCCTCTTGCCACTTTATTCTCTCACCTCTTAACTTCACACTTTAATTATCTTCCCTTCCCACCAAATTCAACCTGTGTCCTCTATCCATGTATACCTGTAAACATATATACACACATTCACATATGTATTCATATGCCCATATCCCCTTCTTCAATTATTTTCATAATGAGAAAGGTTTCATCAGTCAAAGTTATTGTTTTTCCATGTAGGAATGTAAATAGTTCAACTTTGATAAGTTCCTTTTGATTTCTTTTCCCTGATTACCTTCTCAAGCATCTCTTGCCTCTTGTGTCTGAATGTCAAATTTTCTATTCAACTCTGGTTTTTTCCTCAAGAATGCTTGAAATTCCTCTATTCCACTGAATGACCATATTTTCCCCTGAAACAAAATACTCAGTTTTGCTGGGTAGGTGACCCTTGGGTTCATTCCCAGCTCTTTTGCCCTCTGAAATATCATATTCCATGCCCTTCAATCCCTCAGTGTAGAAGCTGCCAGGTCCTGGGCTATTCTGATTGTGTTTCCACAATATTGAAATCGTTTCTTCCTGGCTGCTTGTAGTATTTTCTTCTTGATCTGGGGATTCTGGAACCTGGCTATAATATCCCTAGGAGTTTTCTTTTTCGGATCTTTTTCAGGATGTGATCTGTGGATTCTTTCAACCTCTGTTTCCCCCTCTGGGTCTAAAACATCAGCGCAATTTTCCTTGAGAATTTCTTGAAGGGTGATTTCTAGGTTCTTTCTTTGATAATGGCTTTCAAGTAGTCCAATAATTTTTAAATTATCTCTCCTGGATCTATTTTCCAGGTCAGTGGTTTTTCCCATGAGATATATCACATTGCCTTCTATTCTTTCATTTGTTTGGATCTGTTTAACAGTATCTTGATTTCTCATAAAGTCATTAGCTTCCATTTGCTCCAGTCTAACTCTGAAGGAATGAATCTCCTCAGTGAGCTTTTGAGATTCTTTTTCTATCTGGCAAATTCAACTTTTTAAGGCATTCTTCTCCTCATTGCCCTTTTGGGCCTCCATTGCCATTTGAGTTAGTCTTTTTTTTAAGGTGTTATTTTCCTCAGTCAGGCTGTTGACTCTCATTTCATACTTTCCCTGCATCCTTCTCATTTCTCTTCCCAATTTTTTGTCCACTTCTCTTATTTGGTTTTTAAAATCCTTCTTAAGTTCCTCTATGGCCTGTAACCCACTCATATTTTTATTTGGGGATTTTGGTGCAGGATTTCTGACCTCCCAGTCCTCCACATGTTCCACACTTTGATCATCTTTGCCCCCCAAATAGGAGTCTAATGTTTCATTTTTCTGTTTATTTTGTTTCCTTTGCCTAGGCATGTTGCCACTTAAATACTTGATTTTTGGGCTTGTTGCCACAGTAGTATTCTGCCACCAGACAGGGGAGCTTCTGTCCCCAAATGTTGAGGTCTTCACAGCTTCCGGAGGTATTAGTTGGGTGGCGTCTGTGAAGCCTCCATACGCTCTGGCAAGCTGGATGCCCACCCCATGACCTCCACCTCAGAACGCAATCCAGATCCAGGGAGGTTAAAGCCAGAGTGATTACCCTCTTAGGCTGATCCTTGGATCTCCCTACAGTTCACAGGCCAGGAGCTGAAGCTTCCACTGCAGCTGAAAATGGTGACTGAGCCGAGTCTCCTCAGTGGCTTCTAGCCCCCTGGAGGAAGAAGCTGATGTGTTCCCCAAATACTGGTCCCAAAGTCCATAGGGCACTAACCTCTCACTTTGTCCTAGGCGTATCTATGTTGATAATTCTGGAATCACCACAGCTGCTGGAGTTCTGGGGTCCCTCCAGCCGGCTGCTGGCCCAGCCACCCTGGGGCTAAAACCTCAGCTCACAGCGACCTGGGCTCAGCTCCCAGAGCGCTGCACTGTCAGGTCCCAGTGCACTGCGCTGGCCTGCTCCCTGCAGGGCTGCTGGGCTGTCCTCAGCAGGAAGTTAGCTTCTCTGTGTCCTTCTGTGGGTGCTGGAGCTCCAGAAGTTGTTCAGAGTCCCCTTTTACATGGTTTGGAAGTGGTCTTTTGCCAGGATTTTATGTATAACTTTGAATCTGATATACTTTAATTATATTGGTCTATTAATATCTTCCTTTGGTTGATTCTTCCCTAGTTTAGATATTATATTAATTTCACAAAGTTGTGCTATATAGAGCATTTTTTTCTCATTTTTTGAGAATTTATGTAGTATTGGCTTTGGTTGTTCTTTTAAAACTTAGCTTGTTTTCTTCTGGGAAATCTATGGTCCTTATGTTGTTTATATGCCTCTCATATTTGAGATCAGTATATTTTTTACTATATATAGACTACTCTTTTAAAATTATTGCTTTTTGCATTTTTTTCTTCCAGATTTTCTTTCACTTTGGTATATTTATTTCTCTTTTGTTTCTTTGGATCGACTCACAATCATGAATTCAAATTTTTTTATTTTCCCAATGATATCTCCTGCCTAAATTATAAATTCTCCTTTAATAAGTCATTTATTTCTAAATCATTTGGGAATGCATTTCCATTCTCTTTCGGCAATTCAAAGAGCCATCTCCTTTGTTTGATTTTGATTCATTTTCCTTTGTCTTGCAGTGTTTACTTTGAGATATTTGTACTCATTTAGATGTTTGGAATCCATCTTCCTTCCTGTTATTGACATCTTTCCTGTTTGATTTATATGCTTGCACTCAAGGTTTTTGAGTTTCCTTACTTCTGATATCTTTGGCAATTTTATTTTTCTTCTGTAGTTTACCTTGTCATTCACTCTTTAGCTCCTTTCCCTTTGATAGTAGTTTTCTCGAGAAATGCACCTCTAAACTGTCTTAGCCTTATCCCACACTGGGGAATTCACATCTTATGGCATCAGTTTCAACCCTAGTGACTTATATTGGGACAAGACTGACCTTAGCTGAACACCAGTCCCCTTTTCTTCCAGCTCCACACATGTGCTGTTGTCCCACCCAAGTTCCCTTTGTTCTTTAATTCTGTGAATGAACACTGCTGCAATGTTGCACTGATGGCCCAGGCAGAACACAAAGCACAACCTTCCCATACATCTACTTCTTTCACATGGTGAGAAAGTGAGGGAGTTGATTTCCATGACTTGTTGTACCAAATGGTAAGGTGATGACAGGGAAAAGAGAGTGTGCTAGCAGAGACTGAAACAACAGCTAAGGAATTGTGATTCCAGAGCAGAATGCCTGTGCTGCCTTTCCAAAGTTTGGGGGCCAGTGGGAGAGCAGGTGCTGAGTGATGCTAGGGAACAGTGGTTACTTTTCTTTGCTGTTAATTCATTTTATTAAAGTCCTTAATGTCTTAATTTATAGAAAAAGCTTCAATTGCTTTACCTCTTACACTATAATTATTTTTGTGAGTTTTGACAAGTTATGAAGATCAGAGAAAATATATTTTTGTTTGAAAATTGTCTTGGGGGCATTGGAGTCAGAAGGACCTGAGTTCAAATCCAGTCTCAGACACTTGACACACTTACTAACTGTGTGACCTTAGGCAAGTCACTTAACATCTATTGCCTTGCCTTCCCCCCTCAAAAAAGCAAAAAGAAAAAAAAAACAAATAAAATAAAAGGAAAGTTGTCTTGGCTTGGGTTCATTTCACTTGAAGCATTTGATTTTTCCTCTCTGTGTACTAGTTTTCACTGAACTTTCTCTTCAATTTTTCTCTGTTGTATCTGTATCTTAATAGTTATTATTTAGTAGGGCCAAAGTGAACTAATTGTTACATAAACGGAATGCCATTGTTGCTATAGTTTTTAACTTGCATAATCTCTTATTGATTCTCACTGAATAACATCCTCACCCACCCACATTTTGGGAATCTGGCTTATTTGCTAGGTTGATTATTTTATGGTTCTTTAGTGATTGGTTAAATATTTGCATTCTGGATCAATGATGTGAAATTATGACTTGCATTTAGAAATCACCAATGTTGACATTCATGAAGGATTACTGAAATTTTGAGTAGACCCTATATGTGAGAATGAGAATTGTGGAACTGTAGAATTGTCTCCATTGGAATGAGGTTAAGAAAATCTACCGAGAAAAATTTTGAATTTCAGACTCCTATCACCATTTAAAAATATCTGACAAAAATTCATGTGGGCAGTACTTCCTGAAAATTGGCTTATGATCTTCTATCAAAAGAGATACGGTCCTGGGGGCGGAGCCAAGATGGCGGAGTAGAAAAGAGATACGGTCCTAGAAAAATGCTACAAAATTAATGAATAAAAGTAGGGACATAGTGACTTATGTGCAGGCTTGGAATTTTACTTGGCCTTTTTACCTGGGCAAGAAACTAAGACAAGACTCTTGCCACCAGGGTCAGAGTATTCATTTGTGAATGATGCTTATTCCATATTTGCTATGCCAAAGATGAAAACTCCACCCATTCCTAGAGAGGTATAGTTCCCCTAATTCAGAGAGCACCATGACATCTATAAGAAACCCTAAAGCTAGGACCATGATAGCAGGAAGAGATGGATGCTTGCCTAGTATATCAGGTATATCACCTGAGTTGCATAGTGTAACTCCATCTATGAACTGGTCCAGGACAACATACTATGGTATAGACCACAAAACAGGACCAACACAATTATTTTCTCAGCAGTGATCTTTTACCCTCAGGTGGAAAATGGTAGAGATGCAAGTTAGGTGTGCAATAGAGCTTCAAAACTGCCCTCAGTCAGCAGAAATAGATAGTTTGAATTGTTTCTTTAAAAGTACCAAATATCAGACATTTGAAGATCTGTGGGGATCTAAACAGTCTAATCTACAACAGTATCTGGATTCATGTTTCTTACATATTTGAAGGATTTTGAGTTATGTTATGGTTCCAATATTGGAACTCATGGAGCTTTCAGAGTATGGCAATATCATTCAGTGTAAATAGGAGTTACCATCTCAATTTTTGGCACAGGTAGAATGGTAGCTAGTAATAGCATAGAAAGGAATGGTTCCTCCTAAAAAAGAAGATTTGAACAGGTGCCAAAGGCAAGGTGCCAAAGGAGTCCTAGACCTTTTAGTTTAGAAAAATTAAGTGACTTTCAAACAGCAGTCAGTCACAGAATCAGGATTTGAACCCAGGACTTTGGACTTGGAGTTCTCTGATGTTCTCAATATGGCACCCTCAGTAACTGTTGGAAGTGTGTTAGGACCTAGAAGGTCCCATATCCCCCACAGACAATGTGGCTAAAACTTTTAAAAGCACCAGAGGGAGCCTTGACAAACAAAACGAAGAGAAAAATCTGTAAGTTAATTTATCCCTTCATCAAATCCAGACCTGTACAAAAAAGCTCCAGGAAAACGGAGAAAGCTCAAAACATGGAAGAAAAAAAAAATTCTTTGTGTAGCACCCTATATAATAGGCACTTATCACCTCACTTTGCATAAATTTGTCAAAAGACTTTCTTCCCAAAAATGGCAGTATGGGAGCACCGAGCATTGTGAAATGAGCATATATAATGGAGGGAGGAGGGTAGGCAGGTCTATGCACTGAAAGGAAGTAAAAATGGATTGAAAAAGGCCAATGTTGCCAATATTACAATTTTGTTGAGGCCTAGTCCTGTTAGGAAGTATGAAAACTCTTTCACAGTATATATAATTAGTAGTAACCCAAGGACACTAATATGCATTTATGAAAAATGACTGCCAATATCAACAAGCATTTGTTGAGGCAGTGGTTGTTCCGTTGTGTCCCAACTCTTCAAGACCCTATCTGGGGTTTTCTTGCCATTTCTTTCTCCATCTCATTTTAGAGATGAGAAACTGAGGAAACCAGGGTTGTGACTTGCCCAAGGTAATACAGGTAGTAAGTATCTGAGGTCAGATTTGAACTGAGGAAGAGGAATCTTTCTGATTCCAAGCCCTGCTTTCTATCCACTAAGCCACCTAGCTGCAAGTCATTGTGTTAATTTCTAGGGATACAAAGAAAGGTGAAAAATAGCTCTTTCTCTCAAATTCTTAGTCTAATGGAGGAGACAACAAGCAAACAACTGTGTAGAAACAAGCTATAGACAGAATAAATTGGAGATAATCAATAGAGGTAATGCACTGGCATTTAGGGAGATCAGGAAAGGGTTCTCATGGAAGGTAGAACTGGGACTTAAAGGAAATAAAAAAAAGCCAAAAGGAAAGAGGAGAAAGGGGAGAATTTTAAGTGCCCAGCTGGTGAAAATGTCCAGAATAGGGAGATGGTGAATCTTCTGCAAGGAATAGCATCAAAAGCAAAATGTGGGAATCAATCAATTGGGAATTGATTCTAGATATGACCATAATGGAAAAAGCATTGTACTGAAAGAGGGGAAGTATATTGAACTGCTGTGAGGGCAGATCATACTATGATTTATTATTCCAAAAGCAATGTACATAACTATGGAGTGTAAGTGCTTTAAATCAATTTCATTGCTTATGAAAGAAAAAATGGGACAAACCAATTCTTCCTGAAGAGAAAGAAGTGTGCAATCACAATCACAAAGAAGGTGGCTAGTACCCCTCGTCTTTTTGTGAAAAGGGATTCATATTGTATCAAGCATCATAGTCACTTTCTGCCTTAAATATGTCATTTTAAACTATGCTATCCCTTCTTTCTATTCCCATCTTATGGGTAAATGAAAACTTTAAATTTTTTTTAAATTTAATTTATTATTCATTTTTAGTTTTCAACATTCATTTCCACAAGATTTTGAGTTACGATTTTTCTCCCTGTCTTTCTCCTACCCCCACTCCAAAAGAGCAAATTTACTGAATGCCCCTTCCCCCCAATCTGTTCTCTCTTATATCCTTTCCCATCACCCCCCTAACTCTCTAGTAGGACAAGATGGGTTTCTATAACCTGTATGTCTTCTCAGTTTCATGTAAAAAACAAATTTTTAAACATTTGTTTTTAAAACTTTGAGTTCCAGATTTTTTCCCTTCTTTCCTCCTCACCCAAACCCACTGGGAAGATAAGCAATTCAATATAGGCTGTACATGTGTAGTTACCTATATCATTTCCATAGTAGTTATATTGTGAAAGACTAGCTATATTTACCTCCCTCCTATCCTGCCTCCTTCTTTCCTATTTTTCTTCCTATTTTCTCCTTTGACCTTGTCCCTTTTCAAAAATGTTTCCTTCTAACTACCCTCTCCCCCAATCTGCCCTCCTTTCTATCAGCCTCCCTCTTATCCCCTACCCCACTATTTTCCTGTAGGGTAAGATACCCAACTAAGTGTGCACGCTATTCCCTCCTCAAGCCAAATTCAATGAGAATAAGGTGTCCCATTCCCTTTCACCTTCCTGCTCTTCCCCTCCATTGTAACTGTTTTCTCTTGCCTCTTTTATATGAGATAATTTACCCTAATCTATCTCTCCTTTTCTCCTTGCCCAATAAATTCCTCTCTCACCTTTTAATTTTTAGATATCATCCCTTCATATTCAGCTCATCCTGTGCCCTCTGTCTATATATACATGAACATACTCATGCCCACACTCATACATACATACATATTTATATACACATACATCCTCCTATACATACATATACATATGTATACATACATATATATGTATACATACATATATGTGTGTGTATATATATATATATATATATATACACACACATATATATTGCCTTCAACTATCCTCATACTGAGAAAAGTCTTATGAGTTACAATTATGGTTTTTCCATGTAGGAATATAAATAATTCAACTTCAATAAGTTCCTTATGATTTCTTTTTCCTGTTTACCTTCTCATACTTCTCTTGCTTCTTGTGTTTGAAAGTCAAATTGTCTGTTCCACTTTGTTTTTTCATCAAGAATGCTTGAAAATCCTCTATTTCACTGAATGTTCATATTTTTCCCTATAGCATTATACTCAGTTTTACTGGGTAGGTGATTAATGGTTTTAATCCTAGCTCCTTTGACATCTGGAATAACATGTTCCAAGCTGTATGATCCTTAATATAGAAGCTGCTAGGTCTTGTGTTATCCTGATTGTGTTTCCATAATATTCAATTTGTTTCTTCCTGACTGCTTGCAGTATTTTCTCCTTGACCTGGGAACTCTGGAATTTGGCTATAATATTCCTAAGAGTTTTCTTTTTGGGAAACTTTTCAAGAGGTGATTGGTGAATTCTTTCAATTTCTATATTGCTCTGTAGTTCTAGAATATCAGGGCAATTTTGCTTGATATTATCTTGAAAGATTGTGTCTAGGCTCTTCTTTTGATTATGGATTTCAAGTAGTCCAAAAAAATTTAAATTATCTCTCCTGGATCTATTTTCCAGGTCAGTGGTTTTTCCAATGAGATATTTCACATTGCCTTCTATTCTTTCATTTGTTTGGATCTGTTTTATAGTATCTTGATTTCTCATAAAGTCGTTAGCTTCCAATTGCTCCAATATAATTCTGAAGGAGTTATTCTCTTCCATAAGCTTTTGAAATTCTTTTTCCATCTCACAAATTTGCTTTTTAAGTGATTCTTCTCCTCATTGGTTTTTTGGGCCTCATTTGTCATTTTAGTTAGTCTATTTTTTAAGGTGTTATTTTCTTCAATGTATTTTTGGGTCTCTTTTGCAGACTGTTGACTCACTTTTCATGATTTTCTTGCATCATTCACATTCCTCTTCCCAATTTTTCCTCCACTTCTCATACTTGATTTTCAAAATCCTTCTTGAGCCCCTCCATGGCCAGTAACCAGGTCTTATTTTTCTTGGAGGCTTTTAATGCAGGGGTTCTGACTTTGATGTCTTCCTCGTGCTCCATGCCTTGATACTTTTTGTACCCCAAAATGGATTCTATTGTCTGTTTATACTTCCTCTGCTTGCTCATATTGGCAGCCAATTACTTGACTTTTGAGCTCTTTGCCACGATAGAACTCTGCTTCCAGAATTGAGAGAGAGCTATGTCCCAAATTTCTGCGTTATTTTTCAGTTGCTGGAGCTATTAGGAGGGCACGTTCTCTACAGCCCCCACAAGCTCTGGTTCACTGGTCACACACCCCAGGACCATCACCCAAGACCATGATCCATATCTAAGCAGGTTTAAGCAAGAGCAATTACCCTCTGAATGGTTGCTTGGTCCCCTAGGGCAGGCCAGGAGCTCTAGAAGCAGCCATAGTGGTGGCTGCAGGGCTACTTTGCCTCCAGTTACTTCTTGCCCCAAGGGCAGGGGCTGAATCATGCTCTTCAGTCTGCCCTGTTCCAACAGAGTTCGGCACTGACCTTTTACTTTGTCTTTGGTGTTTCTGTGTTGAGAAGTTGGGAACCTGCCACATCTACTAATGATTCACTCTCTTGAAATTTGCTCCAGAGGTAGCTGGTTGGAGCCACCCTGGGACTGGAATCTCTTGGCTCACATTGTCCTGTGCTATGCTCTCAGATTAGTGCAATAGACCCTTCCTGTCTGCCTGTTGGACTTCCTTCAGCAGGAGATTAGTTTCTCTCTGTCACTTTGTAGGTTCTGAAGCTATAAAATTTCTTTAAATTCATTTTTTACATGTATTGGAAGTGATTGGAGCAGGAACCCATGCCAAGTTTGTGCTTCTTCTCTGCCATCTTGGCTCCACCCTAAATGAAAAGTATTCCTTTAAAAAAAATATACCATTTCTTTTTACATGGGAGTTATTTCTGCAAATGACTTCTCAAACCATATAAGCCCCTCCCTTAACCAGTTCACTTGGAAGAAAAACAGATATCAGTCCAAACCCAACCAATATGGTAACTGTATTTCACAGAACATATAACCATTCTATACCCATCATTCTTCACTTTCCTAATGAAAGGAAAGCATTTCCCCATTTCCTTCTGTGGTCAAGGTCAGTTTTAAGAGTTACTCAAGTGATTTTTTGCTTTGTTTTAGTTAGTGTTCTTTTCCTTTCAATTATTGAAGACATTGTATATGCTAATCTCCCAGTTCTGCTTACTTCACTCAGTGTGAGAAGACAACATAGTGTAGTGGAGAGAGCACTGGAGGGAAATCAAGGACACTCAAAATAAATCAATCAAATTCAATTTTTTTCTAGAAAACTAGAATTTTTGAAGCACTCACTGAAAACACTGGAGACAATACAACAGAGTTGGCTAAAAGATTTTTTTATCCCCACCTCCACCCCCACCTCCCCAGGCAGGAAGGAGAAATCTCAGGGGATTCAAGAAGCAATAGTCAAAACAATTGGATGTTTTTGATTCCAATTGCTATATAAACATACATTTACAAAAGAGAAATAAAAGTCATGCTTTCCTTGCCCCTCCAACTTTTTGTTCTTTGTTTAAGAGGAAGTTTTACTGGGAAGAAGATGAAGGGGGAATATATTTGGAAATTAAATAAATTATTTAGAAAATAGATAATAACACAAATATTACTGAAGTCCAAAATAAAAATCATCAGTTGCATTAGCATATGGTAAAAATTCCAACTGACTGTGAAGCGATTATTTAATGAAAGTCACAAAGGAAGCAAAAGATTCGTATTGGCACTTATTGAATCTTAATATAAATATGGTCTGCCACTGTCATACTGTTTGTTGGTGTAGGCTGATGACATAAATAAATTATGTCATTGCTTTGAATGCTGCTTTTGGAGAAGAAAAATATAAACTTGAAGTTAAATGATCTTTGGGTTGTAATTAAAAGTATCATGATATTTGTTATGTTTCTTAATACCATTCATTTAGGTAACCATAGTGTAATAAGTTGATTTCTGAAAAAAAAATGAAACTTAAGAAATCAAAATTTGAGAATGATAATAGATAATAGCTTGATCTTCACAACAATACAATTTAAATTTAATTGCTTTCATTTTGACTGTTTTAAAAGTGAAGCAATATTTCTCTGTTATGGAGAAATATGTAACTGATTTGCTGTGAAAATCTACTTAAGCTACTGTAATTGCTAACAGCAAAGACATTGGAGATAATTTAACTTGCAAATTTTGAAAAACAATCCAAAAAGCTCAGACTCATAAAACTCATCATTGGGATCCACAAATACCAGTATTGATGGAGAAGACTAATATCCTTGCTTAATACCCATGCTTTTATTGGTCACAGCATTATATCCAACATACTGAAACATCTTGAAAGTAGACATGTAGAAAATAGTTAAAACAGGATTTTTGGAAAATGTGATGGTTTTACAAGGAAAAAACCCTCTTTTTTAAAAAAAATGGTGCTTGTGATAGCAAAAGGATTGTTTGTATCATATGTGTATGTTCACAGAAATGTGGAGGGCAAAAAGTCTGATTTGATAAGATAAATATTGGTATTACTTGCAGCTCTTGATATGATTGAAATGATACTTAGCAAATCATGTGTAAATCAGTTTCAAATGGTTCCACTGGCAGATATTATGGCAGTATGAAGAATTGTCCACAAGTCTGAAATTTTTGTGATCTATTGAGAAACTAAAACCTTCCTATTTTCCAGTCTCAAATGGATGAAGTAAAAGTAATTAAAGATACTTATTTGATTACATATGTATAGTATATCATTGAAAATGATGTTAGGAAATAATTTGTTACTTTGGAAACCTATACCTGGGCTTGTCTTATGATAGTACACTCAAACTTGAACTTGAAAATCAATTAAAGTTTGACTATGTATAATTATCTAGCTTAATAATTAAAGCAATAAAAATTCTACTGCCTTTCATAATATCTTATTTAAATAAAAGGATTGTCAGTTGTAGGTGTTAAAAAGATTTTAAAATGATATTTATTGGTTATTGAAAAAATTATGAGTTGAAATATCATCAATGATGCCGCATTTTAAGAAGTTTTATGATGAAAAATAAGTCTACCCATTACACCAATATATTTTTAAGTTTATTAACTTATATACTACAAACATGAATATTGTAAGGTAAAAAATGAGAATCTCTAAATGATACATTACTTTATTATAGGTTTTAGGTTTATTTCTGCTTTAAAATTTTAACATTCTTAATTTTGTTCGAAGGAAATATAAACATTACTTGTGTAGACTGTTTTGTGAAAAGTGGGCAGATGGTGCAAAATTTTTTTTTGCAGAAAGAAGAGTATTATTATGTCTTGGAAACCACTGAAGTAGAAAATCTCAAAACTAGACATGGGAATCTCTGTCCTAGAGATTTCAAAGTAATTACAAAAAATAGATTCAATTCATAAAATCTATACATATCTCTTATTTCAAAAGGCATATAAAAAGCAAAATGATTGAAAGTCCTTGTACTTTGTGTTCTGGTTTCAATTAATCATACAGCAATGATATGGCTTTTCTACATACAAAAAATAATTCAATTTTGTTTTTGTAGTTGAAATCAATTTCCTTTTTAAAGTCAGTTTCATGTATATTTCCTTTTGCCATAATGCAATAAACATCCAACTGTATAGAATAGGTAACTTTCAATCAGATATTTTACCCTGATATAGACATAGAACAAAATAAGTTACTGCTCTTTGTGGAGAACTTTCCACTACAGAATCAGAAAATCTGGGTTTGAATCCTGACTTTCCATCTTTTGGTGAGTCAATTCACCCTTCTATCCTTCACTTTTCCAATCTGCAAATTGAGTTTTTTAGAATAAGAAGTCAGCATAGTATAGTGTGAAGAGCCTTGGATTTGGAAGCAAAGGACCTATGTTCAAATTCCAGTCATCTTGCAAGGTATCTTGGGTGGTCATGCAGTTCTCTGGCCCTCAGTTTCCTCATCTGCAAAATAAGGTGTTCATACTAGATGCCCCCAGAGGTGATCTCTGTTTCTAAATCTATGATTTCATGGTCTCCAAGATTAATTTTTTTAATTTCAGAAAACTTAAGGAATTTCAGAAAATGCCAAAAATTTCATTTACTAATATCTCCCAGCAACTCCTCAAAGAAAGGCTTGAGATAAAAGTATGATTGAAAGGATACCTGACTCCAGGAATGATATCTAAAATAAGATGCTAAAAATCTTTACACATAATCCCATAGGTCAACATTAGCAGTCTTTAGGTATTAAAATTTCACAAGGTATTCCATGAATTTGGGTAGCAGTGCATCAAATATTTCTATTACTTAGGTCATGAAACTATTTCCAAAATAGCCAATTTTCTTCTGCAACATCAGATATTATGGGAGTCTTCTGTCAAAGAAAAACACATGGACACAAGATATTTTTACAAAAGAATCTTCCAGATTTGCTACTAGACATATTGACTACCTCCCTCTCCCTTCCCTAAATAAAGGTAAAGACTAGAATGTTAAAGACTTCCCAATTAAAATTGCTTATGCCTCCCCAAGCCCCTCTAAATGCCTGTAAAATATTACTAAACAAATTCTAGAGCAGGAGACTTTGCAAAATGACAGACAGAAACAAATATCCAGCCCAAGACAACCTGGAAGGTTGACAGAAAAAGTCTGTTGCACCAGTATGAGAGAGGAGCACAGTCCAGTGCAGAACATGCCAGCACAGACGAGGCCCCAGCAAACCCAGAGCAAGCCTCAGGGGACTGAATCATTGGCAGCTATAGCAATTTCCAGACTTCTCAATCCACCAAAGCCAAAGAAAATGTAAAAGGTCAGTAGGAAAGATCTGCCAAACCTGGGTGAGAGAGGAGCATGATCTGGCCCTAGCCTTGGGGTGGAAGTGGTGACAGTGGCAGCATTCATTGCTTCCAGAGCTGTCAGCCCACAGATGGTGGGGGAATCAAGCAGCTGAATGGAGAGGGGATTGCAGGGTTCTCTTTGCTGGTGCTTAGGCAGGATTCTGTTGCTTTGCCCATGCTTGGATCTGGGTCACGGTCTTGCATGGAAGTCCTGAGGCAAGCAGGAGCCCTAGCATAGTAGAGCTTGTGGCAGAGGTGGAGAGGGAATATTCCTCACAGTTCCAAGGCAGAAAAGAGTGCTTATGGTCACTCACAGACCAGAGTACAGGCCAGAAGAGGAGTAAACACCTCACCTTTGATCATATCACCTTGGAAGAACTGAAAATTTATAGGTCCCTGAAAGTATCCCTGAAAATAATTGCACAAAATCCCTGAAGCTTGGGACAGCACACCCTTCACACTGGGAGCTGAGCCCTACCTTAACAAAAAACTTAAAAGTCAAGTAATTGGCTGGGGAAATGAGCAAACAGCAGAAAAAAGCTCAGACTATAGAATCTTACTTTGGTTACAGACAACAAAGGCAAAGCTCTTACATCCAAAGCCTCCAAGAAAAATATGAATTAGTCACAGGCTATGGAAGAACTAAAAGAGGATTTTGAAAATCATGTAAGAGAAGTAGAGGAAAAATTTGGAAAAGAAATGAGAGTAATACAAGAACATCATGAAAAATGAGTCAAAAGATTGCTGAAGGAGACCCATAAAATACTGAAGAAAATAACACCTTTTTAAAAATAGACTAACTCAAATAGCAAAAGAGGCTCAAAAAGTATTAAAAAGCAAAACTGGTCAAATGGGAAAGCACATCCAAAAACTCACTGAAGAAAATAATTCCATCAAAATTAAAGTGGATCAAATGGGAGCTAATGAATATAAGAAAATGTGAAATTATCAAACAAAACCAAAAGAATGAAAAAATAGAGGACACTGTGAAATAGCTCGTTGGAAAACCAATTGACCTGGAAAATAAATAAAGGAGAGAGAATTTAAAATTTATTGAACTGCCTGAGAGCTATGATAAAAAAGAGCCTAGAGCTCATTGTTTTTTTTCAAGAAAATATAAAGGAAACCTGCCCTAATATTCTAGAACAAGATGGTAGAAAGAAATTGAAAGAATTTACCAATCAGCTCCTGAAAAAATACCCAGAGGAAAACTCCTAGTAATATTGTAGCCAAATTCCAGAGTTTCCAGGTCAATGAGAAAATATTTCAAGCAGTAAGAAAAAAACAATTCAAGTATCACAGAACCACACTTTGAATAACACAAGATTTAGGAGCTTCGGGGGTGGAGCCAGGATGGCAGAGTAGAAACAGCACTTCTGAGGCACTCTGGCCCACTCCACTTCCAATTTATGTAAAAGGGAACTCTGTACAAACTCTGGAGCCACAGAACCCACAAAATGACACAGAGAAGCTAACCTCCCACTGAGGGCAGCCCAGCAGCCCAGCAGAGAGCAGCCAGCACAGTGCCCTGGGAGCCAAGCCCAGGCCTCTGTGAGTGGAAGCTTTTAGGCCCAGTGTGGCCTGACCAGCAACTGGCAGGAGGGACTTCAGAACAACAGCAGCTGTGGTGTTTCCAGAATTACCAACACATAGATGCCTGGGACAAAGTGAGAGATCAGTGCTCTATGGACTTTGGAACTAGTTGGAAGAGAATGTCAGCCTCTTTCCCTCAGGGAGAGAAGCTGCTGAGTAGCCCCAGTGCAGCCTGCCATGTTGCAGCTTCAGCTCCTGGCCTGTGGACTGTGGAGGGACCAGGTGACCAGTCTGGTGGGAGGGTAATTTCTCTTGCTTTAACCTTCCTGGATCTGGATTGCACTCTGAGGTGGATGTCTTGGGGTGAGTATCCAGCTTGCCAGAGTGTGTGGAGGCTTCAGAGAGGCCACCCAACTAATACCTCCAGCAGCTGAGAAAACCCCAGAGTTTGGGATCAAAGTTCCCCTGGCTGGTGGCAGAGTCCTACTGTGGCAATAAGCCCAAAAGTCAAGTAATTGAGTGGCAAAATGCCTAGGTAAAGGAAACAAAATAAACAGAAAAATGCAACATTACACTCCTATTTGGGGGGCAAAGAGGATCGAAGCATGGAACAGGAGGAGGACTGGGAGGTCAGAAATCCTACACCAAAAGCCCCAAGTGAAAATAAGTGCTAGTTACAGGCCGTAGAGGACCTTAAGAAGCAGATAAGAGAAGTGGGGGTAAAATTGGGAAGAGAAATGAGAAAGATGCAAGAAAAGTATGAAATGAGAGGCAACAGCCAGACTGAGGAAAACAACACCTTAAAAAATAGACTAAAACCATGCTCAAAGAAAGAACCTAGAGGGGTGCAGAGGAAGATGGTGGAGGAGAAACAGCTCATCCAAGCCACTCTGCCCCCAGATTCCCCCCAAACTATGTAAAAGGGGACACTGAACAACTTCTGGAGCCCCAGCACCCACAGAATGACACAGAGAAGCTAACCTCCCGCTGAGGACAGCCCAGCAGCCCTGCAGGAAGGACCAGCGCAGCACTCTGGGAGCCAGCAGGGCACATTTTGTAGTTTTCAGAGGCAGCTCCAGCTCCTGGCCTGAGAACTGAGAACTATAGGGAGATCCAGCGATCAGTCTTGGGGGGTAATCGCTCTTGCTTTAACCTCCCTGGATCTGGATTGTGATCTAGGGTGGAAGTTGTGGGTGGGTTTACAGCTTGCCAGAAACGGAAGTTGACCCCCACACATTCGGGATGAAAATTCCTCTATCTGGCCTTAAAGCCATAGTGTGGCAACAAGCCCAAAAGTCAAGTAATTAAGTGGCAACATGCCAAGGCAAAGGGAACAGAAAAATGCAACCCTAGACTCCTATTTTGGGGGCATAGAGTGGGAAAAGGACTGTGAGGTCAGAAGTCCTGCTCCAAAAGCCCCAGGGGAAAACATGAGCGGGTTGCAGGCCATAGAGGACCTTAAGAAGGACTTTAAAAATCAAATAAGAGAAGTGGAGGAAAAATTGGAAAGAGAAATGAGAAGGATGCAGGAAAAGTATGAAATGAGGGTCAACAGCCTGACTGAGGAAAACAACACCTTAAAAAATAGACTAACTCAAATGGCAAAGGAGGCCCAAAAGGGCAATGAGGAGAAGAATGCCTTAAAAAGTCGAATTTGCCAGATGGAAAAAGAATCTCAAAAGTTCACTGAGGAGATTCATTGCTTCAGAGTTAGACTGGAGCAAATGGAAGCTAATGACTTTATGAGAAATCAAGATGCTGTTAAGCAGATCCAAACAAATGAAAGATTAGAGGCAATGTGAAATATCTCATGGGAAAAACCACTGACCTGGAAAATAGATCCAGGAGAGACAATTTAAAAATTATTGGACTACCTGAAAGCCATGATCAAAGAAAGAACCTAGAAATCACCCTTCAAGAAATTCTCAAGGAAAATTGCCCTGACATTTTAGAACCAGAGGAAAAAATAGAGGTTGAAAGAATCCACCAATCACCTCCTGAAAAAGATCCCCAAAAGAAAACTCCTAGGAATATTATAGCCAGGTTCCAGAATTCCCAGATCAAGGAGAAAATATTACAAGTAGCCAGGAAGAACCAACTTGAATACTGTGGAAACACAATCAAGATAACACAGGATCTGGCAGCTTCTACACTGAGGGATCGAAGGGCTTGGAATATGATACTCTGGAGGGCAAAGGAGCTGGGATTAAAACCAAGAATCACCTACCCAGCAATACTGAGTGTCATATTTTGGAGGAAAATACGGTCATTCAGTGGAATAGAGGACTTTCAAGCATTCTTGATGAAAAAAAAAACAGAGTTGAATTGAAAATTTGACATTCAGATACAAGAAGCAAGAGATGCTTGAGAAAGTAAACAGGGAAAAGAAATCATTATGAACTTATCAAAATTGAACTATTTACATTCCCACAGGGAAAAAGATAACTGTAACTGATGAAACTTTTCTCAGTGTGAAAATAGTTGAAGAAGGGTATATGGGCATATGAATACATATGTGGATGTATATGTGTGTGTGTGTGTGTGTGTGTGTGTGTGTGTGTGTGTGTGTGTGTATGCTTACAGGTATACATAGATAGAGGGCACAGATCGAATTTAATAAGAAGGGATAATACTTAAAAGGTGAAATTAAGAGGTGAGAGAGGAATATAACAAGAGGAGATGGGGGTAGACAGAATGGGGAAAACTATCTCATATAGAAGATGCAAGGGAAAATGATTGCAAAGGAGGGGAAGAACAGGAAGGCAAAAAGGCAAAACCTTATTCTTATTGAATTTAGCTCAGGGAGAGAATGACATACATAGTAAATAGTATATCTCACCTTACAGGAGAGTAGGGGGGAAGGGGATGAGAGGGGGAATGATAGAAGGGAGGGTGGGAGGAAAGTGGGGAGGAATGTTGGTTGCACCCACTTTTGAAAAAGGAAAGGATCAAAGTAGGTAATAGACCAAGTGGGAGGTGGGATAGGAGGGAGAGAAATATAGTTAGTCTTCTACAATATATCTACTACGGTAACGTTTTGCATAGCTGTACGTGTACAACATATACTGAATAGCTTATCTTCCCACTAAGGGCGGGTGACAAGGGAGGAGGGATTCAATCTGAAATTCAAACTTTTAGGCTTTGTCTAGGGTAATGACCTAGAATATATATATGTATATATATATATACCATTATTAATACTATTTTACATATAATTGGGAAATAAGATATACAGGCATTGTGTCACAGAGATTCACCTTGCCCTATTGAAAAAGTCGAAGGTATTATTGGAGATGATATGGGAGAGAGCAGATGGGGTGAGGGGATATCCTGTGGGGATGGCTATTCTGGGGTGGGAGGTAGGGAAAGTGGGGGAAAAACTGTAGCTCAGTATTTGATGGAAATGAATGATGTAAGCCAGAAGTTAATAAAGCATTTGGGAAAAAAAAAAAGATTTAGCAGCTTCTACATTAAGGGATCAGGGGGCTGGAATATAATATTCCAGAGGTCAAAGGAGCTAGGATTAAAACCAAGAATCATCTACCCAGCAAAACTGAGCATAATCCTTCAGGGGAAAATGGATATTCAATGAAGCAGATGACTTTAAAGCATTCTTGATGAAAAGACCAGAGCTGAATAGAAAATTTGATTTTCAAATACAAGAATCAAGAGAAGCATGAAAAGTTACACAGGAAAGAGAAATCATAGGGTACTTATTAAAGTTGAACTGTTTACATTCCTATATGGAAAGACGATATTTGTAACTCATGAGACCTTTCTCAGGGGATAGTTGGAGGGTGGGTTGGATATGAAAGGATGATATCTAAAAATAAAATTAAGGAGGTGACAGGGAATGTACTTGGAGGAGAAAGGTAGAGGTAGAATGGTGGAAGTCATTTCAAATATAAGAGGCAAAAAAAAAGCTTTTACAGTGTAGAGGAAGATGAGGGTGTGAGAGAGAATGAGTGAACCTTACTCTCATTGGATTTACCTTAAGTAGGGAATAACATGCACACCCAATTGGATATGGAAATCTATCTTACACTATAGTAAAGCACGGGGAAAGAGGATAAGATGGGGGGTTATAGACAGAAGGACAGATTGAGGGAGGGGGTAATTGGAAGCAAACAGTTTTGAGAAGGGGCAGGGTTCAAAGAGAGAATAGAATAAATGGGAGGTGGGATAAGATGAAGGGAAATATAGTTAGTCTTTCACAGTATGACTATTATGGAAGTGTTTTATATGACGGTACATGTATAACCTATATTGAATTGCTTGCCTTCTCAATGAGGGTGGTTGGGGAAGGAGAAAGAGGAAGAATGTGGAACTCAAAAACAAATGTTCCACATTGTTTTCACATGTAACTGGGAAACAAGATATACAGGCAATGGCGTGTAGAAATCTATCTTGTCCTACAGGAAAATAGAAAGGTGATAAGAAAAGGCGGGGGTGATAGAAGGGAGGGCAGATTGGGGAGAAGGGTTGTCTTGGCGCTGTCTTGGGGCAAGGGAGGGAAGATATGGGGAGAGAATTTGGTAAATCTTGTGGAAGTGAATGTTGAAAACTAAAAATAAATTAATTAATACAATTGTTTATGCCTCCACTTAGACAAAACTGATGCTTTAAAATTTCTACTTGTCTCATCTACTGAAATCCATGCAAGTAGTATGAGTGAGTTTCATTGTAGAAAATCTAATTGCGAATTAAAATATTAATAAGTAGTGGTGGTGGTATAACAACTATCATTTACCTAGTACTTTCTATGTACCAGCAAAGGTCACATGATCACTTTACAATTACTACCTCAGTTGATCATCACTACACCCCAGAAAGTAGGTGCTATTATTATCCCTATTTTACAGATGGGGAATCTGAGGCAAACAAAAGTTAAGTGACTTGCCCAGGATAATCCATCTGAGCATCAGAGGTCATATTTGAACTCAGGTCTTCTTGACTCCAGTCCCAGAGCTCTATCCACTGTGCCACTAGCTGCACCTTATTTCACCATATTTTTACTATAAACCATGAATTAGAGTTAAAATTAGAACAAGTGAAAGAGTTCAAAATATCCTATGACCTTAATCAAGTGGTTTTTTTCATGTAATAATACATTTTAGTATTAGAATTTATTTAGAATTAGTATAGGATGGTATTGCAGACAGAACAGCTGCATAAAAATTCTGTAGAAGGAATGGGAATTCTAAGATCACTCGACAGATATATTTGAAAGAGAAGACTCTTTGGAGAAGATTAGGTTTTTGTACAGGTAACTACAACTGCTAAAGATAACATTGGTGAAGAATTAGGTTTAAAAGCAATGTCTGAGAGAGAAAGAGAGAGTTTAACAATACTGAGTACTATACCTTAAACCCTATCCAGGTACCAAGAAAAGATACTTCTACAGGCAGAAGAGCTTCATAGAAATTCTAACCCAGAAGCAATCACTCAGAAAATAAATATCAAGCCCCAAAACACTGCTTAACCTCATGGAATAGAGTTGTAGCCACTTGGAGACTTTATTCAAACCATCCACGCATTAAAAGCCAAGTCGATAAAGAATATCCATTATTTACAGGATGATATGCAGTTGAGGAGATAAGTTTATTCATCAATACACATGTACACACATTTTTAAAGGTAGTAATTGTAGTAATATATATACTATTATATATGTGTGTGTATGTATGTGTATGTATGTATATACCCTATTGTATGAAAAGACAGCTGGCCAAGCTCGGGCACAATGCTTCTTTAAGAAATTTTTCTTAAGCCTAAAAGGATGGAAGTAGTTTCATATATTCCCTTCTTTTTCCCCCAGAGTAAACTGTCAATTATAGAACATTTACAGATCAAGATGGAATTATGCCCAAAGAGCTATTAAGCTTCCCATAACCTTTGACTACATTTACTTCCATAGATTTTAAGGAAATAGGAAAAAGGACCTATATATTCTAAGATATTTATAGCAGCTCTCTTTATGGTGTCAAGGAACTGGAAATTCTAAGGATGCTCATTAATTGGGGAAAGGCTGAACAAGTTGTGATTTATGGTTGTGATAGAATACGTCTATGCTATAAGAAATGATGAGCTCAATGATCTTAGAAAAACATGGATAGAATCACACAAAATAATGAAAAGTGAAATCTGCAGAACCAAGGGAATATTTTATACATATTAAGAACAACTAACTTGGAGTGAATGAATCATGTTGACTATTATAAATACCCAAATAAACTACAAAAGCCATATGAAGGAAGATGCCATCTGTATCCAGAGAAAGAACTGATGAATAGAAGTATGTATAGAATGATTTTATATAGATATGTATACATACATATATAATATTATACACACACCCACACCTATTTGTGTCTAATGGTAGACATATCTAGGGTAGGGATGGAGGGAAGGAAAAAAGAGGAAAAAATAAATTTACATGATAATTTTATTATATATTAAAAGGGATAGTTGTACATAATAGATTTGCAGTTTTGTGTGCAATCATCTTTTTATACTATGTTATGGAAATGCTTCTTTTATTCCATAAGTTAAAAATAAACAAATTTAAAAAGATCAAAATGGGGGGTATCAAATTTAGAAAGCACCTGAAATTTTATCTATTCTAACTTTTACCTGTAGAATCAGCTCCTTTCACAAATTCAGTAACAGTTATCTCAGCCACTATTTAAACACTTTGAATGACCAGGAATTCAAAAACTAAAAAGGAAGTACCTTCCATTTCAGATAATTAGCTAATGTGGGAAATTAAAAATTTAAGCGCAAACCTTTGCTTTTGCTTCTAGCCACTCATAAGATATGTCATTACTAAAGATGAGTAGAATAATCAGCCAGTTCCCTTGAAGAGACACAATTAGATCTTTTAGGAGCAATACAAGGAGTCTCATGTATGTTTCATGCTGTTTAGAAAGCACATGATGCCCTTTTAAAATATACTTCTTCCAAAGAGGAAAACACATTCATATCCTCCAGAAATATATCTAGTACTTTTACGTAGAATAAGGAATTAGGAAACATATCATTTTGGTAGAAAGGACACTGGATTCATGGTCCTGGGTTTGATTATAAGCTCCTTTGCTTCCTTGTCTAACCCTGGACCAGGAAGAACCTCCATGCCTCAGTCTCCTCATTTGTAATATAAGGATAATACTATCTGCATTACCTAGCTGTTGACCACTTGAAAATCATGAGAAAAGAGCTCAGTAAGCCTTCAAATGTATGTAAGCCATTATAATTTCTCTTGCAGGTCAATACTTTCTCTTTAGAAGAGATAGGATCATCTTCCAATAGAACTTTAGTTAATACACAGACGAGCTACAAACAGGATAATGAGCATACAAAGAAGTCAAATGAATTCAACAGCTATTTAATACAGATTCAATTCTACAACTCATTCACGGACATTTATTAAGCCACTAACCTGAGCAGGACAATTTGACAGGCACCACAGAAGACAAAAAGCTTAGATAAGACGTGGTCCCTACCTTTGGGAGCTTAAATTCTAGTAGGAGTCTAGAACACAAACATAACTAGCAGCAATGACAATAACAGCACAATAACAATAAAAGAAGAATCATTGAAAAAGAAATGTAAAGTGTTCTGTGAAATTCATGGAAGGATATGTGAAGGGAGTAATTTTACCATTTAACTCTCTTTCTTAACGTTACATAGGACTTTTGACATCAAAACATATTCTACATGTCATGCTTTGTAAGTAATTTGAAGATTAAAAATACATGTGCGGGCAAAGCATTATACAAATGATCCAATATATCTCAAAAACCTTTACTTAAAGGAACACACTTTAACTTTATTTGCCTTGCTTTTATGAACAAAAAGAAAATGTATATATGTGTACACACACACACACACACACACATTTAAATTAATAAAAAAATCTTTCACATGATATAAACAGGAATATGTCATTTAGAATTGACTCCCAGGGTGGCTAGGTGTCGCAGTGAATGGAGTACCAGCTCTGGAGTCAGGAGGACCTGAGTTCAAATCTGGCCTCAGACACTTAACACAAAACTAGCCATATGACCTTGGGCAAGTCACTTAACCCCAATTGCCCTGTCTTCCCTCTTCAAAAAACAAAAACAAAAACAAAAAAAAAATCAACTCCCTTTGTTTAAAGCCCAGCCTAGATGCTACTTCCTCTTGAACACCCTGCCTATTTATCCCAGGTGATAAAGATTTCTTCTTAAGTTTCTTGTAGCACTATGTAATGTTAATTGAATAAAAAGAGCTGTCTTGTTCATTAATAAGCCTATGTGACCCCATGTGTCCCCTTTTCCCTTGGAACAGGAGCCATGTTTCCAGGTCTAAAGGTACATAGGTATTTCCGTCACAAATGTCTTTCTGCTTTCATGACTGTGATACATCCTGAATCACATAGAGCCCATTGGGGGAGGAGCTTGCCTAAGGAGGGGCTTGCTTAGAGGGGGCCTTGCTTGTAGGAAGGCTTTCACACCTTTTGGTTCTAAGTTAATGAGGCACTGAGTCAGGAGGGTTGTGCTACCTTTTGGCTCTGAGCCTATTAGTTGAAAACTATATATACTGGGCGACTGGTATTTTACTCTGGGGTTTGCTCATGAAAAGGACCTTTTGATGCCCTCAACGAGACTTAGTAGCCATTTGTTAAGAGCCCTCCCCACCCCCAACCTACTCAAATGTTGGTGCTCTGCTAGTCTGGTGGTGTATTTAGGTGATTGTATTATTCTGTTTAGACAGTTGGAGCCCTGTCTTTTTGTTTCTTTCTTGGATACTCACTTCTTTCTACTTAGCTGTACTTATCTGTCTGTTAATTAAAGTGAGAATGTTAACCCAGTTAAAGCTGCTTTTCCTTTAGAAAAGCAGATAAAATGGGGCGGCTAGGTGGCGCAGTGAATAGAGCGCCGGCCCTGGAATCAGAAGGACCTGAGTTCGGAGCCGGCCTCCGACACCTAATCCGCACAAACAAAAACCTAGCTGTGTAACCTTGGGCAAGTTACTTAACCCCAATTGCCCTTAAGGGGCGGCTAGGTGGCGCAGTGAGTAAGAGTGCTGGCCTCGGAGTTTGGATGACCCGAGATCAGATCCAGCCTCAGAAAATGAGCACCCACGCATAAATCAAATGACTAGCCCTGTAACCTTGAGCAAGTTACTTAACCCCAATTGCTTAAAAAAAAAAAAAAAAGCAGATAAAAGAACCCGTGCTAGCAGGCCACCCTGAGTATGCTATGATGCTTGCCAATACACACTGCCAGGACCTCTCCCTTGAACTGATCAGTTGTTAATGTATTTGTCCTCTACCTTGCCCCAACTAGGCTGTAGTTTTCTTGAGAGCTTAATTGTTCTATATCTTATACAAGTCCTCAGAACCTAACAAAATGTAGGTACTTAATATTAGGTGCATAATAAAAGTTTATTGATCTGAATCACCCATTTCTAAGTTCTAAGAATAATTGAATTTTTTTATCTCTTTTCATTTAAACCAATATTTCTTCAAAGGTAAACATTTCATCTGGTTTACCACAATAAGTACAGGGCATCCCAGAAGTCTTAAATCTTAAAGGTATTAAAGTTTCAAACTGCACTGGCTTTTAGGACACCATGTATAAGTCAGATTCCATAGTCCTTTACAACTGAACCCAGATTCTTCCATATCGTCTTTTTCCTACTCATCTGGTCATTACCCTAGACAAAGCCTAAAACTTTGAATACTAACTTGGACCATGAAATAGCTTCTTGATTATTTACTCTGTGTGGAATTAGGTTATGCTAATAGCCTCCTAACTGTTGACTGCCAGACTTTCCCCCTTTTCAATCCACCCTTTACACAGCTGGCCAAATTATCTTCCTATGGCAAAGGCCCAAGTAGCTTTCCATTGCCTATATGATAAAATATGAATATCTTAGCCTGGAATTTTAATTTCTGCTCTAGTAAGACTTTCTATGCTTTTCATATTCCTTGAACTCTATATTCTGGCCAAACCTGGCTATTGGCTGTTCCCTTACCTTGGCCTTCCATCTCTTATTTCTGTGCCTTTGAACATGCTGTCCTCAGCATTTGGAACATCCTTTCATCACTTCTGTCTCTCAGTCTAGCCAACTATTTTCCTCAATTGTTAGTCAAATTACCTGCTACTTACCTATTTGAGCATATTTCATATCCCTTCTGCCAGCAGAATACAAGTTCATTTTTTTGTTTGTTTGCCTTGCGTGTCCTAAGTAATGAATGTTTATTGAGTTCAGGTGACCAATTATTTTGTTGTTTGTTAAAGACTTCCAGCATGATTTAGAAAGGAAGTAGGAAATTAATCTAACTATCTAGATAGTCTCGTGTAGGAACTGAGAGTACAATGAAAACACTTTTACCTAAATTTGCCAGAGGTTAGTATCCTATGAAGAAGAGATAGAATAATATAGTAAAAAGCACAATAGCTTAAGAATAACAGACTGTAGTTCTAATATGGTGAAAACTTGGGCAAGGCACCAAACTTCTATGAATTTCACTTTCCTAAATAGCAAAAATAAGGAAATTGGGCTTAATGAATGTTAAAGTCCCTTTCAACTCTAAAAATCCGTGAATAAATATGTTCTGGATTGTCCCAAAGAGAGCAGTGGACTTGTAAATCTCATGTTAGACACTTACTAGCTGTATAAACTGGGTAAACGGCAAGTGTCAGTTAACCACCCTATACCTCAGCTTCTTCTCCTATAAAATGAAAGGGTTGGACTAAATAGATTCAATGTCCATTCTGGCTCTAACATTGTGTTCCTATGAGCCGATGGCCAAGTTACCTCAATATCTAATCATTTTAAATGATGACTAGGTAAGTAATTTTCACTATTAGCTATCTTCAATTTTTTTTAATAATAATAGTATTTATATATATTTGAAACATTTAATGTTAAGACCTCGAATTTCAGATCCATTTCCTTCCTCCCTTGTCACCCATTCCCTCTGAGGAGATAAGTAATTGAGTATATGTTGTACGTGTCTAGCTATGCAAAACACTATCATAGTAGATATATTGTACAAGGCTGCTTATAATTCCCTCCCACTCATCCCACCCCCCACCTGGACCATTCCCTACATGATCCTGTCCCTCTTCTATAGTTGGTACTTCCAACCTCCCCTCCCCCCAAGGATGTCCTCCCACCCATCATCCCTCCTCTCATCCCCTTTCCCCCTATTCTGCTGCAGGTTGAGATATCCCATTTAGTATGTATGTCATTCTCTCCCTGAACCAAATTCAATGAGAATGTGGTTTTGCCTTTTTTGCCTACCTATTCACGCCCTCCCTTGCAACTACTTCCCCTTGCTTGTTCTATATGAGATAGTTTACCCTACCCTGTCTCTCCCCATATCCTCTTGCCACTTTCCTCTCTCACCTCATAATTTCATCCCTCGAGTATTCTCCCTTCCCAACAAATTCGACCTATGCCCTCTATCCATATATAACTGTAACCATATACACACACATATTTACGTATGTATTCATATGACCACACACCCTTCTTCCATTATTTTCATAATGAGAAAGATATTATCAGTCACAGTTATTGCTTTTCCATATAGAAATGTAAATATTTCAACTTTGATAACTTCCTTTTGATTTCTTTTCCCTGATTACCTTCTCAGGCATCTCTTCCTTCTTGTGTCTGGATGTCAAATTTTCTATTCAATTCTGTTTTTTTCCTCAAGAATGCTTGAAAGTCCTCTATTCCACTGAATGACCATATTTTCCCCTGAAACAAAATACTCAGTTTTGCTGGGTAGGTGACCCTTGGGTTCAGTCCCAGTTCTTTTGCCCTCTGGAATATCATATTCCATGCCCTTCTATCCCTCAGTGTAGAAGCTGCCAGGTCCTGGGCTATTCTGATTGTGTTTCCACAATATTGAAATTGTTTCTTCCTGGCTGCTTGTAGTATTTTCTCCTTGATCTGGGAATTCTGGAACCTGGCTATAATATTCCTGGGAGTTTTCTTTTTGGGATCTTTTTCAGGAGGTGATTGGTGGATTCTTTCAACCTCTATTTTGCCTTCTGGATCTAAAACATCAGGTCAATGTTCCTTAAGAATTTCTTGAAGGGTGATTTCTAGGTTCTTTCTTTGATCATGGCTTTCAGGTAGTCCAATAATTTTTAAATTGTCTCTCCTGGATCTATTTTCCAGGTCAGTGGTTTTTCCCATGAGATATTTCACATTGCCCTCTAATCTTTCGTTTGTTTGGATCTGCTTAACAGCATCTTGATTTCTCATAAAGTCATTAGCTTCCATTTGCTCCAGTCTAACTCTGAAGCAATGAATCTCCTCAGTGAACTTTTGAGATTCTTTTTCCATCTGGCAAATTCGACTTTTTAAGGCATTCTTCTCCTCATTGCCCTTTTGGGCCTCCTTTGCCATTTGAGTTAGTCTATTTTTAAGGTGTTGTTTTCCTCAGTCAGGCTGTTGACCCTCATTTCATACTTTTCCTGCATCCTTCTCATTTCTCTTTCCAATTTTTCCTCCACTTCTCTTATTTGATTTTTAAAGTCCTTCTTAAGGTCCTCGATGGTCTGCAACCCGCTCATGTTTTCCCCTGGGGTTTTGGAGCAGGACTTCTGACCTCACAGTCCTTTTCCCACTCTGTGCCCCCAAAATAGGAGTCTAGGGTTGCATTTTTCTGTTTCCTTTGCCTTGGCATGTTGCCACTTAATTACTTGACTTTTGGGCTTGTTGCCACACTATGGCTTTAAGGCCAGATAGAGGAATTTTCATCCCGAATGTGGGGGGCAACTTCCGTTTCTGGCAAGCTGTAAACCCACCCACGACTTCCACCCTAGATCGCAATCCAGATCCAGGGAGGTTAAAGCAAGAGCGATTACCCCCCAAGATTGATAGCTGGGTCTCCCTACAGTTCTCAGGCCAGGAGCTGGAGTTGCCTCTGAAAACTACAAAATGGCATGTCTACTCAGTGGCTTCTAGCCCCCAGGGGAGGAAGCTGATGCATTCCCCAAATACTGGTCCCAAAGTCCATAGGACACTAACCTCTTACTTTGTCCTGGCATGTCTATGTTGATAGTTCTGGAGTCGCCACAGCTGCTGTTGTTCTGGGGTCTCTCCAGCCAGCTGCTGGCCTAGCCGCCCTGGGGCTAAAACCTCGGCTGACACGGACCTGGGCTCCGCTAGGCTCTGCTTCCTGCTGTCTGCGTGTTGCGCGCTGCTGGCTCCCAGAGTGCTGTGCTGGTCCTTCCTGCAGGGCTGCTGTGCTGTCCTCAACGGGAGGTTAGCTTCTCTGTGTCGTTCTGTGGGTGCTGGGGCTCCTGAAGTTGTTCAGAGTCCCCTTTTACATAGTTTGGATGTGATCTGGGGGCAGAGTGGCTTGGATGAGCTGTTTCTACTCTGCCTCTACCTTCAAATATTTTAAGGGCTACCATGGAAGGATAAAATTTGTTCCAGAAAGTTATAAAGGTGTGAACTAAGATATATTGAGAGGTTGAAGTTAGAGGGAGAAAGATACTAATTCAATATTAGGAAGTAGGTCCTAAAATGAACAGAGATACTAATGATGGTGAGTTTCTCATGGGTGAACTACTTGTCTAGTATGTTATAGGAGGAATTCATAGAGCAGGTAAGAGGTTAGATGAGATGAACTCAACTTCCACTTGAGACTCAGGATGGAAAAACTTACGTTGATTCTGAGATACATATTTGACTTGCTCTTTTAGCTCATTATACTTCTTTCTAAAGCAAATAATTTCTCTTGTAGGTATCACATCAGTGTTGAGAACTGTTTAATAAATATCTCCCCCTGCCCCACTTGATAAAGTTCAAGAAGTTTCTTAAATTCTAGAAATATTCATTGTGTGTCTACTACATGATAAAAAAAATCAGCCCCCAAAATATAATATTATCTTTTGGACTATGCTGGAAGTTTACTAAAGCATAATTAGCCCTACCTCCTATGTACGTACTTCCTGGTCTTCTTTGTCAGTAAATGCAAATGGGACATAATGGAGCCATTCCTGCCATTTGTGGTCAGAAAAGACATGGTTTTATGAATGTAACTAAAGGTATTGCACTTATTTTCACAATTAAGTATTTATTAAGCCTCTACTCTAAGGCTATTACTAGGACCTTGAAAGCCGTGGTCCAACATAAAGAAGCCTAAGATTTGACTTCTTGGGGCGGCTAGGTGGCGCAGTGAGTAGAGCGTCGGCCCTGGAGTCAGAAGGACCTGAGTTCGGATCCGGCCTCAGACACTTAATGCACACACAAACAAAAACCTAGCCGTGTGATCTTGGGCAAGTTACTTAACCCCAATTGCCCTCCAAAAAAAAAAAAAAAAAAAAGATTTGACTTCTTTTAAGAGGTCATAGTAGTTGAACAAGTAAGACAGTTAGACTGAAAACTTGAGAGAATTGCCTCATTTCATATTTATTTGTATATCTCCATTGTATCATGTCCAGTGCTTTGATTATATGGGCTTATAGGAAATCATAGGGTATTGCACCTGGAAAGGACCTCAAAGATTATTTATTCCAACTCCCAAATTTTATCACTTTTCTGAAGTATACACACATATACATATTATTTTCCAGCCATTCAGCTATGTCCAGCTCTTCATGACCCCATGAACTATACTGTCTATGGGATTTTCTTAGTAAATATACTGGAATGATTTTCCATTTCTTCCCCAATAGATTATGGCAAACAGGTTAAGTGACTTGCTCAGGGTCACACAGCAAATAAGTGTATGAGACTGGATTTGAATGAAGTCTTCCTGATTCCAGACTCAGCTCTCTATCCACTGAGCCATCTAACTGCCTCTCATATGTATACACACAGATATGTATGCTCATATGTTTGTGTGTGCATACATATGGGATATGAGTGGTTTTTGCTTTTATATAACCTTCATTTGTAGAAATATTTCCCCGCCCAACCCAAACTGAACCTTCCTTTGTAAGGGAGTAATATTGTTAAGCAAAAACATCTGTCACAATGACCACTTTTACCAGTGTATACAGTACTCTGTTGTTATTGTACTTTCTGTCAAGAGAATTTAGGTATACTTCATTACTCTTCTCTGAGACTAATTTTTGTTCTTCATTTGCTCAAGACTTAGCTTCCTTTTGTAATTTGTTCATTTCCATTATATTTTCATTGATGTAATTACTATGTACATTGTTCTCTTGGCTCTGTATATTTCACTCTGCATCAACTCATAGAAATCTTCTCATGTTTCTCAGAATTCCTTCCAAGTTGTTATTTCCTGTTGTCTAAGTATATCTTTCAATCATTTATACAGTACAAAGCAAGGTGTCTCAGGAAGATTTAATTAAAAGTATAAACAATAGTCACTATAAATAGGGTTTCAGTTGGGTTTTGAGGATAGCTGGGTTTCTAGATAACTGCTAGAGGTTGCTAGTAATTAGCACAGTTGACTTGGAATTAGAAGATCTCAATTTAAATTAAGGCTTAGACATTTACTAGCATGTGGCCCTGGGCTTGCCATTTAGCCATGGTCTGCGTTAGTTTTCTCATCTGTAAAATTGAGATAATAATAGCACCTAGCTCTCCAGGATAAAATGAGATATTTGTAAAAGTGCTTTGCAAACTTAAAAGTATTATATAAATGCTTTTCATTGTTATTCCAAAAATATAGAGGAAAAATAAAGTATTCCAAGTGAGGAGAAAATGGTGTGAGGAAAAGCCATAGAAGTAGGAACAAACATTATGTTTTAAAGTGATAGTGACTAGAGCCCCTTCATGTGTTCATTTAGGGAAAGTGGGAAAGGTAGGTTGTGGATGGGTTGGGAATAGATTGTGAAGGACTTTGAATGCTAAGCTAAGCAGTTTATGTGCAGTCTTGTAGTCAAAGCCTCCTTGTTTTTTTTTTTTTTTTTAGAAGGGCAATAACATTATCAAAGCAATGTTTTAGGAAAGTTATCTGGAAGCAGTGTGGAGGATGGCAGATGGAAGACGGAAATGGTTGGAAATTGGAAGATTACTCAAGAGGCTACAACAATAACTATTACAAAATGGTAATGATAGGGAAAGCTAGGTAGCTCAGTGAATCTCTATTCACTCACCCTGGAGTCAGGAGGACCCGAGTTCAAATCCAGCCTCAGACACTTGATACTTACTAGCTGTGTGACCTTGGGCAAGTCACTTAACTCCAAATGCCTTGCTTTCCCCCTCCAAAAATCAATAAATAAAATGATAATCAAAACTAGTGAGGCAACAACTCGAGTAGAAGGGAAGAGACAGGTCACAGAAACACAGTGAAGGAAAGATCAACAGGACTTTTTGAATGACCAAATCTGGTGGGACAAGGACAGGGAGAAATCTAAGATGACTAATATTTCAATTCTATATGGTTATGCTATTTAGAGAATTAAGGGGGTAGCTAGGTGCTGCAGTGAATAGAGCGCTGGCCCTAGAGTCAGGAGGACCTGAGTTCAAATATGGTCTCAGACACTTAACACTTACTAGCCATGTGACCTTGAGCAAGTCACTTAACCCCAATTGCCCTGCCCTCTCCCTCCAAATAGAAAAAAGAAAAAAAAAGAGAATTAAGAAAGTTGTTACAGGACATGGTTTGGGCAATAGAAATTAAAGCAAAATAAATTAGATATAATACAGTATTACCATTATTCTTCATTTACATATTTCCCTCTCTATCTTGAAATATAATTATGACAAATGGAGAAGTATTATAAAACTTAATATACTGTGATACTAATCTTTATACCACTATGAGGCCAATAAAAATGAGTCCCGGGTATTACAGGATCACATCCATACTAATTTTTTTAAATGAGAAATTTAACAATATTCAAAAATTTTTGCCTTTTTAGAACATCTTTAGAACTCCTGGACTTCATTACATGTTATTTACCATTTTTATCACTAAGATGCTAGATTCTCACTAGTACCCTAGTTGCATTTGTAAATTAACTATATCAGTCCTTTCAAGTCACTAAAGTTGTACTACAGGGCACAAAGGCCATTAATTAAAAAAAAAAAACATGTAGCATATAAAGATTTGGTTTGTGTAAGGCCTGGGAAGAAATTCAAATTACTTTTTCACTAAAATTACTTTGTCACTAAAATAAATTATTGTTCTGGCTTTGTGATGGCACAACCTAGTGCATTATGTCTGCAATAAATGAAAGAGTTAATAATTGTCTAAACTACTCTTGGTTTGAGCTCTAGAAAACTGAATCCTAGTGGGTGCAATAATCTTTAAAGTCAAAATCATTCCCTTGGAATATCTTGGGTAATTAGAGGCTGGTTGACTAAAAAATAGCATTGATGCCAATAGTAAGTTATCTTGGAAACTATTCTCAGAAATATAAAAGTGATACACTGTGTGTTTGTGTGTGTGTCTGTCTCTGTGTGACACAAAGAGACAGAGAGAGACAGGGAGACAGAGAGGAGGTAGAGAAAATAATTACTCACTGAGATATAAAGAGAAGACCAAAGTCCATATCCCTTTCCCTAATCAGTTTCATGTAGAACCTGTTATTTCTTTTAGGTTGGTATTTCTCAAGATTTTTCCACTAATGAGCCATCACCTTAATCACATACAGAATTAGATACAAACACAAATTGCCCTCAAAAGAAGTAAATATAGGAAGAAGTTGACTTCTATACTTCCTGGAGAGGAAGTAGACTTGGACTTAAGGTGGCCCATTAATTTTTTTTTAAAGCAATTGGGGTTAAGTAACTTGCTCAAGGTTACACGACTTGTTGTTTTTATGTGTGGGTGCTAATTTTCTGAGGCCGGAACCGATCCCAGGTCCTCTCGACTCGGGGGCCGTCACTCTTACTCACTGCGCCACCTAGCTGCCCCAAGGTGGCCCATTTAGATAGAGTGTATATGCTACCAGAAAGGCAGAGATTTGCACCACTGCAAACAGCAGAAAGTAGACTCTTCAGCAGAGTGTGTTATAATTGATATCTGTCATGCCCTGAAAACCCTACAAGACTCTAGAAGGAAGGACTAAACCGAAACAGATCATGACTATTCAAGCTGAGAATTATATTCCTCAAAGGGAAATTTTCCAAAGTACTCCAGAACCTTGCACCTACTATTGTTATAATATTTAATATTTCAAAAGGTCCATTATTTTATTGTACATATCACAGCCTCATCTATTTTATAGTAGTTAGTTTTCATGCACTGTTGTGACCATAAAATGTCATCACCTGACAACCAACATCTGATGAGCCTCTATGAACTTAGCTAAGTTCATCCATGACCAGTATTAGGCAATTGGTAGATCAATAGTGGCTTTTCAAGCTTGGTAGGACCTGCCAAAGCTTTAGTGAACATCCAAAGTCTAAATCTATAAGGAACTGGTTCTCCTATGTCACAATGCAGTACTTTTCATGGGGGAGAAAAAGAAGAATCTCAGTGTTGTGTAGCATCTACCTGACATTTCTTCCTGATTCACCCAATGCCTACCTATCAAAAAACAGCTTGCTGATAAGGGAAGCAACAAAGCTTCCAATTTTCCAATTCTGTTACCAACTTGTCTTAAGTGTTTCTCTCATCTCAAAAACCTTTAACCACTCACTGTAATCTCCCATTGTACTCTCTGTACCACCAGAATACAGTGATTTTTTTTGTATTATTGGAATGCCCAAATTAAATCAATCAGCTTTTCAATTTAAAATATATGAGTATAGAAGTCATTACTTTCTTTATAAAGTTTACATCCATCTTGATACCCCCCAAATGCTATTATAGAAACAAACTGTAGAGGTCAAAAGCTAGCAATACACAAGGATAATGGTTTCTTTATCTTTCCCCTTAAGGCCCCTTCCCCATGTTTGACCCAAATGAACAAAAATCAAGGGAAAGAATCAGTCTTTATCTCAGTTTCATAATAAAAAGCAATAAAATAATTCTGACAGATGGAAAGTTTGATTTTTAATTTGATAGCTCACATCTCCCACTTTCTTTAAATTAAAATGCATTGACATAAAACTGAGAGTTACAAAAATGTCAAAATTGTGATCTGCTCTAGCAAAAGACCCATTTTGAAGGAATTAATGAAAGGTAAGTATAATTTATTAGTTAAAGCATTTGAATCTAAGATTCTAGAAAGGAAAGAAAATTAATGTACATTTATTCATTACATTTAAGTAGGGAGTATAGTCATTTCTAGGTACCTAAGTAGCATAGTGGATAGAGTGCCAAGTCTGAAGACTCATCTTCCTGAGTTCAAATCTAGTCTCAGACATTACTAGCTGTGTGACCCTGTAGCAGTCACTTAACCCTGTTTGCCTCAGTTCCTCATCTGTAAAATGAGCTGGGGAAGGAAATAGTAAACAACTCCAGTACCTTTGCCAAGAAAATCCAAAATGTGGTCATGAAGAGTTGGAAATTACTGAAATTACTGAACAACAATGGTCATTTCTATTTTCAGATGCCAACAGAGATTAATAGATTTGGTTTTAGTTACACACTTCCCTTGGTAGAGCTCTGGGTCTTAAGACTTCCAGTGTTTTCCTCTAAACAAGAGTTTCCATTCCATTTTATTACAGACATCTTCTTTAGTAAGTTATCAGTGGTGTACATACTTACACTTTTAATTTCTCTAAGTGTAATTTTAAAAATAGAGACCATCTGTATATGATGTATGTGACATTCAATGCTGGCATCTTGATTTTATAGGCTTCAGGCTGTCTTGTTTAAAATGACTGTATTAATTATATGATAGGTCACCTGATTAATATCTAAATTAGAGTGAAGAATTGTATTTCTGTCAAACTGTAAATACAAGTATATTATTTGATAGAATATTTAGGACGTAAACCTTATTGTTTCCCATATGAGTCTTATTTTTGCCTCCCTGATCTCAGTCCGGTTGGGGTATTTAAGGAATTGTGAAAAATGGAGGATATAAAATCAAAATTGTGTTTGCAATTAACTTAATGAAGTCAGCAATCAAATTATACAACTTGGAAAGTAAGTATGGAACCATAGAAAACCTCAAAATGGAATGCTTTATTCACAACAGTTGAAACTCTTATTTAATTACAATCTTAATAGGTATATCTATTGCATTCTCCATGATCCATAATATGTTAAAATTGAGGAAAGCTTCAGGGAGAAATGGAAATGGAAAAGTGAAATTTTAAAATCTGATTATTTCACTACAAAAATACCAACAATCGCAAAAAAAAAAAAGAAAAGAAAAAGAAAAAGAAAAAGAAAAAGAAAAACCTCTAACAGCTGCTTCAGGGACATTAACGACAAAAATTGCAAGGCATTTTTTTTCTCTTCATGAAATTTCTTAATTATGCAAGCTCATGAAAGATTCACAGTTTTATGGTTGCTTGAGTGCTAAAAGAAGACTGCTGTTGCAGCGATATTCCTAAAACCTCCCTGTCATAGTTTTTTTGTTTTCTTTTCTTTTGTTTTGTTTTTTTAACGTAAAGAATTTACTGTTTAGCAGCTCCTTTCAGGCTACATTACATAGAGATACACTTCACATCTAGAAAGCATGGCCTTTGGTGACTTCATATAACATCTCAGGTCTATTCTTATATCTCCTGGTTTGCTTCACCAAGACACCTGGCTCTGGTTGAATATAAACTGCCTGTAAGATTTTGGTCAACCTCACAGCTGCTTTTTCCAACAGAGTAGTAAACCTGTCTTAGGGACAGTGCCTACCGCAGTGTTCAGGGTTTAAAACTGTGGTTCGATTTTTAGTACCAGCAGGCGCTGACCATGGTTCTGAATGCATGAGGCCGGGTCTCAGCTGAACCCACTCATTCCAGCTATTGGTGGAGAAGATTCGATTGACAAGGAAAAGGACCAAAGATCCGGAGAGTAGCCTAAGCAGTTTGATGTGGGCCATTTATATCGATCCTTTGGGCGGGGATGTGGTCCACCAGATTAGGGCCAATGCATTTATGGGAGGTCTTCCTAAACCTGCTTACCAAGAGAACCTATAGTTATAGATGAGATTCCTTCGACCAGAAATCTTTATCACACTCCTAAAGAGAGACCCAGGTACATCACAAACGAATAGGTTGGGGGGAATCAAAATCCTGCACGTTCAATGAAAACGTGGATATTATTAGTATTACGAATATGACAGGTCTACAATGCATCTCATTTCACTCATGTAATACATATATACATACATATGCATGCATGTGCATGTATACACATACATTTGTATATGCATATATACCAATTCCAATTTTAGCTCAAGCTCCTTGTCTTGATCCACCAACAGGTGCGTCCTGCATTCTCTTCCCACCAGGCACCTTTTTGCCTTCCCTTTTCCTAGCCTATCCCTGACATCCTAAACCGGCATGTTCTTCCCCCAGTCCTCAAGCATGTGGGACTGCTAGGTTCACTTGGGTCTCTGGCTAAAAGCGCGGCAGTATCTTACCTGCAGCGTGGAGATTAACAAGCAGGCACAGTGCAGGGAAGCCGATTGCTCTCTGCATAGTGACTGCATGGAGAGGTGAGGAAAATCAACCCACGGCGATCTCACCACTGCCAAAGCGCAATAAGAATCGATGGCCAACTGTCTTCCTGTTTCCCTGTTCGTGTTCGAAGATTCCTAGATCTCGCTCTGGGTATTGTGGAGAGGTCTGTGGCGCTGACAGAAACCAGCAGCAAACCCTCCTTTCCTAGGCTTCCCAAGGGGAGGGAAGGTGGATGGAGGGAAAGAGAGGGCGGGAGGAGGGAGCAGGGTCGGGTTCCAAGTAGGCTTGGGACAGATGCCTGATCAATTATGGTTAATGCCTTCGGGAACAAGCACTCACAGCGAACGCGGTAGGGAATGAATTTCTGGTCGCATTACTGTCTGTCCCTTCCCAGTCTGCCAGTTCTGCTGCATGTGGAGTGAGAAAGCGTCTTATTTGCAACCCAAACCTGCCTTGGCTACTGAGCATGCCCAGTTTCTGTACTAGAACCACATTGGAGCTTCAACTTGGAATTCCACTTCTCCAGCTCTTAGCAGCAGCTGAGAGAGGAACACAGACCCCACAGAATTGGAAAGGGGGCTGTGCTTTGGGATTATCAAAGAGCCTGTAATTTCTATGACTAAAAGAGCCTGGGAGGCAGGTGAAAAAACACCTGGGAAAAAACATCAAGTACATTGAGAAAGCTTTACCTTGTTGTCCAAACACCCCTTTTTCTTACTGAAAGAAGGCCCATTTGCTTGGATGCATTATCCCAAAGGATTTATCTACAGGGATAAAGGTTGGTACTCCAGGTTCTCTGGTTTTCTGCTGCTCGAGTGAGGTGTTATTTATTCTTCATTCCTTCCTGAATTACCTTCAGTGTCCCACCTACCCCTAATTCCTTCTCCATTGCTTCCTTCTCATTCCTTTTATTCTGGCCACAGTTTGAGTCTACAAGCAAAACATCAAATGATGCCTTTGTTCAGACAATTCAGTCTAGCTGACTTTTATTTGAAAATACAAGGAAGAAAATGGAAGCAAAAGTAGGTGGAGGCTTTTTTTTTTTTTTTGGTTATCCACACAATTACCTGATCTCCATTTTATTCTACTTTTTCAAGTCAAAACCCACAACAAGGTGAAATAGCTTCATCTCACCTCAATCTCTCCCCTAGTTTTTTCCAAGCTCTAAGCATGCTGGCACTTAAACTATCCAAGCCAGATGGTCACCTACTTATTTCTAAGTCCTTCAAGCATCTAGGCCAGCAAAAAATTTTTCTCAGATACTAACATTTGTAAATCATCCTAAGAATTGAAAATCGTAATACCCAACACACTATTTGGTAAAAAATAAAATAAAATAAATGAGAGTGCTGCATGCAAACTGAAAACAATACTCTCAGATAATACTTTTATTTCATTTGATTTCCTCAAGTTTCTCTAAACGTGCTCTGATTATTCCTTTCTTCTTGTTTTTTGCACATGATTTTTCTCTCCAGGGTGTATATTTTGCCCTTTCCTCTACCAATAGATTCTGCACAAGGCCCAACTCATGACAGCTTCTTCATGCAGACCTATGTCTAATCCCACACCACAGTGATCTTTTCTCACTTTAAATTTCCATACTGATGAATTCCCACATATTATCTCATACCTAAAAATGCATTTATTTAGATTCACTTTAAAATTTAAAAAAATTAAATTTATATTTAAAATGAAAGACCTGCTAATTATCTTGCATCCCTACTAGGATATAACATAATCCTGGACATAGCATGTGCTACTATATAATTAGCAATGGAATGGAATATTTAAATGCATGTTCTCCTCCTTAATATTTGGTGAAGTTTGGTTAATTAGTGGTCAACTATACAAAAAAGCTTAAATCAGATAGCGTATACAATATACTTGGTAAAATTTTAATTGATTTCAGGTCAAATACCGATTGATTTGTACACACATGTAGAAAGAGACATGACTACATTAGTATAGGTAAAAAATGAGTTGTACCTTGAAAATACTAAGATTTTGTTACTCTGGAACTATCCTGTGACTGGATTATAAAATAGTAAAACACTAGACAGGTAAAATTCATTTTGGTGATGAGCAGTCATGCTTTCTAGAAGCCTCAATAAATTGAAAGCATTTATTTGGCAGTAAAGTTCAAACAATTAACCTATCTCACAATCGAAGCAGTTTGTGGCATAGCTTCCACCCTTTAGGGAAGGGCAACCATCCCTTAAAGAGAGTTGTTGCTACCACTCCCTCCTTAAATTCAGCCAATCTCCTTATATAAGAAGGTCTCTGGGAAAGGAAACTTTTCAATGGAAAAAAGTATGACAGTAAAGGAAGTGGGTATATATGGATACCAGTGAAACAATAGCTGAACAGTAAGAAAGTGGCCACCATGTTTTCACATAGGCAGTCCCAATCCTTCCTTCTGTGTGTGTGTGTGTCTGTGTCTGTGTCTGTGTTGGGGGGGGGGGGGTGGATTGTAAGTTTCAATTAATGTAATTGGCTGTGATTTTGTCAATGAGCAGCCTGGTGCTATTTCCAGCTCCCAAGGGTACATGTGCCTGACTTTTCAAACGGTGCAATAGATCCATTTCCTTGAGTCATTTTCTTTCCATTTTAGCAGAATGCCAGAATAGTTCAGTAGAGTAAAAATATCCTCTTCCCAAGTGAACTGCAGTATTGGTGATTAGGATTTAATTTATTTGTGAAGTGAATATATAAATTAACTATTTAGGGAAGTCAATCTAGCAGACAATCTTCCCCCCCGCCCAGTGGAACTGATCCTATGAAAGGGCAAGTTGAGCACGTAAAGAGTACTATTAAACATTATGTCATTCTTTACTTTTTGAGTCATTCTCTATTCTCTTCAAAAATTGCAATGTGCAAATCTGTAAGTGATGCTATTCTTGGTTATCTTATGCTAGTAGAGGTAATCTGGAATTATACAGAGTTGCGTTGGTCTAAAGCATTGTGCCAGGACATAGGAAATTAAGTTTCTATTTCTGCCTCTGTTACTGACTACGTATGTGACTTGGTCATCTAACTTAGTACTGATCTGAAGAAATGAGATCATGATCTGGGCAAGTACATTAAAAAAATTAAGATGAGAATTTTTATTCACTGAACTAGTACTAACAACTCATACTTTTATAATACATCACACAACGTTTTCCTTATTATAACCCTGTGGGTCAGATAATACAAATATTGTTGTCCTCTTCTTGAAGAAGAGGGAGAAACTAAGTACAGGGGAGTAAAGCAATCTGCACAGTCACACATAGTAAGAATCAAAATACATGCAACTAATTAATATTTAAGCTAATACTTGAATCCAGGTCTTGGGATTCCAAACCTAGTTTTCTTTCCATGAGACCACACTCAAATCATGATTAATTAGATTATTCCCTTCAAGGATGTAATAATATTGGTTAATTCTTTATCACTCCTATTTAAATTTCCTGAATGACATCAATTTGAAGGATTTCACAGTGCTATTTTCAATATTTCATCTAACATTAATTTTATTCCAATTAAGTAATGTTCACTCTTCAAAAGGAGAAAGAAAATTTTAATAACATTGTTCCTTTTCATCTTTTCCTTAACATTCAATTAAAATGGCTAGTTTACAAAAAAATAGAATGGGAAAAAGAATGACTTGAATGCTTAAGAACTGAGGTGTTCAACAGTTAATTTAATTTTTCTGGTTGGTTGTTTTAAACTTGACTTGTCCATATGTAAAATGTAGCAACAACAACCCAAACTGCCTCCTAAGCACCTGAACAATGAAGACCCAGAGGAAATTATAAATGATTAATAACATTTATAATTCTTTTCAAGAGTTGGTAGGAGCAGAAGACTTTCAATGCTACAAAAAATAGGAATTTGACCTGAAATTTCATTGATATGGAGGCCCCTCAACCAACACAGGTCAGCACCTTTGTAATTTACAGTCCTTAGAGAGTTGTCTAGGAAACTGAGGGGTTAAGTGACTTGCAAACAGTCACACAGTCAATATATATTGGAGATAGATCTTTAATCTGGGCTTTCTTAACCACTTGAAATAATGGAATCAGCTGTATAATTTCCTAGATACAAATGTAGTCCCTTCTCTTCCTACCAGTTCTGGGCCCAATTGATCTATCTGTTATGTCAGATCAAAATGTAAGTACCAAAAGACTACTACTGTTTTAACTGATTTTTGCCTCTTTTTGTATCCCTGGTGCTATCATAGTGACTGCTGCATAGTGGGTACTTGATAACAGTTTACTGATTGGATGATTATCCAACTACATGACATAATCTGGACAACACACATTATTTATCCATTTGGTTATTCCAGTGTGGATTGTTAGATTGACTCTGTTATGATGACACAATTCAAATAGCATGCCTTCCATAAATGGGAGAAATTGGAAAACCTCACCTTTTCCATTTGGATTTTGAGATTCTCCATGACATTGGCAAACACTATTGGTGGGCTTATAGTTTCTAAGTTTATTAATTACTTGATAATGATGATCAGAGGACAAACAAGTTATCTTGAACAAAGCTATCTTGGATTTCATCTATCAGTTGAATTGAACATATGCATAGTTGAAAGAATGCCTTTAAAATTCTACAGAGTCAAAATGCTTTTTGATATTCAGCAATGAGTTCAGGAGAATGATGTTTTCTCTATTATTTTCTGTCAATTGTGTGTGTGTGTGTGTGTGTGTGTGTGTGCACTTGTACACATGTGCTCTGCTTTAGAAAATTATTTCTGAAAACCTGCCTTACTACTCATCATATTGATTCATGTATAGACTATTCTTACAAAGATTTAATAGAGAAGAACAAACAGGGTATAAGGGTCAGTTGGTTACTAATATTTCTTTGATCATCCTCTTTTTTAGGTAAAATAACCCCTGATTTGCCATTCCCTTTGCACTTTTATCCTTTTGAGAAACCATAATTAGTCTGAGTGCCTTTAAAAGCATGTCTCCCTTAGTGTGATTTTTTTCTCTATATACTTAGTAAGGTCCAACTGCTCTTCTCAAAATCATCTTTTAATTGTCACTGCCTTTGCCTAAAACATTTTGGATATTCCAGGCATTGTGGTTCTGCTCTATTTATGACGAGGATGGAACACTGAAGAATTGGTATATTTATCCATTTCTGTATCTGTCTGCTATCCTGCTGGTTTCAGTCTTCTAGAGTCTAGCTCTAGCTGTATGAACTTTTGGGGATTATGATCCAAATAGACTCTGTTCCTCTTACCTGAAAGAGAAACTAAGTTCTAAAACACCACTTTGGAGTCAAATATTGCCTTGTGTAAGTATAAATTATAATAACTGTTATTTATGTATAGACACTGAAACTGAGGTATAACAAAGTTAAGTAACTGGTTACCCAGTAGCCCAGAAAGCAAAATGTCAAAGTAAGGATTTGAAACCATATTTTCCTGATGCCAAGTTCAGCACTCTAACAATTACCTCAAAATATAACATAATGAGACAGCTATGTTGTAAAGGGGATAGCCAGCAGAACTGACAGTCAGAAACACATGAGATTAAATCTTGCTACTAGACTTACCAGCTAGGAGACTCTGGGCAAGTCACTTATTCTCTCTGTCTGTTTTCTTTTCTGTACAAGTGGTATTATAGTAGCAAATTCCTCAAAATGTGGGAGTCAAATGTGTGGTGTTAACATTTGGAAAGAACTGTGGCAATCTTTAAGCATTATAAAATGTCAGTTATAGTTAATTTATTAAACATTATTAAAATTATATCATTGTGCTATATCATACTATTACTTTATTATTCTATAAATAATAATATATAATATATAAATATAGTGCACATATCTGTGTAATTTATTTGTAGTATTTCAAAGCATGTCAAGTATTTCAAAGCCAATAGGAAACATTTGGCTTCTCTGATGTGCTCACTCTAATTATACATGGTCATTGCCTTGAAGATATATCTAATTGTCTGTTTATGTCCAAGTAATCAATTCTTTCATCAAAACCAAACTATAAGGGCGGCTAGGTGGCACAGTGAATAGAGCACCAGCCCTGGAGTCAGGAGGACCTGAGTTCAAATCTGGCCTCAGACACTTAACACCTACTAGCTGTGTGACTTTGGGCAAGTCACTTAACGCCAATTGCCCTGCCTTCCTACCTCCAAAAATAAAAAAAAAAAAAACCAAACTATAATTGGAACTATTAACTCTAGCTATCTTTCCAATCCTGTTGTGGATTCTGTTCCCATTGCTTAAATTTATATGACCATTCTTTGTATCACTCATTTCTTCTTCATTCACTCTTGTACTGAAGCAAATGTTGAGATGATATTCTGATAAAATTGCTATCTGAAAAATTTCACTAGATGGCTTTGTTTTATATGTTTCCATGCACTGTGAAACCCAGTATTTTTATTCAGCAACCCCTCCCAAAATAAAGTTTGAATTTAAAAGTATGGTGCATTGCTCTCCAAGTTCTCAAATAGGATCAAATGTGTAAATAATGTAATATACTCCCCCCTCCCAATGAGAATACTAATGACTCTAAATGTGTCTCCTTATTCAAACTAGAATAGTCTATTGTTTCATAGGTGCTATAAAATATGCTTTCAATACCTGTAAAATGAATTTTTTGATAAAGAGCCAAATGATAACATAAGAATAACTTCTTCACATGTAGATATTGTTAAACCTTAGCCAAAGGATTTTATTTCATATATATGTATATGTATGTATATATCTGTATATATATATATATATATATATATATATATATATATATATATATATATATATATAATTACATCTCCAGAACATTTATAGCTGGAATGGATTTTAGAGACCATCAAGTCCATACTCCTTCATTTTACAGATGAGAAAACTAAGGCTGAGAAACATTCAGTTTCTGAGATCGCATAGCTAAAAGCAAGATTTGAATTTGTCCTTCTGACACCAAATTTAGCAATTTACCCTTTATTGTTGTTCAATCATTCAGTCATGTCCAACTTTTTGTGATCCCATGGACCTTCTATCCTCCACTATCTCCTGAAGTCTGTCCAAGTTCATGTTCATTTCTTCCATGACACTATCCATTTCATTCTCTGCTACGAACCCTCTCCTTGTGCCTTCAATCTTTCCAAGCAACAGTCTTTTCCAATGAGTCCTGAGTCCTCATTAAAAGGTCAAAGTATTTAAGCTTCAGCTCCAGTGAATTTTTCCTTCCAATGAATAGTCAGAGTTGATTTTTTTAAATTATTGCTTGATTTGATCTACTTGTTGCCCAAGAAACTCTCAAAAACTTCTCCAGTACCACAATTTGAAAGCATGAGCACTCTAGCACTCAACTTTCCTTATTGTTCAACTCTCATAGTTATACATTACTACTGGAAAAACCACACCCTTGACTATAAGGAACTTTTGTCAGCAAAGTGATGTCTCTGCTTTTTAGGATATAGTCCAGATTTGCCATAACTTTCCTTCCAAGGAACAAGAATGGCTACAATCACTTTCCGCAGTAATCTTTGAGCCCAAAAGTATAAAATATGACACCGTTTCCATTTCTCCTCCCTCTATTTGCCAATAAGTAATGGGACCATATGCTATAGTCATGGTTGTTGGTTTTGTTTTGTTTTGTTTTTTTCTTTTTGGAGGGCAATTAGGCTTAAGTGACTTGCCCAAAGTCACATAGCAAGTAAGTGCATAGAGTGTCTGAGGCCAGATTTGAACTCAGGTCCTCCTGACTCCAGGACCGGTCCTCTATTCACTGTACCACCTAGCTACCCTTATAGTTTTTTTTAATGTTAACCCAACATGGCAAGGTTTATAATTTCACTGAGCTACTCAAGTCTTTCAGCCAAGACAAGGCAGTGATCCAGGAGGGTATTATATCCATACCACCACCTTCATACATCATAAGAAAAGAGGCTGTATTCCATACACTGCATTTTGTCATTCCTTTTTAAAATCACTCATCATAAGATTTAGAACTAAAAAGTACCTTTGGGACCATCTAATCCAAAACCCTCACTTCAAAGTTGAAGAAACTAAGGACCCCAAGATGTTTAACTGTGTAAGGACACAAGGATAGTAACTTGAACAACTGGCATTTCAATCCAAGTTCTTTAACTCTAAGTCTCACTTGCTTCCTGCCAAAGAAAGTTGCCTTTTCATCCAGATACTTGGTATAACAAACAAATTGTTAGCCTTTCCAAGAGATGTTTTATATTCCACTTTACCCTCACTATCTCAGAAGCTTAAAGAGAATATCAATGGCATTTAATACTTCCTTCATATAATATATCCTTCAACGTCCAGATTAAGTGACAGCTCTGATGCAGAGATAACCTTCCCTGATTGGAAGTGATCTCATCTTCCTATCACTTCTCATAACATCTTGTATGCATTCCTCTTGTATTTTTGTTATATTCCACATTATCATTTACATATGTCATGGCTCTCCCAATTTAGATTGTAAAGCTTTTCAAAACTTGGAAAAGTTCACATTTAGTATGTGTATCTCACCCAACAAAATAGCACAGTGTTTAGTATGTAATAGGTAAGATACATATTTGTTGAATGAATTAACTGATGTGGGGGGCGGGAGGAATCAACATATTATACTATAGGGGAAGATTCTGAAGATTATGATTTTCCACTTCTTCCTTGAAATAGAGCAAAGTTTCTCAATCTCTTTCTCTTTAATTCCCTCTCAAACACAAGCCTCAAAAGAGTGCCCTATACTCCAAGAAGGAAGAGTTATGAGTGGCGAGTTCTGGAAATCTGTTCACTCTCTTCCCATTATGATGATGACTGAGACAGCAAAATAGTTGGTTTTTCTCCCCGCTGTATAGGGGAAGATTTTATGGGAAACTTAGTTTTCTTTTGTCTCCACTTCAATGACATACCATTCATTATTTGAATCCATTTGTCAGGAATCTTCAAGTATGGGAACTTGAGATTAGAGATTCAGTCATATTCTTCACCCCGAAGGGAAAGAATATCAGAGAAACCAAGAAAGACATTCTTCTCTGTGTTGAGATAGAAGTTCTCACTAATATCTCTGATATTTTTACTACTTTACCTCAATTGTGTGAACCATCCATGCTCCTAGGCACAACTTTCTGCTATATCACTTTCTTCAGCACTTCACAAAGGTTCAAATGAATTACTTAAAATAAGGCTAACCATTTATATAGAAATAACAGCCAACTTCCTCCTTGGGGGGATTTGGAGGATTCCAACAAAAGACTTCCAGACAGATGTATTTCTATCTGCCTCACATTTTCAGATTATACCCTTTTGAAACTTTAAGTGTGTTTAAACTAGCTGCAGTTTTTTTTTTTTTGAGAAGTGGTTGTTACCTAAAAAATCAAGCAGGATTAATTTAATCTGAATGATAACTATCTGTTCAAATATCTCAAAGGTTCAAGTATTCCAAAGTACCCTGTCCTCATATAGCTGCACCAGGGAAAGAACTTGGAGGTTCAATACTGTTTTTTCATTTTGGATAACAAAGTATGAACTAAATTAATAGTTAGGATTCCATGACGGTAATATTGTCAAGGATGATAAGATTATATTGCCAAAGATTAATAGTACCTTTAATGTCTCATGAAACTACATCATTCTTTGAAACTTTGAGGGATCTTTGAAATGAGGAAGGGTAGCCTTTTTTTCTAATGTGGAAACTTTAATTTCAAGCATTATAAAGGAAATAATTAATCAACTATCATTTACTAAGTGCCTGGTACTGGTGACACAGATAAAAATGAAAGTGCCTCCTCTCAATGTGATTTCATTCTATTGGGGAATAGAACATGTAGCACAGTGGCTGGCACATAGTAGATGCTTAATAAATGTTGACTTATTTATTGATTTGTAGGCACAGTGCCCTCTCCATGCTTAGACATCAGGTATGACTTCTGACTTCTAGGAAAACATTTTTATCCTAAAACTGTAACTCATAAGCCCCCATTGATGTGCTCCACCTTTATAATCAGCCAGTATTCATTTAGCTTTTAGAAAATTCATTCACTCAAATGTCATAACAAATGTCATAGTAGTTATAAAGCACTCCCCTTCCCCTCACACTTGGATTTTCCACATGCAATTGAGCTATTCAAGTCTTAGGCCCCTTCTAAGACATAGAGATTTTCCCCACTACATTCCATTATCTCTGTATATTTCCCCTTCCTACCTTCAGTTTTGCTGAAGTATAGAGAATACTCACATCATTATATATAAAATAATCACAAAATAAGTATAAGAAAGTTTCAGGAAGGAGGACACTAGGAGTTGAGAAGACAAGGAAAGACTTCATGAAGAAGGAAGTACTTAAGAAGACTCTTGAAAGAACTAAGAGTGAAGCTAAGAAGGGAGTACATTAAGTACATACAGATGAGACTTGGACCAATTGGAACTGACTGAACTATTCAATCTGGTAAGGTCAGCAAGTGGGAAAGTATAATGAAAAAAGAGAAGGGTGCCCAAGACACAGCTTTTGGAGTATTTCCATGGTTAGAAAGCTTCATATATATAAAGATTTAGTAAAGGCATAAGCAGAGGGATAGAGAAAGGACATGTGGTTTTGTTTATTAGGAATGGAAAGAAAGCAAGTTTGCCTACACCATAGAGTGTAGGAATGGAAAAGATGTGTAATGAGACTGGAAAGGTATGTAGAGGCATGTTAATGAACAACTTTAAAAAGAAGGCTTTACAAATATCTCATTTGGTCCTCATAATGACCCTGAGGTAAATGCTATTATCCCTAATTTATAGAAGAGGAAATTGAAACGTAGGGAAGTAAAATAACTTCCTCAGGGTCATACAGATAGTAAGTGTTAGTGGTTGTATTTTAACTCATCTTTTCCTGACTCTAGATCGGTGGTGTTGTAATACCAAGCAAGAGCAGCTTCCAAGGTTTGGATTATAAGCATAGCAAATTCCATTTATTCAGTGACAAATTAAGGCAAAACATTCACAGAAAATCAAAACACAGCATTCAACATGTGTAACTCGATCATTTAGTAAGTCCTCAATTAAATTACAAAGTACAAAGGTTAAAGTATTCCACCCCTGGGTAGTACATTCATTTAGTCAATCATAAAGTCTTTTCTCTTCTCAATTGGAGATTAGTTTCCAATCATAAACAAAGTGCATTCATTTGGTCAGTTACAAAGGTTAAAAGTTTTTCATCCCTAGATCACAACTGAATTATAATATCATCAGTCACCACCAAGCACCCTCTCAAATGGCAGAAGAAAACACAAAAGCCATCCACCACTAGGTCATAACTAGGTTAAGATATTATCACAACACCCAATGCCCAAGGAGAAGTCTTTTCTTCATCTTGACCTGAGGCAAGTTTTCAGCAGTTTCTGTTCCTGGGAAGACAAAGCTTAACAAAGACACCATAATATTCATGCATATTGCCGGCATCCTCTTCAATTCACCTTCTGCCTGTGAAATCAACCTAGGCCCAACAAGGTCTGAGGCCTCTATCAACAAGCAAATTTGACAAAGTGACATCAAAAACAAACACCAGTACCACAGTCATACCTCCTCAGTTCTCCACAGACCTGGGTGGCAGTTCTCAGAAGTCCTGGGCAGCTCCAACTGGCCCTCAGCAGTCCCAGGCAGCTCCAGCTTTCAGTTATCTCTCTCTCTCAGAAACTCTGGACCCTGGTAATTCTCTCTTTCAGCATACTCATTCCTGGCAGCTCTCTTTCTCTCTCTCTGCTTCCATGATGCTGCTCCCAAAAGTTCTTCTGGTCTTTCTCAGCTTGGGTCTCTCCCTATACATGGAACCAGCTCCTCCCTGTTCAGCCCCCTCTCATCACATCAACAAGCCCATCCCACTTGTGGGATTCACAAGGTCTGGTCTTAACACTTAATCCAAAAACCAAGCCAATACAAGGGGATCTTTAAATTCTATTACCAATACAGATGTCAAGCTCAAATAAAAGTGGAGACCACTACATAAGAATCCTAGTGGGTGGCATATTGACTTAGTTTTAAAGTGAAAATATTGCATTTAACTTTTTTTTAGACAATTAAGATTAAGTGATTTGCCCAGGGTCACACAGCTAGTAAGTACCAAGACTGGATTTGAACTCAGGTCCTCTTGACTATAGGGTCAGTGAGCCACCTAGCTGCCACCAACCCCTCTTTTACTTATTTTTAGAAATATTTACCAATTTCTGGTTCAGGCTGCATTTGGGATTGTTGTGGCCTGCAAATAAACCTCAGGATATATGTTTGATACTTCTGTTTGGTGACCCAGAGTCTGCCAGATATGAGCTGCTGTGATTTCCTTTTATACTATTATTATTTAAATATTTTGATTGAAATGAGATCTCCACTTGGAGTTTGTAAGGGGAATAAAGCTATACTTTTAAAATATTGAATTCCATAGCATGCTTCTTAGAATGAGAAAGAATTCAAGTATTCATTTTTTACAAAACAAAGGTATATTAGACATTCTGAAAGTGCTTCAGGATAGAGGGGAGAAATAGCTATCTGATCTATTCAGTTAGCATAACAGCCAGTTTTTAAATGTTTTTCACCAAGTGTGTGCCAGTGGTAATGGCACACAGGAAGTAAGTATTTTTTCATAAAATTAAGCACATTTGCTCTTCAGAAATGAAATGAAACTCAATTCTGTTTTTTTGTTATTCAATCCTAAATAGAATTAGATGGGATTTTTCTCCCCTAGTTTTTTTTTTTTTTAACTTTTTTTTTTTTTTTTTTTTTTAAGCAATTGGGGTTAAGTAACTTGCTCAAGGTTACACGGCTAGTCATTATTTATGTGTGGGTGCTCATTTTCTGAGGCCAGATTTGATCTCGGGTCATCCCAACTCCGAGGCCGGCGCTCTTACTCACTGCGCCACCTAGCCGCCCCTTTAGGCAATTGGGGTTAAGTAACTTGCCCAAGGTTACACGGCTAGGTTTTTGTTTGTGCGGGTTAGGTGTCGGAGGCCGGCTCCGAACTCAGGTCCTTCTGATTCCAGGGCCGGCGCTCTATTCACTGCGCCACCTAGCCGCCCCACTCCCCTAGTTTTTAAGAAGATGCAATATGTCCTTACTGCTTCTAGGAAATAAGCAAGTAGCAATATGACATTTTCAATTTCCCTTTATAAATATTAGTTTTTCTCTATTTAAACTCATAAATGAAATATTTTATTTAAAAGCACATCTATTAATGTGAACTAATATTTGTTGCCAAGAAAAGCCATTTAAATGGTGCTCAGTTTCTTTCTTAATGTTTTAAATATGCTTTAAATATGAAAACGACAGGTTTGATGACACTGGGTTTCTATTCCAGTGAACCAGCAAGAACCCAAAGAGAGAGAAAATTCTTAACTGTCAAAAGTAGATGACAGGAACATAACACTGGAGAATCTGAGTCACACCTGAGTCTCTACCAAATAAAGAGGAACACAAATATATGCATTTCAATTCTGGTTCCAATCTATTTTAATTATAAAGGTAGAAACATTTGGTGGTGGTGTTTTTTTGTTATACATTAATACCTTGATACCTCTCTTGGATAACTTTTAAATTGTGTCATAATAAATGTAGTGGAGTGGAAATAAGCAATAAAATGCTTTCTATAAAGAAGAAATACAAGGAATTGCAAGGGTAGTGGTGTGGTGGATAGAGTGCTGGACTTGGGAAAACTTGAGTTCAAATATGGTCTCAGACACTAGATGTGTGACTCTGGACAAGTCATTTATTATCTCTAAGTTTTAGTGTCCTCATATCTAAAATGGTGATAATGATTATAGAGAGAATATAATAAATAAATATTTATATGTATATGTGTGTATGTATGCAAGTACATGTATGTGGATGTATATATACACATACCTATGTAGATGTTTTTAGAGATAGATATAAATTCTACAAACCTCAAGGTGTTATACAAGTATAAGCTCTTGTTATTCCTATTCTTATTTCTTACCTGAATTTCTTTCTCAAAAAAATAACTGGAATAGAGGGAGAGTGGTTATTCATCATAGAGAAAATGTTAACTGATTGGAAAGGTGATGGTAATTATGGTCATGATTATAAATATAGTCATTTTATCCATTTTTACCATAATGCCTTGAAGAGTAAATGGACTGTAAGCAAATTTTTATTGAATTAAATTAAAGCAAATTTCCTCTGTTGGTTTATGTAGTAGTAGTAATATGGAATGATACAGTGGAAAGAATGTGACCTCTCAAGTCAGAGGAGCTAGGTTTCAATTCTGTCTCTTCCAACTCCCTGAGTGACCTTGGGAAAGTCACTTCTCTTTCCTAAGTCTCAGTTTTCCCATTTGTAGAATAAGTATGTTCAATTAAATAGACTCTCATATTACTTCCAACTGTATATCTAGAATTATGTTATGCCTAAAAAGGAAGCAGAAGGGCACAGTGAAAAAGAGTACTGGATTTTGGGTGGGAGGACTCTCACTTGAATCTTACCTCTGCCCCCTTATTACCTGTGTGACCTTGGACAGATCCTATCGCCTCTCTGTATCTTGTTTTCCTCATCTCTTAAAATGAGATCACCTAGATCTAAAACTAAACCTAAAACTTGATCACTTCAAAGTTCCTTTTAGTTATAAGCCTAAATTCCATTCTACCAGATAGGTCCTACCTACTGCCTACATGGCTGGCTGCCTGTACTATTCACATTCTTGTACCCAGATATGTGATATTGTATCAAAAATCATTGCTAGGGAAAAATAATTTCTAAGTAGGGTGAGTGAGCTCCTTCAGGCTCCCATTCCTTGATTCATCAGTAAATTCTACTTATAGCTCTTCTAGAATTTTTCAAAAGGGGAAGCTAAAAGTGGCTTCCAGTGTATTAGATGTAGGTCAGGTAATTTATTCCTGCTTACAAATAAGATACTCAACATAAATAGAACATAGAGCAGATTAACAGAATGACTAGAACAGAATTCAGTAACAATCTATAGTTACTTGTATAATCTGTTGGAAGGCTAATAGTTAAGTATTTTGTTTTTTGGAGGGCAATTGGGGTTAAGTGACTTGCCCAAGGTCACTAAGTATTAAGTGTCTGAAGTCGGATTTGAACTCAGGTCCTTCTGACTCCAGGACCAGTGGTCTGTTCACTATGCCACCTAGCCACCCCGTAGATCTAGTTTTTTAAAAGGTTTTTGAAAGGCATCTAATTAATCATTTTAAATCCATGCCTCCATTTGGGGCATTTTCTGCTCAAGCAGTCAAATTTTATCTTTCTAGCAGCAACTATCCCCTATGCCAATTATTCCCATGCTTTCAGCAAGCTGCTGCTGAAACCATAACCACTCTAACAAATGCCCTTTCTGACAGTATTCTTCTACCACTGCTACAATAACTTTGATAGGTGATACCACTCCTGATGACCTCCCAACCTTTGAAAATTTGCAAGGTTACCTACTAAAGGAAAAGAAACACAAAAAAAAGTGGCAAAGTCAGGCAGGGGGCCCTGGTACAAGCCCATCTAGATAAGTACATATTTCACTTGCATAACAGCAGTGGGGGTCACCACTATATCGTAACAGAGAAAGATCACTCTTTTCCACTCCTCACTGAAATCACATCTAGTCACCCAGAGATCTGAAATCAAGGAAACACAAGCTGTAAACTCTTTCTTAGTAGGGCCACTGAGTTATCACCCATTCTGGTCCAGTACCTAATCAGAGGGTTTTTCTCCATTTTGCATTACAAACTCATCAGTGATAGAGATGTATGGCCAGAAGCTGTCTTCCATCTACCCCAATTCTTCCATATGATGACCAGGAATGGCAACTGAATATAGTTCCAAGGTGGGGGAGGCACTGTTACACTCTTAAATGGCATTTCTTTTCCTTTATCCAGTGCAAGTGGGTTTTGTCAGAGGGAGCCCAAAGAGGGTGTTAGGATCTCAGACATGGGACTTTTATTCCACAGCTCTGTTGTTTAAGGAAGCCTTCACCTAGAAAGTTTCCATACGATTTGATACTGAACACTTGCCAAAGGTGATTTCAGGAAGTACATGAAGGCTATCATCTCATGATATTCTGTTAATCCTTCCTTTGCATTTATTTTTTGAAAAGTCACATGTTTCCACTAGAACCTCAATGAAATCCCCTAGAATCCCAACTTTCTCATAGATATTTCTACCCCTGACATTCCTACTTGGAGGAAAATGCCTAAAATTGCCTCATTTCCTAAGTTATTGTTGGATTTTCTGGTTAAAAACTCATCAAGTGCCAGGAAACTGAAATCCTTTAATACTAAGTGCAAAATAAAACCAGAATCAGATGCTTAACCTCTAGCATGGTCTTGTTGGCTGAGTTCCCTCCCACAGGAGAGAGATAGTTAAAGGACAAGTTAGAGATCAGTGGCATCTGTTATTCCTCTCCTCCAAGATGAAGTGAAAAGGATAGATTCCAGCATCCTGCAGAACATTTCAAAGATGGATTCTAATAATTCATATATCATGTCGTCTAAAACATCCATCTTATACTATTTGAATACCAGTAATTTCCTAGTGATTCTATATTCCCAGGAATCATGGAACACCCTTCTTTCAAATTCTTCAAAATAGTAGGTGGCCTAAAGGGTAAAGGAAAGATGCACATCAAGGGAGGGTGTTAAGAAGGTTGCAACCATGGGGCGGCTAGGTGGCGCAGTGAATAGAGCGCCAGCCCTGGAATCAGAAGGACCTGAGTTCAGAGCCGGCCTCCAGCCGGCCTCCGACACTTAATCCACACAAACAAAAACCTAGCCGTGTAACCTTGGGCAAGTTACTTAACCCCAATTGCCCTAAAGGGCCGGCTAGGTGGCGCAGTGAGTAAGAGTGCCGGCCTTGGAGTTTGGATGACCCGAGATCAGATCTGGCCTCAGAAAATGAGCACCCACGCATAAATAATGACTAGCCATGTAACCTTGAGCAAGTTACTTAACCCCAATTGCTTTAAAAAAAAAAAAAAAGGTTGCAACCTACTAACAATAATGATAGATAGATATCTAGAGATAGAGATAGAGATAGAGATAGATCTAGAGATAGAGACAGAGATATAGGTATATACCTATAGGTATAGGCATAGACATAGGTAATAGGTAAGCTTTGGAATAGAACAAAAGTTATCAACAAAGATGTATAAGATCAGAAAAGGAGATAGGCCAGTCATATGTAGTGAGTGGAGGATAACATGAAAAGCCCAAGTATTACAACTGTATCCATGAAATATTAATAGGATCAGAAGTTATCCACTGCATTGGGTGGAGCTGTTAAAGGGGAATAATATGAACAATATTAGATATTAGGTATAGCTAGGTTGTACATTGTTAGAAGGGGGGACCCACATCAATGAAACTTCCACTCTGGCTCCTATTCCCATTTCCTCCCTACTGGTCACTTAGACCAATGCTTCTTAAACTGTGGGTCATGACCCTATATAGGGTTGTGTAACTGAATGCAAGGCATCACAAAAAAATTTGGCAACAGTAAAAAATTTCTGTATACCAACTTTATATACATATGTACCCAGGGACACATAAAAATTTCTCAAGTGAAAAGTGGTTGCAAGTGGAAAAAGTTTAAAAAGTCCTGATTTAGACTGCACCCTTGGAACCACCCTGGGCTCTAATAGATAGACTTTTTTTTTTCTTTTCTTCCTCCATATAGGCTTTCACTTCACTTTCTGGACTTTTCTAGACCATTTTGGTAACCTCCCTTCCAACATCCTTTATGTATTGTCTTCCCCCATTATAAGTTCCTTGAGGGCTGTTTTGCTTCTCAAGTCCCAAAACATTGTCAATATTTACAGTATCTGCCTCCTGACTACTTTGCTAACTCTTCCTATGGATTTCTTCCTTCCAGAACCATTTTGGGGAATGACTCACACTAGTCATCCCTTGTTCTCCAGACAGTCACTGTGGCCCTGTACAAGCACCTCCTTCCACACCCCCATGCTCCTTTTCAGTTCCCCTTGTATATGTTGTCTTTTCCCACTAACAGTTCTTCGAAGGCAAAGATTTTCTTTCAGTATGTTCTTTCAGTTTTTATTTGTATTCTCAATGCTTAACATGGTGCTTGGTATATAGGATGTTCTTGATAAATGTCTGCTGACTGACTAATAAATGTTTTATCTATTGTCTATATAAGTCACAGATACACTGAAAAAAGACATTACAGTTGAAAATACTTCATAGGACTTGGCTTTGAATCTCGACAGTACTTATTACTACTTCTCTGACCATAGGTATTTAAATCACATCATCTCTGGAACTCAGTTTTCTCTTCTATAAAATTCAAGAAGTGGATCAGTGGTATATATGATCAATTCAAACTCCAAATCCCATTATCTCATGCCATGTGTCACAGACTAGACCTGTGATTCTATTGGCAGAACTCCCTTCTAATAGCAGTGCAACCTTGCAAATAAGCAGCCTCTTTTACCAGCCTACCATCCCCAAGTCAGGTATGAACATCATACTAAACCAAATCAGTTTTCTTTTCAATTTGGCACATGGAAGATACTAGTTGCCTTAAGCCATATAGTAGGTATGTGGCTAATTCTAAAGGAATAGGAATGTCCTTTAGATTTGATATACATAGACCAAAATACCTGCTAACCCATTTCATGTCATGGACCACTTTGGCTGTCTGATGTAGACCTCTTTGAGAAATAAATCCACAAAGTAAAGGATATAGGATTACAAAGAGAGTCAATTGTGGAATATAATTGAAATACAGTTATCAGAAAACCAAGTTGACAGACTCCAAATTAGGAACCTCTGCTCTAGTCAATAGCAAGATCACAAAAGAATAATTTTGCTATATGATCTGCCTTAGTTTAGCTTCCAAACAAAAAAAAACCCACATAAACAAAGAAAAACACTATTCCAAAATTACCACTATTGGAAAAACTGTCTTGTGTCTGGTAGATAAAAATCAGACTTCTTATCTCCCCTCTATTCCCCAACAAAGCAGCTAGCTTTCTACAAACTCATTCTCTCTACAACCTAGGTATGTGTTGCTGAAATCCATTAAAGCATGAGCTAAAAAATTTACCTTGAAATTAAAGCCAACCTTCTTGCCCCTTTCAGGGCTGATGAAAAGCAGAGTAATTCATGATATTTTCACCTATTTCAAGTACTCTAAATGATTGAAGAATTATGTGCATAGAAAAAGGAAGCTTACCTTTGGTGAATTTTTGGTAAGGTGGGAGTGAGTTCTTGGGTACCTCAAGTTTTCTATGCTGTTGAAATTAGCAGCTCCAAGGGAGAAAAAGCTCTGGTGGAGGAGTCCTACCATGAGGTCTGGCAGAGGAGGAAGAATACCCAGGAAAAAGTATTCTAATCATCTTAATAATAGTCTGTGATTATGTATCACTTTAAGGTTTGTAAAGCACTTTACACATATTATCTAATTTTATCCTCACAGCGTCCTTGAGAGATTAGGTACTATATTATCCCCATTTTACACATGAGGCAAACTGAGGCATGGAAAGGTTAAGCATGTTAGGCAGGGTCAGAGAGCTAGTTTCTGAGGTCAGGTTTGAACTTAGGTCTTATTGACTCTAGGTTTAGCACTCCATTCAGCCCTCTTCCCCCATGCTACCTCTAGGTTCAATTTTCTTAATTCTCTGCTCTTAGGCAAACGTATGATTATCTCTCTCTGGCTACTGCTCTGCTTAGGATTCTTGTAACCCACTCAAGGGAGAATCAGGTGACTTTTCAAAAATTTTTCTCATAATCAGTGCAAGAATGGGTCCACATAGCTAGGGTAAAAATATGAATGTGTATGGTAAACACAGGGAGCAGCTAGATGGTGCAATGGATAGAGCACTGGACTTGGAATCAGGAAGACTCTTCATGAGTTCAAATCCAGCCTCAGACACTTACTACTAATCTGACCCTGGGAAAATCACTTAACCCTGTTTGCCTCAGTTTCCTCATCTGCAAAATGAGTTGGAGATGAAATGGCAAACCACTCCAATATCTTTGCCAAGAAAACCCCAAAACGGAGTCATTCTCTGCAACTTAGACTCTTAATGAATTGACCAGATTTTGTCAAAGCTACACAATGCCAGTATTTTCTGTACTTAGTCATTTTTATGGTTAGATCCATCATCAAAATGTGAATTCCTTAAGGGTAAAGATTGGTTCTGTCTTTCTTTGTATTACCCTCTCAAAACAGTGCCTAGAATGTACTAATGCCTTAGTAAAGGCATGCTGACTGATTCACTATGTCAAAGAAATCAAAGTGTAGCCCCTATCCTAACAAACTTGTGAAAGAGAAAATATAGGTGTTGTTACCCCCATCTTACAGATGAGAAAACTGAAGTTCAGAGAGGCTTAGTGACTTGTCCATGATCAGAGAGAAAGTAAGTATCAGAGGTGACAGCCAAGCCCAGGTCTTTCTGGCACCAATTCTAGCACTATATTCATATTCAACAAATAAGAATCCAATAAGTACTTGTTGGATTGACTAATAAACCACAGTTATGTAGCTATGTATAACAGATTTCTCATTAATAACTCACATCTGTTTAATGAGATATACATACATATATATATATATATATATACATACACAAAACCATGTACATATTTGTATGTATGTACATAATTGGAGTGTGTGTGTATATATATGTGTATATATACTCATGTAAATGTATGGGAGGTATGTATGCATTGTTCAAGAGGACTAGCAGCTTTGATGTGAGGGATACTGAGCCCTTTTCAGTAATGTTCATCTAATTTCAGTGTCCACCTGATTCACCCAACTCTCACTTGTGGCTGCAAGAAACTGGAGCATGTGCAGTGGCCACACCCCAGTAAAACCATCTTGGAAGATGGGGTACAACAGGTTGAGGGCAACTAACAGGTCATCAACCTATTGGTGAATTGGAGGGGGATGTCTACTCAAAGTATGTGAAGACTTCTCTGGGGAAACAGGCAGATGAGAACAATTTATTCCAACAGTCATGAAAGTATCAGAAACAATGATGCAGAACTTTTAGAGTTTGGTCAGACATTGAAGATGCCAAGGTCTCAGAAAGAGAGGGACATTGATGACTTTGTGCATCTCTACCTCACTTAAGTCCAATTCATGCAAAAAGCAAGGTGTTACTCTGTGATGGCATTTGTCCTCTTCGAAAATGAAGGACAGAGGAGCCAAGCCGAGCCCAGGTCCGAGTGAGCCGAGGTTTTAGGCCCAGGGCGACAGGGCCAGCAGCTGGCCAGAGGAACCCCAGAACACCAGGAGCTGTGGCGACTCCAGAATTATCAACATAGACATGCCTAGGACAAAGTAAGAGGTTAGTGTCCTATGGACTTTGGGACCTGTATTTGGGGAATGCGTTGGCTCCCTCCCCTGGGGGCTAGAAGCAGCTGAGGAGACACACCATTTTGTAGTTTTCAGAGGCAGCTCCGGCTCCCAGCCTGCAAATCGTGGGGAGATCCATCGATCAGTCTTGGGGGGTAATCGCTCTTGCTTTAACCTCCCTGGATCTGGATTGTGATCTAGGGTGGAAGTCGTGGATGGGTTTACAGCTTGCCAGAAACGGAAGTTGCCCCCCACAAGTTCGGGACGAAAATTCCTCTATCTGGCCTTAAAGCCATAGTGTGGCAACAAGCCCAAAAGTCAAGTAATTAAGTGGCAACATGCCAAGGCAAAGGGAACAGAAAAATGCAGCCCTAGACTCCTATTTTGGGGCATAGAGCGGGAAAAGGACTGTGAGGTCAGAAGTCCTGCTGCAAAAGCCCCAGGGGAAAACATGAGTGGGTTGCAGGCCATAGAGGACCTTAAGGAGGACTTTAAAAATCAAATAAGAGAAGTGGAGGAAAAATTAGAAAGAGAAATGAGAAGGATGCAGGAAAAGTATGAAATGAGGGTCAACAGCCTGACTGAGGAAAAAAAAACACCTTAAAAAATAGACTAGCTCAAATGGAAGCTAGTGACTTTATGAGAAATCAAGATGCTGTTAAGCAGATCCAAACAAATGAAAGATTAGAAGGCAATGTGAAATATCTCATGGGAAAAACCACTGACCTGGAGAATAGATCCAGGAGAGACAATTTAAAAATTATTGGACTACCTGAAAGCCATGATCAAGGAAAGAACCTAGAAATCACCCTTCAAGAAATTCTCAAGGAAAACTGCCCTGATGTTTTAGATCCAGAGGGCAAAATAGAGGTTGAAAGAATCCACCGATCACCTCCTGAAAAAGATCCCAAAAAGAAAACTCCCAGGAATATTATAGCCAGGTTCCAGAATCCCCAGATCAAGGAGAAAATACTACAAGCAGCCAGGAAGAAACAATTTCAATATTGTGGAAACACAATAGGAATAGCCCAGGACCTGGCAGCTTCTACACTGAGGGATCGAAGGGCATGGAATATGATATTCCAGAGGGCAAAAGAACTGGGAATGAACCCAAGGGTCACCTACCTAGCAAATCTGAGTATTTTGTTTCAGGGGAAAATATGGTCATTCAGTGGAATAAAGGACTTTCAAGCATTCTTGAGGAAAAAACCAGAATTGAATAGAAAATTTGACATCCAGACACAGGAAGGAAGAGATGCCTGAGAAGGTAATCTGGGAAGAGAGGTCAAGGGGAACTTATCAAAGTTGAACTATTTTCATTCATACATGGAAAAGCAATAACTGTGACTGATGATATCTTTCTCACTATGAAAATAATGGAAGAAGGGTGTGTGGTCATATGAATACATATGTTAATGTGTGTGTATATGGTTACAGTTATATATGGATAGAGGGCATAGGTTGAATTTGTTGGGAAGGGAGAATACTCAAGGGATGAAATTATGAGGTGAGAGAGGAAAGTGGCAAGAGGAGATGGGGAGAGACGGGGTAGGGTTAACTATCCCATGTAGAAGAAGCAAGGGGAAGTGGTTGCAAAGGACGGGGAGAATAAGGAAGGCTAAAAAGGCAAAACCACATTCACATTGAATTTGGTTCAGGGAGAAAATTACATACATACTAAATGGGATGTCTCAACCTGCAGCAGGATAGGGGGAAGGGGGATGAGAGGAGGGATGATGGATGGGAGGGCATCCTTGGGGTGAGGGGAGGGTGGAAGTACCCACTATAGAAGAGGGACAGGATCATGTAGGGAATGGACCAGGTGGGGGGTGGGATGAGTGGGAGGGAATTATAAGCAGCCTTGTACAATATATCTACTATGATAATGTTTTGCATAGCTAGACATGTACAACATATACTGAATTACTTATCTCCCCAGAGGGAATGGGTGACAAGGGAGGAAGGAAATGGATCTGAAATTCGAGATCTTAAGATTAAATGTTTCAAATATATATAAATACTATTATTAATACTCTTTTGCCTATAATTGGGAGATAAGATGTGCAGGCATTGGGACACAAAGATTCACCTTCCTCTAATGGAAAAGTCAAAGGGCATATGGGAGGAGGTATGGGAGAGGGCAGATTGGAGGAAGCGATATCTTGTGGGACTGCTATTCTGGGAGGTTGGGTAGGGCTATAACGGGGGGGGGGGGAATGATTGTAACTAAAAATCTGGCAGAAATGAATGATGTAAAACAGAAGTTAATAAAGCATTTGTTTAAAAAAAAGAAAATGAAGGACAAACAACAAGAATAATCCAAAATTTAGCACAGTGACTTGCATATATAGGCACTAAATAAATCTTAATTGACTGTGTAGATATATCAATCCATTATCTGTCTACCTACCTATCTATCTATCTATCTATCTTTCTACCTCTTTGTATATATCCTATAATCTATTTATATTTTCTATTTATCTGTCATCTGTTTATATATTCTGCCATCTATCTGTTCACATATTATATTATCGATCTATTTATATAGTCTATCTTTTTATGTGTCATTTTTTTATCTCTATCTATCTATCTATCTATCATCTATATGTTTACAAAGTACTTCCCCCACAATAACCCTGTGTGGAGTATTTATTGCATATGTCATTGTCCCCATTTTACAAATAAGGAAATTGAGGCTCTGAAATAAAAATATTTTCCCAAAGGACATACAACAATTAAGTATCAAGACTTGGACACAGGTCTCTGCTGACTCCCAATGCAGCATTCTTTCCATTATAATGCAATTGCTTCACTAAAATGGAGATAAACTTTTTTTTCCCTCTTGCACAGGCAGCCTGCCACAGGCTGGATGGCTTTTCTGGAGTGGTAGCTCTCAGTTTGGCTACCTCCTACGCATATTCAAGAATGTGCAGAAAACAAATCCATTTTGGGATCTGGATAAAAGGGGCACAGACAGCAGTGCGTTAATGGCAAGTGCTGGATGGTGGGTGGGAAGCAGTGTCCCAGAGAGACATTTCAAAGAAATGGATGCCTCTGCATCTCACTGTTTGTGACTCCTTATATAGAGTTTTTGGTACATTTTAAAATAGACAGCAGTAACGTCCTGGCTATAGTCATTTCTACGCAGATTATTAAATATTAACATAAATCTATTATCGCTATTCTTGCTGACACAAACCATGAATTGATTTATGGAGGCCAGAGCCCTTAGAGAGCATTCTCAATCTATGTAATGCGCCTGAGCAAAATGCATGCATTTGAGATTCCGATTTATCTAAAAGATGTTCCACATCTCACATGTCAATGGAGCTCCCTGATTGCTAAAAATCTAGGGTAGTTCATTTTTTCCCAAGAGGGAATGAAATATACTGCTCAATAAACTCATACCCAGCGAATGTATCCCTGTATATTTTATAACATTTATCTTTCATTTAAAACTTCCATGTTGGTTCAAAACCCATTTAGCTCAAATTTTTTAAAACAATGACTGAACAGCAACAACAAAAATTCTAAGGAGCAAAAACAATGAGGGAGTGCAATTCAGGCATGAGGGACAGCCTATGCAAAGGAATGGAGGTAGGACATATAATGGTATATGTAAGGATTATCAAGTAGCCTCCCTTGGCCGAATGGAAAAGTATATGAATGTATATACTATGGTTAGAATGGCAAATTGGTGGCAGTTTAGGAAGGGGTTTAAATGCCAAATTTTCAGGCAATTACAGGTCCCAAAATGTTATAGTTATGATGATAATGGCATACTTTGAATTCACATAGCACTTTATCGTTATATCTATGATGTTTTAACAACTATATGCAAGGTGCTGAGAGATCTACAAAGATGGAAAAGTCGTATTTCCTGTCTTCATCTGGCAATCTAGGTGGTAACATCAATACTAATAACTAATTTCACTATTTCAGTGGTCCAGCAACTTGCCAAAAGTCACACAAGTAATAAATGGAAGAGTCAAGTTTCTGATTTCAAATTCAGCATTTTCCCCACAAAATATCACACCTTACATATTGTAGATACGTTTCACATATTAACAAATGGCAATAGCTGATGCTGAAATTAAACAGAAAGTAGGAGTAATCTTTTTATTGCCCAGATAAAATGATAGATACTAAAAATATTTGTTGTATAAATGAACTTTGTCCTGATCATGTATGTTGATATAGTATCATTCATTTCTAGATTTATTCCCCCTAAATCCAGAAATTAACTGATTTACTCACCATAGCTGCCCGTCATTAAGAAAATCCAATCATCCTGCTGTCTGAAATGTGTATTCATATCTAAACAAAACATAAGTTTATGTTTCATAGAATAGCAGCATATCTGAGTTAGAAAGGATCTCAATGACCAACTGGTCCAACCTATGCTTTAATAGGAATCCTCTCTTCAACAAAGTAAAGAAGTCATCATTTGATCTTTGGCTAAAAACCTCCCATGAAAAGGAGTACACTATTTCCCAAATAAGTTCAATTTTTAGAAAATTCTAATTAGAAGATTTTCTAATAGCAATACTTTTATTTTTTTATAAAGAAATTGGGGTTAAGTAACTTGCTCAAGGTTACACAGCCAGTCATTATTTATGTTTGGGTGCTTATTTTCTAAGGCTAGAACCGATCCTGGGTCATCCCAACTCCAGGGCTGGCTCTCTTACTCACTGAACCACCTAGCTACCCGAGCAAGTCTTTTATTTTTAACACCCACCCTCCCTTTCTCTTTCTTCCCTCTTTGGTTAGATAGAAGAGATTTGTTACCTCTTCCATACAAAGATGCTTCAGGTACTTGAAGTAAGTTATCCTGTGACCTCTGACAGTTCTTTACATTAAAGATCTCCAGTTCTTCCAAATAGACCTCATACTGCATGAACTCAAGTCCCCTCATCAACATCATTGTCCTTCTTTGTATGTTTTGTAGTTTATCAATGTCCCTTTCCAAAATGTGGTGTCTAGTTTTTTGACCAAAAGTAGTAAAAAGGAAAGCATTGATCAGTACATAAACCTAATTCCAACCTCAGAAGAGTACAAATGCAAAAATACTTAGTACAGACACAACATGATGTAGTAGCCAAAATCCTGCAAATCCCAGGCACAGGCTTATGTTTGTTTCACATCTAGACAATTGAAAGTATGTAAGTTGGAATAACAACTCAAGTTTATGGGGTGTTACATTTGGAATGATATTAATCAGTATCACATTTGGAAAGACTAACAGAACAGTTATCTTTATTTCAGGCATTAAACTATCCGATATGCAGACAGGTTCCAGAAAAGTCTTGATTGCTGATGGTCAGGATTGATAATAAAGGGATACTACTGAGAATTGTATGGGTCTTGGTGATTTGGTTACTACTACTACTAGCACATAATGGGCATCATAAGCAGCATGACACCTGGCAACTCATCAATGAATCACTATTTCAAGAAAAATAGGAAAAGATGTGTCTAAGCCAGACTCTTCCCTACAACATCCTTAACACTGAGACTTACTAGAATACTACAGTGAGGAAGAACTCATTACCATGTAGGGCAGCCCATTCCACTTCTAAGCAATCTTGTTAGTATATTTTTATAATATCTCATCAAAATCTGTGTAGATCTCTGTGCCTTCCTTCCATTGCTAATTGTTCTGCAAGTTGCATTCGAGCAAAATAAGTCTATTCCATATTTCCTATCATTTACTTGATGGCAACTATCATCTCCTCTACTTTCTCACATTTTCTCTTTTCTATATTAAAACAATTCTCCTTTTCTACAATTGATTCTTCAGACAAGAGGCCTTTTGCCAATCTGGCTGTCTTCCTTTAAAAGCTTTCCAGTTTGTCAATGTCCTTCCAAAAATGAAGTGTTCTTAGTTTAAAGGCTGGCAAAGTTTAATTTTTTTTTAAATGTCCATTTGTTATCCCTTGTATAATGGTCTCTGAGACTGAAAGTGTTTAGGTTAATGGATTAACTACCCTCACTTTATGTGGATAGAATCATCTTTTCCTAGCTTATCTTTCCTTCTGGGTAATGGATGTGAACTTCTCTAGTTATTAGTCCCTGTATTCTCTTCCTAACTCAGGATGAGTCTAAACTTTTAGGGGAAATTTGGGGGAGAGGGAGTAAGGTTTCCTGAATCATCTGTCTTATCGAATGTATTTCCTCTCTTGAAACTGTTTTAACACAAATGTACTCATGGGGGAAGTATAAACTCTGGGTTTATCATTGTTTATCACCTGATATGTGGAGTTTATTCAAATATATATATATATATATATATATATATATATGTGTATGTGTATGTGTGTGTGTGTGTGTGTGTGTGTGTGTGTGTGTGTGTGTATTAATCGGTATGCTCAGATCCTACAACCAGATACTTCCCACAAACTTTAGGTGGGGAATGTACATGCACTCTGTTGATTTCTCTTCCTCTACATAAAGTGTCAACTTCTATACCTTTCTTTTGCATTTCAGTCCAGCTTCTTAAATTGCCTACTTAAACTCCTCTTCTAAGTGTTGGTTTGAAACTCACCTCTTCCCTACTTCACCTTTTGTGGGTTCCTGATTGATAAAAGCCATAATAAGTATACAATGACCAGTACACAACCTTGTGTATCTGGACATCTACCCAACAGCATTGGTCTTGATGTGAGGGTTTCTGGGAATCAAGCCCAGTATTAAGCAGTAAATCAAAACACTAGCTAAACTGTGATGATATATGTAATGATGTTCTATCTCTCCTCCTCCCTTTGTTTTATTTCAATAATTATCAGGGGTTTTGGTGGGGGTCTTGGCAGGCATATCCACTGAATTATCTGACCACTATTCCAGACTGAGCAGTATTAAACTCTTGGCAGGGATCCATCATTCTGCGCCTATTGTAAGTAACCCATATGATTATCAAACTCCCAGACTCTTTCTTCAGTATCAAACTTGTCCCACTGTTTGGGGGTGGGTTGGGTTATAAATATCCCCTGCAGGGGAATTTTGGACCCTACACCTCACATTATAGTCTCTCCTATGGAAAGACTCCTCTTTAAGACTCCCTCAGTTCCTACCTTGGTACAATACTTGGCACATAGTAAGGGCTTAATAAATGCTTGCTGACTGATTGACTATATACTTTGCAAGGGCCTATCAGCCAGTGATCAGGGGATTCTTTTTGCTAAGAGAACTAGCTTTCAAAGCCTTAATACATTACCATTTTTCTGTCCTCAGTTCATTCTGAACCTGAAACTGTTCTTACAGGACCAAGCTAGCCTTCAGCTTTCATTCTGAATTACTATAATGGAAATGCGATTTAAAGATCTTCCCTGCCCCTAGGCCCTTTGGTGGGCTTAAGAGACTTTGATTGTCTTAAGAGACTCTGAAAACCTTCCTTGATTTGAAAATATACTCTTGCCTCCTAATAGGCTGAATGTGGTCACATGGAACCTGTGGTAGGAGGCTTGGTTTTCAGGAATGACCACACCTTGATGCTGTGTGATTGGGAATTTGGTCAAGAGGGTGGTTACATTCTCTGAGCCAGGAGAAGACTATATAATCCCTGATTTGAGGCTTTGCTTAGGGGCTCACTTTGAGAAGTGTTGTGTGATTTGACCAGATGAGACTCTGGGCAGCTGTTGAGAGCCCCCCGGCTTTGAAAACCCAGATGTTGATGCTTCCCTCTTTGGTAACTGTGATTTGGTATTGATATAATGGTTGGACAGTTTGGAAGCCTGTCTGCTTGATCTGTCTGTATACTCTGAAGTTCAAGGTGCTGACCTTTTCCCCCTGAATTAGCTAAATGATATATGTTTGTTTGATAAAAGTAAGCTTGTTAACTGATTTTGAGTTGCTTTCCTTTACAAAAGCAGATCTAAGAACCTGTGTTGGCAGCCATCCTGGGTATGTTGGGGTGCTTGCTGCTACAATTACCTATCTTTGTTTCTATTTTATGTGCTTGAAAAAAAATCTCTACATCCTAAGAAAGGCTCTTCTTTTTCCCTACATAGGAATAACTTGTTTGCATAATCAAAATTTTGTTCCTGACTTTTCATAACTCACTTCTCTTATAGCATTTTAAATGATCACATTCCACTTATCCTTTCTCTGAAGTTTTTGAAATCTATTCTCCCAAAGTCTACCATGTATCATAGACTAGGCAAAGATTTCCCTTCTTTATCTATTGTAAACTCTGAGATGAAACCAGCAGTTTATCATGTAGTTCCCAATATTTTCACTTTGGCAAAACAAACTCTCTAAATTAACATCATTTATTCTTAGAATAACATCTAGAATAGCAGGGGTTTTTTTCATTGCTTCTCTCGTCAAATGGAAAGTGCATTGAACTTAGAGACAGGAGACCTGGGTCCAAATCCAAGCTCTGGTATTTACTATATATATGATCATGAACAATTAATTTTTCTTTAGAAGGGGTAGCAGTAAAAAGATAATAATACTTGCACTACCTACTTTACAGAATTGCAGGAAAAAAATTATTTGTAAATCATGAAGCCCTGCAAAATATGAAGTATTATTACATATAATACAAATTTAAAACCCCAATAGATTGTAAATGTCCTGAAGGCAAAGAACATTTAATTTTCTTCTTTGAATATCCTAAAACTGTTACAATGTTTGATATCTAATTAAAGTTGAATTAAACAGAATCGATCCTGTCCCTTTTGAATAAGGCATACTGTTCTATGACCATATTATTGTCAATTAAACTTCATCACATCACTGTGATAATTTCTGTAACCATATTCTAGACATGAGTCACATCCCATTTTCAGAGATACATATGGGGTCAAATAGACTTTCCTCTGTTAAGATGTCAGTTTCATAGATATATATGTGCGTGTATGGGTGTGTGTTTGTGTGTGTGTGTGTGTGTGTGTGCGCGCGCGTGTAAATGTAGATGTAGATTATATGCATGCATATATGTGTGCATGTAACACAAACATTATATTTGCTATTATTGTTACGCCCTCCAAGATTATCTATAATATCTAATTCACCTGTCTTTTGTTTAGTTTCAGAGTAATCCCAGGGATGACAGCCCCAAATCAATAGGCACATATTTCATCAGTTACCAAGTCTTGTCATTTCTACTTTCATATCATCTCTTGCATCTGGTTCCTTTTATTTCTTCTCATAGAGCTACCACCCTAGTTAGACTCTCATCCCCTTTCTTCTATACTGTTACAATTGCCTCCGAATTATTATTTCTGCCTCAAGTGTTTCCCACTCCAATCAATCCTTCACAAAATTGTCACTATCCTAAAACACAAGTTTGACCATTCCCTCCTCTGTAAAGTCCAGTGTCACCCTAGTGACTCTTTGATGAAATATAAAAAGTCCTTTGGGTTTTCAAGGTCTTCTCAATCTGTCCTTATATTATGCCTTACTCTCCATCTTTCACTCTACATCTTAGCCCAATTAGCCTTTATATTTATATATTGGATATATACATTATGTGTGTGTGTGTGTATATGTGTGTGTATATATATATATATATATATATATATATATATATATATATGATGTTCCTCACATCCAGTATTGCCACCCCTGGTTGCCACATCTTTGTACTGGCTGTCCTTCATGCTTCAATGCACCCTTTCTCATCTCTGAATTTCTTGAATGTTCTTTGTTTCCCTCAAGTTCTGTTTAACAACTCTTTTTGTCAGGATGAAGTAGAAGCAAAGGAGGTGTTCAACAATTAGAAAATGGTTGGAAAAATTATGGTATATAGATATAATTGGAGACTATTGTGCTATTAAAAAAGATGAATAAAAATTGTAAAGGAATCTGGGAAGACTTATATGAACTGATACAGAATGAAGTAAGCAGAACCTGGGGAACAATTTTGTTATAATGCCAACATTGTGAAAATTGACAAATTTAAAAGTCTGATCAAATCAAGATTAATCATGATTCCAGAGGCATAATGACAAAGAATTCTACTCCTCTCCTGGGTGAGAGTTAATCAAATAAATATATAGACAACGTGGGACTTTGTTTCCCTATATTATAAATATTTACTCTAAGGGATTTATTTTTCTTTTGAAGGGTGTATTGGGAGACACTGAGTGGGAAAAAGAGAAAAATGCTCATAAATTTCAAAAATCACTAAAAACAAAATTCTGCTCAAGGGCTGCCTTCTACATGAAGTTTTTCCTGATAATTGCAGCTTCTGATCCCCTGTCTTTCCCCAAAGATTCACCTTGCATTTTTTGTATTTTTTTATTTATATATTGTCTCCCATCAATAGAATGTAAGCTCCTTGAAGCCAGTCAATATTTTATTTTTGTCTTTGTATCCCCAGAATCTAATACAGTCCCTGGCACATAGTAAGCACTTTAAAAGTTCTTGTTGATGTGATTGAATAATACAGAAAATATATTGTCCATAGAAATCAAGAGAGGTATATCTTAGTACTAAATCAGCTCCAGTCTCTTCATATACTGGGAGGCCAAAGAGTTTTTAGACCAGGCCTCAAAAGTATATTACAAGCACAATCTACTCTAAAGTGGACCAACACCTCTATCACAAAGGTGGAATATAGGTATCTTTCAGGGTGTGAGTAATTGAATAAGAAACTGCTTATACTGAAGTTTTTTTCTTTTTTTCTATGTGTCTAACTCAGTGGTCCCATTAAAATCCTAAGTCTAATGAGCATGATACTCTCCTTGAAGATAACTTCATATCTAAAAGATAACATCACTAGGAAAATAGTTTTTAAGAAGCTGTCTATGGATAGGATTTCATCCTACTAGGTATAGCTAATTATTTCTTTATCATCCATTTTCCTTTCAAAAGAAGCCTGATGTTTGGGTCAATGGCTATTTTTTTTTCTCCTTTGTATTTCTTTTTTATTAATAGGATTGTGTAGGTGGGACATTATTGGAAGAGAGAGCTCTGGTAAGATCACAGCCTGAGGTTCTATCTCCTGCCAGTAATAAATGAAGTACAAGCAGTTGAGAACAGTAGGAATCATCAATTATGGTTCACAGTAAGTTATTGCTAACAGTGTGCCCCTATGTTCCATAAAACTCACCTTATAATCATAGCCTGATGCTCTTTATGGTAGAGTTTATAGTGTACCATTTTCATGGAATTCACCATCTCTGAAGGATGAATGTGCAACAAGATATTTAGGCAAAGATTATTTAATCCCTTAGTTCCTTTTTACAATAGAAAGTAAGAATTACTGTCACTTCATTTTTTGTTTATAACTCAATTTCTATGTCTTTCCCTTCAATGAAGACACTTTTTGTTAAGTGAAATTTCTTCACAATGTAGAATAACAATGGGGCCATTAGCTCAGATCATTAATAAAATCTAGACAATGAGATTAAAGGGCAAACAACATATTTTGCCAGAAAAGGAAGTGAGGCGGTGTAAACAAGTAACATGCATAATTTTTTTAAAGGACTATTTCAGGGTGGGGCCAAGATGGCAGAGTAAAAGCACAAACTTGACATGGGCTCTGGTTTCAACCATCTCCAATACCTGTAAAAAAATAACTCCAAACAAATTTTAAAGCTACAGAATCCACAAAGAGACAGAGAGAAACAAATCTGCTGAAGGCAGCCTGCTAGGCTGACAGGAAAGGTCTATTGCAGCTGGCTGGGAGCTGAGTGCAGTCCCCAGTGAGCCATGGTTCCAGATCCAGGGTGACCCTGATCACTGCCCAGACCAGCCAGAGCAGACTTCAGGAGAGTGGATCACCAGCAGCTGTGGTGGTTTCCAGACATCTCAAAGCATAAATGCCAAAAATAAAATAAAAGGTCAGTTGGGACCTCTGTTGAAGGAACAGCATGGTCTGGTCCCTGCTCCCATGGGGCAAGAAGCTTCAGGAAGCACTGTGGCATGGCTGCTTTCAGAGCTCCTGGCCTGCAGATTGTAGGGAGACCAAGCAACCATTCAGAGAGTAATTGCTCTTGCTTTGACCTGCCTAGATGTGGATCATGGTCTTGGGTGATGGTCCCAGGGTGTGTAGCCAATGAGCCAGAGCTTGTGGGAGCTGCAGAGAGGGTGCCCAACTAATAGTTCTGGCAGCTGTGAAAACCCCAGCAATTTGGGACAAAGCTCTCTCCATCCTGTAAGCAGAGTTCTACTGTGGCAAAGAGTTCAAAAGTCAAGTAATTGGCAAGATGAGGAAGCACAATCAGATCACAAAATCCTTTTGGGGGGGACAAAAAGGATCAAAGAATGGAACTGGAGGAGGACAATGAAGCCAGAACTCTTGAATCAAAATCTTTCAAGAAAAATATGAATTGGTCACAGGCCATGGAGGAGGTCAAGAAGGATTTTGAAAATCCAGCAAGAGAAGTAGAGGAAAAACTGGGAAGAGAAATGAGAATGATGCAAGAAAATCATGAAAAGTGAGTCCACAGCCTCCTAAAAGAGACCCCCAAAAATTCTGAAGAAAATAACACTGTAAAAAGTAGACTAACTCAAATGGCAAAAGAAGTCCAAAAAACCAACAAGGAGAAGAATGCCTTAAAAAGCCTAATTTGCCAGATGGAAAAGGAATTTCAAAAACTCACTGAAGAGAAAAATTCCTTCAAATTTAGAGTGGTGCAATTGGAAGCTAATGACATTATGAGAAATCAAGATACTATAAAACAGATCCAAACAAATGGAAAAAATAGAAGGCAATGTGAAATATCTCATTAGAAAAACCATTGACCTGGAAAATAGATCCAGGAGAAAACATTTGAAAATTATTGGACTGCCTGAAAGCCATGATCAAAAAAAGAACCTGGAAATTATTCTTCAAGAAATTCTCCAAGAAAATTGCCCTGACATTCTAGAACCAGAAAAGAAAATAGAAATTATGGGGGGCGGAGCCAAGATGGCGGAGTAGAAACAGCTCTTCCAAGCCTCTCTGCCCCCAGATTCTCCACAAACTATGTAAAAAAAGACTCTGAAAAACTTCTGGAGCCCCAGCACCCACAGAACGACACAGAGAAGCTAACCTCCCGCTGAGGACAGCCCAGCACCCTGCAGGAAGGACCAGCGCAGTGGTCTGGGAGCCGGCAGCGCGCAGAGCGCAGGAGCCGAGCCGAGCCCAGGTCCACCTGAGCCGAGGTTTTAGCCCCAGGGCGGCAGGGCCAGCAGCCGGCTGGAGGAACCCCAGAACACCAGGAACTGTGGCGACGCCAGAATTATCAACATAGACTTGCCTAGGACAAAGTAAGAGGTTAGTGTCCTATGGACTTTGGGACCTGTATTTGGGGAATGCGTCAGCTCCCTCCCCTGGGGGCTAGAAGCTGCTGAGGAGACACGCCACTGTGTAGTTTTCAGAGGCATTTCCGGCTCCCAGCCTACAAATCGTGGGGAGATCCAGCGATCAGTCTTGGGGGGTAATCGCTCTTGCTTTAACCTCCCTGGATCTGGATTGTGATCTAGGGTGGAAGTTGTGGGTGGGTTTACAGCTTGCCAGAAACGGAAGTTGCCCCCCACACGTTCGGGACGAAAATTCCTCTATCTGGCCTTAAAGCCATAGTGTGGCAACAAGCCCAAAAGTCAAGCAATTAAGTGGCAACATGCCAAGGCAAAGGAAACAGAAAAATGCAACCCTAGACTCCTATTTTGGGGGCATAGAGCGGGAAAAGGACTGTGAGGTCAGAAGTCCTGCTCCAAAAGCCCCAGGGGAAAACATGAGTGGGTTGCAGGCCATAGAGGACCTTAAGAAGGACTTTAAAAATCAAATAAGAGAAGTGGAGGAAAAATTAGAAAGAGAAATGAGAAGGATGCAGGAAAAGTATGAAATGAGGGTCAACAGCCTGACTGAGGAAAACAACACCTTAAAAAATAGACTAGCTCAAATGGCAAAGGAGGCCCAAAAGGGCAATGAGGAGAAGAATGCCTTAAAAAGTCGAATTTGCCAGATGGAAAAAGAATCTCAAAAGTTCACTGAGGAGATTCATTCCTTCAGAGTTAGACTGGAGCAAATGGAAGCTAATGACTTTATGAGAAATCAAGATGCTGTTAAGCAGATCCAAACAAACGAAAGATTAGAAGGCAATGTGAAATATCTCATGGGAAAAACCACTGACCTGAGAATAGATCCAGGAGAGACAATTTAAAAATTATTGGACTACCTGAAAGCCATGATCAAGGAAAGAACCTAGAAATCACCCTTCAAGAAATTCTCAAGGAAAACTGCCCTGATGTTTTAGATCCAGAGGGCAAAATAGAGGTTGAAAGAATCCACCGATCACCTCCTGAAAAAGATCCCAAAAAGAAAACTCCCAGAAATATTATAGCCACGTTCCAGAATCCCCAGATCAAGGAGAAAATACTACAAGCAGCCAGGAAGAAACAATTTCAATATTGTGGAAACACAATCAGAATAGCCCAGGACCTGGCAGCTTCTACACTGAGGGATCGAAGGGCATGGAATATGATATTCCAGAGGGCAAAAGAACTGGGAATGAACCCAAGGGTCACCTACCCAGCAAAACTGAGTATTTTGTTTCAGGGGAAAATATGGTCATTCAGTGGAATAGAGGACTTTCAAGCATTCTTGAGGAAAAAACCAGAGTTGAATAGAAAATTTGACATCCAGACACAAGAAGGAAGAGATGCCTGAGAAGGTAATCAGGGAAAAGAAATCAAAAGGAACTTATCAAAGCTGAACTATTTACATTCCTATATGGAAAAGCAATAACTGTGACTGATGATATCTTTCTCACTATGAAAATAATGGAAGAAGGGGGTGTGGTCATATGAATACATATGTGAATGTGTGTGTATATGGTTACAGTTATATATGGATAGAGGGCATAGGTTGAATTTGTTGGGAAGGGAGAATACTCAAGGGATGAAATTATGAGGTGAGAGGAAAGTGGCAAGAGGAGATGGGGAGAGACAGGGTAGGGTAAACTATCCCATGTAGAAGAAGCAAGGGGAAGTGGTTGCAAAGGAGGGGGAGAATAAGGAAGGCTAAAAAGGCAAAACCACATTCACATTGAATTTAGTTCAGGGAGAAAATGACATACATACTAAATGGGATATCTCAACCTGCAGCAGGATAGGGGGAAGGGGGATGAGAGGAGGGATGATGGATGGGAGGGCATCCTTGGGGGGAGGGGAGGTTGGAAGTACCCACTATAGAAGAGGGACAGGATCATGTAGGGAATGGACCAGGTGGGGGGTGGGATGAGTGGGAGGGAATTATAAGCAGCCTTGTACAATATATCTACTATGATAATGTTTTGCATAGCTAGACATGTACAACATATACTGACTTACTTATATCCCAAGAAGGAATGGGTGACAAGGGACGAAGGAAATGGATCTGAAATTCAAGGTCGTAACATTAAATGTTTCAAATATATATATAAATACTATTATTAATACTCTTTTGCCTATAATTGGGAGATAAGATGTGCAGGCATTGGGACACAAAGATTCATCTTCCTCTAATGGAAAAGTCGATGGGGGTATGGGAGAAGGTATGGGAGAGAGCAGATTGGAGGAAGCCATATCTTGTGGGACTGCTATTCTGGGAAGGTGGGTAGGGGAATAATGGGGGGAAAATGATTGTAACTCAAAATCTGGCAGAAATGAATGATGTAAAACAGAAGTTAATAAAGTATTTGTTTAAAGAAAAAAAAAAGAAAATAGAAATTATAAGAATTTACCAATCACCTCTTGAAAAAGATCCCAAAAAGAAAACTCCTAAGAATATCATAGCCAAATTTCAGAGTTCCCAGGTCAAGGAGAAAATATTACAAGCACCCAGGAAGGAACAATTTTACTGTTGTGGAAACATAATCAGGATAACACAAGATCTAGCAGCTTCTACATTAATGGATCAAAGGGCTTGGAAAATGATATTCCCAGAAGTCAAAGGAGCTAGAACTTTCAAGCATTCTTGATGAAAAAACCAGAGTTGAATAGTAAATTTGACATTTAATTACAAGAAGCAAGAGAAGCATGAGAAGGCAAACAGGAAAAAGAAATCATAAGGAACTTATTAAAGTTGAACTATTCACATTCCTACATGGAAAAATAATTGTTGTATGAGAAGGGAATATGTATATGTGTATATGTACATATATGTATGCATAGGAGGATGTATGTGTATATAAATACATATGTGAGTGTGGGCACCTGTGTACATGTATACATAGACAAAGGGCACAGGATGGGTTGAATATAAAGGGATGATATCTTAAAAATAAAATTAAGAGGTGAGAGGGGAATAAATTGGGAGAAAGGGAGAGTTAGATTAGGTAAATTATCTCATATAAAAGATGCAAGAGAACACTGTTACAATGGAGGGGAAGAGCAGGAAGGTAAAAGGGAATGGGTCAACCTTACTCTCATTGAATTTAAGTTAAGGCGGGAATAACATACATATTCAATTGGTTATCTTACCCTACAGGAAAGTAGGGGAGAAGGGGATAAGGGGGGGGGGAGCGTAGAAGGGAGGGCAGATTGGGGGAGAGGGTAGTTAGCAGCAAACACTTTTGAAAAGGGACAGGGTCAAAGTAGAAAATAGAGTAAGTGAGAGGTGGGATAGGATGGAGGGAAATATAGTTAGTTTTTCACAATATAACTACTATGGAAATGTTTTGCATAACTACACACATACAACCTATGTTGAATTGCTTGACTTTCCAGTGGCAATGGGTGAGGAGGGAGGAAGGGAAAGACTCTGGAACTCAAAGTTTCAAAAAAAAAATGTTAATGCATGTTACATGCACGTGGGAAATAAGATATAAAGGCAACGGGGTATAGAAATCCATTTTGCCTTACTAAAAAGTTGGGTGGGCTTGGGGGAACATATAAGAGAGAACAGATTGGGCAAAGGGGTATTCAGCAGGCTCAATATTTTGGAGTATCAAGTAGGGGAGGGACAGGGAGAAAAATTTGTAACTCAAAATCTTGTGGAAATGCATTTTGAAAACTAAAATTGAAGAAGTAAATTGGAAAAAAAAGGTCTATTTCAAATGTGAAATTATATTGTATCCTCTGAGAAAATTCCAGAATTAAGGCAGCAGGATGGCCTATTTAACACCTCATCTTAGGACCTTAAAATAGTTCTAAATGTCCTTGAAAATTAAATTTAAGTCCCCAATAATGTAATTTCCTGCCTCTTGTCTCTTTCTCCCTTAGGAAATTGTCTTTTTTTTTCTGCCAAATTTCAACTTTGGTTATTTGCTTTTTCAGGGTCATCCTTAATGCTTTCCAATCATAACCCCTTCCCCCTCCCCCCCAGGACATTTTAACCACTCCCAGAGCCTTGAATTTAATTTACCTCAAGAGTGATCATTTTTCCTTGAGCCCTTACTGAATTCTCTTTCATCATGTGAAATAAAGAGAAAAGATCTGGAATCTGAGAACCTGAGTTCAAATACTATTCCCACACTCTGTTAGTTTCTATGTCAATTTGGACAAGTTGTTTTACTTCTTGGTACCTTTGCTCTTTATCTGTAAAAATGAAGAGAGTAGACCAGATGATCTTCCAATATCTCTTCTACCTTGAAATCAAGGAGATCCTATTTCAATGAAGGGATCAGGAGCTATTCATAAGCCTTATACTTACTGTTCAAATACTTTGATTACTAGGTTACACACTAAATAAACCATCTTTCTCAATCTAAAAGTGTATTGTATTCTTTGCTTAATAAACAGTCACAAAGAATGCTAAAAGTCAACCAACCAGGAAACTACTACAACCTTAATCTTCTCACCTTGACCCCCCATCCCCACCCCATAGCTGTAATAAGTGAACTTTCTCCTTATCTTGCTTGGATCCAGGCCTTCATTTTACTTCACAGCCACCTCCGGACCACTGCTTTCTAGGTTTCTCTCTCAATCTTCTCTACCATAACTCAGCTCTTTGTCAAGCCCTTTTCCAGTCTTGGAATTCACACATTGAAAATAACTCTGACCCTGATGTCTCTCCATATGCTTGTATGTATCCTTGCAGAATCCCCATTTAAGTCATGTCTCACTCTCTAGGCTGACCTCTCCTACTATCATGTCCCCACTTTTGCTACCTTTGTCTCCCCTCCCTCACATTTTTTTTCTTCCTTTTATATGTTGTTTTCACCAATTGAAATGCAAGCTCCTTGAGGGAAGGGAACTTTTTTCTTTCTACTTGTATTATGCAGTGCTCAGCTGGACCATCTCCAGTCATCTTGATTTATGTCTTGCTGCTGGACTCAGATAACTCTAAAGGATAGAGAGAGGTTAATGACTTTGTGAAACTCTGTCTCACTTAAATCCAGTCTACTAACAAGTCAAGACCCTTGTGATGTTATTGGCCCTTTTCAAGAATGAAGGACAAACAATAACATCATACAGCACTTAGTACAACCCCTAGAATATAGTAAATGCTTAATAAATGCTTCTTTACTGACTGAATGACTATCACTGAGGGAATGCTACTCTTTTATGGGTTGTCTTCATTTGAATGTCAGCTCTTTGAGGGGAGAGGCTATCTTGCTTGATTTTTCTTCATTTTTTTCTAGTGCTTTGTAAATTATCTATTATCTATCTGTCTGTCCACCTGCCTTTCTATCTATCTATCCAATGAGAATAGTTATAGTAGTTAAATTATTAATCTTAAATTTTCATTAAATATTAAAATAATGACTTATCTCAAAAAAATCTAGTCCCCTGGATAGTGGAGGGATTGAAAAACTATTCCTCTGAGGTCAAAGAGAATGTCTTCAAACATCTATCTTTGCCAGCCTCCAAAAGCAGTGAGGCTGTCACTTCCACTGGGGAAGAAAAGCAGTCTATTATTGCTTTATCCTGAAAGAGGAAAACAGAACTCTTCTAAGGAGCACATGATTTGCAGTGACATCCAGGAAGTGAAATAGAGACAGAAGAGACAGATTGGAGGGGGTAGAAGGACAGTGTTGAGAGGACTGTCTGAGTGGTTATTATTTAAGATCGACTAGTTTCTGCCATTGCCTTCCCCAACCATGACCAGCTGGAACAGCCTGAGGCCAGAGGGAGAGGCTTGTCCAATCTATGCTAAACTATCCTGACAGACAACCCATGCAGACCATGAAATGTCTGCCTCCCCTTCTTGTCTGGGAAGGCAGATGTCAAACCCACATTTTCATAGTATTTAAAGTTACATTAATGATTTCTGTTTAATTAGTTTTGAATTTGCAAGTTATATAAAGCCATTGATCATAGCTATTGTTCATCCAGGGCTTCATTACAAATCAGGATAAGTCAGAGAAAGATGGGCCACTTGTGGCAAGGTACCCAGTGAAAATAAATGGCACAGAGGTTTGGACCCCCTATCAAGGAGATCCTATCTCAACTGGGAGTTCAGGAGCTATAATAGTGCCTCAAAAAAGTTTATTTAACTCATTACCTTCTCTCAGCAAAATAACCCATAAGAGGCAGAGTGAAATCAATGACTAAAAAGAAAATGTATCTCTAACCCTTCTGGGAAGGGAGGGCATGTAGTAGCTAGTTTTCCACTAATATAAACACTTCCAATATCACAATATTCTAATATTTAGTTAAGGAAAAGAGGTAAAAAGGTGAAATATTATAGAATTTATCATAGAAAGCAATGTCTGATCACCTTTACACCATTTAGTTCATAAAAACTCTGGATCTGCAATTTTAAGTACACATGATATTGAAGAAAAAATCAAACATTTCTACGAAAAATATTGTTATTTCAATTAGGCAATAAACATTTGTAAAGGACTTACTATGTGATAGGTACTGTGGTAAACTCTGGGGATACAATTATAACAACTAGAAAAATATCTTGTGTATTTTCATATTTTTCAATTGAAATCAATGAAGAATATAGAACAGACTCAGTTTTTATAATCACATTCATATAATCACAATGGAACAAACACTAAATGACTCCAATGGACCAGGCATTTTACAAATATCTCATTACAAATAAGTGCCAAGCACTTTACAAATATCTCATTTGACCCTCAGAACAACAACGTCAGGTAGGTGTTATTATTGTCTTCATTTTACAGTGGAGGAAACTGAGGCAGGCAGAGGTTTTTGTGACTTCCTGGACTCATGCAGTTAATAAGTGTCTGAGGCCAGATTTGGACTCAGGTTTCCCTGACTTATAGCCCAGGGTTCTATTAATTGTGACACCTAGCTAGCTCAGTCTTCCTGTATTGTATGATCCAGACAAGCTGGATTTATCTCTTATCCTCTACCCTCACAGCACTAATATCATCAAGAGGAATGATTGGATTGTATTCAAATGACCTGCATACTTTGTGACTGTGATTTTTTGAAAAATAATTCATCTCCATTTTTAAAATTGTCAACTCCAACACAAATAACTATTTGCATATGATCTGGTAGAGTTGATGCATTTCTATGTTTTTTAAGGTTATTGTACTCATAATCTTTCATCATTCCCTTCTACAGTATTTTACAAGTGAATCTGTATTTGAATTCCAAATCAATATTTTTCTTTACTGCTATGTCTCCCTACTTGGCAAAGAGATCAAGTATTTGATAACTAAGGTGGTTTCTGAATCCACTTAGCCTTCTCATTATGGAAACTCTTAGATGAAATGGTAAGCTAGGAAAAGGCAGGTTGGTGGTACAGTGGATAGATTGTAAGGCTTTCAATCAGGAAGGCTCCTTCTTTGTGAGTTCAAATCTAGCCTCAGACACTTTTTAGCTACAGGACCATGGACAAGTCGCTTAACCATATTTGCTTCAGTTTCTTCATTTGTAAAATGAACTGGAGGAGGAAATGACAAATCACTCCAGTATCTTTGCCAAGAAAACCCCAAATGGGATCATGAAGGGACAGACACAATTAAAACAACTGAAAGACCACAAAGAAATGATAATAATCAATAGCAATGTCTTCTCATTTTTCCAGTGCAAAGATCTGGTTGAAACTATTATACTCAGACACTCTTCTATTTTCTCATGCTTGTCCATTCTTATTTGATGCTAACTTGGATGTTTGGTCAAATTTGTCTGTACAAAGACTATAAAACTGATTGTACAAAGACAGATGATGTTGATATGACCTCCACTTCAATAATCTGTCACTTCTTGTCTAGTAAGATAGAAACAAATCAATTTGTGTGTGTGTGAAATTGTTCAATGGTCATGATATCTAGTGTTTTGGCATTTATTGAAGAAATTATTCAGAGCATTGAGAATAATCTATATATTTTGGGCAGTTTTTATTGATAAAAATCCAAAATATATTTTCTATATTTCCTTAAACATTCTAATGAAAATCACCAAGTGTCAAAGTATATGTTGACTTGATTTGGATGGTCATTAGATAATCAGCAAGCATTTATTAAGTGCCTACTATATGCTAGGCACTATGCTAGGGATAAGTGTGTTATGATGCTAAAATGAGGTAATGGATACAAAGTATTTTCTAAACCTTAATGAGCTATATAAATGCCAGTTATCATTTTTATTATTGCTAGTCTACAATCACCAGACCTCCAATCTGGTGATGACTTCTTTCCCTGAACCTTTTACTGCACTCCTCCTGAGCTCAAGCAACATTTATAGAGCAATACTGTGATGTTTAACAACTGGGCTCTTCGGAAGGGAAAAAAAAACATGTATACACGCACTTTAAAATCTGCCTTATTAACCTTTTCTTACATCTAGAAAATCAACAAAACCATAAATCAAGCCCTAATTTGTATTTCTGAGGTGTTAATGTACCGAAAATATAACAATGGGCATTCAAAAGTTAGAGTTGGCTCTGTCCAGCACCACCCTGGCTAAGCATCTTGTCATATTTTTGCAGCACTTCCCATAACATTGTCTCTTATGGTATAGATGTTGGCAAACAAAATGATCTTCTTTGCTTATACATTTTATGCCCACAGTAAGACAAGATGATCGAGTGTCCCATGATAAAATGTTACCAAAAGTTTTCAAGAACAAAATGAAAGTAAACTCTGCCAATTCCTATGCTTTCCTCCTCTTATATATTTGTTTAGTCACCCTGTCAAAAAAGGAAATAAGATTAGCCTTGCATGACCTGGTCTTGATGAAACCATGCTGGCTTTTGTTAATCACTGCTTCCTTTCCCAGAAGTTCATTAGCCATCACTTTAATGATCCATTCTCAAATTTTCTGAGAAAACAAAGTTAAGCCTGATGCTCTCTAGTTCACAGACTGTTCTCTTTCTTTTTTTTTTTTTTTTTGAAAATCAATCCATTTACCTTTCCCTAGCCATTGTGTAGCATTCCATTTTTCACAGTCCCTTGAATTTCACTGACAGTGGCTGAGAAGTCTGCTAATTCTTAATTTTATTTAATAGAGTTTTGACATCTTTTGTTTTTCCATTAACTAGATTTCCATAAATTTCCCTCTGTCTCCTAGAGAATAATTATTTATAAGAATAAATTTTAAAGGGAGGGGAAAAAAGAAAAAGAGGAGAAGATAAAACACTAACAAAACCAAACTTAAAAATCTGATATTATATGCATTATCCAAGAACTTTGTATCCTAAACCTCTGCAAAGGAGTGGGTGGGAAAGGTGTTTTCTTATGACTCTTCTTTGGGGCCAAACACTTTTTAAAAAAATTTGTAACATTTTTCTATTGTTTTGTGGTAATTGCTCTTTCCATTTGACTTTGAAGTAGCCATTGTATATTTTGTTTTCTATATGTCTTTACCATCAGTTCCCATATTTTGATACTTCTTTGCATTCATCATTCTCATTGTTTCTTTTTAAAAAAGTAATATTCAATCATATTCACATAACACAATTTGTTTAGCCACTCCCTAATCAATGTCTGCCATATCTTTCAGTATTCAAGTATGTCGTTTACCTAGACTATAAAATTTGAATTCATCAAGGGAAAGTAGATGATAACTTTTCTAGGATATCAACTTCATGGGAACCATTTTTGTTTTCTCATTTTTGACTGCTAAGGTCCTTCTCCTTTGCAGAGGCCAAGGAATTCATTAATAATTGACAAATATCTCACAGATAAAATATGGACAGCCCATTTTTAATAAACAGTTGAAAAAAGGTTTGCATTATCTGCTGCTTATTAGTTACTCCATTATCAGCCAGCATAGAAACAGAAAAGCACAACACAGGACTGAGGGCCATTGTGTATTTTTCTCTGTTTTGTTGATTGGCATGCCCAAAAAATTCATCACCTTGAAGTCAAACTACCAGTGACAAGTTTCTACATATATAACCTAGTTTATTATAGAAAATAGATTCAGCCTCTCAGCAAGACCATATTCAAAGACTTTTGAACTTTATTAGAAACTGACAAATCTTATATCCCACCAGCATAGATGCTAAGAACCCTTGGGGCAACTCTGTTCTAAAACAGTGGTTACAATGAAATAACCTGGGTTGCTAGCTGTTTTAATACCTACTTTTAGGGGTTTTATTGGTCAGGTTTCTATAGATCCTCATCACATACACAAAAATACACAATATTAAGATTTTTAAATGACACTCTAGTCTATAACTCTGCCTAAAGGATGATGTAGTAGGAAGGTAGAGTTGAAAGCAAAAACCCAATATAAAGATTACTTTATTAATTTCAACCAAAACAGCTTCACTTTCACTTGGATGACCCAAATAATCTCATCCAAAATAGATGATTCTCTCTGAATTATGGTAATTTGGATAATTGACACAATTCACTTTGCTAGAAATCTGACCCTTGCCTACAGAACAGCATTAAATAAATTAGAGCATTTGCTTCATTTGGAGCAGAGCATTTGTTCTGCTTAAGGTCTTACATTTTGTTTATCTTTGCCTTTTTTTATTAAATTGATTTTATATCACATTCATTTCTCTGTGTGTGTGAATGTGAACTCCTTGTAAACAAGTATCACCTTACTTTTCTATTTGAATTCACAGTAATGACTAAATAAAACCATTTTCCATTGATTCATTCATTCACCCTCCCCTATCCAGTGAACCTTTCCTGAGTCTCCAATTGCTGCTGAATATAGGGCAGCATTAGACCTAAGTGGAAGGGAATTCAGAGCAAAATTTTGCATGCAGTTTTTCAATATAGCCCTATCCTCTTTGACCTTTTATAGGTTGTGTTTTTGTGAAAGGCTGATTGCCTCACTAGCTTGCCTTTTCTTCCTCCTTCAGGTACCAGTTAGGTATCAGAGAACTAAAAAAGAGGAAGAGTCAGTGACCATCAGTGATGGGGAAGGATGCAGTCAGCAGGTGCTGTTTCTACTGCTACTCTTGTGCTATCTGAGATTCTATCTGCTGTGATCAGGACCAGCCAGAACCGATAACCTAACCCAGAACAGGGAAACAAGTAGAAAGCTGTGACTACAAGCAGCACTGATGCCAGGGTCGTTTCAAAGGGCCAGCACCCATCACTCATTTTAGAGCAAAGAAAAAATATTAAGCAATATGGTAGTAAGAAGGCCTTTTCTCTTCATACCATCATTATCTTGTTCTTTAAACACCTACCAAACACATGACCCCCCCATTTATCTTTCCTTCAATCTATAGGTTTGGGTTGAAGTAATTTCTTTACCATTTAATTTTACAATATTTTATAAATTGCTTTGTCATAGCATAGATTGCATGCTAAATATTAAAAAAAAAAAAAAAAGATCAGATCTCAGGCACAAGGTGGGAGGTAAGCTAAAAAGAAATTTCCAAAATGTATGGGTATACATATCTATGTAACTCTTTATAGGTAAATATACATTTGATATGTATGTGTGTGTATATACATCTTTATGTATGTGTGTATATACATATATACTATACACATACACACATATATACTGTGGCATTTTAAAAGTTTGAGAGACAATGTCTGGGTAATTAGTAATTTTGTTAATAATGCTAGCATTTTAATAAAAGAGGTCAGTGGTACTCCCAAATGCCAAAGACCCTGATGGCAGCAGGCTCAAGGTTTATATAGCCTTGGAAAAGTGGGTATTCCAAAGGATGGTAATCAACCTCAATTGGTTAAGAAGTAATGAGAGAGAATGAATATTAAAATGAAAGGCTGGAACTATTCTAATGAACTTTGATTATGTCATTTTCTTCTAAATTACCCCCAGTCTTGGGCAATCTAATCAAAGAATTTATCCCTACCCAAAGTTTAGTAGAACACAATTAGACAAAATTCCTTGTAAGGTTGGGTGGGGTCTGACCAAGATGGAGGAGAGTCAATTCAATCTTATTATCGGTAATGTCCTTTAGAGAATGAACTTTGAAATTAGGAGTACAGAAAAAAGGGAAACTCTGGCTCTCCCAAATCATTGGCTATTAATAATCATCTCTCAATTCATATGCTCATATATACATGCATTTATTAACATATACACACGCACATACATTCATACCTATTTCCATAGTCACTCAGGACAATGGAAAGTGAAGTAATGTCACAGCATGTACTAAGGGCTATAGAATTTGTTGTGGAAATATTACAGCCTTTGGGAAATCCAACTCATGTTCACTAGAGATCCTCTTACCAAACCAATTGGCTAGTGGCTAAAATGTGGCACCACCTGGTGGCCAAATTATATGATACATGCCCTTCCTGGTTTGTAAATTAATAAAATGACAGCTTTCTCTTTTGCAGGCTTGTAAAAAGGAAGAGAACTGTATGTGAAATGCTACTGCTACTTTAGCACCTCAGCTGTCATCTGGGAGACCAATCAAGTGCACAGGCAGATAAAAAAAAAAAGATCAACAAATCAAAGGGATACATCGATCACAATAGACAATGTACTCAATAGTCCACAGTCTTAGCTTTCTGCTTCTCCAATGAAGGTAAGGAGGTACATAGTCTAATCTCCTCTCTGGGGCCCAATTTACTTATTCAAAATGCACAACATTCAGTTTCATTTTGTATTTACATTATTACACTCACCACTTGCATTGTTTTCCCAATTCCTCTTACTTCACTCTTCATCAGTCAGCAAAACAGCTTCCCATGTTTCTCTAAATTCTTCATATTCATTGTTTATAATAGTACAATTATATTCAAGTCCATTAGTGTAGTATAAATTGTTTAGCTATTCCCTAATCAATGGGCACCGATTTTGTTTCCAACTATGTGTAATGTGCTTCTGTGGAGTATCACTCTTCATATTGTATTATATGTGAAACTCTTTGTCTTTGATCTCCTTGTAGTATATGACTAACCATGGGGTATCTGGGTTGAAGAGTACTGATGTTTTAGTCATTTTCTTAGAATTCAGATTATATTTGCACCTTATAAAGGGCAAGCCCCTTTCTGATGTGAGTGAATCATTTTACACAATGTAAAGGATATAAAACATTTAGTAGGTTCCTTTGCACCTCCTAAAGGATGTGAAAATTTTAGTAGAATATTTGCATATAAAAAGGCAAGGAAAACATCTGTTCAGTTAGCAGAGATAGCAAACCTTTTCCTCACCCTATCATTTACATAGACAAAAGCAAAAGCCTCTGGGTTGTTTTTTTTTGTTTTTTGTTTTTTGTTTTTTAATACAGAACTGCACCAACCACCCCCCACTCCCCTCAACCCCAGCCTCCACCCCTCAAACTGCTTGGTGATTATTAGGTAAATGGCCTTTGCCTAAATATAGCTTAGCCTGCAGAGAAAAACATTTGGGAAAGACACTGGTTAGTCCCCATAGTAAAGATTGAAGTCTCTCACTAAGGGGATTTGATGCTGTACAAAGAATTGTAGAAAGGAAAACGAATCTCAAGCATTTGCTTGCCATGTTGATTCTGCTTTCTATCCTTCTGTATTGGAGGTGACAGATCTCAGAGTAGAGCAGAACTGGGGAGCCTTGTGATCTTCTCACAGAAAAAGAGACCCTGTTTCTCCCGGGTAAAAAAAAAATCACAGAAATACCACAGCTAAGGTTTCAGTTCAATTGAAGCAGGAGGTGATGCATACTCCCACTATCAAGCAATCAGCAAACCCAGGGGGTCCAGCAGAGTAACCTGTCCAGCAGAAATGTCATTTTTACATCCTCTCTACACATAGGCATCACTACCAGGGTACACACTACTTTGTGTGTGTCCTCTCTTTTCATCGATGCTCCATATTTTTATAAGAATACACCCCAGATTATCCAGGGAAAGTCTTGTGGCTCTTGTAATTACTCCAAAATGTATTTGCTTTGTGCTAATTGTATCTGCTGGCTGACTCTTAAAGGTCTCTTGGAATAAAAACCATTCATCCATTTTAGAAAGGCAAAATTGCTCAGTATGAAAAGACAGCTGGCCAAGCTCGGGCACAATGCTTCTTTAAGAAATTTTTCTTAAGCCTAAAAGGATGGAAGTAGTTTCATATATTTATATTATATGTGTGTCTGATATATACATCTACCAATTGTAAGTGTGTATAAATGTATATATAATTGATATAAAATATTATGTCTAGGTAGACATTAAGATATCTGTTTCATTCCATTTTCCCATAATGTCTGAATTTAATCACTCAAACAGAAAGAGGATATAAACTTAAGATTTATCTGAGGGTCACTGACAATAATCTGGTTTTAATGGCTGGCAATTTTGCTGGGCATGGAAGTATATAATTTGAGGGGAAAGGAGAAGAAAATGATTGCTTTAAGCAATTGGAAAGGGGCAAGTTTTCAACATAAGCAACTAAAGCAGCTTCTACAAAAGTAGACACAAAGGTTGATGCTGGTAAGCTACAGGGGCTGGTGAAACCTATGAGAAATATTCTCTCCTGGTGTCTCATGCCCCAAGGACATTGATGGGTCCAATACTAAAAGGACTTACCACTTTGAGATGATAAAGCCTCTGAGCAACAAGAGACACTAACTTTTAAAATCAAAGGGATACCACTCTCTAGTTTTCTCTTTCCTGTGATTCTCCAGATCAGACATTTCCCAAATTATTTGACCTACCTCCCCCTTTTCCTTTTTTTTTTATTTTTTGGAGGGCCGTTGGGGTTAAGTGACTCGCCCAAGGTCACATGGCTAGTTTTATGTTAAGTATTTGAGGCTGGATTTGAACTCAGGTCCTCCTGACTCCAGGGCCAGTGAGCCACCTAGCCTCCCCTAGCACCCCCTTTTCAAAAAAAATTACTTAGCACCCTGTCCCTAGAAATCTACTTTCTTTAACCCTTTAATTTTTTTAATTTGCATCATTTCAAAAATGTTTTGAAATGATGCATTTCAAATTTAATAATTTATTGTAAATTTAAGTGTTTTTTCTTGCATTGAAATTTTTGATGATGTAATATCATGTCATTTAACCATACAGTATTATATTGTAAAAAAAAAAAAAAGTCATTACATACACATATTCCTGTGATGAATTCTAGATTTCCCAAAAAAACACCACAAGCTCAACTGCCAACACTTGTTTAAGACCTCTAGGGGGACTTGACCATCGATTGGTTATAACTTGTATTTTGTGTGTTTATTTGGAAAATAAGGTAATCATTATGACTTTAGCTCTATTATATAACAGATGAAACTTGTGAACATTTTTTTCAAAATTCTCTTCTTTCCTTATACTTCCACAGCCCCCCGATTTTTATTCAGTGCCCCCCATTGCACCCAGGCTACTACCACCACCAACCCCGGATTGTTCCAGCATACATACACACCCAGGTGCAGTATTGCCCACTTTGGGAACCTATGTTCCAGACGGTAACAGGTATGTGGGGAGTTACCTTGAAGAGTGGAGGAAGAGTGGCCTTCTTCATCCTGGCAGCCATGGTAACTGCCCCCATGTGGCATCTAGAGAAGGGGCTCAGGGGTTCTGCTAAGTAACCTTGAGTCTGGTTCCCTCACTACCTTTTCTGCTCTGTTTTTCTTTGCCTGATCATAGGTGACTAAACGATGATCCTGAAGTGGACATGTCCAGATATGAAGGGAGTAATATGAATTTCAGAGGCCAGGAGAGTCTCAGTTCTCAGTGACTACCACCTGTACTATGGGAGTCATCCTCTCCATATCAACTTACAGTGCATCTTAGAAGAGGTTGCCATCACCAATAGAAGGATATGCTGAGTCTTTGGTCAGGTTTTCCAGAGGATAGGGACCTAGTGAGAATTTTGGAATAGTGCAGAGTCAAAGTGAAAGCTAAAATACCCATTCATCAGTCTTGAAAACTACTTTATATTTTGATGGCTTTAAATCTCAGCTCCCAAAGGGAAACATCAATAATTCTAAATAACCACATCAGATTCTTTTAATTTTTCTCAACTCATGTTATGTGCATGTGTATGTTTTAAGCATTCCTTTTATAGAGAAGAAATAAAGAACTTCCCTTATCTACGTTAATCATTGAACCTCTTTTTTATTCCTTAATTTTGGAGAGACCCTAAACATGAGTCAAAACACAGGCTTAAGTAGCTTTGCTTGGGCTTTGGCATGAGACTATAAAGAACCAAGGAACACAAGAAAAATGAACCTGACTCTTCTCTGAGATGGTGATGCTCCCAGAAGATGGAACCCATTCTGTCTTTATAGAAATGCGGAGGGCTAGCGTCCCATCCCCCCACCCAGTCCAGAAAAGAGAATTTATTGTTCCATAGACTAAAGGAGAAAATGCTAAAAAAGGAAAAAAAAGATCAGGAAAAGAGAACAAAGAGAAAATTAATGAGGATTTAGAAAGGCTGAAAAGGTAATGTACTTTTTTTAGCCCTAACTTTAAAAAGGAAAGGGGCTTGGGCAACTAGGTGGCACAGTGACTAAAGCACTGGCCCTGGAGTCAGGAGGATCTGAGTTCAAATCCGACCTCAGATACTTCACACTTACTAGCCCTGTGACCTTGAGCAAGTCACTTAACCCCAATTGCCCTGCCTTCCCCCCTCCAAAAAAGCAAAACATTTTTTAAAAGGAAAGGAGTAGATGGTTGAGAATTAAAAATCACCTTGTCAATGCCACTGCTGATGAAAAGCAGCTGAGGGAATACTCAAGGAAAATTGAAAATATACAAATTAGCAAGGCCATGTGACATACCCTTGAGGATTAACTAATGACTAAGGGAATGGAGTACAATTGTTAAGCTAAATGAATCACTAACAGTTGTTGCTTTCAAAAAAAATCAACAGTAAACGATGCAAATGCTAATCAGAATTCAGAATAGGAAGGAGGAGATCAGGGACATAGACAAAATAGAATCAGTATTTTCAAAGAGTGAAAGTTCTATCTTGAAATGTAGTACAATCAACTGAGTTTCAATCAATCCTTAAATAAAATGGAAAAACAGAAATGGAAAAGACAAAAATGTATTCTTCGATATCTCTACCCAATTAAGGGAACTGAAGATCTGTGATCTTGTGTGCATGACTTCTGAAACTAAGCTAAAATCACATTGATCAACTTATCGAGTGCTTGACAACAGGGGCTGATAAGGGGACTGATTGCTTGACGTACAAAATTTGTTCCATCACATATCCAGGAAGTGAATTGAAAAGAGAGGAGCTGTCTCTTAGGAGAGAAAATAAATCTGTAACCACTTAACCTTTAGGACCCAGATGAGGAATAAGAAAGATGGATTTTTATCATGGCAGAGCATTCTAATAGTCTTTCTTGGCAAAAATAGTAAAGCAATCTGTATAAAGAAAAGGGTATTCACACATTATACACACACATAGATACACACTGCATACCTACACATGTACACATATATGTTACATACATATATTACATATATATATTACACATACACACCTGTGTATAGGAAATATATATGTGTATTTTTGTAAAATGAAAAACATGCCATGCTTTAAAAAAAAACAAATATGCTACTCACTTATTTTTAAAGAATTTTGTGCTTTGGACTGTGATGTTTGATTTTATAGTAGTGATGTCTTGATGGCATGAGTAAGACTGTCCATTTGTAAGCTCCCTTGTTTATATGAGGATTCCTTTCTGGGGTTATGAACAAAGCAAAGCTAACTATCACGTCTCTGTTTTGGCTCAGACCCATAATACAATAGGTGAGTAGAATTTCTGAACTGAAATGCCCTCAATGCATAAAAGTAATTCAACATTAATCCATAATTATTTGGCAGCTAGTTGTTGTAGTGCTGGACAAAGAGTCAGAGTTGAATTCCAATCTTGTCTTAGACACTTATTAACTGTCTGACCCTGGGTAAGTCATCTACCCTCTCTCAACCTCAATTCCCCCATCTGTAAAATGGACATAACACTAGAACCTATCTTACAAGGTTTTTTTGTGAGGATCAAATAAGTTAGCATAAGTAAAAGTACTTTACAAACTTTAATGTATTATTATTATTATTGTCAGGTAAAACAAAGATTATGACTTCTTCAGGATCATACAGGTAGTATATATCAAAGACAGGACTTGAAATTAGGAATCTTCATGACTCTCTTTCATTATATCACTCTGCCTCCAGCTTACCCATGTGAAGATTAAGTGGCAAACTTGGCTTGATTAGCACCACATTTTCGATGACCAGGAAAAACCAAATAAATCCACATGTGCATCATGATATAATGGAAAATGAGCATGAATTTTTGCCATACATAAAGAAATCTCTCATGTTTTCCTTTAAAAATAATTGATATTTCTCATTTTTACATAACCTACATTTCCCAACATGTTCCTTGTATCCCTCCTCTCTCCCATAATGCCATCTTTCATGAAAAAGAATAATAAAGGAGGGGGGGAGAGTGTTTGCCAAAACTAGCCAACAAATCTGAAAAATCTGACATTTAATGCAATTTTCCACACCCATAACATCTCAACTCTGCAAAGAAGAGGGGAAGGAACCTCATCCTATATCTTTGGAGATAATTTTGTTCATTGTAATTTCACTATATTGAGTTTTAATTGTATATTTTGTCTTTCTTTTTTCTGTTTATTTCACCTTGCATAATAAAAATTTTCCCATGATTGTCTGTATTTTTCATATCTATAATTTCTTACAATAATGTAATATTCCACTACATTCATGTACCATACCTCATCTAGCCATTTGCCAATCTACGGACATTTAGTTTCTTTCCACTTTTGTTTTTCAACTATAAAAAGTATTGATGTAACTGTTTCATTGCATATGGAGATCTTCATCTCATCATTTGACCATATTTGGACATATGTCTATCAGTGTAATCTCTGGTGCAAAGGATATAGACATCTTAGTTATTCTTTCAAATGATTCCAGATTATTTTCCAGAATGGTTGGGCCAATTCATTTCTTCAGTCAGCCAACAAATATTTAACAAGCATTTACTATTTTCAGGGCTCACAGAGACTAAAAGGTTACAAAGAAAGGTAAAAAACATTTGTCATCTTCAAAGAACTTACACTCTAATGAGAGAAACACCATAAAAATTGTTATAAATAGAGTAAATGGAAAATAGTATGAAGAGGAGGAAAAACTAACAGGCAGTGGTAGTCATTGAATTTGATCTGAGTCTTAAAGGAAGCCAAGGAAAATAAAACATGCAGATGACAGGGGCAGATTATTCTTGGAATTTAAAGCAAGAGTTTGTTTGAAACCAGTGGTGTCAAACTCAAACGGAAATGGATCCCTGCAGTACCACATATTGAATTAAAGGACCACAAATTAACCTTATCTATGTTGTATTATATTCTTATTCATTTTGTTAAAATTTCCCACTTATATTTCAAGTGTGTTCTGGCCATACTGGGGAGTTATGTGGACCTGAATATGAGTTTGATGGCTCTGCTTTAGACTACAATTTTCATGTTATATATGCCTTTGACAGAATAATGAAATCTATGAATCCTTCTCAGAATAATTATTTTAAATGTTTAAAATAAAATACTTAGGATTGCAAAAGAAATCAACTCTATCGAAATATAGATATATTTTTTAAGTTTATGAATACCTTGTTCAGAACCCTAAACTTTAGAATAAATTGCTAAGTTTACTATTTCATAAAAATGTTGATAACCTTTGCCCTAGAAACTATACTATGGTCAATGATGAGACTCTATGCAAAATCCAATGTTCTCCCTCCTTTTTCCTCTACTCCAAGTTAGTTCCTGATTCCCAGTTTGTGAAATGAAACATTCTTGTTATTGCTGTCTTTGCTTTGACTCAGTTGGGGATATATTCAAGTTCTAACCAGCCTCACTATAGCCCTAAGGAATTGAGGTACAGGTTTTATCAGATACCCTGGCAAAGTTTATATGCTGCAGACAAAATGCACCACAATCATGACTGATTGACTAATTTCAGTCCTGTTTACAATCAATACTGATGCCTGCAACTGAATTGATTGTATAGGGATGCTCATTATTTATTAAGACAACTAGAACCATTGGCTAAGAAATAATGTAGTCTATTAACATTCAAGGTACAAGGTTTAGTCCATGTATGTTTATTTGAGACTGAACATTTAAAATTACCCATAAATTTTTCTTCTTCATGATACTGAGCTCAATTATCTTAACTAAAGCTCAAGAGTTAGTATGGAATAAGCCTAATTGTGCTAAACTTTCATGGGTAGGTGGGAGTTCTTAGCTCACCCTATGAAAGCAATATCTATGTGCCTTTCATAAGGTTAATGGACTGAGGATATCCTACCATATTCTACCACCATTTATTCTCCCAGTAAACTCCTATATTTATCTCATTGGTGTCCCTCTTGCTTTCACATCTCCTCCATGCCCTAAATTGCCCTCTACTGCTCCAGCTAGGGGAGGAGACAAAAACAGTTTTTCTCCTCCTCTGCCCTGCTCCCTAAAAAGAGCACACAACCCATAAAATAGGAGCTCTTAAAGTGTGGTTCATGAATTTTTAAAAACTGATAACTGTATTTCAATAGAATTAGTTTCTTCTGTCATTCTGTAAGGGTTATTGGATTTAAAGATCTTCCATGCCCTGTTGGACTTGCTGATGTAGCAGGAAGGGGTGAGGCAAGAGGAAAAGGGAGCCAAGCTAGAGCTCATGAGGCAACTGGAAGTGTGGTGGTGGTAGCAGCATTAGCAGCAGCAGCATGGTGGTTGTGGTGGCGAAGTGAATTCCTGTTTTTGAGGCAGCCAGAACTTCTGCTAAGGAGTCCTGGTGAGGACTGCCAGGAACAGGAACTGTGATGGAGGGAGGCGGGGCTGGAGCTTCTGGGAGCACTCTTCCTGGACACTGAGCAGTTGCCGTGAGTAGGGAGAGGAGGAACTTTGCCTGAGGTAGCCTGTTCTGTTTTGAACACTTGAGAATGTGGATGTTTACTACATTAAGTATGTGTGCCAACTTTATAACTACTGTGATGGCTTTGACTTTCTGGTTTGGGGACTCAGTTTTCTGGTATTTGAATAAATGTCCTAGCTTTATTCCCCTTTTAGAGAGCCTGGTATATTTCATGATTAATAACTATATCAACATATTTATAGTTACCTTAGGCACTGTGAATACTGCATTGTTGATACACTTCCTATATTTTTATTTTATCCATTTGAAAATATTATTCTATGCAGGGATTCATGATCTTTACCAGATTATTAAAGGGTTCTGTGACATAAAATAGATTTAAAACCCCTGCCTTAAGACTATAGGATCATAGTTCAAGAGTTGGAAAGGTCCTCAGAGGCAATATAGTCCAACAATAATTTTTGAGGCAATCAGGGTTAAGTGACTTGCCCAGGGTTACACAGTTGTTAAGTGTCTAAGGGCAGATTTTAACTCAGGGCCTCCTAACTCTAGGTTTGGCACTCTATCCACTGCACCACCTAGCTGCCTTTCTAGCTGTAATTATAAAGACAAGGAAACTGAGACCCAGGGAAGTTAAATGATTTGCTAAAAGTCCTACAATAACACTGTGAATTTAGTAGAGAACAGTGATTGTTTCTCCCCTTTTATATATATGGAAACTGAGTAAAGAGCAGAGCTAATATTCAGCTTAGATTCTTTGACTGAGAGTTTAATTCCCTTTCTATTGTACCACATTGTGTATATGTTTTCAATTTTATTTTTATTTTCAGCTCCCAATCCTCTCCATCCCTTTACCCCTTCCCCCATTCATTGAAAAAGCAAGAATTACAATATCTTTCATAAATATGAAGACATGCAAAACATATTTTCATCATTGGTCATATTCAAAAAGAAAAGAAAAAGGGAAAGGAGAAAAATGTATAGTTAAATTTGCTCTCTGAGTCCATCAGTTCTCCATATGTTGGTGGATAACATTTTTCATGAGTCCTTTGTAATTGTGCTGTATATTACATTGATTGTGGTTACCAAATCTTTCACAGTTGATTATCTTACAGTATTGCTGTTATTGTATAATCTGTTCTTCTGGTTCTGTTTACCTTACTCTGCATCAGTTCATATGAATCCTCCCAGGTTTTCCTAAAACCATCCCCTCCATCACTTCTTACAGCACAACAGTATTCCATTTTATTCATATACTATAACTTGTTCAGCCTTTTCCCTAATTAATGGGCATCCCCTATGTTTCCAATTATTTCCTGCTACAAAAAGAACTACGAAAAATATTTTTGTACACATGCATCCTTTCCCTTTTTTGTTTGATCTCTTTGGGGTTTAGGCTTACCAGTGGCATTGTTTGGTCAAAGCGTATGCAGTTTTAAAACTTTTGGGGCATAGTTCCAAATTGCTCTCCACAATGGTTGAGCTCTACCAGCAGTGTAATTGGTGTACCTATTTCCTCACATCTTCTCTAACATTCATCGTTCTCCTTTTCTGTCATCTTAGGCAATCTAATGAGTATGAGGTGGTACCTCAGAGTTGTTTTAATTTGCATTTCTCCAATTATTAGTGATTTATAACTTTTTTTCATAAGAACATTGATAGTTTTTTTCTTCCTCTGAAAACTGCCTCTTTATATCCCTTGACCATTTATTAACTGGGAAATGACTTTTATTCTTATAACTTTTACCTAGTTCCCTATATATTTAAAAAATGAGACCTTTATCAGAGAAACTTGTGGAAACATTTCCCTACTTTCCTGCTTATCTTCTAATTGTATCTATATTTTCTTTGCACATTTTTAAATTTACATAATCAAAATTATTCATTTTAGTTCTATGAACCTCTTTATCTCTTGTCTGGTCATGAACCCTTCCTCATCCATAAATTTGTCAGGTCATGTCTTTCATGTTCCCCTTATTTGCTTTATGATATCATTCGTTATGTTTAAAACATGTACTCACTTTGAGCTTATCTTGATAAATAGTATAAGATGTTGGTCTTTACCTAGTTTCTGCTGGACTACTTTCCATTTTTCCTAAAAATCTTTTGTCAAATTCTGACTTCTTGTCCCATTAACTAAGATCTTTGAGTTTACCAAATAGCAGGTTACTCTGTTCATTTGTTTCTGTGCATTGTGTACCTAATCTGTTCCATTGATCAACCTCTCTATTTCTTACCCTTTACCAGATTGTTTTATTACAGCTTTGTACGATAGTTTGAGTTCTGGTTCTTTTAGGTCTTCTCCCTTGACAATTTTTTTTCATTGATTACCTTAATATTCTTGATCTTTTATTCCTCTAGATGAATTTTATTATTAATTTTTCTAACTCTATAAAGTAATTCTTTGGTAGCTTAACTTGTGTGGTAAAATTAATATAAGCAAAATTAATTTAGGTAATATTGTCATTTTCATTATATCAGTTCAGCCTACCCATGAGTAATTAAAATTTCTCTAATTGTTTAGATCTGTCTTTATTTGTGTGGAAAGTATTTTACCATTGTGTTTGTATAGTTCCTGTGTGTTTGACAGGTAGACTACAAAGTATTCTATATTTCTCCAGTTATTTTAAATAGAATTTCTAATTCTATCTACTCCTACATGGTTTTGTGAATAAGATATGGAAATGTTAATGATTTGCATGGGTATTTTTTATACCCTACCACTTTACTGAGGTTGTTAATTGTTTTGATTAGTTTTTCGTTGATTCTCTAGTAAGCATACCATGACATCATCTGCAAAAAGCAATATTTTTCTGCTGTTATAGCTTTTGTTTATTCCTTCCATTTCTTTCTCTTAAAACTATAGCTAGGGGGCGGAGCCAAGATGTCGGAGTAGAAACAGCTCATCCAAGACACTCGTCCGCCAGATTCCCCCTAAACTATGTAAAAGGGGACTCTGAACAACTTTGGGAGCCCCAGCACCCACAGAACGACACAGAGAAGCTAACCTCCCACTGAGGACAGCCCAGCAGCCCTGCAGGAAGGACCAGCACAGCGTGCTGGGAGCCTGCAGTGTGCAGCAGGCAGAGTGCAGGGAGCCTAGCTGATCCAAGCAGAGCCCAGGTCCACGTGAGCTGAGCTTTTAGCCCCAGGGTGGCAGGGCCAGCAGTCGGCTGGAGAGACCCCAGAACACCAGCAGGTGTGGTGACTCCAGAATTATCAACATAGACATGCCTAGGACAAAGTAAGAGGTTAGTGCCCTATGGACTTTGGGACCAGTATTTGGGGAATGCGTCGGGTTCCTCCCCTGGGGGCTAGAAGCCACTGAGGAGACATGCCATTTTGTAGTTTTCAGAGGTAGCTCCAGCTCCTGGCCTGCAAACTGTAGGGAGATCCAGCGATCAGTCTTGAGGGATAATCGATCTTGCTTTAACCTCCCTGGATCTGGATTGTGATCTGGGGTGGAAGTCGTGGGTGGGTTTAAAGCTTGACAGAAATGGAAGTTGCCCTCCCACACGTTCGGGACGAAAATTCTCCTATCTGTCAGCAAAGCCATAGTGTGGCAACAAGCCCAAAAGTCAAGTAATTAAGTGGCAACATGCCAAGGCAAAGGAAACAGAAAAATGCAACCCTAGACTCCTATTTTGGGAGGCATAGAGTGGGAAAAGGACTGTGAGGTCAGAAGTCCTGCTCCAAAAGCCCCAGGGGAAAACATGAGCGGGTTGCAGGCCATAGAGGACCTTAAGAAGGACTTTAAAAATCAAATAAGAGAAGTGGAGGAAAACTTGGAAAGAGAAATGAGAAGGATGCAGGAAAAGTATGAAATGAGGGTCAACAGCCTGACTGAGGAAAACAACACCTTAAAAAATAGACTAACTCAAATGGCAAAGGAGGCCCAAAAGGGCAATGAGGAGAAGAATGCCTTAAAAAGTCGAATTTGCCAGATGGAAAAAGAATCTCAAAAGCTCACTGAGGAGATTCATTCCTTCAGAGTTAGACTGGAGCAAATGGAAGCTAGTGACTTTATGAGAAATCAAGATGCTGTTAAGCAGATCCAAACAAATGAAAGATTAGAAGGCAATGTGAAATATCTCATGGGAAAAACCACTGACCTGGAAAATAGATCCAGGAGAGACAATTTAAAATTATTGGACTACCTGAAAGCCATGATCAAAGAAAGAACCTAGAAATCACCCTTCAAGAAATTCTCAAGGAAAATTGCCCTGATGTTTTAGATCCAGAGGGCAAAATAGAGGTTGAAAGAATCCACCGATCACCTCCTGAAAAAGATCCCAAAAAGAAAACTCCCAGGAATATTATAGCCAGGTTCCAGAATCCCCAGATCAAGGAGAAAATACTACAAGCAGCCAGGAAGAAACAATTTCAATATTGTGGAAACACAATCAGAATAGCACAGGACCTGGAAGCTTCTACACTGAGAGATTGAAGGGCATGGAATATGATATTCCAGAGGGCAAAAGAGCTGGGAATGAACCCAAGGGTCACCTACCCAGCAAAACTGAATATTTTGTTTTAGGGGAAAATATGGTCATTCAGTGGAATAGAGGACTTTCAAGCATTCTTGAAGAAAAAACCAGAATTGAATAGAAAATTTGACATTCAGACTCAAGAAGCAAGAGATGCCTGAGAAGATAATCAGGGAAAAGAAATCAAAAGGACCTTATCAAAGTTGAACTATTTACATCCCTATATGGAAAAACAATAACTGTGAGTAATGATATCTTTCTCACTATGAAAATAATGGAAGAAGGGTGTGTGGTCATATGAATACATATGTGAATGTGTGTGTAAAAAAAACTATATCTAGCAACTCTAGTGCATCTCTAGTGCAATATTGAATAATAATAATGATAAAAGACATCCTTGCTTCATCCCTGATCTTCTTAGAAAGGTTTTGAGTTTATTCCTATAATAGTACTTGCTTTTGGTTTTAGACAGCTATTGCTCCTCATTTTAAGAAAAACTCCATTTATTCCAATGCTTTCTGGTGTTTACAACAGAAATGCGTATTGTATTTTGCCTATAGTTTTTTTTTTCTACATCTATTGGTATAATTATATGATTTGTGTTGTTTGGGGTATTGATGTGGTTAATTATGCTTGTAGTTTTCTTACTATTAAACCAGCCCTACAGTCCTGGTTATAATATATCAGCTTTGTGATATATTGTTGTAATCTTGTTGTTAGTATTTCATTTAAAATGTTTGCATCAATATTCACAAAGGAAATTCATTTGTAGTTTTCTTTCTCTGTTCTAGCTCTCTCTGGTTACGATATTAAAGTCATATTTATGTCATTATGTCAGAAATAATTTGGTAAGACTTTCTTTACCTATTTTTTCAAACAGTAATATAGTATTGGAATTAACTGTTCTATGTTTGATAGAATTCACTTGTGAATACAACTGGCCCTAGGATTTTTTTTAATTAAGGAGTTTGTTTATTATTTATTCAATATCATTTTCCAAGGTAGGGTTATTTATATATTGTATTTCCTCTTCTATTAATTTGGATAGTTTCTATTATTGTAAGCATTCATCCATTTAATTTAGTTTATCAATTTTGTTGGCATATAATTGAGCAAAATAACTTCTAATAATTGCTTTCATTTCATCTTGATTGGTTTTTCAATCAAGACTTCTGATACTCATTTTTGGTTTTCTTTTTTTTAGCCAAATTAGTCAATGACCCATCTAATTTATTATTTTTTCCACATAAAACAAGGCCCTAGTTTTGTTATTTCAATTTTTTATTTTAAATTCTATTAATTTTTAGGATTTCTATTTTGGAGTTTAATTGGGAGTTTGCATTTTTAGTTTTTACTTGCATGACAAATTCATTGATTTGATCTTATGTGAACATTTATATATATATATATGTATATATATATATATTTCCCCTAAATACTACTTGGCTACATATGTGTTTGTGTGTTTTAAGAAACATTATAGGGAAGTATATAGGGAGGAGATTCAAAATAAGAAATTAAAAGAGTCAGCAACCTTCCTTTTGACTCTGTTCTAGTCCTATATAGTAACTATGGGAACCTTAATCTTGCTATTTAAACTCCCCTTTCCTCCTTTGTTGCTTCCTTTCCACCATATTTTGTCCTTGATATGATATATGTTTCTGTATACATATAAGTATATATATATACCTAGTACAATTTGAAATTGTGTGATAAAATCCACCACACTTTTTTTTATCCCTTCATTCAGAAAATCTGTTGCTGAGTTTATATTCGAAGGAAGTAAAAGATAGAAAGAAAGGGGATATGATATATATATATATATGTATATATATATATATATATATATATATATACACACACACAGATATATGTGTGTGTGTATAGCATAAATAGAAAGCTAATAAATACAAATAAATAAAAGGTATTTTGAGAGGGAGAGAATTATCGGTTGAGGAGGTTAGAAAGGATTCAGGAAGTATTACTTGTGGCATTTTTTTTTTTTTTTTGCTTTTTGAAGGGGACAAGGCAGGGCAATTGGAGTTAAGTGACTTGCCCAAAGTTGCATGGTTAGTTTTTTGTGTTAATTGTCTCAGGCCAGATTGGAACTCAGGTTCTCCTGATTCTAAGGCCAATGCTCTATTCACTGCATCACCTAGCCGCCCCTCAAGTGGCATCTTAAAGGAAGAAAAAAGGAGGTAAGAAAGAAGCATATTCCAGATACTAAGGATGGCCAGGACAAAAGCATTGAGATAAGACATAAAATGTGTGTGTGTGTGTGTGTGTGTGTGTGTGTGTGTGTGTGTGTGTGTCTGTGTCTGTGTGTCTGTGTGTCTGTGTCTGTGTCTGTGTGTCTGTGTCTGTTGACAGTAACTGTGAGGTGAAGAGCTGTTGCTCAAGAAGCAAATGGTCAACTGAAATGAATAACTATGAACTATGAAATGAATAACTATGTTCAAAATTTTAAAAATGCTAACTAAAGCAACTCTGAAGTATCATTTCATATTCATCACATTTGGAAAGATGATGAAAGATGTAAAAAGTAAATGTTTAGAGGACATTGGGAAGACAAGTACACTAGCTCCCTAGTACAATTTGAAATTGTGTGATAAAATCCACCACACTTTTTTTTTATCCCTTCATTCAGAAAACCTGTTGCTGAGTTTATATTCGAAGGAAGTAAAAGATAGAAAGAAAGGGGATATGATTTCCCCCTGACTTTAACTATATCCCAGAAATTTTGGTATTTGGTTTCATATTATTATTTCCTTCCACATAACAACAGCAAGAAGGTATTTTGGCTTAATCACATCAGGGGAAGTAATGTTCAATTATACTGGAAAGATATATTGGGCCAGCACTTATAAGGCTTTAAGCTCAGTGAAGGAGTTTCTATTTTATCCTAAAGGCAATAGGAAACCACTGGAATGATTGCAGCAACTTCAATAACAATTGCTTAGATAACAAAAACTCTCCCTTGCCAACTCCAACAACTTCCCTGCTTTTCTGGCTTCTGCACATAAATCCCACCAATCTCTCTCCTCCTGCCCCCATCTGGGTATGCAGTGGTGGGTGAAAAGGGTGGTTTATTTCATTCCAGACTCAAATGAAGTAATCTGTAAACTTTAAAACTTCTCTTTCTCTTATATATGTTATCATTAATGGTATATTATCATCATCAAGGATTATAGAGAGAAAACTATCTCATAAAGAGATGTTTCACATAAAAAAAAAAAAAACATTTTTCCCCCAACCCAGGTCAGGGCCTGACAATGTTTCCCAAAATAGGTTCAGGTGGCACCTCCTTTCCAAGAACTTTCCATATCCAATCCTCTTAGTTCTATTTTAAGTCTATAAGACTTAAGAAGTCTTTATGAAAGTCTCAGAGACTTCAAAATCTATAAGACTTCAAAAAAATTGAACTAGGCTGTATCATATTTGGTTTGTATTTACCTTTCTCTGTTCATTTTGTATCCCTTCACTAGAATGTAAGTTCTTTGAGAGTAGAGAGTATTTTGTGTTATTTTTTCTTTGTTTGGCCTTTTGTGTTCTCAGTTGTCTTACACTTAAAAGTTTGTTGAGTGGAATTGACCCCTTAGGGTCTGCTTTTTCAGAAAGTTCCTATAACTACCACCACCAGCAGCAACAGCCCAACTCAGGCTATTTATTTTTCTTTTTGCTTTTTGGAGGGCAATTCGGGTTAAGTGACTTGCCCAAGGTCACATGGTTAGTTTTTGTGTTAAGTGTCTGAGGCCAGATTTGAACTCAGGTCCTCCTGACTCCAGAGCCGGTGAGTACACTGTGCCACCTAGCCACCCCCCTCAGACTATTTTCAAAAGGATTTGAGGAGCTAGGAGAAAGTGTTATTGGAAAGAGCATAGAATTGAAGTACAAAGACCAGGGTTTCTAATTTTGGTTCTACTCATTACCTGTTACCTTGGTCAAGTCACACAACTTCTCTGGGCCTCATTGTACAGATGAGGATTCATAAAATCAGGAAGTTCGACTAGATGCCCTCTAAAGTCTTTTCTTGATCTAGATCCTATAGTTGGTATTTAAGGAGAAAAAGTAATTTCCCTAGTAAGTTTAAGGTATGTGTTGCTCTCCCCTCATAGCATGTTACCTTCATAAGGCAAGGACTACTAACTTCGTCTGTTTCCCTAGCACCTAATTCCCAGTTACTGGTCTTAATAAATGTTTGTTGATTGATTAAGGTTAATATCGATAGTTATATTAGAAGAGTTAATATTATATGTATATCTATGTGTCACATGTATATATATATATACATATATATATACATACACATGTGTCTATGTATATTTCTATGCATAGATACTATGTAAAATTGAGAAGCTTTTATCTAAACAAAATTGATGCAGCCAGAATAAAAAGAAATAGTATAGATGGGGAAAATAGAATTTTGCATCAAATTCTCATAAAAGTCTAACATCAAATATATATATTGATATATATCAAATATATATATACAAATATATATATAATTGACAGTAACTATGAGGTGAAGAGCTGTTGCTCAATAAGCAAATGGTCAACTGAAATGAATAACTATGAAAAAGTATTCAAAATTTTAAAAATGCTAACTAAAGCAACTCTGAAGTATCATTTCATATTCATCACATTTGGAAATATAATGAAAGATGTAAAAAGTAAATGTTTAGAGGACATTGGGAAGACAAGTACATTAGTTCCCTAGTACAATTTGAAATTGTGTGATAAAATCCACCACACTTTTTTTTTTATCCCTTCATTCAGAAAACCTGTTGCTGAGTTTATATTTGAAGGAAGTAAAAGATAGAAAGAAAGGTGATATGATTTCCCCCTGACTTTAACTATATCCCAGAAATTTTGGTATTTGGTTTCATATTATCATTTCCTTCCACATAATTATTGTTTCTTTGATTTGTTCTTTGACCCACTAATTACTTAAGGTTCCATTGTTAAGTTTTTATCTGAATCTGTGTCTTTTGTTTATGATTCCAGAACTGATTGTGTGCACATGTGCACATGATGATGTAATAGTCTATAAAGGATACATGTACTATTTCTTCCTGTATACATTCATTTGCAATAGCTCTGTGCCCTAAATCTTTAACATTTCTGATATTTCAGTGACTCTATTTGAGTGAGAAAGTGAATAGAACATGAAGAGCATCAATGTTGGACAGCTAAAATTTTTTATCCTTTAAATACATATCTAGAAAAATGTAGCCAGTTCCTGTTTGCTATTCACTGGATTTTTCAGGACATATAAAGTAGATTTTCTGTCTTCTTCCAAGAAATAAGTTATCTCTGTCTTTTCCAGCACTTCTCAATTTTGCCTATTCTCCCTTTAATCATACCAAGTGACTTGCCCTCAATGCCCATTAAGCCACAGATAAATTAAACCCCCCCCCAAAAAAAATGTAAATTCATACTTATTTCAACATTTCTATATAATTTGACATTCTCAGAAAAATGTTTCATGCTCTAGGAAATACAACAGCAATTGCAGAACAGAATCCATTCAGTCGCTCTATTTTAGAAATCAATTAATTCAATCTTTATCTATGTAGTTGTTATTCAAATCATGATTGAATTTGCACTTTCATTCAGAAGATTCAGTCTGAATTTTAAACCATAAGTTGAGTCACTGTAGACTTACTGAAGCATCCATTTGAACAAGTCAATATTCTCTGGAAGAGTTTGGGTACGTGATTCACTAAAGATCAAAGAACTTGGGATGCTTTTACTTAGCCCCCACATCCATCTTACCAATTGCACTTAATCAGATATGCTGATTCCTACTTAGACACTGGGTATCTGTCATAGTTAAGAAAAGCATTGTCTTAATGTGTTTTCTACTAAAGATAATTTATTGACTCACTTGCTAAAATATTGGATTCTAGCCTTGAAATATTTTCTTCTGGATTTGCTTTAAAAATTTTTTTAAACAATCATCAAAAATCAGAAGCACAAAGAACAAAGAATTGTATTTGAACAACAACAAAAAAGAATCGTATTTGAAAGCATGAACTCGTTACATATTTTAAGTATATGAGACTTAATTATATATTATCGAAATTACCCAGTTGTGTCCCCTTCTGAATTTTTTTCTTTGTATTCAAAAACACTTTTTAATTCTTTTTTTTACTAATAATACCCAATAATACCCTTTTCATTTCTTTCTTCCTTTTTTGGATTGCTAGCATTTTCTATTAGGTCAACCCAGACCCACTCAAATAGAAACCCTCCCTTCTATAAGGGAGTAGGCATCCCCTCGTGACAAAAACTTCAGTTGATGTCAGAGGATTTGGTTAATGTGGTAGTATGGTATCACACTTGGAACTACCCCTCGGTGAGTCCCTTGAGTCTATCAAAGGAGAATAATATGATTGAATGAGTAAACAAATTAGCCAAAACCCTGTGATTTTTAAATGGTCAACCTTGTGGAATTGTGGGGGGAGGGCAAGACTTAGAAGAATGCTGTGAGGTACAGGAAGAGAAGTTTATCTTTCTTCCTCTCTCTCATCACCTACTATAAGCCACGATGTCTAGAATTGATTTTTCCAATGAAAGACACCAGAGCACGCAGTTTGAGACTTCATCATTATGAGAGGTTCAAATTTCATTTGAAGGAGAAATAAAAATAGTAAGGTAGTATTCAAGAGAGGAGATGCTTTTGATGAATGGGACCCCTGGCCACAGGAAACAGTGTTGAGCAATAGTGAAGAACTAACCCTAGAAACCTAGCTGAGCAATCTACTCAACAGAGAAACTACGTCTGAGGAGAGCTTAGTAAGGACTTTTTTTTACAAAAAGAGAAGTGACTACCAGGAGACATGTGATGCTTTCCCCATATTTTTGTTCTACAGGGTGCCTCATCTACCACATCACTTTAAGTTTGAGCCCACCCTCTAGACATAAGATTTGTGAAAGAGTTTTCTATCAGTTAAATAGAGGAAGGTGTTGTAGCTACTGCCTACTGTGGCAACACAGTGAGGGACTCTGCTAAAAGCTAATTTTGTCTACAAGCTGATTGTTAATGGGAAGTACAACAGTAGAGATTCATGAGGGGGCAGCTAGGTGGCGAAATGAATAGAGCACCGGCTCTGGAGTCAGGAGGATCTGAGTTCAAATCCAGCCTCAGACACTTAACACAAAAACTAGCTGTGTGACCTTGGGCAAGTCACCTAACCCCAATTGCCCTTAAAAAAAGGCCAAAAAAAAGAGATTCATGAGTTATAATATTAGGAGTATAGACCTACAGAGTCATCCTTAGATAGCGATAATAGAAATCACCCTCAGGGGACATATCCTGCAAATCTGACAGTGGGAGTTGGGGAGTACCCTTGAAGAGGCCAACATACTTGTAACAAAATGGCATAGTCAGGCAAAGCAAATTGACACATTGATAATATCTGAAAATGTTTCTCTTATTTTACACTTCTAGTCCATCATCACTTTGCCAAGAAGTAGGAGTCATGTTTCCATCATTGTTCTTCTGAGGCCCTTGATGCTATTTGCTTTTATATTATCATGTTCATCATACAGATTTTCCCCTAGTTCTGCTCAATTCATTCTGTATCAGCTCATTCAAAATCCTCATTAATTTCTTTAAATTCTTCATGTTTACTGGTTCTGAATTATACTATTCTATTATAATTCTAGAATTATACTATTTTAATACCACTATATACTATCCTTTGTACACAAAGATAATTGCACTATTGTCCTACCTTCAGTAAAACAAGAACTTGGACAAAATCCCAGATTCTCAGGGTCTAATCCATACTATAACTAAACAAAACATACCTGACAAATAGTCATCCAGTATTTGCTGGAAGACCTCTTTGTAACGGGAAACTCACTTCTTCCCATTCCACTTCTATATAGATGGAATTGTTAGAAGGTTATTCCTCAAAGACATAAAAAGGAGGAGGGAGAAGGACCTACTTGTACAAAAAATATTTACAGCAGCTCTTTATGTGGTGGCAAAGAATTGGACATTGAGAGGCTGCCCATCAACTGGGGAATGAGTGAAAAAGCTATGGCACATGATTGTAATAGAATATTATTGCTCCATAAGAAATGATAAGCAGGCTGATTTCAGAAAAACCTAGAAACACTTACATGAATTGCTGGAAAGTGAAATAAGCAAAACTAGAGAACATTGTACACAGTAGCATTTTGCAATGATCAACAGTGAATGACTTAGCTATTCTCAGCAATACAACAATTCAAGATAATTTCCAAGGACTTATGATGAAAAATCTTAACCACATGCAGAGAAAGGACTAATGGAGCCTGAATGCAGGCTCTTTTATATACTATTACCACTTTCTTAATTTTATTTGAAGGGAGTAAGGCACGGCACTTGGGGTTAAGTGACTTTCTCAAGGTCACACAGCTAGTAAGTATGTCAAGTGTCTGAGTCTAGATTTGAACTCAGGTCCTCTTGACTCCAGAATCAGTGCTCTATTCACTGTGCCACCTAGCTGTACCAACTTTCTTTATTTTTTCAGAGTTTTTTTTTCTTTTGAGTCTGTTTCTTCCACAACATGATTAATATGGAAATATGTTTTGCGTGATTGTACATGTATACAATATCAAATTGCTTACTGTCTAAGGGAAGGGGTAGTGAGGAAGGAAGAGCGAAAATTTGGTACTCATAAAAAATTCTAAATGAACATTAAAAATTATCTTTACATGTGATTGGGGAAGACAAAACATTAATTTTTAAAGTTATTTTTTCTATCAAGCCTATATTTGTTTTTTTAAACTTCTGTAAAGGTTTTTATTCCTAGTGGGGTCTTTTGGGGGTCAGAGAGAATGAGACTGAACAGTCTTTCATATGACAGATTTTCAAATATTTTCAAATATTTCAAATATTTATTTCAAATATTTTCAAATATTTCAAGGTCACATGTGGCCTTCTGAATCCTTGGGCATGGCCCTTTGACTAAGTTTTATAAAACAAATCCTTTTTAAAGGGGATTCATTCTGTGAAGTTTGGAATCAATCAAAGGGCCAGACTTGAGGACCTAGAGGGCTATCTGTGACCTTGAGGCTACAGGTTCCTCTGCCCCCTCTCTCCTTCTGATATAAATTTGAGTTTCTGCTTGTCTTCTGAATATAAGGGTGAACATAATACTAATTATACAGTCTTCTAAATAGGATCTGACCATGACAAAGTTTAATGAGAATTTCCCCAAAAAACTCTCTTTTAACAGAGTCTAATAATGTTAGCTCTTAAGACTCATATTATACTTTTAAATCTTATTGAGCTTATAGTAAATATTTCCAATTAAGGAGTAGAGATAAAGATGTATATACAAGAAATGTCATAAAAGTATAAACAAGAATATTTAACAATGGGTTCAATACATGGTCTCAGTGAGAGTCAGAAGTCAAGGACTACATCAAAATTGTAGGCCTATGTGACTGGAAAATTGGTGGTATCCTTGATAATAATAACTATATTTGGAAAATGTATTTGGGGGGAAAAGTAATGGACTGTTTTAGCTATGATGAATTTGAGATAACTACATCTAGTTTTAGATATCTAAGAGACTGATGGAAAAGGTCTACTATATCAGTGAAAAGACAAGGGCTTTACCTCATTTACATGGAGGTAATAAGGGTACCTTGGGAGTTGATGAGATAACCAAGTGAAATAGTATGGAAGGAGAAGAAAAGAAGGCCTAGGATAGCGCCTTGAGGGTAACCTACAGTTAGTGTTCATGACAGCAATGAAGAACTAGTAAAGCAAGGATGGGAAGGAGAGATAAAAGGATAACCTGTCTCAGGGCAAATGTACATAGTAACTGTTTCTCTTTTGGCCAACAACCCTGAGGGTCTTCCCCTATCAGTTTGATTTTTTTTTTTTTTATCAAAGGGTCATCCCTTGATTTACTTCTTACAGAGGCCTACTCACTGAATGGGTGTTGCTTCACTCAAAGTGAGCAATTGAAAAGACCTTAGCTTGAAAGGGCCAAAGTCTCCCTCTGCATCCTGGGCCATCTCTAGTCATCCTGATCAATATCTGGCTACTGGATCCAGATGGCTCTGGAGTAGAAAGTGAGGCCAGTGACTTTGAACAACCCTCCCTCACTTAAATCAATTAAAAGTCATGTCAACACCTCCTTGATGTCGTGGTTCTTTTTGAGAATGAAGAACAAATGAGAGAGAGAGAGAGAGAGAGAGAGAGAGAGAGAGAGAGAGAGAGAGAGAGAGAATCTATCATGAAATCATGATTAATGGGCTCAAATACTGCAGATAAGGTCATTAGATGTGGTATTTAAGGGACCATGTTGAGGGTTTACAAGATAGCAAGAGGAAAGGAAGTAGAGGCACTAAATGCAGAGGAGTAGAGATACGGGATAATAATCAGAAAGGGGATGGCATCAAGGTTACATGGAGAGAAGGGTTCCATAGGCAAGAAGAAAAACTACATCTGTATCTGATACCAAGTAAAGGAGGAGATAGTGGATAAAGATATCTAAGTGTGGGGTGGGTAGGTGGCCCAGTGAATACAGCACCAGCCCTGGAGTCAGGAGGACCATAGTTCAAATCTGGCCTCAGACATTTAACACTTACTAGCTATGTGACCTTAGGCAAGTCAGTTGACCCCAAATGCCCTGCCTTCCCCCCTTCAAAAACACAAAAAATAAAAGATATCTAAGTGATGTAAGTGGATGGGATGAGAAGTAAGAGCTCTCATTCCTTTAATGATACAAATTAACAAATCTCAGAATCACAGAATTTGTGAGTTGGAAGAGATTTTGACAGCCATTCAACACTAAAGGAATTTCCCCTGCACCGTACCAGAAAAGTGGCCATACATTCTCTGCTAAAAATCTCCAAGAAGGGGGAACACATGACATTTCAAAGCAATCCATTCCACTTTGAGGAAACTTAAATTCTTAGGTTTTTCTTGAAAATATGTCTAAGATGCCTTCTTTGCTTTTCCATCCCATTGTTTCTGGCTCTACCTATTTGTCTAGACTTCTAGATTCCCCCTTCTCCTCATATCATGTATCTCAGACATCTTCTTCCAATACTTCCTCTTTTTTCTTTATCTAAGATGAAGACATAGGCTCTCTCTTTGCCAATACCAATGACTCTACTTGCACCCTTTATCCTATTCCTTCTTTTCTAGCAGATTGATCCCACCATCATTCTCATGTTCTCTAATCTTCATTATCTCCCTATATACTGGCTTCTCTTTTGCTGCCTACAAACATCATCATGTCTCCCCCAGACTTAAAAAATCCCTCACTTTACCATTCCACAACAGCTATTTATCTCTTATATCTCTTCTCTATTTTGAAATTAACTCCTAGAGAAAACAATAAATACAGACAGCTTCTATTTCCTCTACCCTCATACACTTCTAAACCTTTGCAATCTGACTTATCATTCAACTAAAACTACTTACAAAATTATCAATGATCCTTTCATTGCCAAATCAAATGGACTTTTCCCAATCCTTATCTTTCTTGACTTTTCTGAAGCATTCAACAGTCAATATCTTTTCTTTCTCCTTTCAAGCTTTTTCTGTTTCTCTCCCTTGCATTTCCTCCTGCTTTTCTGAGTACATCATTTTAGTTTCCTATGGTAAATCTGCATCCAGGTCATGCCTACTAAAGAGAAATGTCCCCTAATGGTTGGTTTAAAGGTCCTATTTAAATAAACTTAGATCTAATTTTGATGAACTATTAGAACAAAGGCTGAAACTGTGGTTAAAGGTATCTGAAAGACAAATCACTTCAAAAGAGAGAGAAACTATTTATTCCAATTGTATATTTCAGCATGATTGAGCAAAGAAGGAAAAAGAACACTAACAGCTAAATCTGAAAATAGAACTAGCAAGTTAAATAGCTGATTTAGCCAGGGAAGAAAATCCATTATTATTATTGTCAACATAGCTATTCAATAAGTATTGAGTGCTGTTTTGTGAGGCTTACATGGAAAATATAATTTCCAGTCTACAAATAACCCTATTCTCCCATCTGCACACCATAACCTAAGTCCTTACTGTCCCTTGGTAATAGATCCTTGAATTTCAGTCATAAGGATTGGGGGGGGGGGTTATCTTCTTTTTCATTCTATGCTATTATACCACTTTTAAAGAAAGATCAAAATACTCTTCCCAGTTCTTCTCAGGTCTTAGGATCTGGAGACTGGGTTGGGAAGCTAGAGAGCTGGAAAGACCCAGATTTAAAAGGAACATCATGCTAGAGGCAGGAGAAAGAAAATGGGAAGGAGGAAAAGAGAGATGATTTGGGGCTTTTAAAAATTTTTTTTAGAAATAAGAACATTTTATAGTAAAGGTCATGCTGACTGGTCAAAATTCACCATTGACTAGCAGCTGGGAAATGGTGCCCCTGTAAGTGTGGTTTTTGCAAATCTAATCAATTTTATTGACAACAAATGCCTCACCAGCTCCACAGATTACAAGAAAAACACCCAAGACAAAACCAAGTGCTGTAGAACTTTCCCAAGTGAGCAATGTATTCAAAATTTCATTTCATATTTCTTCATCAGTACTAGAAATCAAACAGTAAATAAATCACTCACAAGAAACAAGACAGCCAGGGACTGCATTCTCCAGAAACAATTGAAAATTAATAGAATGTTTCAGAATAATGTGATACAAATTCTGGGTAGGCACAAAGTATCTTGGATAGTTTGGGTCTGGTGAAAGATTAGAATGGAGTAAGTCAATGTTGTAGAAATTCCCTTCTTAATTAAAAGTGAAATCTTGGCTCACCACTTACAAATATGGATCACAACACATTTGGAAACATTGTTACAGGAAAGTGGATCCAGATGTGCCCAGGAAAGCCGCATAAGCCCATTTGAAAAACAGATCTTTATTTTACAGTATACATATGTATATGTGCAATGGATGTATACACACATATCATGTCCACACACATAATCATATACAGTGACCAAAAAATGAACCAGAGTAAATGGTGAATTAAGAAAGAAGTAATTGATAATTCTCCATAAACAATTTGTTAAAGTCTATCACTGAACTCAGAGGTTGAAATAAAGCACATCAGGGAACAATTTGACAAAGAAATGGAAAAATACACCCAAACGCTGTACAAATACAGAGCTTCTTTATTTCTGCACCTAATCTGAGGGGAAGCTGGCCTAACTCACTCAGTCTCAGGAAGGAGTATTATGACCATGACTGAAATCTAGATGTAGCTGAAAGATGGGAATCACGAACTCTTCGACCTCTCTCAGAAATTATACAATAAAGAAAGAATGATAGAGAAGGTCTGAAATTCAGAGAGATATTAAGCACAGATATCAAGGCATACTCTAAAAGATAATAAAACATTGGTGCTTGTTAAAAACTAAATAAATGGGCAAGTCCTTTTTCTCTTCGGGCCTCAGTGCCCTCATCCATAAAATGGAGTTGGATTGGATGATCACATTGTTCCCTTCCAATCCACAAATCCTATGAACTTTTTCATAGTCATGATGTTTGTAATCCTGACTTGAAAATTAGGTATTAAATTTCACTCCTTTCTTCAATATTCATTCTTTTTTGTTTGTTTTTGTATAAAAAAGAATTAGAGTAAGTTACACAGAAAGAATTAAAGGTTACTTATATGAAATTGACCCATTTTGCTTCCAATGTCAGGACAGACAATGAAAATTGACAATGAGTTGGGGCCAGAAGATGGATTGCCTTTGAGAAATAGAGACGTTCTTTTAATGACTGCAAGTTTGTTCCTGAAATACAATGCCCATCTTTTCAACACCAAAATTCTTCCAATTACATCGCATGGCTGTAAGTCATGGAAAGTGGCAGACACCAAAGAATTGACAGGGAAGATCATCCAAATAACAAAGGACAGGCTCATGTTGGATATGCAGGCTATAGTACAATATAAACAAGGAATGGTTCAGAAGCTATGTAAAAGATGTTATCAAAGAAACGAATGATTGAGAAAGCACACAGAGTAATCACATGGCAAGAGGGAAGTATAAATGATGCTCAGCCAGATATGATCCATCATTATCCTCTGACCTCAAGAAAAAGCAAGGAAGTCCCCAACATGTTGAGTGGACCCATTTTGATGAACTTACAGGAGGACATTGATGATATTCTGACACAATGATATTCAGGACATAAAGGGGTTATGATTGGTACCAATGGAGAGCAGACCTATATTAAGGATATAATAGATCCACTGGACTTTTGGAATCTATAATGAGATATTTCCCCTTTCACTGGAATAGACCTAATCAAACTCTTCTACAAATAATATTGCTGGACTTTAGATTCTGAAAATCAATATTGATTTTATAAGGGTGGTGATGATAATGATGTCAATAAAGATGGTAATTAAAATAGCATTTATATTGAGATTAAATGTTTACAAAATGATACAGATTAAGAGCCCAATGTCAGTGCAAATACCATTTTACATAGCAGTTAGCTAATTACCAAGGAAGGCTGCATTTCTCAATATAGATAATTTCACTTCAAGTTGCAACTTTCAAAAGGAGAGGTCAGTTGGAAAGAGAAGTTCAAGGAAGGTTTATGATCAGAATCTTAGAATTTAGGTGCCCCTAACACATGGAGAAAATAAAGGGCTTATTGAGATATTATTTAGGTTTGCTACAACTTTAGACATAGAGTATGATTACCTAGTTTTATTTAATTACTTCAAGTGACATTTCAAGTTCTAGTATCTCTGAGCAACTGGTATAGAGCTACATTTTGGAAATAAATTTCCATCTCAAAAATTCTATAATCTGATTTGTTTTCTTTTAAAATATGATGTCTCAGTTCCAATTGACTTTTTTGGTGGAAGAATTTCAGATTACAGGTTTTCAGCATCAAAAATGCAAGAGAATTGGGGAGGCTAGGTGGCACAGTGAGTAGTGAGTCAGCCCTGGAGTCAAAGGGACCTGAGTTCGGATCCAGCCTCAAACACTCACTCAACACACACAAAACAAACAAACAAACAAAAACCTAGCCGTATGACCTTGGGCAAGTTACTTAACCCCAATTGCCCTCCAAAACGAAAAAAAAATGCAAGTGAATGATCTACATTTTTATCTTTATGGGAAGAAAATGCTAAGCAGTGTAGTGGATAGTGTTTTTGGTCTTTAGCTAGGAAGACCTGAGTTCAAATATATCCTCAGAAATTCACTAGTTGTGTGACTGGGTAAATTATTTAATCTCAGTCTGCCCCAGTTCCCTCAACAGTAAAAATAGATATAATAGTAGCACCTACCACAGAAGGTTGTTGTGAGGATAAAAGGAGATATTTAATAAAGTGCTTAGCACAGTCTCTGTTATACAGAAGGTCCTTAATAAAATTCGAGTTTCATTTATTTCAGTTAGCAGGGTAGTAATAATAATGGATCAAGCACTTCCTAAGTGTCAATTCACTGTGCTAAGAACTAGGGATACAAGCTTTTCTCAAGAAATGAAGGAGATAATGTGTTAACCAGGCACATACAAAATGTACAGAGAGTAGATGGAAGATAATAAGGAAGGGGAGGTAGAGTGAGTACCAAAAAAGAATTTTAAAAGGTGGCTTTTAGGTGGCATCTTGAAGGAAGCCTGGAAAATTAAGATGTGGAAATGAGGAGGAAGAGTATTCTAGGCATTGGTCATCCAGAGCGAAGACAAGGATGTGGGAGATGGACTGTTGTGTTTGAGGAACAGCAAATATGCTACTATCAGAGGATCTACTCTGTGCACAAAAGACTACCCCAAACATGTGAAGACTTTCTTTAGGTGTACCTAATAAAAGGATGAAAAAGATAGGAGAGATAGGAAAGGTTCAGGTTCACAGTACTCCCCTTTGTGTACTTGATGTTACAGACAAACTGAATAACTAACTGCTCCTAAAACTTTCTTTCACCTCCCATATCCATACACTCCTTCCTGAAACGTAGCCCCTTCTTCACCTCTATGTCCCAAAGTTCAAAGTTTTTTTCAAGATCTTGTCAAGTGTAGCTTCTTCCATAAAACATTCCCTAGGCCACTCAGTAATACTCCCTCCTTAAATTACATTCTATTTATTTTTGTGTGTGTGTATGTATGTGTGTATACATACATACATACATATATATACATATATACGTGTGTGTGTGTGTATATATATATATATGTAAAGAGAGAGAGAATCCCTCCTTCCTCTCCCCCCAAGCAGAGTAGAAATCTTAGGGGTAGGGAATGTTTCAGGGTTGTTGAGGGTTTTTGTTTGTTTGTTTGTTTGTGTCCATAGTTTCTAGAATAATGGTTGGAACATTCTAGATCCTTAGATTATTGAACTGAATGATCTCATGATTTCCTTTGCAAATAACTAATCCATAGATCCCAGACATCTTAAATAGGGATATCTGGAAAACCTAATCCCTATGTATTATGCCCTTTCTATATTTTAGGCAGATAAACAGAGAAAATATTATGAATAAGGGCATAGAGACAGAAATTTTGGGGAGTGTCCCATCAGTTTTCTTTGGATAGAAGCAGATAGAATAACCAAAGATTTGGATTTAGAAGGGTCTTTCATGAGCATCCAGTTCAAATCCTATCTTTCCCCATTTTACAGATGAGGTAACAGACCCCAAATTGATTGACTTGCTTTAGATTCCATTAAGTGGTAGAACAAGTCAAACCCACATTTTCTGACTTAAAAGTCCATTGTTCTTTCCACAGCTCAAAGTTACCTCTCATTCACAATTTTACATGCTGTTTCTAAGAGCCATTTTGGAATCTTGCTAAATTAAAAGCACAGCTAGAGGGGAAACTGTTGATGTTGTTGATCCTTCATTTTTGAAGTGTACCAATGATATCATGATGTATGACTCGATATGTCTTGACTCACATGCACATTGTATTTAAGTAAGACTGATTTGCCTCATCTCTCTCTTCCTGAGTTATCAAAGCAGAACAAAAGCAAGATGACTGACAGTGGCCCAGGATGCAGCGGATGACTTGGCATCTTGGATGCCTGATGAAGCCCAAAACACTCCAGCCACCTTCATGGCCATTAGAACAAATTGTTCTCATCTTCCCAATTCTACTAAAGGAAGTCTCCACATGCTTGGGGTAGACATCTCCCTAACTCACCAACCACTCTGAGGCTGTCTGCCAAGATGGTTTGCTGGGGTGTGGTCACTGTTCATAACAGCATTTCTTAAAACCACAGGTGATGGTAGGAAAATTATAATTGTATCTGAGATTTCTTTGCCATAAATATAAATGAAATAAAATCTGCTGGTTCACTCATTAGTAAACACTATATTTGGCCCTAAATAATAGTACCTTACATTTGAATAGCATTTTCCAGCTAACACTATATTTCACATGAAATATTAATTGACTTGAGTATCATAGCAACCTTGTGAGATAAAAACTTAGCTTAATGCTTCAGATACCCATAATTTTATGAGCATGGCTGTTCCTGACTGATTCATATTGTCATGTGCCAAATCAATGTCATAGTCTTCTTTCTTAAACTAATGCCTATTCCTGAATTCTTTGTCAGTGACAATGGAACCAACATTTCCCCCACCACAGCTAGAAACCACACTAAACTTCCTCTCCTCCCATACCATCTATCCATATCCTTCATTTCTTTCCTGGTTCCACTATCATCATCTTAATTCAGATTCACTTCCCTTCATACCTAAATGACTACAGCAGCCTCCAATAATCTGTCCAACAATGGGAATCAGGAAAGATCAATAAAGTGATCTTTCCACAATCACTTCCTTCCTCTATTCTAGGCACAGAAATAGAGAGAAGAAGGTCCACAAAAGCAGTCACAGAGTTCTGGAGGTGTTCAATGAGTCATTTTTGGCTGAAAGTACAGTGCACCAAAAGGATAACTAGAAATAAGGCTAGAGAGGTAGTTTGCATCAAGTCATTATGATATTTGAAGGTCAAGCCTCCCTCAATAACCTCTCCCTCTTCTAATTTCACCTTCCCTGTTCCTATACTATTGTCACTCCAATCGCGTTTTATCAGTCTTTCACCTCCTGTGTAAAACCAAGGAGAGAGATTATCATTTCTTTCCTCCTTTTCATGTCTTCTACATTATAATATATTTTTGGTATGAAAAGCAATGAGAAGGCAAGGAAGGATGGAAACTTATTTGACACAACAATGGTAAGTCAACCTATCTTAGGGGGTGAAGATAGTAAAAAAAATAGAGGGAAAGTTTCATTCAGAAACAAGCTAATGTTCCACTTATGGATTATATTTTCTTTATATTCCAAATTAAATAGTAGAAAATGTCTCTGCTATGTACATCATATCTGTATGATGTGGCTTTATTGTATCTGTACATATGCAAATAACTAATCTACATATATGTAGATTAGTTATTATATATATATATATAATTTGTATATATGTACATACACATATAGGGAAACACATTTTCAATTCCAACATTTTATAACAGAGAATATCTCCTAAATCTGGGGGTCTCCAAATGTTTTAGAAAAATGTTCAAAGGTTTATTGGGCCTTGATAGTTACTATTAAGCAGCTGGTGCCTGATTTAAATGTCAATGAATGAAATGTAACATATGGATTAAATTTGTGTTAAAGGACTTGACTTGGTAAAACTCCAAACATATGAAAATTAATTTGAGGTATCTCTGACATGTCCCAAATGCTAACCCAAATGGTTAGTATTGTTGTTCTTGTCCTCTATTTCTTATCTTTTTTATGAGGTTTAAATAGAAATTGTCCTGCAACTTCACTCTTGCTATTATTCTTTTAATGAATACTCTTTCTGCTTCCCTAATTCAGCACTTTCAAGTGCTTCCTCAGTAGGAGTCAGGGGAGAAACAATTACACTACCACCAAGATTCAAAATTTCTTAGTGAGAAGATATTCCTAAAATAAATAGCTAATGGGTCTCAATTATTGTTCTCACAGATAATAGACAGTCAATAGACATAATTAGTGCAAAACAAAGGCATAGTAAAATAGCATAATAATGACAATAGTTAAAACACACAGACCATCTATGTATGGTAAGAATGGGCATAAACTCAGACTACATTTGTTGTTGTTGAGTTTCTCAGTCATGTCCAACTCTTTGTGACTCCATGGACCTTAGCACATCAGGTCCTTCTATCCCCTACTATCTCTAAAAGTCTGTCCAAGTTCGTGCGCACTGTTTCCATGATGCTGTCTATCCATCTTACCCTCTGCCATCCCCTTTTTCCTTTTGTCTTCCATCTTTCCCAACATCAGAGTCTTTTCCAATGAATTCTACCCAAAGAATTTTAGCTTCAGTTTCAGTATTTGACCTTTCAGTGAATAGTCTGAATTGCTTTCATTGACTGATTTGATCTATTTGCTGTCCAAGGGATGCTCAAAAGTCTTCTCTAGCACCACAATTTGAAAGCATAGATTCTACAGCACTCATCTTTCCTCACAGCCATACACTGCTCCTGGAAAAATGATTGCTTGACTATGTTGGCAAGTAGATGTCTCTGCTTTTTACTGGTGCTGAAGCATGTAATGGGGGAACATGTGACTGTGACAGCACCAGACTCTGGCACCACAGGGCACTTGAATCTCCTTTCTCTCCTTAAGGTGTCTGCACTCTCCTACCCAGAGGGCACAGTCTCTCTACTAGGTACATTGCTCATCTGGGGTCTCTTGGCTTACTCTTCTCTTCAACTTAGCTACCAACTACTAAAGAGATCTGTCTTTTGAATCTATGTCTTCTCTGCTACTAGGGACTCTCCTTAAAACTAGAGTGGAGCCTTCCTACTGTGTGTGTGTGTGTGTGTGTGTGTGTGTGTGTGTGTGTGTGTCTATGTATCTGTGTCTGTGTGTCTATGTGTCTGTGCACACACACACACACACACACACACATGTGTTCCCTCCTACAAAACATTGCCTATATGCTTGAAATCTCTTTTTTCCAGCTTTTGGAAGGACTGAATTTTTCTTTGCAATAAAATTTGCCTGAACTGCTGTCCTTCTGCCTTCCTCTTTCCCTGTCTCACGTCCCTCAGTAGTAAATTCTGTCAGCTCTCTACACTCTATGTTGAGATCCTTGAAGATCACCAAAGCTTTCAGCTGCCAATTATGAGTCTCTTCTAGGAGCAGACTTCCAATCAGGTGGTACAGTACAGTTAGAGGAATACATATATAACTTCCAATTGACCCCTGCCATACCCTACCTCTATGTTTCAGCAGCCCCAATTCCTGTACCACTTTGGCCATGCAAAGAGTGATTCCTTTCTCTAGTATGGTCCAGGCAGTGGGAATGGCCAACCCAGCTTCTTTCTTTGCCATTGGAGTATAGCAAGGGTAACAGTTTGATAGAGTCATTCATTCAACAACTCCCTCCTACTTAAAGCAACTAGTAGAATACACTAGCCCCAATGCCTTAACCAGTTAACACCCCCTATATTTAATTAATCAAAGGCATTGAACTGTTTGGACAACTTAGTAAATAATGATAACTAACATTTATGTAATACTTCAAAGTTAGAAAAACACTTTAAAAATAGTATCCCCACAATGACGCTGGTGGGAAAGTGCTACTATAATCCCTTACTATAATCCCTATATGAGAAAACTGAGACAGTTAGAGGTCAAAGGACTCACCCAGAGTCATAGAGCTAGTTAGTATCTGAATCCCAATTTGAACTCGGGTCTTCCTGACTTCCAACTCCAGCCCTCAATCCATGGCCACTCTCAGCTACCTCTAGTTAATCAGTTTGAAGTAACGGCTATAGGATGAAGTGAAATAATACTACCCAGGAAGCATGTTGTATTGACTGAGTAGATACAATCATGATACAGGGGTCTACTATAAAATAGCAGACCAGTTCTTGACCAGAGTATGATCTCGTGAAATTTTGAGGGTTGAAAAATTTGAAATTTTCAGAGAAATTCTAGCAGCATCACAGGAACTATAATGTTCCTGGACTGAGATCTGAAGACAAAATAGATATAGGGATGTAGTGTCAATGTGATATTCACAGCACCTACAGTGACTATAAATATGCTGGTGCAATTCTGAATTGCACAAAATAAGAGCCTCTCCACATGAAAGACAGAACCAAAACATTTATTCAAACACCAGAAAGCCACCTACCAAAACCAGAAAGCCAAATCCATCATAACAACAAAAAAATCTATACACAATAATAATGGAAGGGGCACCACCATCCCCAAGCCTTCTCCCTGCTAGAGGCTTCCACAAACAAACATCCACAATTCCTTTTCTGCTTCCTCTCCCCACCTCTCTCTCTCTCTCTCTCTCTCTCTCTCTCTCTCTCTCTCTCTCTCTCTCTCTCTCTCTCTCTCTGTCTTCCTCCCTCCCTCCCTCCCCCCCCACCTCTAACTGCTCTCAGACCAGCTACCTCAGGGGCTCTGCTCCACCCTTTTTGCTCCACTTGTGCAGCAAGCTCCTCCCACCACAGGCTTTCTGTGACTTAGGCTTCTGTGTGACTTAAGCAGGTCACATGGGCCTATTAATAGATGGGAAAGATCTTCCCATTTCTATTACCATTATAAGGGAGAAAAGGCAGTTATACAAGGAGCTCAGCACAAAGCTACACAAACTCAAAGGACACAAGTAAGAGGACTTTCAGAAGTTATGAGTTTTTTTTTTTCCTTTTACTACATGTGCCCTACATTTCAATCCAATTTCCCCAGGATTCTGTATGTACTCATGCAAGATTGTGTAACAGGCTTTGGGGTGGGGGATGATTTTTTTGTTTGTTTGTTTGTTTTTATGGAAACTGTTCTCTGCATACAAGCTTAATTAATATATTTTTCCTAAAGCTAATTAAGTCTGGATGATTAATTGAGATCAACTGATAATCAATAGGGGAAGCAAAATGGTGGGGATTCATGAGCTGTCAGTCAGTATATTCCAGGCACTGTGCTAAACACTAGGAATACAAAATGAGGCAAATGATATTCCCTATACTCAAAGCCACACAGGGGACTATAACAAGCAAACAAATATGTACAAACAAGATATATATGGGATTAAAAAGAAGTAATTAAAAGAGAAAAAGCACTAGAATTAAGAGAGATTGGGAAAGATTTCCTATAGAAGTCCCCCTTAAAAAGTATATGATATGATATGATATATTATACAAATCAGAATAAGACTTTTTAAAATAATTTTTAAAAACCAAATTTCAGTTAGAGGTTAATGTAAATAAATTTAGAATTTTTTTTCTTATTCAAGTTTATAAATGTCCTGAAATCTGTCCACAGATCTTGTTATTGTTCAGTTATTTCAGTCATGTCTGACTCTGTGGCCCTGTTTTGGGTTTTCTTGGCCAACACACTGGAATGATTTTCCATTTCCTTCTCTACCTCATTTTATAGATGAGGAAACCAGGCAAACAGGGTTAAGTGACTTGCTCAGGGTGACACAGCTAGGAAGTGACTGGGTTCACATTTGAACTCAAGACTTTCTGATTCCAAAGCAAGTACCTCTATTCACTGTGCCACGGAGCAGCCATGTTGAATCTTTAAGAAATAATAATAATAGCAATAAACAGTAATAAATTTAAATAAGATTATAATTGGCCTTACTTCAATGCCATAGTCTGGACCAAATTGTAATGGATTGTTGAAAGGATTTGCCACATTGTTCATGCAATGTATGATTCTTTTCACAGAAGTGGCCATTTTCACAGAACTGTTTGATTATATATATACCAAATGCTAGTTCACTATAGTTTAGTTGTGGTACTTTCATGAGTCAGAGGAATGGATTACATGGTTGTTCAAGATTCCTTCCAGTCTGTTGACTCAGTAATGCTATGTAATTTAAGTGTAAAAAGATCTTATTTTTAAATCCATCTGTTCATCTTGTATATGTCAGGAAAAGCCTCACACTTAGAAAGAAGGATGTTAAAAATGGGAAGAGAGAGGGGAGTACACATCTCATTATGAAACAAACAGTATTTTTAAAAACTCCATTAAAATGCAAACTCTTATCTAGATCTAATCAGAAAGTTTTTATGTGGGCTCTTTTTCCTCTCTCTACCTTTAAGAGACCTGTGTTAGGGAAAATCTGTTCTTCTCAGATTAGCAGACAGCCAACAGAAGTGGTACATTGTTTTCTGGAGTGGAAAAGCAATTATTAAACTTTTTATAAACTGGATTTTAATCCTGACTTTCCTATATCCTAGCTGTGTGACCTTGGCAAGTCTTTTAATTTTCATATTCTCCATTTTGTCACAGGGAAAAATACATACCCCATTCACCCTATAGGGTTGTTAAGAGAGTTACATGTAGGGGCACCTAGGTGGCACAGTGAATGGAGTAACAAATGGTCCTGGAGTCAGGAGGACCTGAGTTCAAATCCAGCCTCAGACACTTAACACAAAAACTAGCCATGTGACCTAGGGCAAGTCACTTAACCCTAATTGCCCTCCAAAAAGCAGAGAGAGAGAAAGAGAGAGAGAGAGAGAGAGAGAGAGTTACATGAGATAATACATTTAGAATGCTTTGAAACGTACAAAAAGATATTATTAGAATCTAGTGTCATTGCTATAGGAAATTCCTGGATGAGGAAACTCCCTATACCAGTATAGGCTGACTGTCACTGTGATATAGAAAGTTATCTAAAGTTTAAAGAATATCAAGCAGCATTCAAATTAAAATATTATTACTTTAACCATCACAATTTTATAGAGTTCCTTTGGTTCTTCATGTCATTAACCTGACAAAATTCTGAATTTAACTAGACCAAAAAATAGACATAATGTATTAAAACTTCCCATGCTTATTGATATACCAGTAGACTATTTTTATTCTGCTAAGATGAAATGTTAATTTATTTTAGTTAGAATGATCAGGAAGGGCATTTGGTTTAATCTTTATATTGATAAGAAAATCAGATAATGTGTTAAATGAAATCAGGTAATAATAAGGACAGATATGCAGATAGCATCCTATACAGCATATCCCAAAAGTCTTAGTGTATTTTAACTGCTCTAAGTAATGATACCTTAATAAAGCTATATAATACCTTGGTGTAGTTTAATTGAACTAAGATTTTGGGGACACTATATAAACATTAGCTAACTTTATTGTCACAATAACTTAGTTGTTTTCTACAGCTGTTATTATTGTTACTTTGCAGATGACATAAACAGACTCTGAGGTTTAGGAACTTGCCCAAGATTGCACAGCTAGTAAAAATTAGAGACTAATTTTGAATTCAGGTATGACAAGATTTCTCCTGGGTCATTCTGACTCTTAGCAAATACAAAGGCCCTTTGGAACCTGAAATATATTGTACAAATGTGACCTATTGTTATTACTCTATTCTCAGTAATCAGATAGAGTTATGATTTTATTGACTTGAGTATTTTCTCCAATGATGCAATCTACCCAAGCCTGCCCAACTTATCCAACTCTTGTCTATGTCCTCACTAACTAAACTCAACTTAGGAGTTACACCTAATATGTTAGAGGCCCCCTTCACTTTCAACACAGGTACACAAGCTCAGGTTGCCCATCTGTGACTCTTTGTGATCTCTATGTGAACAATTCATCTCCTCTCCTATTATCCATTTACCTGATGATATCTTTTCCTGTTTACATTCATCATATGTCTTTCCATTCCCTCTATGTGATGTTAATTTTGAATCTTTTGGAGACTGTTATGTTCCATATCTTATATCTGATAGTCAAAGAGGAACACTGGTATGGAAAGCTTGTGTTAAAAAGATAGGCCTTCAGTTCCATCAGAAGCAAAAAAGCTTTGAAACTTCCAGAAAGGAATCAAGTTCATCTTCTTCTTTCTGTTTAGCTTTGAGCCCAACTCCTTGTCCATTCATACTGTTTATAAATTGTTTATCCAGTTGTGTGTCAGAATTTGCCTATTGGTCTTTCCTGTATGGATGGTCAAGCCAAATTATTTTGAATAGTTATAGAAGTTTCCCCATAAGTTCAACATTCTGGGGCTTGATACTGCCAATGCAATATTATCCCCCCATGTGGAGCAGGTATTCCCTGCTGGTCAAAGGGTCAACAATCTTTTTTAATGACATTCACTAGTTCAAGGTCACATTCACTAGTTCAAAGTCAGCACCCTGAACTTCAAAGAAAATACAGAGAAAATACAAGCAGAGAAATAAAGACCAACAGACAGGACTCTGACTGTGTCAATCAAAACAATATTGCTATACACTTTACATACATCCCTGGATCAATAGAGCCCTTACATCTAAGCAGTCAGGGAGCTCTGAACATATGGTCACTCAGAATCTCAACCTAGGAATCACAAGATCCTTTTCATAAGTCAGCACCCACAACAAAATACCAATTCAGGGTATATATACATAGAGTGTGTGTATAGAGTATATATACATAGAGAGTATATATACACACACAGAGCATATATGCCAGAAAGCATCACAACCCTCTTGACTCAGTGCCTAATTAGAAATTAGCAAAAGGTGTGAAAGTCTTCCAACAAGCAAGCCTCCCCTAAGCAAATTTCCCTTAATGGCCTCCATGTGAGGCCTATTAATGGGTGGGGAAGATCTTATATCCCATTAACATTACATATGCCTTACCTGATATTTATAAGTGGGTCAGAGTTATATCCTTATATATTTTAAGAAACTTTGAATAATTTTGAATGTGGATAGGAAACACCTTTTTAGGAGGAAAACCTTTAAGGTGGAATTTTATTCTACAAAAATGAATATTTTATCATAGTTGGCAAACAATAATCCCAATGAGAAGCTGTGTTATGTATTTTTTTAATTAAAAAGTAGTTGTTATGTATTCTATTGTAAAATATTGTTTGTAGAAAAACCCTTGTTCTCTACTAATTCCCTTATCAAGAATATCTTTGATTAGTATGTATAGGAGTGTTATGGGGAGATGGGAAAGAAGTCACATTAAGTCCATGTTTATTGAAGTTTTCTCAGTTCCCTTTTTAAAAAAAATTATTGAAAAGGGCTAAGATATTTTCCCCATACTTGTTGTTTCTCCTCTTAATTTCAGATATCTTTGTAAATTGATAATTCAACACTCTCACAATTATATTGTGTCCAGCACAGATCTGTATATACAGTTGGCCAAATACTTCTGCTTTTCCAATTATTCTATTTACTGCTATTTCTAACTCCCCTAAAGTCAATCAAGTACTATGATATTAGTATGTTGAACACAATGTCTTGAAAATGTCATGAATATGTGCAAATTTTTTCAGATCTTCACAAATATGTGAAAATATTTGTGTTTTTCTTCTAATTTCTATCCTCATTCCCATTTTGTCCTTAAATTTACCATAATATCTTTGTTTAGTTGACTCTTGCCATGTTTATTATAATGGTTTTATCCTCCACTGCTACTATTAATTTTTTGAGATATTGCTACTCACAGTCATTCACCATGTTTACATTCATTCTAAACTGGTGTTGCTTTGGCTGTGAACATTTTCTTATTGACAATTAAATCAAGTACTTAATGGCTAAGAATCTTTCTGGGTTCTTTTGGCCTTGGTTTAATAATTGATTTATACTGCTGAAACTTCCAAATAAGTTTTCCTATTAAGTGTCAATGTCATGTCTGTTATTTACTATCCATTTTCCATTATCAGTTTAAGTAGTTCAGGATTGATTTCTTTAATTGTGTAATATATCTGTCACTCAATATTAATTAGCCAGTTGATTAAGCAATAAAGGTTTATTAAATACTTACTATGTGCCAGACATTTTGCTAAGATCCAAAAGAAAGAAAAGACAGAAGTTGATATTCTCATGAGGGAGAGAGCATGTAAACAAAGAATCATGTACAAAATAAATGCAGAGTAGAAACAAAGTAATCCTAGAACAGGGGTAGGGAACCTGTGCCCTCAAGGCCACATGTGGCCCTCTACGTCCTCAAGTGCTGCCCTTTGACTAAATCCAAACTTCACAGAACAAATCCAAGATTTGTTTAGATTCAGTCAAAGGGTAGCACTTGAGGACCTAGAGGGGCACATTGGGCCTCAAGGCCAAAGTTTCCCACTCCTGACCTACAAGGTAAAGTAATAACAGTTAGGATATGAGGACAGGCCTTCTTCATAAGGTGGGATTTGAACCTAGTCTTGAAGGAAACAAAATTGTAGAAGGTAAAAACAAGGGGGCACAACCGGTATAAAAATACAGTGGCAAAAACGGAATATTCTATTTGACATAATATGTGAGTGGTATATGCAAGTAGGCCAATAAAGTCATATTGTATAATGTATGGAAGGAAGAACTATTTAAGAGAATTGGGAAGAAGTTGTAAAGACCTCTTAATATCAAATAGAGGCTTTTATATTGATTCTGGGGCTAATAGAGAATCATAAGACTCTTGAGTAGAGGCATGATATAATGTGCAGTGAATAAAGTGCTAGGCTTGGGGTCAGGAAGACTTCCTGAGTTCAAATCCAGCCTCAGACTGGCTATGTGACTCTGAGAAAATGACTTGACCTATTGTGTCTCAATTTCCTCATTTGTAAAGAAGGAAATGGCAAACCACTCCAATATCTTTGCCAGGAAAACTGCAAATGGTATCACAAAGAGTCAGAGAAAACTAAGAATGACACCCCAAAAAAGAAATAGTGAGGCATGCACATTAGGAAAATCACTTTGTTAGCTATATGGAGGACAGATGAGAATAAAACTAGATTGAAGGTAGGGAAACCAATTAAAAGGCTATTCTAATAGTCAGGGTGAAAGGTAATGGGTCTTGTACTTGAGTAGTAGCTACGTGAATGGAGAGAAGGGAGAGAAGACATGGCATAGAGATAAAAAAAACATAATATTTTGTGCCTGATGAGCTATTTGCGGTGCCTGAGAAAGAGGAGCTGATGATTATACCAATGCTGAAGAATTATGACAGGAAGGATGCTCTTGTCTTTGACAATAATAGAGATATTCAGAAGAGGGGTGGGTTTCAGGGAAAGGACTCTGTTTGGGACATACTTAATTTGAAATACTCCTGGGTCATCCAATTCTAAGTTTCTAATGAGCAGTTGGTGATGTGGGAGTCAGGAGAAAGATTGGTGTCAATATAATTCTGGGAAATATCTGCATAGAGGTGAGGTTGAACCCCTGTGAGCTAATAAAATCAGCCAGTGAGAGGAAATAGAAAGAAAAGAGAAGAGAGCCCATGACAGAGATTGAGCTACACCAAAAATTAACGAATGTAATGTGAATGAATAAGTAATAAAAGTCTACCGATCCTAAAAACATCAAAAAAGATATTTTCATTTGAGTATTTTAGTGTTAGAGGAAGCTTTTGCATGTTTGAATGCAGTAGGGAAGTAATTAATGAATAGGAAATAAAAATTGCAAAGGATGGAGAGTAGTGGTAGAGGGAAATGTTAGTGGAAGAAATCCACTAAAAATAAAACCAGAGAGAATGGAATCAAAGGCATAATATAGAGAGGTTTGCTTTATCAAGCAAAAGGTCACCTTTTCATCAAAGATTGGAGTGGTGGAGGAGATGGTGATGGATGTTGTCGGAAGGAAATATTATGAGAAGGAAGAAAGGATTTCATTATGAATGGCCTCAACTTTTTTTTGGCAAAGTCCTCACCTCAAAAGGTAAGAGGGGGTAAGGGTGGTTAGGCGGTGCAGTGAATAGAGCACCAGCTGTGGTGTCATGAGGACCAGAGTTCAAATCAGGCCTCAGACACTTAACACTTACTAGCTGTGTGACCTTAGGCAAGTCACTTAACCCCAACTGACCTGCCTTCCCCCCTCCAAAAAGACCAAAAATAAAAGGTAAGGGGTGGCTAGGTGGCACAGTGAAGTCCTGGAGTCAGGAGGATCTGAGTTCAAACTTGGCCTCAGACACCTAACACTTACTGGTCATGTGACATTGAGCAAGTCACTTAACCCCAATTGCCCCTACAAAAAGCAAAAAAAAAAAAGCAAGAGGTGATGCTTTGGGAGACATGAAAATTTTTGGAAAAGTTAATATCACAAGAGAGATAGAACCTATTAACAAGGAGTAGGATTGTTTCACTATAATGAGTGAATAGTTGAGATCATGTAAATTTTAATCCAGTCAGCCCCATTTTGTGGTTTTCCCCAATTCTGGTCCTCAGCACAGGAGTTGAAATAAGGTAGGTATATGGCAGAAGTAATTTAGGGATAGAGTTTCATAAAGTCAGTAATGATTGACTTCAGGGATTCTTCCTACACTGATAACTAGTTGTTTTTTTTTTCCAACTGTTAAAATAAAATCAATTTCATTTTTTTATGTTATTTGATTCTTCCCACATTCAAAGTTTAGTGATTCTTTTTTATTTTTTTATTTAAACAAATGCTTTATTAACTTCTGTTTTACATCATTCATTTCCGCCAGATTTTGAGTTACAATTCTTTTTTTTCCCCGTTTTTCCCCAACCCACCCTCCCAGAATAGCAGTCCCACAAGATATCGTTTCCTCCATCCTGCTCTCTCCCATATCTTCTCCCATACCCCCTTCGACTTTTCCATTACAGCAAGGTGAATCTCTGTGCCCCTATGCCTGTACATCTTGTCTCCCAATTACATGCAAAAGAGTATTAATAATAGCGTCTATATATATTTGAAACATTTAATTTTAAGACCTTGAATTTCAGATCCATTCCCTTCCTCCCTTGTAACCCATTCCCTCTGGGAAGATAAGTAATTCAGTATTTGTTGTACATGTATAGCTATGCAGAATATTACCATAGTAGATATATTGTGCAAGGCTGCTTATAATTCCCTCCCACCCATCCCACCCCCCACCTGGTCCATTCCCTACTTGATCCTGTCTCTCTTCTATAGTGGGTACTTCCAACCACCTCTCCCCCCAAGAATGCCCTCCCAACCATCATCACTCCTCTCATCCCCCTTCCTCCTATTCTGCTGCAGGTTGAGATATCCCATTTAGTATGTATGTCATTCTCTCCCTGAACCAAATTCAATGAGAATGTGGTTTTCCCTTTTTGCCTTCATATTCTTCCCCTCCTCTGCAGCCACTTCCCCTTGCTTCTTCTACATGAGATAATTTACCCTACCCTGTCTCTCCCCATCTCCTCTTGCCACTTTCCTCTCTCACCTCATAATTTCACCGCTTAGGTATCATCCCTTTCCAACAAATTCAGCCTATGCCCTCTAACCATGTATAACTATAAACATATATACACACATTCACATATGTATTCATGTGACCATCTACCCTTCTTCCATTATTTTCATACTGAGAGAAGTTTCATCAGTCAAAGTTATTGTTTTTCCATGTAGGAATGTAAATAGTCCAACTTTGATGAGTTCCTTTTGATTTCTTTTCCCTGATTACCTTCTCAGGTATCTCTTGCTTCTTGTGTCTGGATGTCAAATTTTCTATTCGATTCTGGTTTTTTCCTCAAGAATGCTTGAAAGTCCTCTATTCCACTGAATGACCATATTTTCCCCTGAAAAAAAATACTCAGTGTTGCTGTGTAGGTGACCCTTGGGTTCATTCCCAGCTCTTTTGCCCTCTGGAATATCATATTCCATACCCTTCTATCCCTCAGTGTAGAAGCTGCCAGGTCTTGTGCTATTCTGATTGTGTTTCCACAATATTGAAATTGTTTCTTCCTGGCTGCTTGGAGTATTTTCTCCTTAATCTGGGGATTCTGGAACCTGGCTATAATATTCCTGGGGGTTTTCTTTTTGGGATCTTTTTCAGGAGGTGATAGGTGGATTCTTTCAACCTCTATTTTGCCCTCTGGGTCTAAAACATCAGGGCAATTTTCCTTGAGAATTTCTTGCAGGGTGATTTCTAGGTTCTTTCTTTGATCATGGCTTTCAGGTAGTCCAATAATTTTTAAATTGTCTCTCCTGGATCTATTTTCCAGGTCAGTGGTTTTTCCCATGAGATATTTCACATTGCCTTCTATTCTTTCATGTGTTTGGATCTGTTTAACAGCATCTTGATTTCTCATAAAGCCACTAGCTTCCATTTGCTCCAGTCTAACTCTGAAGGAATGAATCTCCTCAGTGAGCTTTTGAGATTCTTTTTCCATGTGGCAAAATCTACTTTTTAAGGCATTCTTCTCCTCATTGCCCTTTTGTGCCTCCTTTGCTATTTGCGTTAGTCTATTTTTAAGGTGTTATTTTCCTCAGTCAGGCTGTTGACCTTCATTTCATACCTTTCCTGCATCCTTCTCATTTCTCATCCCAATTTTTCCTCCACTTCTCTTATTTGATTTTTGAAATCCTTCTTAAGGTTCTCTATGGCCTGTAACCCACTCATATTTTCATTTGGGGTTTTTGGAGCAGGGTTTCTGACCTCACAGTCCTCCTCCTGTTCCATGCTTCCATCCTCTTTGCCCCCAAAATAGGAGTCTAATGTTTCATTTTTCTGTTTATTTTATTTCCTTTGCCTTAGCATGATGCCACTTAATTACTTGACTTTTGGGCTTGTTTCCACAGTAGAACTCTGCCACCAGACAGGGGAGCTTCATCCCGAACGTGTGGGGGGGCAACTTCCATTTCTGGCAAGCTGGAAACCTGCCCCACCACCTCCCCCCCAGACCACAATCCAGATCCAGGGAGGTTAAAGCAAGAGTGATTACGCCCCCCCCCCCCCAGACTGATAACTGGATCTCCCTACAGTTCGCAGGCCAAGAGCTGGAGCCGCCACTGAAAACTGCAAAATGGTGTGTCTCCTCAGCAGCTTCTAGCACCCAGAGGAGGAAGTCGACTCGTTCCCCAAATACTGGTCCCAAAGTCCATAGGGAACTAACCTCTCACTTTGTCCTAGGCATGTCTGGGTTGACCATTCTGGAATCGCCACAGCTGCTGGTGTTCTGGGGTCTCTCCAGCCGACTGCTGGCCCTGCCGCCCTGGGGCTAAAACCTCAGTTCACGTGGACCTGGGCTCTGCTTGGCTCCGCTAGGCTCCCTGCATTCTGCCTGCTGCACACTGCAGGCTCCGAGAGCGCTGCACTGGCCCTTCCTGCAGGGCTTCTGGGCTGTCCTCAGCAGGATGTTAGCTTCTCTGTGTCATTCTTTGGGTGCTGGGTCTCCAGAAGTTGTTCAGAATCCCCTTTTACATAGTTTGGAGGTAATCTGGGAGGAGAGAGCCTTGGAGGTGCTGTTTCTACTCCGCCATCTTGGTCTAGTGATTCTTTTTTCAAAGAAAGTATTTGTGATGCAAAGAATGAGCCTCCTGTGCAGTGAATAGGCTTAGACTTGTCTCATTCCTTCTTTTTCTTTTTTTTTTTTAAAGCAATTGCGGTTAAGTAAATTGCTCAAGGTTACATGGCCAGTCATTATTTATGTGTGGGTGCTCATTTTCTGAGGCCGGATCCTATTCCGGGTTGTCCCAACTCCGGGGCCACACTCTTACTCACTGTGCCACCTAGTAGTCCCTCATTCCTTCTTTCTGAACCATATTTCTCCATGTAAACCTTCCAAATTAATTCAATATCTAATTTTATATTCATTGACTTCAAACCAAAGATGGGAATAGGTGAGGACAGTGAGAAGCTTATCAGAAAGTATTCTTTCAAATTCAAGGAGAATCGAAGTATTTTATTACCTTTCAGAATAATTTTAAAATATAATTTTAATGACATATATAATCAGAAAATTAACACTACCTTCTAGGCAATATTCCTAGTAAGTGTCTGAGCCCAGATTTGAATTCAGGTCCTCCTAACTCCCAGGGTTGGTGATTTGTCTTCTGCACCGCCTAGCACAAGTAGGTTTGTCAAAATTTGTGTTTACAGAGGAGTGGAGCCAAGATGGCAGAAAGGAAGCAGTAACTCCGCTAAGCTCCTCAGTCACTAAACCTTAAAAAGTGAATCTGAACCGATTCTGGACTGACAAAATCCACTTGGAGACGGATAGTGGCAGAATCCAGCCCAGGAAATTGCCCAGTGCATCCAGACAGGACTAGCTCAGAGCATGTGGGGTCTGCACAGCTCAGACTTAAGAGCAGACAAGCAGACTACACCAAAGAGAGAAGAAGCCCCAGGCTGCAGACTTACCAAGGATGAATCACAGTCATCTCACCTTCATCTCAGGAGGGGACAGGAGGAATCACTGGAGCCAGGTAAGAGAGTCAGGTCCCCAGTGGAGATAACAGCTTCTCCTGCAGAGATATGCCCCCAGCCTGGAAGTTTGGAAACTGCCTGCCTGTATAATACAGGGGCTAGAATGGCAAAGTAAATTCTAGTCACTCCATATCCTCCCATCCATCCTTCATGAAGTAGAAAACCCAAAGATAAGTCTCCCACCCAGATTGAAATCCCAGCTTAATGGAAATAGCCTCAGGCTTGGGAGTCTCCAAGAAGGGGTGTAACTGAGAAAACCAGGAGTCTGAAGAGAAGAGAGGGAGGGGTCCCAACAAGCCACACCTCACCTCACCAACAAAAGCCTGCTTATAGCCCAGGGTATAGAGGCAGAAAAAAAAAACTAATTGGAAATTAAACAATTTAATACTAAAGAATGAGTTGGTCAAACAAGAAATTATAGAAACAATCAGTAACTTCATTCAAGAGAATGATAATAATGAGACAACATACCAAAATTTGTGGGATACGTTAAAGGCAGTTCTTAGGGGAAGTTTTATACCCCTGAGTGCATACTTAATTAAAGCAGAGAGAAGGGAGGTCAATGAATTGGACATACAATTGAAAAAGCTAGAAAAAGAACAAATTGAACATCCCTAATTTAGTACTAAATTAGAAATATTGAAAAACCAAAGGAGAGATTAATAAAATCCAAATTAAGAAAACTAATGAATTAATAAATAAAGCTAAGAGCTGGTTTTACGAAAAAACCAACAAAATTGATAAACCATTAGTCAACATGATATAAAAAGAAAGAATAAAACCAAATTATGAGTATCACAAATGAAAAGGGTGAATCTACCTCCAATGAAGAGGAAATCAAAAAAATAATGAGGAATTATTTCTCCCAATTGTATGCACATAAATATGACAATCTTAGTAAAATGGATGAATATATACAAAATTACAAGTTGACCAGATTAACTGAAGAGGAAGTGAATTACCTAAATAACCCCATCTCAGAAAAAGAAATCAAACAAACCATCAATGAACTCCCTAGGAAAAAATCTCCAGGGGCAGATAGGTTTCCTAGTAAATTCTATCAAACATTTAAAGAACAATTGATTCCAATACTCTACAACCTATTAGGGAAAATTAGTGAAGAACAAGTCCTACCAAATTCTTTCTATGACACAAATATGGTACTGATTCCTAAAGCAGGAAGAGATAAAACAGAGAAAGAAAAGTATAGACCAATTTCCCTCATGAATTTAGATGCAAAAATCTTAAATAAAATATTAGCCAAAAGACTCCATCAACTTATCACAAAAATAACACGCTTTGATCAAGTAGGATTCATTCCAGGAATGCAAGGATGGTTTAATATTAAGAAAACTATCAGTATAATTGAGCATATCAACAATAAAACTAGCAGAAACCACATGATCATCTCAATAGATGCAGAAAAGGCTTTTGACAAAGTACAACATCCATTCCTATTAAAAACACTAGAAAGTAAAGGAATAAATGGAGCCTTCCTTAAAATAGTTGATAACATCTATTTAAAATCATCAGCAAGTGTTATATGTAATGGGGCTAAACTAGAAGCTTTTCCAATAAGATCAGGAGTGAAACAAGGGTGTCCACTATCACCCTTCTTATTCAATCCGGTACCAGAAACATTAGCAGTAGCAATTAGAGAAGAAAGAGAAATCAAAGGAATCAAATTAGGCAAAGAGGAGACCAACCTATCACTCTTTGCAGATGATATGATGATATACTTAGAGAATCCTAGAGAATCAAGTAAAAAAACTACTTGAGACAGTAAATAAATTTGGCAAAGTTGCAGGATATAAAATAAACCCACATAAATCCTCGGCATTCCTGCATATCTCTCATGAAACTCAACAGCAAGAGATAGAAAGAGAAATCCCATTTAAAGTCACTGTAGAGGTTACTGAGGGGGCAGAGCCAAGATGGCGGAGTAGAAACAGCATTTCCAATGTGCTCTGCCCCACACAAATTTCAAGCAATGTGAAAGGGAGCTCCAAACAACTTCTGGAGCCACAGCACCCACAGAACGGCACAGAGAAGCTAACCTTCTGCTGAGGACAGCCCAGCAGCCCTGCAGGGAGCAGCCAGCACATCTCTCTGAGAGCAGGCAGCACAGCTCCCTGGGAACCTACAGCAAAGCCGGCAGAGCCGAGCCCAGGTCCGAGGTTTTAGCCCCAGGGCGGCCGGGCCTTCAGCCAGCTGGTGGAACCCCAGAACACCAGCAATTGTGGCGATTCCAGAATTATCAGCACAGGTATGCCTAGGACAAAGTGAGAGGTTAGTGCCCTATGGACCTTGGGACCAGTATTTGGGGAACTCGTGGCTGCCTCCCCTGGGGGCGAAAAGCTGCTGAAGAAACAGCTGCATGGAAGCCATTTTGCAGCATCAGTAGTGGCTCTAGCTCCTGGTCTGTGAACTGTAGGAAGATCCAGGAATCAGTCTGGGGGTTAATCGCTCTTGCTTTAAACTGCCTGGATCTGGATTGTGGTCTGGGGGGGAAGTTTGGGGTGGGTATCCAACTTGCCAGAGTGGGTGGAGGCTTTACAGAGGCCACCCAACTGGCAGAAGTTGTGAAGACCCCACGTTTGGGCGGAAGCTCCCCTGTCTGGTGGCAGAGTCCCACTGTGGCAACAAGCCGCAAAATCAAGTAATTAAGTGGCAATATGCCTAGGCAAACGAAACAAAATAAACAGAAAAGTTCAACATTGGACTCCTATTTTAGGGGCAAAGAGGCTCAAAGCATGGAGGAGGACTGTGAGGTCAGAACTCCTGCACCAAAAGCCCCAAATGAAAGTACAAGCTGGCTACAGGCCATAGAGGACCTTAAGAAGCAGATAAGAGAAGTGGGGGGAAATTTGGGAAGAGAAATGAAAAAGATGCAAGAAAAGTATGAAATGACAGTCAACAGCCTGACTGAGGAAAATGACACCTTAAAAAATAGACTAACTCAAATGGCAAAAGAGGCTCAGAAAGGCAATGAGGAGAAGAATGCCTTAAAAAGTCGAATTTGCCAGATGGAAAAAAAATCTCAAAAGCTCACTGAGGAGATTCATTCCTTCAGAGTTAGACTGGAGCAAATGGAAGCTAGTGACTTTATGAGAAATCAAGATGCTGTTAAACAGATCCAAACAGATGAAAGAATAGAAGGCAATGTGAAATATCTCATGGGAAAAACCACTGACCTGGAAAATAGATCCAGGAGAGACAATTTAAAAATTTTTGGACTACCTGAAAGCCATGATCAAAGAAAGAACCTAGAAATCACCCTTCAAGAAATTCTCAAGGAAAATTGCCCTAATGTTTTAGACCCAGAGGGCAAAATAGAGGTTGAAAGAATCCACAGATCACCTCCTGAAAAAGATCCCAAAAAAGAAAACTTCCAGGAATATTATAGCCAGGTTCCAGAATCCCCAGATCAAGGAGAAAATACTAAAAGAGGCCAGGAAGAAACAATTTCAATATTGTGGAAACACAATCAGAATAGCCCAGGACCTGGCAGCTTCTACACTGAGGGATTGAAGGGCATGGAATATGATATTCCAGAGGGCAAAAGAGCTGGGAATGAACCCAAAGATCACCTACCCAGCAAAACTGAGTATTTTGTTTCAGGGGAAAATATGGTCATTCAGTGGAATAGAGGACTTTCAAGCATTCTTGATGAAAAAACCAGAGTTGAATAGAAAATTTGACATTCAGACACAAGAAGCAAGAGATGGTTGAGAAGGTAATCAAGAAAAAGAAATCAAAAGGAACTTATCAAAGTTGGACTATTTACAGTCCTACATGGAAAAACAATAACTGTGTTTGATGAAGCCTTTATCATTATGAAAATAATTGAAGAAGGGTACATGGCATATGTTCACAGGTATACATGGATAGAGGGCACAGGTTGAATTTGATGGGAATGGATGATTATTTTTTTTTTTGGAGAGCAAGTGGGGTTGGGTGACTTGCCCAGGTTCACATGGCTGGGTTTTTGTTTGTGTGTTGGGTGTCTGGGGCCAGATCCGAGCTCGGGTCCTTCTGGCTCCGGGGCTGGCTCTCTGCTCGATGGGCCACCTAGCTGCCCCAAGGAAGGGATGATTCTTAAGGGGTGAAGTCAAGAGGTGAGAGAGGAAAGTGGCAAGAGGAGATGGAGAGAGACAGGGTAGGGCAAACTATCTCATGTAGAAGAGGCAAGGGAAGTAGTTGCAGGGGAGGGGAAGAACAGGAAGGCAAAAAGGCAAAAGCATATTCTCATTGAAGTTGGCTCAAGGAGAGAATCACATACATACTAAATGGAATATCTTACCCTCATTCACTCTCCTGAGTAGGGGAAAGGGGGATGAGAGGGGGGATGATGAAGGGGAGGGCATTCTGGGGAGAGGGGAGGTTAGAAGTACCCACTATCAAAGAGGGACAGGATCAAAGTAGGGAATGGACCAGGTGGGAGGTGAGACAGGTGGGAGGGAAATATAAGCAGTTTTTTACAATACATCTACTATGGTAATATTTTGCATAGATATACATGTACAACACATACTGAATTGCTTATCTTCTCAGAGGGAGTGAGTGACAAGGGAGGAAGGGAATGGATCTGAAAATCGAAGTTTTAAAATTAAATGTTTCATAAGATGTCCAGGCAGTGGGGCTCAGAGATTCACCTTACCCTAATGGCAAAGTCGAAGGGTGTATGGGAGAAGATATGGGAGAGAGCAGATTGGATGAGGGGATATCTAGTGGGACTGCTATTCTGGGGTGGTGGGTAGGGAAAAATTGGGGGGAAAATGTAACTCAATCTGGTGGAAATGAATGATGTAAACCAGAAGTTAATAAAGCATTTGTTTAATTAAAAAAAATGAATAAATAAATAAATAAATAAATAAAATAAAGTCGCTGTAGACATTATAAAATATTTGGGAATCTACCTACCAAAACAAACCCAGAATCTATATGATCACAACTACAAAACACTTCTCACACAAATAAAATCAGATCTAATTGGAAAAATATCAATTGCTCATGGTTGGGTCGAGCTAATAAAATAAAAACGACAATTTTACCCAAACTAAACTATATATTCAGTGCCATACCAATCAATTTACCAAAAAGCTACTTTTTAGAGTTAGACAAAATAATAACAAAATTTATTTGGAAAAACAAACGGTATAGGATATCAAGGGAATTAATGAAAAGAAATGCTAGGGAAGGTGGACTAGCTATGCCAGATCTTAATCTGTACTATACAGCAGCAGTCATCAAAACTGCTTGGTACTGGCAGAGGAGTAGAGTAGTGGATCAATGAAATAGATTGGTCACATGAGATCCAGCAGTTAATGAATATAGTAATCTATTGTTCGATAAACCCAACGACCCCAGTTTTTGGGATAAGAATACACTATTTGACAAAAACTGCTGGGAAAACTGGAATAAAGGATGGCAGAAACTGGGCATAGATCATTATCTAACATCATATAACAAAATCAAGTCTAAATGGGTGCATGATCTAGGTATAAAGGATGATAGTGTAAGCAATCTGGGAAAGCAAGGAATAGTTTACCTGACAGATTTGTGGAGAGGGGACGACTTTAGGACCAAACAAGAATTAGAGAGCATTATAAAATGCAAAATGGATAATTTTGATTATATTAAATTGAAAAGCTTCTGTACAAACAAAGCCAATGTAACCAAGATCAAGAGTGAGGTGGGAAATTGGGAAAGAATTTTTACAATCTATGTCTCTGATAAAAGACATTTCTAAAATTTACAGAGAATTGAGTCAAATCTATATGAATACAAGTCATTCCCCAATTGATAAATGGTCAAAGTATATGAAAGGCAGTTTTCAGAGAAAGAAATTAAAGATATCTATAATCATATGAAGAAATGCTCTAAATCACTATTGATTAGAGAAATGCAAATCAAAACAACTCTGAGATACCACATCTCTCCAGTCAGATTGGCTAAGATGACAAAACAAGAAAATGACAAATGCTGGAGAGGATGTGGGCAAATTGGAACACTAATGCATTGTGGTGGAGTTGTGAACTTATCCAACCATTCTGGAGAGCAATCTTGAATTATGCCCAAAGGACTATAAATAATTTCATACCCTTTGACCCAGCAATACCACTTCTAGGGTTATATCCCAAAGAGATCATAGAAATGGGAGGAAGACCCAAATGTACCAAAATATTTATAGCATCTCTTTTCGTGGTTGCAAAGAATTGGAAACTGAAGGGGTGCCCATCAATTGGGGAATGTCTAAACAAGTTGTGGTATATGAATGTAATGGAATATTATTGTGCTATAAGAAAAGAGGAGGAGACGGATTTCATATTTACCTGGAGAGGCTTATACAGACTGATGCTGAGCGAGAAGAGTAGAATCAGAAGAAATTTGTATACAATCACAGACACATCATATGTGTGATGACCAACTATGACAGACTGGACTCTTCTCAGCAATGCAGTGATATAAGTCAATCCCGAAAAACTCATGAAAGAGAGAAATGCAACATCCAGAGATATAACTAGAAAGAACTGAGCTTGAATCCCGATGGAAGCAAAGTAATTTATCTTTTTCTTTTCATTGTTTGGCTTTACCATTTTTCATCCCACCTAGTACAATACGCCTTTGTAATTGGACTAATGTCTAATATGAATGTATTTTCAGATCCTATACTGAACTATATGCTGTTGTGGGGGGTGGGGGGAGGGAAGTAAAGGAAATTTGAAAATCAAGGAACTATGGAATTGAATCTTGTTACCTGAAACTAAACTAATAAATTAATTTTAAAATTTTGGGTTTACATTTCTGTTATTGTTCAGGAATATTGAAGTAAATTTCAACTCCTTGATTTTTCATAATTAGTGAGTGTGTATTTTTCTAAGTAGTAATTTAAACTGAAACTTAAACTTTTTCAGGTAATAATAAATTGCCAGCTCTGTATATTTAGCCTATATACAATATACAAAATATGTGTTATTTACATATATGTATATATAAATAAACATCTATTTTTGCTCAAGAATAGTGACTTTAACATGTTTCTATTAATTAATAAAGTAGATTTGAGGGCATTTTAATCAATGTATGCACATAGACATACACTCAAATCACCAAGCTCTTTTCCTTTCTGACCTTAAATAATCTTCCATTCTCATAAAACCTGCTAAATGAAGAGGACCTTGTAATAAGAATAGTTAGTCATGAGTTACCAGGAAGTTTTTGGCCAGGAGGGAATTATCTTCATTCACTGAAGAGGGAAACTGAAAAGTTTGTGTGATGGCAAAACAAGAAAGAACTCTCAGGTTTTCTCTCCAAAATGCCAAACATCAATATAAAAATGAACAGTACTGCCTTTCATGTAAGTATTTCCAAGTACCTGGGAATTAACCATTTCACTTATTCAATAAACATTTATTAATGTTTTAATACTTGTGCTAAGCACTGAAGATTCAAAGAAAGGTAGAGATGGGTTGGCTAGGTGGTGCAGTGAATAGAACATGAGCCCTGGAATCAGGAGGACCTGAGTTCAAATCTGGCCTCAGACACTTAACACAAAAACTAGCCATGTAACTTTGGCAAAGTCACTTAACCCCAATTGCCCTCTAAAGAGCAAAAAATTAAAAAAAAAGTAGAGATGGTGCTTAATCTCAAGGAGCTCATATTCTAATAAGAGAGACAACTTAAAAATAAATATTTATATACAAGATATATACAGACTAAATTGGATAGAATCTCAGAGAGAAGGCATTAGTATTAAGGGAGCCTAGGAAAGGCTTCTTGCAGAAGATGGGTATTTGGCTGAGCCTTAAAGGAAGTCAGGAAAGCCAAGAGAAATAATATAGGAGGGGTAGGATTCTAGGCCTTGGGGACAGCCTATAGAAATGTACAGAATTGGAAGATGGTGTGTCTTGTGTAAGGAAAACCAAGGAAGCTAGAGTCACTATATCATAGAATATATTTGTTAAATGTATCATAAGAACTTATAAAGGTATCCAGGGCTTTAAAAACCAAATGAATGATTTTTCTATTTGATCTTGGAGGTAATAGAAAGCCACTAGGTTTTATTAAATATGGATGTGACATGGTTAGTCTTGCATTTTAGGAAGATCTTTGGTAGCTGAGTGGAAAATAGATTGAAGTGGGGAGAGACTTGGAGGCAGAGAAACCAACCAGAAGTCTATTGCTATAGTAACAATGAATTCCAACTAGTGAGAAAAGTCATTAGCAGATATCCTATTCCTGTTTTTGACTCACAGACTTCATGCAAATTTGTGCTAAAGGATGATTAAAGGGAATACTGTGATTGAATAAAACTAAAATAGAGAAAAGAGTAGTTGAAACCAGAACTTGTATGGTTGGATATTCATCAAATCTTATATCCAGTAAGAGAAATCAAAGGAATTGAGGCTGGCAGGTTTAGAGTAGAGAGAGCATCCTATCAATCTTTTAGTTCTCACACTTTAATTAGAAAAGCAGGGTTATCCACTGGTGGGGAGGAAATGTTGGAAGTGAAATCACAAGACCTAGGTTCAAATTTTCCCACACATTTTTGGAGAGCAGATTTCAAAAGGCTAAGAATACATACTCAGTGATTATGAAAAATAAAGATAAGAGTTGAAATGGACATTAGAGGTCATCTATTTAAGCCCCTCATTTACATAAAAGGCACACAGGATCACCAGACTAAAATTCTATGGTGGTAACTAGGAATGATGGGAATCTCACAAGAATAGAATTTTGAAAATTCAATGAAAAACAAAGAGCTGGGGTGGGGGCATAAGATTGTGTTGTCTGGAGAGACCAATGTGGATACACAGATAAACTATCAATCAACTTAGTTTAAAAATAAAAAGAGAGAGGTGATGGAGGTGACAGGAAATGAATGATGAATGGCGAATGAAGAATATGTTGCTGTAATACTAAGTGATGTTGCTCAGTTGTTTTTAGTCATCTTTAATTCTTCTTGACCCCATTTGGGGTTTTCTTGGCAGAAATACTGAAATAGCTTGCCATTTCCTTCTCCAGTTCATTTTACAGATGAGGAAACTGAGGTAAACAATTAAGTGACTTACAGAAAGTCACACAGCTAGTAAGAATCTGAGTTCAGATTTTAACTCAGGCCAATGAGTCTTTCTGACTCCAGGTCCAGCACTCTATTTACAGTGTCATCAAGTTGCCCCCAATACTGACTAATAAAGCTTAAAATAAGCTAAGGCTGATGTTAAGGAGGAAAAAAAGAGGAATTTTATAGCTATCCTACAGAAAAGAGTAGGATTAAAGAGACAATAATACCACTTGTTTGGGTGGATGGGATGGGATAAAGAACTGGAGAAAATATTTTATTTTCTTTATGTTTTCTCTGCCAAGAAAAATTGTATTTGAATTGTAAAGGATAGAGCATAAAAATACCTAAAACAGAATTAACATCCATGGTAAGTAGGGAGATTATAAGAGATCACTTATATGTCTTTAATGAGTCCAAACCAACCAGTCCAAATAAACTAAATAGTAGTGTACTAAAATAAAAGGCAACTAATTTGACTATCAATGATCTTTGAAAAACTGGAAAGCAAAAAGGAAACACAGGATTAAAAAAGGAAAAGTGTCATTCTGATTTTCAAAACAGAGAAGAGAATAGAATCTGCCATCCAAGCCAGCTATGTCATAGTCAAAGTGCACCTGGAGTAGAGGTTACCATATTCTGCAAAGGATATTGATCTGCTGGAGAACATCAGTGAAGGCCAAGCAGGATAATGAAGAGTCTTAGTTCATACCTTATGAGGATCAATGAAAAGAATCAGAAATATTTTGACTGAATAAGAGATTTTGAGGACACTTTAGAGTTACCTTCACTCCATTCAATTGGATTCAATAAGCATCCATTAAAAGTCTACTACACCATGCTAGGTACTATGGATATAAAGGCAAAAGTTAGCATATATTGGCTGAAAGGGAATCTAGTCTTCAAAAACTTGAAAGTCTATCACATGGAAGAGAAATTAAACCTTCCAAAGAACAGAACCAAGAACAATTGGTGCAATTTACAAAGAAGAAAATTTAGATTTAATAACATGAATTTTTCTGAAAAAATTAAAGGTATTCAGAAGTATTATGGATCACCTCAGTAGCTGATAGCTCCCCTCTCACTGGAGTTCTTCAAGCAAAATCTGGATAATTATTTGTCAGATGAATTATAGAAGAAAATCAGGTTCAGGTACAGGACACGATGAGTTCATGTTTAGACTAGAAAATCTTTAGGGTCATTTCCAACCCTGAGATTCTGTGAAATCTCAACCTTCATGAAAGAGAGTTGTATGGTCAGGGGAGAAATAACTTTACTGCCTTAAGTCTTAGATTCCCCTATTGCAAAAGCAGCAAATAATATTTATAGATCTTAATTCACGAGGTTGTGATGAAATTATTTGGTAAATTTTGAAATACCATTAAAAATGAGTGACTTTCTCTCTAATAATTTATATTATTAGGAAATTCCCTATAGTACTGAGGTTAAGCGGCTTTGCCAGGTTACCCAGTATATATTGGAGAGATTACAATCCCTATCTTCAGTAGAGCCTTAGTTTTATCATAGGCTAAAAAAATCAATGAATTCAGGACCACAGTGACATTTCTCTAACTGACCTCCCCTCCAACAGATACAATAGGAAACTTAATTCTCAAAAGATTTCTTAAAATTTTACTCCTAACTAGCTCTGGGATACAGACCTTGTAACCTAGAATTCCGCTCCTCATAATTGTGATTTTATATAACTGAGAAGACAGTATTTTATGATAAATATTTGAGCCAGAGGATCTGGACTTAAATTCTTGTTCTGTCATTAACCACATGGAATTTTGGATAAGTCATCTGCCCATTAGACCTCAGTTTCCTCACTTGTAAAAATAAGCAAATTGAACTAGGCGAACTGAGGTACTTTCCAGTTCAAAGCCTATAATTTTATGATGCTGATTCTAAAACTGAAAAAAAAAATTAGTGACATGATTCTCTGGGAAACTTCAAAGACACCAAATAGAAATCCCTATTTTGTTTCTAAATGGACTCATGAAATGTGAGTTACTGTTCTCCTGGCAACTAACTGAATCCAGAGAAATGTCACAAAAGTGATGTGCTAAATAATTTGAACAGAGGCATCTCCACACTTGAGAGAATCAAATAAAACTCAAAATACCGCTAATCATGAAAGGGAAGGCTCTATTTCATGCATAATTCATGCCATTTTAGTATCCAGTAACATCATCAAGGACTGTTCAGGGTATATTTAGCCATTCATGAGTAGCTTTCTATTAGCTATAACTGCATTATATCAGTGTCTTCATTCTATTGGCTTAAAAAATACTATAAAAAATCCCTGTGAAGATAGTTTTCACATATAGATTTACCAAGTACCAAATACATAAAATGTTTATTGTAAAAGAGCAAAATCCTCTTTTAGAAAATCATGGAATTCATCCCAAAAGTTAGATTTTAGTGGCAATATTTCTCTAAGGTTATTTAAGGAATGAAGTGCTCTGTTTAGTGTTGCAGCTAGGAGGTCATTTGCAAATCCAACAAAACTCAAGTTACTACTTTGATCATCTATCCTTCCTTCTGTTGGACATGTGGTTTTCACCAACATATGGATGCAATATTTCATATTGCACTTAATACTTCTTGTTAACCACACACACACACACACACACACACACACACACACACACACACACACACACCTTTTACTGAAAAGCCTGGTTTCTACAATCTATATATACAGTATTCTCACTCAAAATCAACCATATTCTTACATGTTTACAGCTGTCATCCTATGTCATTCAAAAGATGTATGATATATGACCAACATATCCTTGTGATTAATTTGAGGGGAAGAAACTTTTTTTAGAATGTTCTCCATATGAAGTGTGTTAAGGACAAAGCCTGGAGGTATAATTTTATTGGTAGAGAAGGATCCAGGAAAGAAATCTCTATTATTGCAAGTTAGCACCTTCTCTGCAATTTATATTCTAACCCAGGGATCTGGGTTAGAATCCCTGGTTCTGCCATATCCAGGGTATATCCTTTGGCAAATATTGAAACTCTCTGGGACTGAGTTTCTTCCACTATAAAATGAGAGAGTTGAACTCTAAGGCCTTTTATAGATCTAAAAGTATTATCTTTTTATGTATCTATGCCCTCTTTCTGACCCTTACCCTCAAATATTGAGGCATATTTCCAACTCTTTCCATGGATTTCCTTTTGGGCCTTTTCTTGGATATAACTTTTCTTTCTACTCACTTACTAGGTTCCTCTCCTTGGGAGAAGGGCTTTATTTTGTTTAGAAGACTACAAGCAATGGGAAAGGAAAATTGACTCAGGCAAGAAATCAAGAAACCCATCTCACCATCTCTGTGTAGACAGCCCAGAACTTTGAATCAAAGCTGTGGAAGTAGCAATGTCCCCCCAAATCACCAAACACCTGCTTTCAATCCATCAAGGAGGGGGTGGGGAATCGTTTTTGAAAAGTTTTTGTAGATATGTTTTGTTTTTTCATTACATTTACAGATAACTCCTACTTCATGAAAGATCTCTTTTTAAAAAAAAATGTTTTAAAAAAGTAAAATTGATAATAGGTGATCTCATCTGAAAGCACATGAACCATTTCATAACTGTAGCAATCCCTTCACCTCTCTATTTAAAAAATAAAAAATCTGTTTTCTCTTTCTCACATCCCCGTTCCATTGGGGGAAAAAAGAAAAGAAAAACAATTCTTGTAGCATATATAGTATAGCAAAACAAATTCCCTCAGTGAATGTATGAAATATATATATATATATATGTTTATATAAATGCATATGTATAATATATATTATTCTTTACCCTAAATCCACCATCTGTGATGGGTGGTATGTTTCATCAATGATTTTTGGAAATCAGGAATGTCATTGCATTAATCATAGCCCTTATAGCTTTCAAAGTTATTTTACAATGTTTTTATTATTATATAAATTATTCTTTTCATTTCATTATCAATTTATAAAAGTCCTCAAAAATTCTCATTTATAATATCAATGTTCTAGTCATCTATTTTTGTTCAATTCACTCTGCATCACTTCATATAATTCTTTCCCTGTCTTTTTGAAACCATCTATTTACTCATTAGTTATATCACAATAGTACTCTATCATATATATATATATATATATATATATATATATATATATATATATATATATATATATATATATATATATATATATATATATATGCCACAACTCATTCATCCATTGCTCAAGTGTTGGTAATCCTCTTAGTCTCCAGTTGTTGGGTGGCTTAGGAGTTTACAGCACAAAAAAAGTGCTGTAAATATTTTTTGTAAATAAAGGACTGTTTTCTTTTTCTTTGATCTCTTTTGGATATAAGCTTAGCAGCAGGAGAGACTCTCTTAATATTTTGTGTATAATTCCAAATTATTTTCTAGAATGATTATCTTCTTTTGAAGGTCTACCATCAGTACATTAAGCTACCTCTTTTCACACAGCCTCTTCAGCAATTATCCTTTTCCGTTTTTCATTTTTTTTGCCACGAAATTGTATGAGGATATTAATAGACTGTCAAGCGATGAAATGCAGGTTATCTATAACCCTGTGGGGTGGGGGAGCTCTAAATCATTACAAATTAAAGATATACAAAGTAAATCAACCCTGGGGGGAGAAATCATTGGACAGAAGGGACTCTCCTCATTACCACCAGCCAAACTGTTGATGAACACACAGATAGACACAAGAGCCCTGGAGTGGCAGAACCTTCCTACCTACCATTGGCTGTGCCTCAAGTTCAGCTCTCCACAACCATTATTCTGGGAAACAACACCTGTAGAGAAGTAACCCACCAATAACTACTCGCAATGCAGACATGCCAGCCTAGCTGAAGCAGCAAGGAGCCTTAATGAAGTGATAGGAGGCGGCACTGAAGTTAAATCACCAAATCACTTTGACCATCATCTCCCACCAGACTTCCCAGGATCCTGAACCAAAGTGGCTTAGGATAGTTCTACTACTAGTCTGTAGCTCTCACAACCATCATTTTAAGATGCTATCACTATGAAGATGCAGCCTTTTAACTACTCCTGCAGATGTTACAGCATCCTTTATTGAAACCCCAGAAAAGAAAGTTCTTGCCAGCAAAGTTCTTGGCACTTTCAAATGGTTCAAAATCAAAAACCGTTGTGATTTTGTTGGTGTAAATGACATTAAAGAAGAGGCATTACCATCACTTTGCTGCTGAACCCTAATGACCTTCCCATCTAACTTGTAAATGAAACCTATCAAATGTCTTGTCTATGAGATCCTTGAGAGTAGAGGCTATCTTAGTACTTCTATCTGCATACCTAGAGTTTCTCACATAATATGTGATCAGTACATGTTTTATTCATTTATTATTCATTCCTTATAAACCTTTCTCTACAAGAGGAAATAGTAAGCTTATTCTTTTAAAAACTGGTTCAGATCCACTTCTTACTTTGCCTTTGTGAAGCTCAAAAAATGCAAATCAAAAAAGTTTCTTATACCTCTTGTAGAACTTGTTTCCCATACAGCAATAAAGTGTTTTATTCAATTCTGAGCCCACATTGTACCAGGTACCCATTTTTTCTGTTCTTGGGTAATTAACCTTTTATTACTCTTCTTTTGATAGTGTTTGAACTAAGAAATACACAAACACACATACACAGTTTGGTGGTGGTAAACCACTTTGTCTCAGAGATAATAAAATAGAAAGCAAAAGGAAATTCTTAAACAAGGATCAGGAAACAAGCTCCGCTAGAAAGAGGGATGAGAGTGTTAGTGAAGTAATGGACAGGAAAGTAATGATTCACTAGGTGTTTTCGACAACATGAAAGGCACTGGGGACTCTGTATCTCTTCTGTATGGCTTCCACATAGTTCAATTTGTCTCTCTCTTAGTATCTCTAATCCTTCTCTGCCTTGAGTTTTGATTCTGGGTCTCATCCTCGCTCTAGCTTAGCCTGTCAGTAATAGTTTCCATGACTCTCCGATGCTTGAATAGATAAACACTGTCAAATGTATGTTTGCCAGATGACTCTGATCTCCAATGTCCAATTATATACATAATAGTTCATTTTTATTTTCCTCTTCAGCTCTGAAATCCTTCTATTCCTTTAAAATATTTAGATTGTTTAGCTCATAAAACATCACACTCTAAATTTTACTTGAAAAGGATCTACTAATGCAATGACTATGGATCAATTCATTAAACTGATTTTTAAAGAGGATTTTTTTTGGAGGGATAGTTGGAAGGTTACAAATGGAGCTACAAGCTAGTGGGTCTTAAAGGTAACATGGTATTCCATTTGTTTTAGTCCAGTTATAAGAGGAAATCCACACTTGTCTTCTGAAAGGAACTTGAGAAAGACATTCCTAAATTTACTCAACCATCTTTTGTCCTATGGAACTCAGTATAATCATTCTCTTTTTCTGAACTGCTGCTATCACATGATTTTGCTTCTTTTAATGCCTCAATTTACCATCCTCATGAACATTCCAAAATGTCAGCTATGGAACACTCTTCTTGACTCTTTCACATGTTTAAAGAGTTCCTTTGGGTATAAAATGCTTCAATTTTAAAGGGGTAAAAGTATAAAGATTAAAGGAATAAAGCTCCCCAAAGTAAAATTTCAAGAATCAGCAAGAACATGGGAGAAGGTTTGGAGGTGGGAGTGGAAGTGGGGAGGAAGTGTGATGGAAGAAGTGAGCTAGATTTCCTAGAGTCTTTGAAGTTACACTGAGATGTCAATCATTCATTCTAATCATTGGAGTTACCAAGTCTTACCATATGATATGCGCTTTATTTTATTCTATTAAGTTATGTTTTTCTGTCACCTGGTTAGCCGCAATGTCCCCACCAACAGGAACATACTTTGAAATATCAATTTGACTGATCCATTCACTTAAATCCCTTGGGTTTTGCTCAAAATTATCCACTAAAAGTATCAATCCAGACTTGATTTGAAGATCTCTACTAGGGGGGGACCAAACAGTTAAGAAAAAAAAAAAACAAAACTGTAGCACATGAACATAAAAAAATATCACAACAAAAGAAACAATGGATATGAAGAATACCAAGAAGTATGAGGGAAGTTATGTAAATGAATGCAAAGAGAAGTAAACAGAAATATTAAATCAAAATACACCATTACATAAACAATGCTAATGGAAAAACAATAAAAATAATAAAACTAAATAGTATGTTTATAATTATGATACTTATGGTTGTCCCCAAATAAGAGGTTAAAAATACACATTCCCTCCTTCCCATGATAATTGGAAACTATGGGTATGGAACATTGTAAATATGTCAAACTGTATTGATATGTTAGTTTTACTAAACATCTTGTCTCCACTTTTTCTTGCTTTTTATTCTTTGTTATAGGGATAGAATTCTGATGGGGGTTGGGGGCGGAGCCAAGATGGTAGAGTGGAAACAGTACTGCCAAGGTGCTCTCCCCCCACACCGCTTCCCAAACCATGTAAAAGGGGACTCTGAACAACTTCTGGAGCCCCAGCACCCACAGAATGACACAGAGAAGCTAACCTCCCACTGAGGACAGCCCAGAAGGCCTCCAGGGAGCGGCCAGAGCAGCACTCTGGGAGCTGAAAGCACAGCACCCAGAAAGCTGAGCCCAGGCCCTCCTGAGCGACGGTTTTAGCCCCAGGGCAGCCGGGCCCGCAATTGGCTGGAGGGATCCCAGAACATCAGCAGCTATGGCGATTCCAGATTTATCAACACAGATATGCCTAGGACAAAGTGAGAGATTAGTGCCCTATGGACTTTGGAACCAGTATTTGGGGAACACGTCGGCTTCATCCCCTGGGGGCTAGAAGCAGCTGAGAAGACACGCCATTTTGCAGGTTCAGTGGCAGCTTCAGCTCCTGGCCTTCGAACTGTAGGGAGATCCAGCAATCAGTATTGGGGGTTAATCGCTTTTGCTTTAACCTCCCTGGATCTGGATTGTGATCTGTGGGTGGAGGTGGGGGGAGGTCTGGGTTGGGTATCCAACTTGCCAGACCTTGTGGAGGCTTTACAGAGGCCACCCAACTCCGAAAGTTGTGAAGACCCCAACGTTTGGGACAGAAGCTCCCCTGTCTGGTGGCAGAATCCCACTGTGGCAACAAGCCCCAAAAAAGTCAAGAACTTAAGTGGCAACATGCCTAGGCAAAGGAAACAAAATAAACAAAAAAATTCAACATTAGGCTCCTATTTCAGGGGCAAAGAGGATGGAAGCATGGAACAGGAGGAGGACTGTGAGGTCAGAAATCCTGCTCCAAAAACCCCAAATGAAAATATGAGTGGGTTACAGGCCATAGAGAACCTTAAGAAGGATTTCAAAAATCAAATAAGAGAAGTGGAGGAAAAATTGGGAAGAGAAATGAGAAGGATGCAGGAAAGGTATGAAATGAAGGTCAACAGCCTGACTGAGGAAAATAACACCTTAAAAAATAGAGTAACTCATGGGGCGGCTAGGTGGCGAAGTGAGTAAGAGCACCGGCCTCGGAGTTGGGATGACCCGGGATCGAAACCGGCCTCAGAAAATGAGCACCCACACATAAAAATCATGACTAGCCATGTAACCTTGAGCAAGTTACTTAACCCCAATTGCTTAAAAAAAAAAAAATAGAGTAACTCAAATGGCAAAGGAGGCCCAAAAGGGCAATGAGGAGAAGAATGCCTTAAAAAGTAGATTTTGCCACATGGAAAAAGAATCTCAAAAGCTCACTGAGGAGATTCATTCCTTCACAGTTAGACTGGAGCAAATGGAAGCTAATGACTTTATGAGAAATCAAGATGCTGTTAAACAGATCCAAACAAATGAAAGATTAGAAGGCAATGTGAAATATCTCATGGGAAAAATCACTGACCTGGAAAATAGATCCGGCAGAGATAATTTTAAAATTATTGGACTACCTGAAAGCAATGATCAAAGAAAGAACTTAGAAATCATCCTTAAAGAAATTCTCAAGGAAAATTGCCCTGATGTTTTAGACCCAGAGGGCAAAATAGAGGTTGAAAGAATCCACAGATAACCTCCAGAAAAAGATCCCAAAAAGAAAACTCCTAGGAATATCATAGCCAGGTTCCAGAATTCCCACATCAAGGAGAGAATACTACAAGCATCCAGGAAGAAACAATTTCAATATTGTGGAAACACAATCAGAATAGCACAGGACCTGGCAGCTTCTACACTGAGGTATGGAATATGATATTCCAGGGGGCAAAAGAGCTGGGATTAAAACCGAGAATCACCTACACAGAAAAACTGAGTATTTTGTTTCAGGGGAAAATATGGTCATTCAGTGGAATAGAGGACTTTCAAGCATTCTTGAGGAAAAAAACAGAGTTGAATAGAAAATCTGACATTCAGACACAAGAAGCAAGAGATGCTTGAGAAGGTAATCAGGGAAAAGGAATCAAAAGGAACTTATCAAAGTTGAAATATTTACATTCTGACATGGAAAAACAATAACTGTGACTGATGAAACCTTTCTCAGTATGAAAATAATTGAAGAGTATATGGGCATATGAATGCATATGTGTATGTGTGTGTATATGCTTACAGGTATACATGGGTAGAGGGCACAGGTTGAATTTGGTGGGAAGGGATGATGCTTAAGGGGAGAAGTTAAGAGGTGAGAGAATAAAGTGGCAAAAGGAGATGGGGAGAGACAGGGTAGGATAAACTATCTCATGTAGAAGAAGCAAGGGGAAGTGGTTGCAGGGGAGGGGAAGAACAGGAAGGCAAAAAGGCAAAACCATATTCTCATTTGAATTTGGCTCAGGGAGAGAATGACATAAATACTAAATGGGATATCTCACCCTGCAGGAGAGTAGAGGTAAGGGGGATGAGAAGGGGGATGATGGAGGGGAGGGCATTCTGGGGGGAAGGGAGGTTGGAAGTACCCACTATGGAAGAGGGACGGGATCAAAGTAGGGAATGGACCAGGTGGGGGGTGGGGTGGGTGGGAAGAAAATATAAGCAGTTTTACAATATACAATATATCTTTTACAATATATCTACTATGGTAATGTTTTGCATACCTATACATGTACAACACATACCGAATTACTTATCTTCCCAGAGGGAATGGGTGACAAGAGAGGAAGGGAATGGATCTGAATTTTGAACTTTTAAAATCAAATGTTTCAAATATATATAAATACTATTATTAATACTCTTTTGCATGTAATTGGGAGATAAGATGTGCAGGCATTGGGGCACAGAGATTCACCTCCCCTAATGGTAAACTCGAAGGGGGTATGGGAGAAGATATGGGAGAGAGCAGATTGGATGAGGGGATATCTTGTGGGACTGCTATTCTGGGGTAGTGGGTAGGGGGAAAATGGGGAAAAATTGTAACTCAAATCTGGGGGCAGTCAATGATGTAAACCAGAAGTTAATAAAGCATTTGCTTAAAAAAAAAAGAATTCTGACCATGGGAGGAGAAAATATTAAGAAATTAAGTTGATGTAAATATCTCTCTCTGTGTGTATAGTGTGTGTATATCTCTATATGGGTATATATGTATGTATGTATATGTGTATGTATGTATGTGTGTATGTATGTATGTATAAAACACCAGCTTCCACAACTCTCTCCAACAAAGACAATGAATATCATTGTTATCTTTAAGTCATGGGGGAGAAAAAGTGATCATTTGATTAGTTTACTGTCATGACCTGCATGCTATTCCTCACAAATGACACTATCCTCAGCCTCACTGTCTTTGCACTGTCTTTCCTCCAATTCCTAGAATGCTCTCACCTCTTACTTGCCTCTTAAGAATCTCTGATTTCCTTTAAAATTCAGCTGAAATCATAGCTTCTTCAGGAATTCTCTCTCAGGTCACCTTAGCTGCTAGAGACTCATTTTCTAAAGTTAACCTTTCAAATATACTTTGTATGTATCTTAATAAAGCAGTTATTTACTTTTTTCCCCATTACTGGAATTGGAACTCCTTGAGCCCAGCAACAGTGATTTTGCCTTTCTTTATATCTCTAGCACTCACCAAAATGTCAGGCACATAGTAGGTGCTTAATGAATTTTTGTTGACTAAGAGACTGAGTGTAAAGGGATTAAGAGAGTTTGAGAAAGAGACAAAGAGGCAGAGAGATTTGTAATATGAGCATTTAAGCCATTAGACATCAGTAAATGCTATAAATCTGGGCTTGGTTTATTGCTTTATTGATTGTCTATTTTAAGAAAGTTCTGGAGAAAATGTTAGGAATGCAGATTAAACTTAGAAGTGTAACACACATACCTTTTTTTTTTTTTTTTGGAGACCAGAAAAAATTTGTCAAACATATTTCTGTCTGTTTTCACAACTCCATGGAACAAGATGTCACTCTCAGAATAAGCTCATCACTTTGGATGTCACCACCATGCCACTAAATCAAGCCGTGATTGAAACAATCTCCCTTAGCCTCCTCTACTCCCTGATTAGAGAGCAGAGTATCAAACTCTTCTTGAATGCCTTCCTTTGTACAGGGCAGGAATTGAACTCAGGTCCTCCACTTTTCATCTACTGCACTTTCTGCTTTCAACTGCATAGAACAAGATATCCATGTACCTGGTAACCCATCCTCAATCTCCCCCCACACTCTCCACTTTCTTGCTTTATTTATATATTGTCTCTTTGCATACTTCCATTAGATTGTAAGCTCCTCCAAGGCAAAAACTGTCTTTCTTATTAATTCTATCCATAATATTTAGCACAGTCCCTGGAACATGGTGGATACTTAATAAATATTAATCGGATTAGCTTGGATTGGATTATTGGATTTATTAACATTTACCAGCACAATCCTAAGGACACCTTCTAAGTCTTTGAAGAAAACTTTTTTTATTCTGTAAGATCTTCTTTTTCCTCAACTACACATCTCCAATTCTGTCAATTTATCATTTGGAAAATGGAGTATACAGGGTTTTTAATGTTTGGGTTGTTATTGGGGCTTTGGTGTTGTTGTTGTTGTTGTTGTTGTTACTATTGCTGTTGTTGACATATTTAGCCACTAAGGAAAAGATATTTGTACAAATGTTGAAAATATTTACATATATTCAGAAAAAATAAATATTTTTTTAAAAGAAAAGAACACAGGAAAAAAAGGGAGGTGGAGTCAAGATGGTAGAGTAGAAACAGCACTTCCAAGGAGCTACAGCCCATACCACTTCAAAATTATGTAAAAGAGGGACTCTGAATGACCTCTGGAGCTCCAGAACCCACAAAATGACACAAAGAAGCTAACCTCCCACTGAGGACAGCTGGCAGCCCAGCAGGGAGCAGCCAGCACAGCACTCTGGGAGATGAGCCCAGGCCCTAGTGAGTCTGAGGTTTTAGCCCCAGGGCAGGCAGACCAGCAGCTGGCTGGAGGGACCCCAGAACACCAGCAGCTGTGGTTTCAAGAATTATCAACACATAGATGCCTAGGACAAAGTGAGAGGTCCTTGGGACTGGTTGGAAGAGCACATCAGCTTCTTCCCCTGGGGGCAAGAAGACACTGAGTCTGTGCAGCTTGCACCACATTGCCACATTGCAACTTCAGCTCCTGGCCTGCAAACTATAGGGGAATCTGGCGATACATCTGGGGGGTAATTGCTCTTGCTTTACCCTCTCGGGATCTGGATTGTGGTCTGGGGTGGAGGTCTTGGGGTGTGTGACCAGCTTGCCAAAGTGTGTTAAGGCTTCAGAGAGGCCACCCAACTAATACCTGCAGCAGCTGAGAAAACCCCAGCGTTTGGGACAGAAGCTACACTGACTGGTGGCAGAGTCCTACTGTGGCAACAAGCCCAAAAGTGAAGTAATTAAGTGGCAACATGCCTAGGCAAAGGAAACAAAATAAACAGAAAAATTCAACATTACACTCCTATTTTAGGGGCAAAGAATTCAAAGTTTTAAAATCAAATGTTTTGGGGGCAGAGCCAAGATGGCGGAGTAGAAACAGCTCATCCAAGCCACTCTGCCCCCAGATTCCCCCCAAACTATGTAAAAAGGGACTCTGAATAACTTCTGGAGCCCCAGCACCCACAGAATGACACAGAGAAGCTAACCTCCCTCTGAGGACAGCCCAGCAGCCCTGCAGGAAGGACCAGCTAAGCCATCTGGGACCTGGCAGTGTGCATCACACAGAGCGCAGGAGCCGAGCCAAGCATAGGTCCGCATGAGCCGAGGTTTTAGCCCCAGGGTGACAGGGCCAGCAGCCGGCTGGAGGAACCCCAGAACTCCAGTAGCTGTGGTGACTCCAGAATTATCAACATAGACATGCCTATGACAAAGTAAGAGGTTAGTGTCCTATGGACTTTGGGACCTGTATTTAGGGAATGCGTCGGCTCCCTCCCCTGGGGGCTAGAAGCTGCTGAGGAGACACACCATTTTGTAGTTTTCAGAGGCAGCTCCAGCTCCCGGCCTGCAAATTTGTAGGGAGATCCAGAGATCAGTCTTGGGGGGTAATCACTCTTGCTTTAACCTCCCTGGATCTGGATTGTGATCTAGGGTGGAGGTTGTGGGTGGGTTTACAGATTGCCAGAAAATTCCTCTAGCTGGCCTTAAAGCCATAGTGTGGCAACAAGCCCCAAAGTCAAGTAATTAAGTGGCAACATGCCAAAGGAAACAGAAAAATGCAACCCTAGACTCCTATTTTGGGGGCATAGAGCAGGAAAAGGACTGTGAGGTCAGAAGTCCTGCTCCAAAAGCCCCAGGGGAAAACATGAGCAGGTTGCAGGCCATAGAGGACCTTAAGAAGGACTTTAAAAATCAAATAGGAGAAGTGGAGGAAAAATTGGAAAGAGAAATGAGAAGGATGCAGGAAAAGTATGAAATGAGGGTCAACAGCCTGACTGAGGAAAACAACACCTTAAAAAATAGACTAACTCAAATGGCAAAGGAGGCCCAAAAGGGCAATGAGGAGAAGAATGCCTTAAAAAGTCGAATTTGCCAGATGGAAAAAGAATCTTAAAAGTTCACTGAGGAGATTCATTCCTTCAGAGTTAGACTGGAGCAAATGGAAGCTAATGACTTTATGAGAAATCAAGATGCTGTTAAGCAGATCCAAACAAATGAAAGATTAGAAGGCAATGTGAAATATCTCATGGGAAAAACCACTGACCTGGAAAATAGATCCAGGAGAGACAATTTAAAAATTATTGGACTACCTGAAAGCCATGATCAAAGAAAGAACCTAGAAATCACCCTTCAAGAAATTCTCAAGGAAAATTGCCCTGATGTTTTAGATCCAGAGGGCAAAATAGAGGTTGAAAGAATCCACCGATCACCTCCTGAAAAAGATCCCAAAAAGAAAACTCCCAGGAATATTATAGCCAGGTTCCAGAATCCCCAGATCAAGGAGAAAATACTACAAGCAGCCAGGAAGAAACAATTTCAATATTGTGGAAACACAATCAGAATAGCCCAGGACCTGGCAGCTTCTACACTGAGGGATCGAAGGGCATGGAATATGATATTCCAGAGGGCAAAAGAACTGGGACTGAACCCAAGGGTCACCTACCCAGCAAAACTGAGTATTTTGTTTCAGGGGAAAATATGGTCATTCAGTGGAATAGAGGACTTTCAAGCATTCTTGAGGAAAAAACCAGAATTGAATAGAAAATTTGACATCCAGACACAAGAAGGAAGAGGTGCCTGAGAAGGTAATCAGGGAAAAGAAATCAAAAGGAACTTATCAAAGTTGAACTATTTACATTCCTATATGGAAAAGCAATAACTGTGACTGATGATATCTTTCTCACTATGAAAATAATGGAAGAAGGGTCTGTGGTCATATGAATACATATGTGAATGTGTGTGTATATGGTTACAGTTATATATGGATAAAGGGCATAGGTTGAATTTGTTGGGAAGGGAGAATACTCAAGGGATGAAATTATGAGGTGAGAGAGGAAAGTGGCAAGAGGAGATGGGGAGAGACAGGGTAGGGTAAACTATCCCATGTAGAAGAAGCAAGGGGAAGTGGTTGCAAAGGAGGGGGAGAATAAGGAAGGCTAAAAAGGCAAAACCACATTCACATTGAATTTGGTTCAGGGAGAAAATGACATACATACTAAATGGGATATCTTGACCTGCAGCAGGATAGGGGGAAGGGGGATGAGAGGAGGGATGATGAATGGGAGGGCATCCTTGGGGTGAGGGGAAGTTGGAAGTACCCACTATAGAAGAGGGACAGGATAATGTAGGGAATGGACCAGGTGGGGGGTGGGATGAGAGGGAGGGAATTATAAGCAGCCTTGTACAATATATCTACTATGATAATGTTTTGCATAGCTAGACATGTACAACATATACTGAATTACTTATCTCCCCAGAGGGAATGGGTGACAAGGGAGGAAGGAAATGGATCTGAAATTCGAGGTCTTAACATTAAATGTTTCAAATACATATAAATACTATTATTAATACTCTTTTGCCTGTAATAGGGAGATAAGATGTACAGGCATTGGGACGAAAAGACTCATCTTCCTCTAATGGAAAAGTCGATGGGGGTATGGGAGAAGGTATGGGAGAGAGCAGATTGGAGGAAGTGATATCTTGTGGGACTACTATTCTGGGAGGTTGGGTAGGGGAATAATGGGGGGGAAATGATTGTAACTCAAAATCTGGCGGAAATGAATGATGCAAAACAGAAGTTAATAAAGCATTTGTTTAAAAAAAATCAAATGTTTTAAAAATATATAAATACTATTATTACTATTTTACATGTAACTGGGAGATAAGATGTGCAGGCATTGGGGCACGTGGATTCACCTTGCCCTACTGAAAAAGTCAAAGGGGGTATGGGAGAAGAGATGGGAGAGAGCAGATTGGATGAGGGGATATCCTATGGGATTGCTATTCTGGGGTCGTGGGTAAGGGGAAAATGGGGAAAAAGTCGTAACTCAAAATCTCATGGAAATGAATGATGTAAATCAGAAGTTAATAAAGCATTTGAAAAAAAAGAAAAGAATACGGAAAAGTTCAGAAGGGAAAATATACAAGCAGTATTAGTTTTTCTTTACCTTTATGTTCAATTTAACATACATTTTCTAAAAACTGTACACAAAAAAAAAATATATCCATGGTTTCTTTTCTGATTTTTATATATTGAAATATTCATGTTTACTAAGTTCATAATAAAAATATTTTTTAAAAAAGAAAAGGGATTTGGGGCTCACTTTGAGAAGTGTTGTGTGATTTGACCAGATGAGACTCTGGGAAGCCTTTGAGAGCCCCCCGACTTTGAAAACCCAGATGTTGGTGCTTTCCTCCCTGGTAATTGTGATTTTGGTATTGATAGTGGTTGGATAGTTTGGAAGCCTGTCTGCTTGATCTGTCTGTATACTCTGAAGTTCGGGGTGTTGATCTTTTCCCCCTGAACTAAAATGATATATGTTTGTTTGATTAAAGTAAGCTTGTTCACCAATTTTGAGTTGCTTTCCTTTACAAAAGCAGATCCAAGAACCTGTGTTGGCAGCCACTCTGGGGATGCTGAGGCGCTTGCCGCTACAAAATGGCGATGAGGGATAGGATCTGCTGAGTAAAAGGAAAGTATGGGGGCTGGGATAATTATTTGTTTCCAAGTTGTGGTAGCTGTGATTCTGTGGAGCCATGGACCAGGAGAGAAGAACGGCCTTCATGCTGACTTCACTGAGCTGAGAGCAGGAATGGTGAGCTGCCTGCATGGAGACCTGTGGAGAAGCCAGGAGCTGCTGCCTTCTGCTGGAGGAGAAGGAACCCAGGAGTTTGGAATTCAGCCACAGGACAAGATAAGGACTGTGTGGAAAAGCAGGGGCACTGAATGTGTTTCATTGCTTCATCTCACAGTTTGGGACCCAGGGGGAGGATGAACTTGTGACTATGGTGGGTGGGGTGAAGTGCCAAGGACCCCCAAGGGCCCCACCTTTGGTTTTGTTGCCAAGCTCTCTCTCTGGACGAAGCAGGGGCTGGAGCAGTGTTATGGGAAGGACACCCCCCCTCCTCCCAAGAGAACTTTATGTGATAATGCATTGTATTTTGTGAATTGATGTGATAATGCTTTGTATTTTGTGTTTAAGGCCCAGTGGCCACTTTGGTAACTTTAGATGTACCTTGGAAATATGACTTAAGAGATGGTTAGTGCTAATTGAAATGTAAATTGTCTATGCTATGGGTATACTTAGTAAGGCTTTGTTGAATAAGTACTGATTGTACTTTGAGATATTGTTACAAATAAGAGACTAATTGAGTTAATCAAGACTTTGCCCCTTGAGTGGAAGACTTTGACCTTGTACTTTGAAACTACTGATAAGTGACTAATTGAGTTAATAAAGACTTTGCCCCATGAGTGGAAGACTTTGACCATGTACTTTGAAATTACTGATGTTACTGATTGAGTTAACTTAAGAGTGACTATTTTTTTATTTTACTGATAAGTGACTGAGTTAACATTTGCCCCATGAGTGGAAGTACTTTGAGATTATATTGTGATTTTTTTATGAACCTGGAAAATGTGACCTAAGAGATGCTTTAGTGTTAATTCAAATGTAAATTGTGTATGCTATGGGCATGAAAGATCTTGGGGTAGATTGTAATGGAAGTGCAGATTGAAAGATCTTCCCTGCCCCTAGGCCCTTTGATTGGCTTAAGTGACTCTGAGAACCTTCTTTAATTTGAAAATATACTCTGCCCCCTAATAGGCTGAATGTGGTCACATGGAGCCTGTGGTAGGAGTCTTGGTTTTCAGGAATGACCACACCTTGATGCTGTGTGATTGGGAAGTGGGTCAAGAGAGTGGTTACATTCTCTGACCCAGGAGAAGGCTATATAATTCCGATGTGAAGCTTTGCTTTGGGGCTCACTTTGAGAAGTGTTGTGTGATTTGACCAGATGAGACTCTGGGAAGCCTTTGAGAGCCCCCCTGGCTTTGAAAACCCAGATGTTGATGCTTCCCTCTCTGGTAACTGTGATTTGGTATTGATAATGGTTGGACAGTTTGGAAGCCTGTCTGTTTGATCTGTCTGTATACTCTGAAGTTCAGGGTGCTGACCTTTTCCCCCTGAACTAGGTAATATATGTTTGATTAAAGTAAGCTTATTAATAAAAAAAAGGGGGGGGGGTGTTTTTTCTGTCTCTCCTCTGATATTTGTGCTTTCCTAACTGAGGTAATTTCCTGAAAAGCCCTACACAAAAAGACTTAACTCCTGCAGCTATGCCATCCTTAGCCAGCAGTGATAGTCGTACTGGATGTATGATCCATTAGAATCACACACATCTCAATTTAGGACCACAGATTAGTTATTCAAGGAAGACATAGTGGTTTGTTATTTTTTAAATACTAAAACTTTAGCATTTAGCTAATTTATGTTATATTTTTATCACTTAATTGTTTTGTCTCTTTAGGAACCACACATGCATTAAACACCTACAGTCTTAGATAGACTGAAATGAAGACTTTCACCATTAATGGTAGGCTTTCATGAAAGTTATTTGAAAGAGGAAGAAAAGTACAAGGTTGACTAGGGTACAAACTATATTTATTTTAATATGTTACAAGTAAATAATGTCTGTTTTATTACTTATTGTTTGCCTATTGTAGAGGACATACAAGTTGCATATCATTTAAGCCTATGAGATGGAGCAGGAATGTGGGGCAGAAAATGTCGTTTGTTTGTTCTTCATTTTCAAAGGGGACCAATGATATCATGAGGGATGTCTTGCCATGAGTTGTAATTAAATTAGTCAGAGTTGCGCAAAGTCATCAACCTCACTCTTTTTTCTAGAGTCATTAAAGTCCAGTGGCAAGACAAAATTCAAGATGAGTGGTGATGGCCTGAGCTGCAAAAGATGACCTTGGCATCTTTGCTGTCTGACCAAGCCTAAGTTCTTCACAACATCTGCTTCAGCTGTGTTCATGGCCCTTGGAACAAATTGTTCTCATTCATCCATTCCACTAGAGAGTCTTCATATATTTGTGGTAGACATTTCCCACCAGGAAGTACCCAAGTGAAGGGCATCACATTCTGGGAGTACAAGTCAAGCAAATTAAAAGTAAAGAGAATGAAAGCATAAAGGAAAGAAAGAAGAATTAAAGGCACCATACTGGGTACTTGAAGATACACTGACAAAAACAATCTCTGCTTTCAAGAAGCTTATATTCTAAGATAATATACAATAGTTCTAACTAGGATAAACATATATTAAAATGGAGAAATAGTAAACGAAAAGATTTTGGTTTTTCATCCTGGATCCCAAATAAAGTCTTTGACCATGGGCAAATCAGCTAATCTCTTTCAGCCTCAGTTTCCCTATTGTGAAATTGAAATTTATAATACTTAGACTACCTGTCCCTGTTACAACTGTTAAACATTGAATTGGCATATAATTGTGCTTTATAGACTAAACTATCAAGTCCTCTGCTTCAGAAATTCTGTCCTGATCTCCCCAGTTGTTTGTTCTCTCCCCTCCTGTTGTATTATTATATAATTTTACCTTCTTCCATCTCAGTTACCAGATACACAAATTGAGGGAGTTGGATTATATGGTGTCTGAAGTCCCTTCCAATGACTATATAAATATATATATATATATATATATATATATATATATATATATATATATATATATATATATAATTACATGTGGTATTCTTATACTAGATTATAAACTCCTTGGGGACTGTATTATAGTTTCCCTTTGTCTCTGTAGCACCAAACACAATATATTGGAGATTTAAAAATGCTTAATATGTACTTGTAAAATTGTACCTTGTACTTGTAAAAATGTACTTGTAAAAATCACCTGAGTGTGTTCTTGTTGGTGTTGTTTATGTTATTATCATAATTTCAAAATGAAATAACAGACAGATATACCCAAAGTGTTCATTTCCATGTTCTCTTCTGAGGAGTATTCATCATAGACAATCTAGGCACTTCTTTCACAATTTGTGCATGCAAACTTAAAAATCTCCAATTTATTTTCTCTAGACATATTAAGAAATCATATTCTCTGGTCTGAAAAAGATCCAGATTTTTCCTTTACAAAAGTAGGTAGGACAAAGGAATTATTATAATAAATATTATTATTATAGCTAGCATTTAAAGTTCACAAAGCATTTTATAATTTAATTTCATGTTATCCTCATGGCAATACTGGGAGATGAGTGTTATTATTGTCCATATTTTACAAATGAGGAAACTGAGGCAGTTAAAATTACCTGCACAGGAGCATACAGTTAGTATATACTTGAGGTTGTATTTGAACTCAAATCTTCTAGTCTAGAGGTCCATACTCATATCTGCTATACCACTTAACTGCCATAGTTTAATAGAATTAAGGATGATAACCACATCTTTTAAGAGAGAAAAATCCTTGTCTTGTATAGACAATGTCTTCTTCACCACTAAAGTGTTAGAGTTATTGACCAGTCTTAGTGTAGTTTCCTCTTAGTTATCCAAGAAGAGATTCACCTAAAGGAAGTGCTGTCTATTCCAAATAGCCTTCTATTACTCACAAGAGATTCATCCACTGTCTTCTTTTCAGAAGAGATTTTTAATATTCATCTCTGGGAGGGATTCCATTGATTCCTTGAAGTGAGTGGTCAGGAATGAATGGGATGATACCTTTGTTATTCAATTATTCTGGAATGTTAACCCCAAAATGTATTTTACATAGTGATATTTTATTCAAAAATCCCATAACTCTTACTTAAAATTGTCTTGAGACAGAGAGACAAATTAGAGGGCATCAGGGAACCATTTCATTTTGTACATTTCTATCTTTCTATCTGTGTCTGTCTAACTCTGTCTGTCTCTAACACAAATGATTTCGATGTTAGATTAATATTGAATGAAATAAAATTATTTCTGGAAGACTTGTGCCAAAGATACAGAGTACAATATTGACATTTTTTCTTCAAGAAAATTAAGGACACTTAATGATATCTATTAAGTCATATTTTAGAAACAATGAGTATGTTTAGACTTCAGTGTAATCTGGGAAGTCTGAAAAATTCAATGGGAAACAAAATGATTTTCCTCATATTCATCTCAACTCTGCTTTGAAAGACACTGGTAAGGCCAAATGTATCTAATTAGTAAGCTCATGCACCAAAGTTCAATGGACAGCCAGGGATTCTCTCCCACAGTTGATTATGTGGACTGGTTTCCAAACTGACATGTCGAAGGTGAGCAGACACTGAACTGAAAGTTACATCAAACCAGCCAAACCTACACGAACAGAGTGTGGATGTCATTGTTTCTAATTTTGCTGGTTGATGAGAAGACTTAAGCTACAATGCAGCTCAAACTTATTTCTACCAATTTCTTTTTTTTTAATTTATTTGTTTATTTTTAGTTTACAAGTTTCAATTCCATAATTCCTTGAGTTTCACATTTCCTTTCCCTCCCTCCCCCCATCCCCACGACAGCATATAGTCCAGTATAGGATCTGCAAATACTTTCATATTAGACATTAATCAAGTTAAAAAGGAGTATTGTACTAGGTGGGATGAAAAATGTTAAAGAAGAAATAAAACCAAACAACGAAAAGAAAAAGATCAATTAGTTTGCTTCCATCAGGATTCAAGCTCAGTTCTTTCTAACTTATTTCTCTGGATGTTGCATATATCTTTACTTCATGAGTCTTTCAAGATTAACTTATATCACTGCATTGCTGAGAAGAGTCCAGTCTGTCATAGTTGGTCATCACACATATGTTGTCTATGTGATTGCATACAAATTTCTCCTGGTTCTACTCTTCTCACTCAGCATCAGTTTGGATAAGCCTCTCCAGGTAAATATGAAAACCGTCTCCTCCTCGTTTTTTATAGCACGATAGTATTCCATTACATGCATATAACACAACTTGTTTAGCCATTCCCCAATTGATGGGCACCCCTTTAATTTCCAATTCTTTACAACCACGAAAAGAGCTGCTATAAATATTTTTGTACATATGGGTCTTCCTCCCATTTCTATGACGTCTTTGGGATATAACCCTAGAAGTGGTATTGCTGGGTCAAAGGGTAAAAAATTATTTATAGTCTTTTGGCATAATTCAAGATTGCTCTCTAGAATGGTTGGATAAGATCACAACTCCACCAGCAATGCATTAGTATTCCAATTTGCCCACATCCTCTCCAGCATTTGTCATTTTCCTGTTTTGTCATCTTAACCAATCTCACTGGAGAGATGTAGTACCTCAGAGCTGTTTTGATTTGCATTTCTCTAATAAATAGTGATTTAGATCATTTCTTCATATGATTATAGATATCTTTAATTTCTTTCTCTGAAAACTGCCTGTTCATATCCTTTGACCATTTATCAATTGGGGAATGACTTGTATTCTTGTAGATTTGACTCAAATCTCTGTATATTTTGGAAATGAGTCTTTTATCAGAGACATAGGTTGTAAAAATTCTTTCCCAATTTCCCACCTCCCTCTTGATCTTGGTTATATTGACTTTGTTTGTGCAGATTTAATTTAATGTAATCAATTGAATGTAATCAAAATTATCCATTTTGCATTTTATAATGCTCTCTAATTCTTGTTTGGTCCTAAAGTCTTTCCCTCTCCACAAATCTGACAGATAAACTATTCCTTGCTTTTCCAGATTGCTCACAGTATCATCTTTTATACCTAGATCATGCACCCATTTAAACTTGATTTTGGTATATGGTGTTAGATAATGGTATATGCCCAGTTTCTGCCATATTATATTTCAGGTTTCCCAGCAGTTTTTGTCAAACAGTGCATTCTTATCCCAAAAACTGGGGTCTTTGGTTTTATCAAACAATAGATTACTATACTCATTAACTGCTGGATCTCATGTGGCCAATCTATTCCATTGATCCACTACTCTACTCCTCTGCCAGTACCAAGCAGTTTTGATGACTGCTGCTGTATAATACAGATTAAAATCTGGTATAGTTAGTCCACCTTCCCTAGCATTTCTTTTCATTAATTCCCTTGATATTCTAGATCATTTGTTCTTCCAAATAAATTTTGTTATTATTTTGTCTAACTCTAAAAAGTAGATTTTTGGTAAATTGATTGGTATGACACTGAATATATAGTTTAGTTTGGGTAAAATTGTCATTTTTATTATATTAGCTCGACCCAGCCATGAGCAATTGATATTTTCCAATTAGTTAGATCTGATTTTATTTGTGTGAGAAGTGTTTTGTAGTTGTGATCATATAGATTCTGGGTTTGTTTTGGCAGGTAGATTCCAAATATTTTATAATGTCTACAGTGACTTTAAATGGGATTTCTCTTGCTATCTCTTGCTGTTGAGTTTCATTAGAGATATACAGGAATGCCGAGGATTTATGTGGGTTTATTTTATATCCTGCAACTTTGCCAAATTTATTTATTGTCTCAAGTAGTTTTTTACTTGATTTTCTAGGATTCTCTAAGTATATCATCATATCATCTGCAAAGAGTGATAGGTTGGTCTCTTCTTTGCCTAATTTGATTCCTTTGATTTCTCTTTCTTCTCTAATTGCTACTGCTAACCTTTCTGGTACCGGATTGAATAAGAAGGGTGATAGTGGACACCCTTGTTTCACTCCTGATCTTATTGGAAAAGCTTCTAGTTTATCCCCATTGCATATAATACTTGCTGATGGTTTAAAATACATGCTATCTACTATTTCAAGAAGGCTCCATTTATTCCTATACTTTCTAGTGTTATTAATAGGAATGGATGTTGTACTTTGTCAAAAGCCTTTTCTACATCTTTTGAGATAATCATGTGGTTTCTGCTAGTTTTATTGTTGATATGATCAATAATACTCATGGTTTTCCTAATATTAAACCATCCTTGGGTTCCTGGAATAAATCCTACCTGATCAAAGTGTATTATTCTTGTGATAAGTTGTTGGAGTCTTTTGGCTAATATTTTATTTAAGATTTTTGCATCTAAATTCATGAGGGAAATTGGTCTATAATTTTCTTCTCTGTTTTATCTCTTCCTGATTTAGGAATCAGTACCATATTTGTGTCATAGAAAGAATTTGGTAGGACTTGTTCTTCACTAATTTTCCCAAATAGTTTGTAGAGTATCGGAATCAATTGTTCTTTAAATGTTTGATAGAATTCACTATCTGGCTCTGGGGATTTTTCCTAGGGAGTTCATTGATGACTTGTTTGATTTCTTTTTCTGAGATGGGGTTATTTAGATAATTCACTTCCTCTTCAGTTAATCTGGGCAACTTGTATTTTTTTTTAAATATTCATCCATTTCACTAAGATGGTCATATTTATGTCCATACAATTGGGAGAAATAATACCTCATTATTTTTTTATTTCCCCTTCATTGGAGGTAGATTCACCCTTTTCATTTGTGATACTCATAATTTGGTTTTATTCTTTCTTTTTTATATCATGTTGACTAATGGTTTATCAATTTTATTGTTGTTGTTGTTGTTTTTGTAAAACCAGCTCTTAGTCTTATTTATTAATTCAATAGTTTTCTTAATTTGGATTTTATTAATCTATCTTTTGGTTTTCAATATTTCTAATTTAGTACTAAATTGGGGATTTTCAATTTGTTCTTTTTCTAGCTTTTTCATTTGCATGTCCAATTCATTGAGCTCCCTTCTCTCTGCTTTAATTAAGTATGCACTCAGGGATATAAAACTTCCCCTAAGAACTGCCTTTAATGCATCTCACAAATTTTGGTATGTTCTCTAATTATTATCATTCCCTTGAATGAAGTTTCTGATTGTTTCTATAATTTCTTGTTTGACCAACTCATTCTTTAGTATTAAATTGTTTAATTTCCAATTAGTTTTTAGTCCATCTTTCCATTTCCCTTTATTGCATATAATTTTTATTGCATCATGATCTGAGAATTATGCATTTAATATTTCTGCCTTTCTGCACTGAATTGTGAGGTTTTTATGCCCTAGTACATGGTCTATTTTTTGAGTATGTACGATGCACTTCTGAAAAGAAAGTAAATTTCTTTTTATCCCAATTCAGTTTTCTCCAAAGATCTGCAATATCTACTCTCTCTAAAATTCTATTTGCCTCCTTAATGTCTTTCTTGTTTATTTTGAAGTTAGATTTATCAAGTTCAGAGAAGGGGAGATTAAGGTCCCCCACTAATATAGTTTTGCTATCTATTTCTTCCTCTAATTCCTTTAACTTCTCCTCTAGGAATTTGGATGCTATACCACTTGGTTCATATATGTTAAGTAATGATATTGCTTCATTCTCGATTATGCCTTTTAGCATGATATAGTTTACTTCCTTATCTCTTTTAATTAGATGTATTTTTGCTTTTGCTTTATCTGAGATAAGGATTGCTACCCCTGCTTTTCTTTTTACTTTAGCTGAGGCATAATCAATTCTACTCCAACCTTTTACCTTTACCCTGTGGGTATCCCTTTGTTTCAAATGTGTTTCTTGTAGACAGCATATTATAGGATTATGGTTTTTAATCCATTCTGCTATATGCCTCTGTTTTATGGGAGAGTTCATCCCATTCACATTCACAGTAATGATGACTATCTGTCTCTTCCCCTCCATCCTATTTCTTGCCCTGTTTATGTTTTTGTTTCTTCCTTCTTCCTTCCCCTCCTTGAAATTTTCCCTTTTGTCCACCCCCTCCTCAGTGTTCCCACCCAGTGGACCCCCTTCTTAACCTACCTTCTCCCCTTACTACTATTTCCTTCCCCTCTAATCTTCCCCTTTAGTCTCCTCCTTTTTGAACCCCACCCCTTACCCTCCTACTGCCTATAGGACACAATAAATTTTTATACTTATCAGAGTAAGTTACTCCCCATTTGATTCCAAACCAATGAGAGTAAATTTCAAACAGTGCTCCTCTCCCTCCCTCATTTTCCTCTATTTAATGAATTTATGTTTCTATTCACATTAGAATCTTAAACTTTACTGAATAAGTGGATCCCTCTTTGAACCAGAAACTGTGAGAATAGTGTTTAAATGATGTTCCTCTCCCTCTTTCTTTCCCCTCTACTATAGTGTTTTTATGCCTCTTCAAATGGCATATTTTACCTTTTCCTATCTCATCCTTTCCTTTTATTCCATTACAGTGCCTTTGCTCCCCTTAATAAGGTTTTTTTAAGTCTTCAGGTTAGTGCATTCATACCCACACCCTATATCTATGTATAACCCTTTCGAAGGTCATGATAATCATAAAAATTTCAATATTGAAAGTTATCAGCTCCTCATATAGGGATGTGAACATCTTCCTCTAGTTAAACCCCAAGTTATGTGCATGTGTGCATGAGTGTGGATGTGTGCATGTTTGTATGTGTGAGTCTATGTTTTCCTTGTTTACCTTTTTATGTTTTTCTTGAGTCTTGTAATTGGAGATCAAATTTTCCATTGAGCTTTGGATTTTTCATCAGGGAAATCTGGAAGTCCCTTATTTCATTAAATGACCATCTCCTTGCCTGAAAGATTATCTTCAGTTTTTCCAGGTAGTTAATCCTTGGTTGTAGTTCTAGCTCTCTTGCCCTATGAAATATCAAATTCAAGTCCCTGCAATCTTTTAATGTAGAAGCTGCTAGGTCCTGTGTGATCCTAACTGTAGTTGCTTGATATTTGAATTGTTCCTTTTTGGCTGCTTGTAGTATTTTTCCCTTAACCTTGTAATTCTTGGATTTGGCTACTATATTTCTTGGAGTTTTCAATTTGGAATCTCTTTCAGGAGGAGACTGGTGAATTCTTTCTATAACTATTTTATCTTCTGATTCCAGGACTACAGGACAATTTCCTTTGACAGTCTCTTGGAGGATGTTGTCTAAGCTGCTTTTTTCATCGTGGCTTTCTGGTAGACCAATAATTCTTAAGTTATCTCTCCTGGATCTGTTCTCTAGGTCAGTTGTTTTTCCAGTGAGATATTTTACATTTTCTTCCAATTTTTTCAACCATCATATTTTGTTTGATTGACTCTTGGTGCATCATAGAGTTCTGATTTTCAATTTGATTGATTCTAATTTTTAGCAAATTATAGTCTTCAGTTAGTTTTTGAAGGTCCTTTTTTAGGGAAGTATTTTCTCCCATCGTTTCAATAATTTTACTTTATAGGGATTTGTTTTCTTCAGTGAAACTTTTTTTCCAAGTTGGTCACTGCCTCCCTGATTTGGTCTTTAAAATCTTTCTTAAGCTCCTCTAAGAATGCTATTTGGGCTTGATACCAGTTCATATTTCCTTCTGTGGTCTCAGGTGTGGGTAGAGAATCCATATTGTCCTCTATATTTGGTTGTTCTTGACCTACATGATAAGCTTGGATCAATTTTCTTGCCTTCCCCTTCTCCTTCCCAGCTTCCTTCCTTCCCATTTTGATTTCTTATTTCTTAACTTCTCAGGCTGGGAGCTAAGAGCCTGGTGGTTGACTTTGAATGCTGTAGCCTCTGGGTGTCTAGTTTGAGGCTAAGGTAGGAGTCTCAGAGACGTATGCTGATGTGCACAGAGTAGCCTATGGAGGAGGAGTAGTCTGGCCACTTCAGATCTATGCCTCTATACCCCTGGGCTATAGCTCAGGCAGTCTTTTGCTGGTCAGGTGAGGTGGGGCTTGTTGGGACCCCTCCCTCTCTTCTCTTCAGACTCCTGGCTGTCTCAGTTACACCCCTTCTTGAAGACTCCCAAGCCTGAGGCTATTTCCACTAACTTAGGATTTCAATCTGGGTGGGAGACTTATCTTTAGGTTTTCTACTTCATGAAGAAGGGATGAGGGATCAGAGCAGCTAGAATTTACTTTGCCAATCTAGCCCCTGCATATAGAGGCAGGCAATTTCTAAACTTCCAGGCTTGGGGCTGATAGCCCCAGGAGGAGCTGCTGTCTCTGCTGGGGGCCTGAGCCCTCTCTTAACTGGCTCCAATGATTCATCCTGTCCCCTAGTGAGATGCCTGTAGGATTACTGTGAATCATCCATGGTAAGTTGGCCGGCTGGGGGCTTCTCCTCTCTCTGGTGTAGTCCGCTTGTCTGCTCTCAAGTCTGAGCTGCACAGACCCCATGTGCTCCAGGCTCCCCATGTCTGGACCCACTGGGCACTTTCCTGGACTGGGTTCTGCCAAGCTCCATCTCCAAGTGGATTCTGTCACTCTAGAATCCATTCAGATTTGCTTTTTGAGGTTCAGTGATGGGATTCACAGAGGAGCTTAGAGAAGTTACTGCTTCCTTTCTGCCATCTTGGCTCCACCATTTCTACCAATTTCTATAACATTAAATAAAAATGTCTAGACTGATTGAAGGAAAGTATGCCCTTGGCAATCAGCCAATATTTTGTATTCAATGTCCCCAACACTGACACATATTTGAAAGGTACATGATGGACTTGTCAGTAAAACTAGCTGTGACTTAAGAGTTCTCCTACATGGCAATTTCATTCTGCTCTGTTGTTCTATTTAGTTAATAATAACAATTGCCAAGGGAGCTAGGTGGTGCAGTGAGTAGAGCACTGGCCTTGGAGTCAGTATGACCTGAGTTCAAATGTGACCTCAGACACTTAACACTTACTAGCCATGTGACCTTGGGCAAGTCACTTAACCCCAATTGCCCTAACTTCCCCCCTCCAAAAAGCAAAAAAAAAAAAATGCCAGCAGAGTGTTACTTAACATATTTTGTTTCATAGACCCTTTTGACAGTCTGGAGAAGGCTATGGGCCCCTTCTCAGAATAAAGTTCTAAATAATTAAAGAAATGCTTAATATCAGTTAGAGGTTAATGTAAATGAAGAGGGAAACTTTATTTATCCAATTTTATAGACATCCTGAAATCTCTCCATAGACCTTCTTGTTATTATACAGTTGTTTCAAGCCTGTTTGATTCTTTGTGATCCCATTTGGGGTTTTCTTGACAAAGATATTGGAGTGGTTTGCCCATTCTTTCTCCAGCTCATTTTATAGATGAGGAAACTGAGGGGAAGAGGGATAAGTGACTTGTCCAGAGTCACACAGCTAGTAAGTATTTGAGGTCAATTTGAACTCAGGTCTTCCTGACTCTAGGCTCAGTATTTTATCCACTAAACCACCTAGCAGCCCATAGGCCTTATAAACCAGGTTGCAAGGTTACAACATCTTGTATTGTAGATAGATAGCTGGCCTCAGTAACAGCAAGACTTGGATTCTAATTCTGCCCCTGACACAAATTGACTGTGTCACCCTAGGCAAGTCACTTAATCTCTTAGTGCCCCAGGTTGTTGCCTAAGATTATAAACTGCAGCATAGTTTGATCACCAGGATTTCCTCACACCAATAAAATCACATTAATCCAAAAAGTAAAAAATGAAAAAGAGCTGACATTCACATAACACTTCAAATATTAGAAAATACTTGGCATACATTACTTCATTTCATTCCCACAGAAACCCTATGATTTATGTACCAAAGACAATTTAATTCCCATTTTACTGATAAGGAAACTGAGGATGACATAAGATGTTTTACCCATTTTCACACAACTAATAAGTAGCAGAGTCAAGATTCAAATCCAAAACTCTACTGACTTTGACAAGTGCCCCTTTCATTTCCATAACACCTTACATTTATATACATTTTATTCATTCTGTGTGTATAATTTCATATGTGTGTAAATTCCCTCTATGCTGCATAATACTGGGAACATTGAAGAATTTCCTGAGGCACAAACAGTTTATATATACCACTAGATATACCACTATGTATATATTTACACATATTTATTTATATTTATGTGTGTATATACATATAGTGGTATGTATATAATGAATCATTATCATTGTATTCATTAGTATTGAAAAATTCATTTTAAAATTATAGTCATCATCTATTAATTTGGAATTCCTTGAAATGTGTTAAGTTTACAAAACTTTTACTATACCCAGCAATGAAAATATCAACCCATTTAACTGCAGATGAACATTTAAGACTTTCTCAATAATGTAGTTGTCCTCTGAGCTCCTAATTTCCTCCTTACCCACTCTCTCATTTAACAACCATGTCTCATTCTTCACTGAAAAAAAGTGGTCATTCACAAGGAGCTCCCTCTTCTCCCCTGGCCTTCATCTTGCATTATTATTTTCTCTCTATCACTGTGTACTGACTGCTTCCCCATTGTCTATTATTGTGTCCAGTTCTCTCATACTCAAAACACATTCAGTCCATCCATCCCACCATTATCTTATATCTCTCCTCTTTTGTGACTAAATACTTTAAAGGAACCATCTACAATAGCTGCTTCCACTTCCTTTCTTCCTATTCTTTTCTTAACTTTTTTTTCCAGCTTGGGTTCCAATCTCATCATTTAACCATACCATAACTGATTTCTCCAAAGTCACTATAAATTTTTCATTTTCAGGTTTGTAGGTTTTCTTTTCTCAATACTCATCCTCCTTGACCTTCCCAGTCATCGGCACTGTTTCTGACACCCTTCTTGATACTCTCTTCTCTCAAGGTGACACTACTTTCATCTCCTACCTGTCTATTGTATCTTTATCCACATCCTGCCCATTAACCATGGGTGTCCCCCAAATGTCTGTCCTGGGCTCTCTTTTCTTCTCCCCTTTACTGTTTCATTGGGTGATCTCATATGCTCCCATGTTTTTGATAAGTATTTCTAAGCAGATAACTTCCAGATTGCCACATCCAGCCCTAACCTCTTCCCAACTACTTGTCCCACATGTCCAACTGCATATTAGGCATCTTCTACTTAACATGGCCAAAATGAACTTATTATTTTCCTCTGCACCCTCTCCTCTTTTTAACTTCTCTAATACTATGAAGGATACCCATCCTCCTAATAACCCAGGCTCACAAAACTACTCCATTCCTCATTCTCTCACCTCCCCACAGTCAATCATTTGTCAAGTTCTGCCATTTCTACCTTTGTAACAACCTTTCAAATATACCCCCTTCTCTCCTCTATCACAGCAACCATTTTGGCACATTCCTTTGACACCTCAGAGTTGAACTATCGCAATAACCTAACAATTGACCTTGTCTTAAATCCCTCCCACTCTAATCTACCCACCACTCAGAGATCAAATTGATTCTCCTAAAATGAAAGTCTGACCATATCATCCTTTCCTGCTCTTCCATTAAATCTGCATTTAAATTTCATCAGTTTTTAATAGAGATGGAGAGCATTTTTCATCATACTGCCTTCACAAATGTCTTAGATCATTGTATTGCTGAGAATACCTAAGTCATTCACAGTTGATCACTGTACAATATTGCTGTTATTGTGTACTATGTTCTCCTGGTTCTGATCACTTCACTTTGCATCAGTTCATTTAAATCTTTCCATTTTTCTGAAATTGTCATGGTCATTATTTCTTATAGTGTAATAGTGTTCCATCAGAATTATACACCACCACTTTTTAAACAATTCCCCAATAAGTGGTCATCTCAATTTCCAATTCTTTGCCACCACAAAAAGAACTGCTATAAATATTTTTGTACATATAGGTCTTTTTCTTTTTTCATTGTTTATCCCTTTTGGATACAGAGTTGGTAATGGTATTGCTGGGTCAAAGAGCACTCACAATTTCATATCCCTTTGTACATTGCTCTCCAGTTGTGAGTTGTCTCTTGTTCTGGGGGCCAAGATGATGCAGTAAGTCATTCTCATTCTCCCTTACTGATTTTGAAAAACCCAGAAAATACTGCCTTAGGAAAAGTCCTGGAACAATGGATGCAGTAGAAAGAGGGGTCACAACAGATTTTTTAGTTCATGAAGCTAGGGGGGAGTTAATGGGAAAGATCTCTGTTGCTGTGGCAGAAGGGAACCAGTACAGGATAGGAGGCATCCCACCAAGCCAGTAGCAAGCCCCACTTCAGCAGACCAGTGAGATATCCTGAGCCCTAAGGTGGTGCCGTGGAAAGGAGCCAGCACCAGGACTCCCCCTTCACACAGTCAAGGAAACCAGCAGACACCAGTGCAGAGAACCACCACTTCTGTAGTAGATGGGTGTCTACCAATGGTTGTCCCTACCTTCACTCTAGCTCAGTCTCTGGTGAGGAAGTGACCTCCAGTGGCCAGACCACCCCATCCCTACACCTCACCCCACAAGTTCTAATGTAACACAGAGGAAATGTAGTAAAATCCCACCTGGCTTTAGCACACACCAACTACCACCACTAGCTCCAGCTCAGCACCAGATAAACTACAGCCTCCAGCTACCACAATCTGAGACTCCTGCACACAAAACCAATAACCAGGTCCTTTGGCCCCGGCACAAGAAGTGTGGGACAATGCCTCCTGCACCCCAGAAGCAGAGATCAACTTTAAAAGCAAGGAAAAAGGCAAACATCATAAGCAAAAAGCAACATATAAAAACAAAGACCATAAATTCTTATTTTAAGGATAGGAAAGATCAAAACACAAATTCAGAAGAGGACAGCATTGTCATTCCACTCACATCTGAAACCTTAAAGGGGAAAATGAACTGGTCTCAAGCCCCCAAAGCCTTCTTGTAAGAGTTCAAAAAGGATTTCAAAAGTCAAATTAGAGAGGTAGAAGAAGAATTGAACAATTCCTTTAAAAATTCTATTGAACAGGGCAGCTAGGTAACACAGTGAGTAAGAGTTCTGGCCTCGGAGTTGGGATGACCCGGGATCGAATCCGGCCTCAGAAAATGAGCACCCACACATAAATAATGACTAGCCATGTAACCTTGAGCAAGTTACTTAACCCCAATTGCTTTAAAAAAAATGCTATTGACCATTTTGTCAGAAAATTTGTCATTTGTCAGACCATTTGTCAGAAAAAATACACTGAAGAAAACAACTCCTTAAAAAGTCGAATTGGTGGGGTGGGTAGGTGGCACAGTAAATAGAGCACTGGCTCTGGAATCAGGAGCACCTGAGTTCAAATCTGACCTCACACTTAATACAAAACTAGCTGTGTCCTTGGGCAAGTCACTTAACCTCTGTTGCCCTACCTTCCCCTTGCCAAAAAGGAAAAAGAAAAATATAAAAAGAAAAAGTAGAATTGGCCAAATAGTATTAACCCTAACTGAAGAAAACAATTCATTAAAAATTAGAATTGGTTAAGTGGGAGCTAATGACTCAATGAGACATCAAGAATCAATCAAACAAAATCGAAAGAATGAAAAAATAGAAGAAAACATAAATACCACATTGGAAAAACAACTGACCTCGGAAATAGATCCAGGGGAAATAATTTAAGCATTACTGGTCTACCTAAAAGCCACAATGGAAACAAGAGCCTGGACATCATTTTCCAAGAAATCATAAAGGAAAACTGCCCTGAGGTCCTAGAACAAGAGGGTAAAATAGTCATTGTAAGAATCCACTAATCACTTCCTGAAAGAGATCCCAAATTGAAAATGCCAAAGAATATTATAGTCAAATTTCAGAATTATCATGTCAAGGAGAAAATACTTCAAGCAGACAGAAATAAACAATTCAAATATCATGGAACTGCAGTTAGAACCACTCAGGACCTTGTAGCTTCTACATTAAAAGATTGGAGGACCTGGAACATGATAATTTCTTTAAGCAAAGGAGCTTGGATTACACCCACGTTTCAACCACCCAGTAAAATGGAGCATAATCTTTCAGGCAACGAGATGGACACTCAATGAAATAGGGGACTTCCAGACCTTCCTAATGAAAAAAAAAAAAAGAGTTCAATGGAAAATTGAATCTTCAAATACAATACCCAAGAGAGGCATAAAAAGGTAAATAGGAAAGGGGGAAAAACATGTTATTCAGTAAGGGCAAACTGTTTGTGGACCTACATGGGAAGATGATACTTATGACTCTTGAGAATTAGATCTTTATTACAACATTTAAAAGGTACATACATAGACAGAGAGTGTGGGTATAAGTGAACTGATATGATGATAAAAAAAAATAATGAGGGGGTGAAAAGGGATTGTAATGGGAAAAGAAGAAAGGAGGAGGTAGAAAAGGGTATCACATGAAGAGGCACAAAGACATATTAGAGTAGAGTGAAAGAAGGCAGAGACATGAACATTGTTTGAACTTTACTCTCATTGAATTTGGTTCAAAGAAGGAATAGCATACTCAAGCACAGAAATTTAACTTGCCCTATAGGCAGTAAGAGGGTAAAGGAGAAGGAAAAAGGAAGGGGTGGATAGACAGGAAGGAAAAGGGAAAGAAAAGGGAGAGGATTGATAGAAGGTAGGGAATGCTGAGGGAGGTGGTGGTCAAAATCAAAAGCCTTTTGAGGGAAAGGTAGAAAGGAGAAATAGAAGCATAAATGGGAAGAGAGAGAAATAGGATGGAGAGAAAGACACAGATAATAATTATAACTGTGAATGTGAAAGGTATGTACACTACCATAAAACAGAGGCAGATAGCAGAATGGATTAAAAACCATTATCCTAAAATATCTTGTTTACGAGAAACACATTTGAAACAGGGAGATACACCCAGGGTAAAGGTAAAAGGCGGGAGTAAAATATATCATGCTTCAGCTGAATTTTAAAAAATATGGGTAGCAATTCTAATCTCAGACAAAGCAAAAATAGATCTAATTAAGAGACATAAGGAAGGAAATTATAGCTTGCTAAAAGGCGCCATATACAATGAAGTAATATCATCACTAAACATATATGCACCAAGTGGTATGGCATCCAAATTCTTAGAGGAGAAATCATGGGAGTTTTAGGAAAAAATAGACAGCAAAACTATACTAGTGGGGGATCTCAGCCTCCCCATCTCTGAACTAGATAAATCTAACCACAAAATAAACAAGAAAGAAGTTAAAGAGGTGAATAGAATTTTAGAAAAGTTAAGTATGGTAGACCTCTGGAGAAAATTGAATGGGGATAGAAAGGAATATATCTTTTCTTAGTGCTACATGGCACCTACACAAAAATTGACCATGTACTAGGTTATAAAAACCTCACAATCCAATGCAGAAAGGGAGAAATATTAAATGCAGCCTTTTCAGATCACAATGCAATAAAAAATTATATATAATAAAGGGTCATGGATAGACTAAAAATTAATTGGAAACTAAATAATCTAATATTAAAAAATGCATGGGTCAAACAACAAGTCATAGAAACAATTTTATCCAAGGGAATGACAATAATGAGACAACATACTGAAACTTATGGGATGCAACAAAAACAGCTCTTAGGGGAAGTTTTATATGTCTGAATGCTTACATGAATAAAATAGAAAAAAAGGAGATCAATGAATTGGGCATGCAACTGAAAAAGCTCGAAAAAGAGCCAATTAAAAATCTCCAATTAAATACCACATAAAAAATACTGAAAACCAAAGAAGAAATTAATAAAATTGAAATTAAGAAAACTACTGAATTAATAAGTAAAACAAAAAGTTGGTTTTATGGGAAAAAAAACAATAAAATAGATAAACCCTTGGTTAATTTGATTTTTTAAAAAAGGAGAAAATTAAATTACCAGTATCAAAAATGAAAAGGGTTTCTATACCACCAATGGAAAGGAAATAAAAACAATAATTTGGAGCTATTTTGGCCAACTATATGAGATTAAATTTGACAATCAGTGAAATGGATGAATATTTGCAAAAATATAAGTTGCCCAGATTAATGGAAGAGGAAGTAAAACACTTAAATAACCACATCTCAGAAAAAGAAATTCAACTACCTAGTTCAATGAACTCCTTAGGAAAAATCACCACTATTATTCAATATGGAACTAGAAACAGTAGATTTAGCAGTAAGAAATGAAAAAGAAATTAAAGAAATTAGAATAGGCAAAGAAGAAACTAAGTTATCATTCCTTACAGATGATATGATGATATACTTAGAAAATCCCAGAGAATCAAGTAAAAATTATTTGAAATAATAAACAATTTTAGCAAAGTTGTAGGATATAAAATAAACCCATATAAATCATCAGTGGTTCTACATATTACTAACAAAGTCCAACAATAAGAAAGAAAGAGAAAACTCATTTAAAGTTACTGTAAGGGGGCAGCTAGGTGGCGCAGTGAGTAGAGCGTCGGCCCCGGAGTCAGAAGGACCTGAGTTCGGTTCCGGCCTCAGACACTTAACGCACACTCAAAACAAACAAACAAAAAAAAAAAACCTAGCCGTGTGACCTTGGGCAAGTTACTTAACCCCAATTGCCCTCCAAAATACAATAAATAAATAAATAAAGTTACTGTAAGCATTATAAAATCTTTGGGGAGGTGGCTAGGTGGCACAGTGAGTAGAGCACTGGCCCTGGAGTCAGAAGTACCTGAGTTCATATCTGGCCTCAGACACTTAACACAAAACCTAGCCATTTGACCTTGGGCAGGTTGCTTAATCCCAATTGCCCTCAAAAAAAAGGGGGGGGGGTGGCAAAAATAAATAAATAAATAAATAAATAAAATATTTGGGAGTCTACCTGCCACAACAAACCCAGGAACATGATTACAAAATACTTTTCACACACATAAAGTCAGATCTAAATAATTGGAAAGACATCAGGTAGTCATGAGGAGGCTAAACTAATATGATAAAAATGACAATTCTACCTAAATTAATTTACTTATTCAGTGCCATACCAATCAAACTATCAAAAATTATTTTATAAGAAATTATTTAAAAATCATAACAAAATTCATCAGGAAGAATAAAAACTCCAGAATGTCAAGGGAATTAATGAAAAAAAAAAATGTTAGGGAGGGTAGTCTAGTCATACCAGATCTTAAATTGTATTTTAAAAACATCAATCATCAAAACTACTTGGTACTTGCTAAGAAATGGAGTTGTGGATCAGTGGAATAGATTAGATACACAAGACACAGTAGTCAATGACTATAGTAATCTACTGTTTGATAAATCCAAAGATGCTAGCTCCTGGTATAAGAACTCACTATTTAACAAAAACTGCTGTGAAAACTAGAATATAGTATGGCAGAAACTAGACATAGACCAACATTTTACACTGTGTACCAAAATAAAGTCCAAACAGGTATACAATTTAGATATAAAGGCTGATACTGTAAGAAACTTAGGAGAGCAAGGAATAGTTTACCTGTCAGATTTATGGAGAATGGAGGAATTTATGACCAAACAAGAGATAGAGAATATTATGAAATGCAAAATGGATAATAATTTGATTAAATTAAAAAGGTTTTGTACAAACAAAGCCAATGCAAACAAGATTACAAGGGAAGCAGAAAATTGGAGAAGAATTTTTACAACCATTGTCTCTGATCAAAATTTCATTTCTAAAATATGTAGAGAACTGAGTCAAATTTAAAAGAATACAAGTCATTCCCCAAATGATAAATGGTCAAAGGATATGAACAGTAAGCTTTCAAAGGCATAAATGAAAGCTATCTATAGACATATGAAAAATTCCTCTAAATCACTGTTGATTAGAGAAATTCAAGTCAAAACAATTATTAAGTACCACATAATGCCCATCAGATTCCCTAACATGACAAAACAGGAAGATGATCAATGCTACTAAAGATGTGGGAAAATTGAGACACTAATTCATTGTTGGTGGAGTTGTGAACTGATGCAACCATTCTGGAGAGCAATTTGAAACTATGCCCGGAGAGGTGTAGGGAGGTGAAGCGAAGATGACAGAATAGAAGCACAAACTTGGCATGGGCTCCCACTCACTTCCAATACATGTAAAAAATGACTCTAAACAAACTTTAGAGCTACAGAACCCACAAAGCAACAGGGAAAAACAAACCTTCTGAAGGAAACCCAACAGGCAGACAGGAAGGGTCTATTGTACCAATCTGGGAGCCTAGCACAGGTCAGTGTGAGCCACTCAATTCTAGCCCCAGCATGGCCCCAACCACTGGAGCAAACTTCAGGAGAATGAATCATTAGTAGATGTGGCAGGCTCCAGACTTCTCAACACATAAACACCAAAGACAGAGTAAAAGGTCAGTGCAGAACTCTGTTGAAACAGGGGAGGACTGAAGAGCACAGTCTGGCCTCTGACCCAGGGAGAGAAGCAGCAGAGGCCCAAAGGCTCTAGCACCCTCAGCCTGGCTGCCTCAGTAGCTCCTGACCTATAGATTATAGGGGACCAAGCAACCATTCAGAGGATAATTGCTCTTGCTTTAACTTGCTTGGATCTGGATCTCAGTCCTGGGTGGTGGTTCTGGGGTGTGTGAACAGTGAGCCAGAGCTTGTGGGGGCTCTAGAAAGGGCTCCCAACTAATAGCTCCAACAGCTGCAAAAACCCCAGCAATTTGGGACAAAGCTCTCCACATTCTGGAAGCACAGTTCTACTGTGGCAAAGAGCTCAAAAGTAAAGTAATTGGCTGGCAATATGAGCAAGCAATGGAAGCAAAAACACATCATAGAATCCTTGTTGGAGGGGACAAAAAGGATCAAGGATGGAACAGGAGGAAGACAGTGAAGTTAGAAATCCTTCAGGAAAAGCCTGCAAGAAAAATATTAACTAGATACAAGCCATGGAGGAGTTCAAGAAGAATTTTGAAAATCAAGTAAGAGAAGTGGAGGAAAATTGGGAAGAGAAATGAGAATGATGCAAGAAAATCATGAAAAGCAAGTCAACAGCCTGCTAAAGGAGACCCAAAAATATACTCAAGAAAAGAACACCTTAAAAAATAGATTAACTCAGATGGCAAAGGGGCCATTAACTCAGATAGCCAATTAGGAAAACAATGCCCTAAAAAGTCGAATTTGCCAAATGAAAAAACAGTTTCAAAATTCACTGAAGAGAATAACTCCTTCAAAATAATATTAGAGCAAATGGAAGCTAATAACTTTATGAGAAATCAAGATACTTTAAAACAGATCCAAACCAATGAAAAAATAGAAGGCAATGTGAAATATATCATTTGAAAAACCACTGACTTGGCAAATAGATCCAGGAGAGATCATTTAAAAATTATTGGTCTATCTGAAAGCCATGATCAAAAAAAGAGCCTAGACATTATCTTTCAAAAAATTATCAAGCGAAATTGCCCTGATATTCTAGAACCACAGGGCAGAATAGAAATTGAAGGAATTCACTGATTGCCTCTGGTAAAAGATCCCAAAAAGAAAACTACTAGGAATATCATAGCCAAATTTCAGAGTTCCCAGGTCAAGAAGAAAATACTGCAAGCAGTCAGGAAGAAACAATTTGAGTATTGTGGAAACACAACCAAGATAACACAGGACCTAGCAGTTTCTACATTAAGGGATTAAAGGCTTGGAATATATTCTTCTGGAAGTCAAATGAGCCAGGATTAAAACCAAGAATCACAACCCAGGAAAACTGAGTATAATGCTAGAGGGGGAAATATGGTCATTCAATGAAATATAGGATTTTCAAGCATTCTTTTTTTTTTATTTTCAAGCATTCTTAATGAAAAAAAAAAAACAGAGCTGAACAGAAAATTTGACTTTCAAATATCAGAAGCAAGAGAAGCATGAGAAGTTAAACAAGAAAAAGAAATCATAAGGAACTTATTAAAGTTGAACTATTTATATTTCTACATGGAAAAACCAATAACTTTAACTCATAAGACTTTTGTCAGTATGAGGATGGTTGAAGGGAATATATATATATATATATATATATATATATATATATATATATATATATATATATATTACACATATGTACATATGTATAGGAGGGTGTATGTGTACATAAATATATATATATGAGTGTGGGCATGTGTATGTTCATATATACATAGACAGAGGACACAGGATGGGTATGAAGGGATGATATCTAAAAAATAAAATTAAGAGAGAGGAATTTATTCGGAGAAGAAAGGAAGAGATAAATTAGGGTAAATTATCTCATATAAAAGAGTCAAGAGAAAACTGTTACAATGGAGGGGAACAACAGGAAGGTGAAAGGGAATGGAATAACCTTATTCTCATTGAATTTGGCCTAAGGAGGGAATAACATACACATTCAATTGGGTATGTTTCCCTACAGGAAAATAAGGGGAGTTAGGGGATAAAGGGGGATAGAAGGGAGGGCAGATTGGGGGAGAGGGTAGTTAGAAGTAAATATTTTAGAAGGTCAAAGGAAGAAAAAAGTATAAGTGGGGGGGGAGGATAGGATGAAGGGAAATCTAGTTAGTTGTTCACAATATAACTACTACGGAAATGATTTGGATAACTACACATGTAAAACCTCCCAGTGGGGGTGGGTGAGGAGGGAAGAAGGGAAAAATCTGGAACTCAAAGTTTTAAAAACAAATGTTTAAAAATTTATTTTTTTACATGCAACTGGGAAATAAGATATACAGGTATAGAAACTCATCTTGCCCTACTATAAAGTTGGGGGGGGGGTGTCATGGGCAAGGATATAAGAGAGAACGGATTGGGGGAGGGGGTATTCAGTAAGCTTGCTATTTTGGGGTGGGAGTAGGGGAAAGACAGAAAGAAAAAATATTGTAGCTCAAAATCTCATGGAAATGAATGTTGAAAACTAAAAGTAAATAAAAGCAAATAAACAGAGGTGCAAAAAAAAGAAACTATGCCCAAAGGGCTATAAGGCACATACCTTCTGAACCAGCAATACCACTTCTAAGGCTGTATTCCAAAGAGATCATAAAAATTGGAAAAGGACCTACATGTACAAAAATATTTATAATAGCTCTTTTTGTGGTGGCTAAGAACTGGAAATCAAGAGGATGCCCATCAATTGAGGAATGGCTGACCAAGTTGTGGTATATGAATATAATGGAATAGTATTGTGCTATAAGAAATGATGAGCAGATGGACTTCAGAAAAACCTGGAATAATGATTGATGTTGCACAAAATGGGCAGAACTAGGAGAACATCTGTATTGGTTATGTGATTTGAAGATCTTCCATGCCCCTTGAACTTACTGATGTAGCAGGAAGGGGTGGGGCAAGAGGAAGCGGGGGGGGGGGGTTAGGGGGGGCAAGCTAGAGTGAGTGTGGTGACTGGAAGCATTCAGCAGCAGCTGCAACTGCAGTGGTGGTGGTGGCAGTGGCGGGAACTCCTTTTTTTGAGCCAGCCAGAATTTCTGCTATGGACTCCTCCTGAGGACTGCTAGGGATGGGAACTGCAGGGAGCTGGAACTTCTGGGAGCTAGCTGCCTGGATGCTGAGCAGTTGCTGTGAGTAATGAGAAGAGGACTTTTGACTGAGGCAACCTGTTCTGTTTTGAAGGCTTGAGAATTTGGATGTTTACTACATTGACTATGTGTGCCAACTTCATAACTGCTGTGATGGCTTTGACTTTCTGGTTTTGTGACTCAGTTTTCTGGTATTTGAATAAATGTTCTAGCTTTGTCCCCCATGTAGAAAGCCTGGTATGTTTTGTGATTAGTAACCATATCAGCATATTGTAGGCATTGTGAATATTGCATTGTTGATACAACATTGTATGCAGTAGCAGACACATTGTGAAATGACTGACTCTGACAGACTTAGCTCTTCTCAGTAATGCAAGGACGTAAAACAATTCCAAAAGATTTACAATGGAAAATTCAATCCACATGCAGAGAAAGAACTATGGCACATGAATGCATATTGAAGAATATTATTTGCTCTCTCTTTTTTTGTTACTTTTGTTATTTTTTTCTCATGGTTCCTCCCCTTCATTCTAATTCTTCTATACAACATGATTAATGTGAAAATATGTTTGATTAGAATGTATATGTAGAGACTATACCATGTTGCATGTTCTTTTGGGTAGTGGGAAGAGGTGGAAGGCAGAGAAAATTTAAAACTTATGGATGTGAATCTTGAAAATGAAAAATAAATTAGAAAAGGAGAAAGATGTCTTCTTTTGTTTTCACCTAATTTGCTAACATCTGACCTGTATAAGGACTTAAAGAAGTTCTCATAAATTAAAAAAGACAGAAATTATACACATTTTACTTTGGTTTATAATACAACAAAGTACATAGGGTATTGAGGGGGGACTAACACTTCTGCTGAGATGGCTTGCTCAGTCTCTTTCAGTGGTGGTCAGCCAATTTTGGTGCCCACCTTCACCCAATTCTCACCTGTGGCTCCAAGAAGCTATAGCATTCACAGGAGCCACACTCAGCAAAACCATCTCAGCAGATGGGCTAAACCAAATTGAAGATAAACAACAGGTTACAAACTTGTCTACCCCAAGTATGAGAAGATGCCCCCCCCCCCCAGCAGAATGGGCAGATGAGAACAATTTGTTACAATAGCCATGAGGAAGGTGCTGGGAAGTGTTTAGGGCTTGGTCAGCCATCTAACACACCAAGGTAATTCACTGCATCCTGAGTCATCTCCAGTCATCCTGACTTTTATCTTATCACTAAACTTCTATCACTCTGGAAAAGAAAGTGAAGCTGACAATTTTGTGCATCTCTGCTTCACTTAAATTCATTTCAAGTACAAGTCAAGACATCATCCTATGATGCCATTGGTCCTCTTTGAATTGAAGGACAAAGAATAGCAACAACAATGCAGCAAATGAGAGTAAAACAAGCATAACAGCAAAAGTTATAAAACCACATAGAAATTGAAATAACCTTTTAAAAATGAATTAGTAAAAGATAAATCAGAATTATGACATTTCATAGACAGAGATATCTCTACCACATGTCAAAACCTATGTGATTCAGTCAAAAGCATGCGTAGTGACAAATTTATATTACTAAGTGCACATATTAATGAGAAAGAAAAGGATAAGAAAAACAATTGAGATTATATGGAAAGTCTCTAAGGAAAGGCAAAAACCAATAAGCCAATTTTTTAAAAGAAATTAGTAGATCTGTGGCAGTTTCCTGACTTCTCAAATCACAAACACCAAAGACAAAGTAAAAGGCTAGTGTGGAACTCTGTTGGAATGGGGGGGCGGGGCAGAAGAGTGCTGTCTGGCCCTTATCCCGAGGACAAAAGGCAGCATAGGCAATGTGGCTGTGCAGTCCTACCACATAGTTGCCTCAGGAGCTCACAGCCTGTAGATCATAGTGGGACCAAGCAACCATTCAGAGGGTAATCACTTTTACTTTAAGTGCTTGGATCTGGATCATGGTCCTGGGTGGTGGTCCTGGGTTGTGTGTCCAGTGAGCCAGAGCTTGTGGGGGTTATAGAGACAGCACCCTCTTAATACCTCTGCCAACTGTGAAAAGCCCAGCAATTTGGGACAAAGCTCTCCCTATTCTGGAAACAGAGTTCTACCATGGAAAAAAGCTCAAAAGTCAAGTAATTGAGTGGCAAGATGAGCAAGCAATGGAAGCACAAAGGAACCATAGATTCCTTTTGGGGACAAAAAAGGATCAAGGCATGGAGCAGGAGGAATACAGTGAAATCAGAACTCCTGAATCAAAAGCCTCCAAAAAAAATTGGAACTGGTTACAAGCCATTGAGGAGCTCAAGAAGCCTTTTGAAAATCAAGTAAGAGGGGCAGCTAGGAGGTGCAGTGAGTAAGAGCCGGTTCGGAGTTGGGATGACCCGGGATCGAAACCGGCCTCAGAAAATGAGCACCCACGCGTAAATAATGACTAGCCATGTAACCTTGAGCAAGTTACTTAACCCCAATTGCTTTAAAAAAAAAAGAGAAAGAAATAAAAGAAAATCAAGTAAGAGAAATGGAGCAAAAATTGGGAAGAGAAATGAGAATGATGCAAGAAAACCATGAAAAGCAAGTCAACAGCCTGCTAAAAGAGACCCAAAAATACATTGAAGAAAAGAACACCTTAAAAAATAGACTAACTCGAGGGGGCAGAGCCAAGATGGCAGAGTAGAAACAGCATTTCCAATGTGCTCTGCCCCACACAAATTTCAAATAATGTGAAAGGGGGCTCCGAACAACTTCTGGAACCACAGCACCCACAGAACTACATAGAGAAGCTAACCTCCTGCTGAGGACAGCCCAGCATCCCTGCAGGGAGCAGCCAGCACATCGCTCTGAGAGCAGGCAGCACAGCACACTGGGAACCGACAGCACAGCTCACAGAGCCAAGCCCAGGGATGAGGTTTTAGCCCCAGGGCGGCCAGGCCATCAGCCAGCTGGAGGGACCCCAGAACACGAGCAATTGTGGCAATTCCAGAATTATCAGCACAGATATGCCTAGGACAAAGTGAGAGGTTAGTGGCCTATGGACTTTGGGACCAGTATTTGGGGAACGCATCGGCTTTGTCCCCTAGGGGTGAAAAGCTGCTGAAGAAATGCTGCACAGAAGCCATTTTGCAGTGTCAGTGATGGCTCTAGCTCCTGGTCTGTGAACTGTAGGGAGATCCAGCAATCAGTCTGGGGGTTAATTGCTCTTGCTTTAAACTGCCTGGATCTGGATTGTGGTCTGGGGGGGAAGTTTGGGATGGGTATCCAATTTGCCACGGTGGGTGGAGGCTTTACAGAGGCCACCCAACTGGCAGAAGTTATGAAGACCCCACATTTGGGCGGAAGCTCCCCTGTCTGGTGGCAGAGTCCTACTGTGGCAACAAGCCCAAAAATCAAGTAATTAAGTGGCAACATGCCTAGGCAAATGAAACAAAATAAACAGAAAAGTTCAACATTGGACTCCTATTTTAGGGGCAAAGAGGCTCAAAGCATGGAGGAGGACTGTGAGGTCAGAACTCCTGCACCAAAAGCCCCAAATGAAAATACAAGCTGGCTACAGGCCACAGAGGACCTTAAGAAGCAGATAAGAGAAGTGGGGGAAAATTTGGGAAGAGAAATGAAAAAGATGCAAGAAAAGTATGAAATGACAGTCAACAGCCTGACTGAGGAAAATAACACCTTAAAAAATAGACTAACTCAAATGGCAAAAGAGGCTCAGAAAGGCAATGAGGAGAAGAATGCCTTAAAAAGTCGAATTTGCCAGATGGAAAAAGAATCTCAAAAGCTCACTGAGGAGATTCATTCCTTCAGAGTTAGACTGGAGCAAATGGAAGCTAGTGACTTTATGAGAAATCAAGATACTATTAAACAGATCCAAACAAATGAAAGAATAGAAGGCAATGTGAAATATCTCATGGGAAAACCCCCTGACCTGGAAAATAGATCCAGGAGAGACAATTTAAAAATGATTGGACTACCTGAAAGCCATGATCAAAGAAAGAACCTAGAAATCATCCTTAAAGAAATGCTCAAGGAAAATCGCCCTGATGTTTTAGACCCAGTGGAGGAAATGAGGTTGAAAGAATCCACCGATCGCCTCCTGAAAAAGATCCCAAAAAGAAAACTCCTAGGAATATTATAGCCATGTTCCAGAACTCCCAGATCAAGGAGAAAATACTCCAAGCAGCCAGGAAGAAACAATTTCAATATTGTGAAAACACAATCAGAATAGCACAGGACGTGCCAGCTTCTACACTGAGGGATTGAAGGGCATGGAATATGATATTCCAGAAGGCAAAAGAGCTGGGATTGAAGCCAAGGGTCACCTACCCAGCAAAACTGTGTATCTTGTTTCAGGGGAAAATATGGTCACTTAGTGGAATAGATGACTTTCAAGCATTCTTGATGAAAAAAGCAGAGTTGAATAGAAAATTTGACATTCAGACACAAGAAGCAAGAGATGCTTGAGAAGGCAATCAAGGAAAAGAAATCAAAAGGAACTTATCAAAGTTGGACTATTTACATTCCTACACGGAAAAATAATAACTGTGTTTGATGAAGCCTTTCTAATTATGAAAATAATTGAAGAAGGGTAAATGGCATATGTTCACAGATATAAATGGATAGAGGGCACAGGTTGAATTTGATGGGAAGGGATGATTCTTTTTTTTTTGGAGGGCAATTGGGGTTGGGTGACTTGCCTGGGGTCATGTGGCTGGGTTTTTGTTTGTGTGTTGGGTGTCTGGGGTCGGATCCGAGCTCGGGTCCTTCTGGCTCCGGGCCTGGCGCTCTGCTTGCTGCACCACTTAGCTGCCCCAAGGAAGGGATGATTCTTAAGGGGTGAAGTCAAGAGGTGAGAGAGGAAAGTGGCAAGAGGAGATGGAAAGAGACAGGGTAGGGAAAACTATCTCATGTAGAAGAGGCAAGGGGAAGTAGTTGCAGGGGAGGAGAAGAATAGGAAGGCAAAAAGGCAAAAGCACATTCTCACTGAAGTTGACTCAAGGAGAGAATCACATACATACTAAATGGAATATCTTACCCTCACTCACTCTCCTGAATAGGGGAAAGGAGGATGAGAGGGGGAGGAGGGAGGGGAGGGCATTCTGGGGGGAGGGGAGGTTGGAAGTACCCAATATCAAAGAGGGACAGAATCAATGTAGGGAATGGACCAGGTGGGAGGTGAGACGGGTGGGAGGGAAATATAAGCAGTCTTTTACAATATATCTACTATGGTAATGTTTTGCATAGCTATACATGTACAACACATACTGAATTGCTTATCTTCTCAGAGGGAGTGGGTGCCGAGGGAGGAAGGGAATGGATCTGAAAATTGAAGTTTTAAAATTAAATGTTTCATAAGATGTCCAGGCATTGGGGCTCAGAGATTCACCTTGCCCTAATGGCAAAGTCGAGGGGGGTATGGGTGAAGATATGGGAGAGAGCAGATTGGATGAGGGGATATCTAGTGGGACTGCTATTCTGGGGTGGTGGGTAGGGAAAAATGGGGGAAAATGTAGCTCATAATCTGGTGGAAATGAATGATGTAAACCAGAAATTAATAAAGCATTTGTTTAAAAAAAATAGACTAACTCAAATGTCAAAAGAGGCCCAAAAAGCCAATGAGGAGAATAATGCCTTAAAAAGCTGAATTTGCTAGATGGAAAAGTAATTTCAAAAACTCACTGAAAAGAATAACTCCTTCAGAATTAGATTGGAACAATTGAAATCTAATAACTTTATGAGAAATCAAGGTACTATAAAACTGATCCAAACAAATTAAAAAATAGAAGGCAATATGAAATATCTCATTGGAAAAACCACTGACCTGGAAAATAGATCCAGGAGAGATCATCTGAAAATTATTGGTCTATCTGAGAGGCATAATCAAAAAAAGAGTCTAGACACCATCTTTCAAGAAATTATCAAACAAAATTGCCCTGATATTCTAGAACCAGAGGGCAAAATAGACACTGAAAGAATTCACTGATCACCTCTTGAAAAAGATCCCCAAAAGAAAACTGTTAGGAATATTATAGCCAAATTCCAGAGTTCCCAGGTCAAGGAGAAAATACTGCAAGCAGTCAGGAAGAAACAATTTGAGTATTGTGGAAACACAGCCAAGATAACACAGGACCTATCAGCTTCTACATTAAGGGCTTGGAATACGATGTTCTTGAGGTCAAAGGAGCCAGGACTAAAACCAAGAATCACATACCCAGCAAAACTGAGTATAATGCTACAGGGAAAAATATGGTAATTCAAAGAAATAGAAGACTTTCGAGCATTCTTGATGAAAAAACCTGAGGTGAACAGAAAATGTGACTTTCAAATAACAGAAGCAAGAGAAGCAGGAGAAGGTAAACAGGAAAAAGAAATCATAAAGAACTTATTAAAGTTGAAGTATTTACATTCCTATATGGAAAAATGATAATTGTAACTCATAAGACATTTCTCAGTATGAGGATAGCTGAAGGGAATATATATATATATATATATATATATGTATATATATATATATATATATATATATATATATGTGTGTGTGTGTGTGTGTGTGTGTGTGTGTGTGTGTGTGTGTATGTATGATACATGCATACATATGTATGTATGTATGTATGTATAAGAGTATGTATGTGTATATAAATATATATGTGAGTGTGGGCATTTGTATGTTTATGTATACATAGACAGAGGGCACAGGATGTGTTGAATATGAAGGGATGATATCTAAAAAAATAAAATTAAAAGGTGAGAGAGGCATTTATTGGGAGAAAGAGAAAAGGAGATATAGATTAGGGTAAATTATCTCATATAAAAGAGTCGAGAGAAAACTGTTTCAGTGGAGGGGTAAGAGCAGGAAGGTGAAAGGGAATGGGACAACCTTATTCTCATTGAATTTGGCCTGAGGAGAGAATAACATACACCCTCAATTGGGTATCTTTCCCTACAGGAAAATAGGAGGGTAGGGGATAAAAGGGGAGGATAGAAGGGAGGGCAGATTGGGGGAGAGGGTAGTTAGAAGAAAACTTTTTTTCACTAACACATGAGTTTATTTAGTACTGACATATAGAAATTTTTATCAATACATAATTTACTTAATCTTAATTCTATTCTGCTTAATTCACTAATACAATCACTCATACCATCAAGTCAACATAAACTGAGAAAATGCTGATTAATATGAGTAGGGGATATAAAAATTAATTGTCACAGGTCCCATACTTATGTTACAGGGGAACATCCCCATCTCTTTGCTACATGAGGATGAAATTGGAAGGAAAATAAAAACAGATAAATGATGGCGGGGCGGGGGTGGGGATCTGCAAATGAATTTATAAGACTTTTTACTATCAAGGATGGTGGAGCCACTATCTCTGAATTCAACAACACAGTCCTTACTACACAATGGGAGAAGTGTAAATATCACTGAAAAAAAGACATAAAAAACAGTATGACTATACCAATACGCAAAGAAGACATCCACATAATTTTGAAGGAAATGGGGGTTCAATATTCAAGCTACCTGAAGGAGGAGAGCATTTCAGAAGTAAGGAATAAATCTGACACCTTATTATTACAAAAAAAGGTTGTTCAAAAAAATCAATAACAACTCATTTGGATAAAAATTTCCCCCCAATTTCCCTACCCACCACCCCAGAATAGCAGTCCCACTAGATATCCCCTCATCCAATCTGCTCTCTCCCATATCTTCTCCCATACCCCCTTCGACTTTGCCATTAGGGCAAGGTGAATCTCTGAGCCCCAATGCCTGGACATCTTATGAAACATTTAATTTTAACACTTCGATTTTCAGATCCATTCCCTTCCTCCCTTGTCACCCATTCCCTCTGAGAAGATAAGCAATTCAGTATGTGTTTTACATGTATAGCTATGCAAAATATTACCATAGTAGATATATTGTAAAAGACTGCTTATATTTCCCTCCCACCCATCTCATCTTCCACCTGGTCCATTACCTACTTTGATCCTGTCCCTCTTTGATAGTGGGTACTTCCAACCTCCCCTCCCCCCAGAATGCCCTCCCCTCCCTCCTTCCCCCTATCATCCCCCTTTCCCCTACTCTCCTGCAGGGTGAGGTATCCCATTTAGTATGTATGTGATTCTCTCCTTGAGCCAACTTCAATGAGAATATGGTTTTGCCTTTTTGCCTTCCTGTTCTTCCTCTCCCCTACAACTACTTCCCCTTGCCTCTTCTATATGAGATATTTTACCCTACCCTGTCTCTCCCCATCTCCTCTTGCCACTTTCCTCTCTCACCTCTTGACTTCACCCCTTAAGAATCATCCCTTCCCATCAAATTCAACCTGTGCCCTCTATCCATGTATACCTGTAAACCTATATATGCCCATATACCCTTCTTCAATTATTTTCATAATGAGAAAGGTTTCATCAGACACCGTTATTGTTTTTCCATGTAGGACTGTAAATAGTCCAACTTTGATAAGTTCCTTTTTATTTCTTTTCCTTGATTACCTTCTCAAGCATCTCTTGCTTCTTGAGTATGAATGTCAAATTTTCTATTCAACTCTGGTTTTTTCATCAAGAATGCTTGAAAGTCCTCTATTCCACTGAATGACCATATTTTCCCCTGAAACAAGATACTCAGTTTTGCTGGGTAGGTGACCCTTGGCTTCAATCCCAGCGCTTTTGCCCTCTGCAATATCATATTCCATGCTCTTTGATCCCTCAGTGTAGAAGCTGCCAGGTCCTGGGCTATTCTGATTGTGTTTCCACAATATTGAAATTGTTTCTTCCTGGCTGCTCGTAGTATTTTTTCCTTGATCTGGGAGTTCTGGAGCCTGGCTATAATATTCCTAGGAGTTTTCTTTTTGGGATCTTTTTCAGGAGGCAATCGGTGGATTCTTTCAACCTCTATTTCCCCCACTGGGTCTAAAACATCAGGGCAATTTTCCTTGAGCATTTCTTTAAGGATGATTTCTAGGTTCTTTCTTTGATCATGGCTTTCAGGTAGTCCAATCATTTTTAAATTATCTCTCCTGGATCTATTTTCCAGGTCAATGGTTTTTCCCATGAGATATTTCACATTGTCTTCTATTCTTTCATTTGTTTGGATCTGTTTAATAGTATCTTGATTTCTCATAAAGTCACTAGCTTCCATTTGCTCCAGTCTAACTCTGAAGGAATGAATCTCCTCAGTGAGCTTTTGGGATTCTTTTTCCATCTGGCAAATTCAACTTTTTAAGGCATTCTTCTCCTCATTACCTTTCTGAGCCTCTTTTGCCATTTGAGTTAGTCTATTTTTTAAGGTGTTATTTTCCTCAGTCAGGCTGTTGACTGTCATTTCATACTTTTCTTGCATCTTTTTTATTTCTCTTCCCAAATTTTCCCCCACTTCTCTTATCTGCTTCTTAAGGTCCTCTATGGCCTGTAGCCAGCTTGTATTTCATTTGGGGCTTTTGGTGCAGGAGTTCTGACCTCACAGTCCTCCTCCATGCTTTGAGCCTCTTTGCCCCTAAAATAGGAGTCCAATGTTGAACTTTTCTGTTTATTTTGTTTCATTTGCCTAGGCATGTTGCCACTTAATTACTTGATTTTTGGGCTTGTTGCCACAGTAGGACTCTGCCACCAGACAGGGGAGCTTCCGCCCAAATGTGGGGTCTTCATAACTTCCGCCAGCTGGGTGGCCTCTGTAAAGCCTCCACCCGCCATGGCAAATTGGATACCCATCCCAAACTTCCCCCCCAGACCACAATCCAGATCCAGGCAGTTTAAAGCAAGAGCAATTAACCCCCAGACTGATTGCTGGATCTCCCTACAGTTCACAGACCAGGAGCTAGAGCCGTCACTGACACTGCAAAATGACTTCTGTGCAGCATTTCTTCAGCAGCTCTTCACCCCCAGGGGACAAAGCCAATGCGTTCCCCAAATACTGGTCCCAAATTCCATAGGGCACTAACCTCTCACTTTGTCCTAAGCATATCTGTGCTGATAATTCTGGAATCGCCACAGCTGCTGGTTTTCTGGGGTCTCTCCAGCCAGCTGCTGGTCCAGCCGCCCTAGGACTAACACTCACAGGGGCCTGGGCTCAGCTGCCAGAGTGCTGCCCGTTCCGTTGTACTGACTGCTTTCAGAGCGCTGTACTTGCTGCTCCCTCCAGGGCTTCTGGGTTCTCCTCAGTGGGAGGTTAGTTTCTCTGTGTAGTTCTGTGGGTGCTGGGGCTCCAGAAGTTGTTCAGAGTCCCCTTTTGCATGATTTGGAGGTAATCTGGGGGCAGAGCACCTTGGAAGTGCTGTTTCTACGAAGCAAAAATTTTTGAAAAGATATAGGGTCAAAGGAGAAAAAAGTATAAGTGGGGGGCGCGATAGGATGGAGGGAAATCCAGTTAGTCTTTCACAATATGACTACTATGGAAATGATTTGAGTAACTACACATGTATAACCTCTATTTAATTGCTTATCTTCCCAGTGGGGGTGGGTGAGGAGGGACGAAGGGAAAAAATATTTGGAACTCAAAGTTTTAAAAGCAAATATTTAAAAATTGTTTTTTTTTACATGCAACTGGGAAATAAGATATACAGGTACTGGGGTATAAAAACCCATCTTGCCCTACTAGAAAGTTAGGGGGGTCATGTGGGAGGATATAATAGAGAATATACTGGGGGAAGGGGTATTCAGTAGGCTTGCTATTTTGAGGTGGGGGTAGGGGAATGATGGGGAGAGAAAAAATTATAACTCAAAACCTTGTGTAAAGAATGTTGAATACCAAAATAAATTTTAAAATTTTTTAAAGAAATTTTAAAAACTATTTTAAAAGAAAGGTAATAAAGGTAAAACCTGAAATAAAATGTGATAGAATTGGAAGAATGAGTAAAGTAATAACTAACATTAGTAGTTCTTTAAAAATAAAAAAACAAGAAATTGACAAAACATTAATGAATTTAATTTTTTTAAAGGAAGATAAGTGAAAATCTGAAAATTTCAAATGCAAAAGTCCCAAGAAAAATAGGAAATACCAGACATGGTGATACACAATTCCAATACTAGCTACCTCTGAGGCTTTGGCACTTTTCTTGAACTCGGGAGATTGAACTATACTGGAATGTGCAGATAAGATGTGGTACTAAGTTTTGTGTTAATATGGTGAGCCCTGGAAGTGGGTTCAGCAGAAATGAGAAGGATCAGAGCAGGTCAAAGCTCCCAGTAGTAGTATGGAACCTGAATTTATAACCTAAGTAAGGGGGTGAAACTTAGCCTTTAAAAATGGAAATGATGAATATCATTAGGGAATATAATACAAAACAATAGTATAGCGAATAAGATAATATGATGGAACCAGTTGATTTTCTACAAAAATATAAATTACCCAAACTGACACAATGGGAAAGGAATAACTTAAACAGACCAATCTCAGAGGGAAAAAAATGAGACAAATCACCAAAGAATTACTCTTAAAAAAAATAAAACCACCTGTTCCAGATGGTTTCATAATAGAATTCCTTTAAACTTACCAAGAACAAGTCATCTCTGTTACATCGATTATTCATAATAAAGAAGGAAAATGGAATATTGCCCAATACTTTTTATAAGGCAAATATGGTATTGATTTTAAAACCAGGTAAAGATAACACTAAAAAAGAAAAAATAATAATTTTTCTAATGACTATAACTGCAAAATTCCTAAATATTGTACTATATAGTACTGGGGGGAAATTGAGAAATAAAGTGCTGGAATAGAATGGAAATACCAGACATATAATTAAATGAATGCAAAAGATTAGTGATTAACAAAACTTTTTAGAAAATGAAAATTGAGAGATTGCATTTTTCAATTACTGATGACCTTCCTTTTTATATCACAGTCATTTCTGAATATGATCTTCCCCAGATAAAATAAACTCTCTCTCTCTCTCTCTCTCTCTCTCTCTCTCTCTCTCTCTCTCTCTCTCTCTCTCATACACACACACACACACACACACACACACACACACACACACACACACCAACAACAACAACAACAACAACCACAATACATGTTAATCAAAGTTAACTGACAGATTGACTGCCTATGACAACATAGGCAACATTCCAGACCAATGGCTCCCCACCTCTCATACAAAAGAAAGGATTCAGTATTTGACAAATATATTTGGGAAAGTTAGTTGGCAATACAGTGGAAAAGAGGAGAATTGAACCCACATATGACAACCTGTATACTAACTATTTATCCATCTAGACCCATTTATCAACTATAGCCTGCTAGTTGCCTTCCCACAATAGAAAAAAAAATATCTACACTGGATCCTGGCTTTAGTCATTGTAACTGTTTCTCCTAGAGCATTATTTCTCCTAGGAAAAGCCACAGCCATACTCCTCTTCGTTCCTGACTCTGGTCACCTTACCCTTACCAGATACCTTCCCACCTTAGAGAAACTAGGTACCATTTCTCCTCCATGGACCTCTCCTCACCCCCTAGTTCTGGAACCATGAGTCATATTCAAGTTCATCCTGACATTGCACTCACATTGTAATTGTGTCATTCTGTTCCCTTACTGGGCTACTCACTATCCTGCAAAGCAGAATTGCAATAGCTCAAAAGAAACATGAGGTATGCAAACTTAAAGACATCTCTACTCCAAACATTCATATAGCCTGTAGTAGAGCCTTCTGAGCTCATATTAATCTGATCAGCCACAACTGGACACACTGTACCTTGACCCAAAAATAATAATGCCATTTTGGTCCTCTTCAAGCATGAAGGATGACAACCACTCGCTGTCCTTTTAATTTTTACCAAAATATCCTTCCTGACCACTACTTCCCTTTGTATGCAATCTCCCTCATTGGAATGTAAGTTCATTGACTGTGAGCATTGTTTTTGCCTTTTGAATTTAGGTCCCCAGGACTTAGCACAGTGCCTGGCACCTAGAAATATTTAATATATGATTTAATTCATTCACCAGTGAATTCCAGTTGGATAAGAAAAAAATCTGAGATAAAGTGAAGAAAATTTTTCTCAAAGAAGCATATGTGATCAATTTTTTAATTGAAGATATGGAAAGACAAGATATTGAGGACAAGATAGACATGCTTGACTGCATTAAAGTAAATACTCATTCACCCTTTGTTGAGAATCATAATTAAATGGTATATAGTTCCTTTTAACTTATATTGTTGGAATCACTATGTATATTGTTTTCCTGGCTCTGTTCACATAAGTTCATTGATCACAGAATCAAAAATCTAGAGCTATTAGAGACCTTAGAGGTCATTTAATCCAGGGGTTGGAAACCTGTGGCCCTCTAGGTCCTCATGTGGTCCTTTGACTGAATCCAAACTTCACAGAACAAATCCCCAAGGGATCACTCCTAATTAGTCTAATTCATTTTATAAAAGAAAAAAACTGAGTCCCAGAGAGGTTAAGTTACTTGTCAATTTCACATGGGTAGTAAATGGCAGAGCTAACTTAAACCCTCTGTCTCTGAATTCAATATTATTCCCACTGTTCCTATGTTGCCATAATATTCATGAATTATATTTGTTTTACTGTTTCCCAATTCATGGGCATCTATTTTGTTTATAATTCTTTACTACTACATAAAGTGCTAACATAATATTATTGTATTTGAACCTTTCTTTCTTCCTTTTTTTTTCTTTTTGCTTTTTGGAGGGCAATTGGGGTTAAGTAACTTGCCCAAGGTCACATGTCTAGGTTTTTGTTTGTGTGTGCGTTAAGTGTCTGAGGCCGGATCCGAACTCAGGTCCTTCTGATTCCAGGGCCTACGCTCTACCCACTGCACCACCTAGCCACCCCTTGAACCTTTCTTGATGATTCAAAAGTTTATTCTCTTATAGTCCTATCTTTAGTAAGGCATTTGCTAGGAATTTATTTCCAGCTGATGAATCTTTGATAGATTTTTTTATGGATTAAGAAGTGGAATTCATAAAGCTAGTAATCTACATAATCAGCTGGTTTGCAAATTAGTTGGGGGAAAATATGTCTACATGTTGGTGCAATAGTGTGTTGCTTTGCTGCTTGCAAAGATCTCAGTAGCCAGGCTCTAAGCCAGAGCAGCCTGAATAGATTATGGGGGTGACATAAAGTTGGGGGGAGGAAATACAGCTACTCATGACTATTGATTCCAAACATGTACACTGGATGTATTGTTTAGCTGATGAAAATACATAAATCAAAATGACTAAGGGGTGCCAACACAGTTCAATGCTCTCTGACAGCAAACAAAACCTTTATAAATCTATAGTATGAAATATGCCAATATGCAAGCCAATGAAAAACCATAACTGTCTCCCAAAGTAAATATATAGGGTTTGTTTTATCAGCTTACAGGGACATTCAGTCAGATAACTCATGTTTTTCTTTTTTTAATCTTTAGCCCCTGTGGTTATTTTTCCTCCAGAAAGGTCAATTTTAAATAATCTCTCAGGCTACACCACATAGTACAATCAAAACTAAAACCTCTCTTTTATTGCTGTGCTCATCTGACTATCTATGTAAGGATTTTCTTAAAACTTTCCAGAACTATTGACCAACACCAACTAGGATTGGGATGGGTGCCATAATAGAACCCACATGCTTTACCTGTTGTTCTCTGAAAATGAGACTTGAAGTCTAAAATGAGGAGCTGAAATATGATATGGAGATAAATGGGAGGGTGAGATTATAGAAAGTTTGGAAGAGGTTACTGGAGATCTGATCAAATTGCTAAACTGCTAAAATTGATGTCAGCATCTTGGAGGCAGGATAGTGATATCACAGGAGAAATTCTGGCAGGAGATGACTAAGAATCTGAACCTGGTGATGCAATCAAGAGAAGATCCAAGTGATGTGTTTGGAGGAAGTAGTTGCAATAAATGTTGATAAATTGGATGTGTGTGGTGAATGTAAAGTCAGGAGTTTAAACTCCATTTGCATGGCTTTCTTCAATCTGTCAAATTGCCTTTGATAATTGAAGGACTATTGTACAAAGTAACTCAATGAATTATGTCAAACAAAAAAGCAGAGAACCATTTCTCAGTAATTACAAAGTTAAGTTACAGGCATTGACATTCACAAACATATGCACAACAATTTCTTGATCTCTTTAAAATTCTTTTAAAGAGGTCAGTTTCCCAAGGAGAAAAATCGCATCACTCTAAAAGAAATATTTTTATAATTATTCATATTACTTCTCTCTCTCCCTCCCTCTCTCTCTCTCTCTCTCTCTCTCTCTCTCTCTCTCTCTCTCTCTCTCTCTCTCCCTGCCATGGGGATGTACAGAAAATTTCTTATTTAGAAAGTAGAAAGACATACCTTGGGCCACTGGAGTGGTACAGGGCCAGAAGTGTACCAGAACAGAATTGGGCCATTTTTTAGCTACAGGATGCAATGCATAGAGAGTGTTAGGATTATTATATATGGAAGATCTAATTCCAAATCCTGACTGACAACACTTACCAACAGCATAATCATGGATGTGCCAATTAACTTCTCTTGGCCTCAGTTTCCTCATCTGTACAATATGCATAATTATAACAGTGTTATTGTTAGAATCAAATGAAATAATATACATTAAACATCAGGGCTCTAGTTGGGGTTTTTATTTTCTCCTAGCCTATAGTTATTTCTGGAACTCCATTAGTTTAAAATGCCATTATATGACACTACTCAAATAGTAAGACAAGATATGTAGGTAGGTAGGTACGTAGATAGATAGATAGATAGATAGATAGATAGATAGATAGATAGATAGATAAATTTGGCTGAGTTAAAAGATCTATATCCTCAATCCCTTTTATCTTAAGCAGAGATCCTAAGACAGGAAGTTCCCAGAATCAGATATGGAATAGATCTCAAAAACCATAAAATCCAACAACATAGGTGACCAAGATACTTCCCTTAATCATTTCCCACAATTGGCTACTGAATCAACATTTTAAGACTTCTGATTAGTGTCTCTTACTGTGCTAGGTAATATGGATACAAAAATGAAGTCCCTGGCCCCCTAAAATATGTGTATCTATAGTTATATCCATCTATAGCTATTGATAGTCTATTTTTTCCTTCTAATTTCCTTTGAGAAAATTCCATCAAGTCTAAGACAGTGTGGTGTAGTAAAGAGAAAGTCAGTTTCAAATCCAGAAGACCTATTCTGAAGTCCTGACTCTGGTATATCCTGCCTACGAGACCCTAAGTGAGGTGCTTAACCTCTTAGTCCTCTAAGCATCTCTCTAAGTCTATAGGCAGCAAAGATTGTGCCATATTTCATTAGTAGAAGGATTTTCCTCACCTCAGGTTTCCCAATGGTAGTAAAATCACAGGTTGCGTCCCTATCCTTAAATGCAAAATAAATGAGTTCTCTGACAACTGGAATCTCTCTTTAGTTTCTACGTTCTCCATTCCACTTTAGATTCCAATTGCTAGAGCTTCCAGCCCTGAATTGCTTTCTAGCTATTCTGCATTATATGTTATTATATTGTACATCTATAATAACAATTTCTATATCAATATTTATTCATTAATAAAGGTCATCAATATGATTATAATTAATTATAACATTATATTTATATCATGTATGCCATGTTACATATAATACATATTATAATATATAATGCAATATGTGGTGTTACATAAATTACATAAAATCACATGTGTGCATGTGTGCATTACAGAATGTTTCTTCCCATTCTCCCACCCAAGTATTCTATAAGCTTTTTGAGAGAAGAGGTTCAGGGTCTTTTCGTCCCTGAAAACTAATATGATTCCTGGCACATAGTAAATTATTACTGAGTACTTGCTGAGTTGAATTAAATTGAAAATGCAATGCTGGAATGCTTCACAGTCAATAATGGGACATTACTATAGGTAGGAGGAAACGAAAAAGTGATGGTACTTTTCTTCTTCAGATTAAGAATAGCTACCACCTAAGAGTATTTTTGGCAACCTCTTCTTTAACAATGGAACAATAGGGTTTGCTAGTAGCCTATTTTTTTTATATTCTAGGCTTAATGAATGTTTTAAACATATGAAGTCACTTTTTACTTTATGCATCATTTGCTAAAGCTTGCTTCAAGGATGGTGTGAGCAGGCCATGAAAAGATGTAGTACTCAACCTCTCTTTAAATTAGTGGATGGATTAGTCTTGGGTAGTTGTGACAACTAAAAAAAACTATCATCTTTAGTTTTAGAGAAAATGGGGAAGAATTTTATGAACTGATTAAGAATAAAATGAGAAGAGCAAGGAGAAAAATGTATACAATAATCATAATATTATAATGACAAACAACTTTGTAAAAACTCTAAGCAACAAAACAACTAAGCACGATTCCAGAAGACTGATGATGAAATATGTTACCCAGAACTTAACAGAGAATGATAAAGCCTGGGTGCATATTGTCATATTTTTGGACATGTTCAATATAGGCATTTGCTTTACTTTACAATGAGTGTTTGTTATATTTTTTTCTCTTTTTTTCCCCAGTGATAAGGGAGGATACAGAAATGAGAGGGAGAGAAAATAGATCTTTATTAATTGAAAAAATAATTAAATTTTTGATAATATCTTGACTCAGTTCATCTGGTCTTCAGAAAACAAAAAATAAAGATTGTCACCAGGCTAGTTTCTGAAACATTATAGATAAATGGAATTTTGATCAATAAAATCAGATTTTAAATATATATCGAGAGCTTGACATCTAAAAGTGTGGTATAACAATTCAGAATGTGAAGACTTCCTTTCTAATATAAATAGATTACCTCCTGGTAATCTTTCTGTAATCTAGATTTTCAGAAAGATGAGGGTGCATTATACTTGACAGAAACAGGAGATTTTAAAGAAGGATGGGTTTTGGAAGAAAATGAGTTTAGTTTGCAATTTGTTTATTTTGAGATTCTTGAAATATCTAATAGATAGCTGGAGATGTTTAACTGGAGCTGAGGAAAGACTAGGGCTAGATATATAGATTCTGCCCTTATCTGCATCAAAATAATGAGAACCAAGGGAGCTAGTGAGGTAACTGACTGAAAGAGTATAGAGAAAGGTTATAAGAGGAGCCAAGGCAGAGCCTTGAGAAAGGCCCACAGTAAAGAGGCATGAGAAAGGAGACTGGAAACAATCAATCGGACAGGTAGAAAGAGAACCAAGAGAGAAGAGTGCCATGAAAATTCAGAGATCAGTGAGTATATAGGAGAAGAGAGTGGCCAACAGTGTCAAAAGCTGCAAAGGGGGTTAAAGAAAAGCGAGGACTGAAAATTTATGTAAAAGGGGGACTCTGAATGACCTCTGGAGCTCCAGAACCCACAAAATGACACAAAGAAGCTAACGTCCCACTGAGGATAGCCTGGCAGCCTTGCAGGGAGCTGCCAGCACCGCCCTCTGGGAGCCAAGCCCAGGCCCCCATGAGTCAGAGATTTTAGCCCCAGGGCAGCCAGAACAGCAGCTAGCAGGAGGGACCCCAGAACACCAGCAGCTGTGGTTTCAAGAATTATCAACACATAGATGCCTAGGACAAAGTGAGAGGTCAGTGCCCTATGGACTTTGGGACTAGTTGGGAGAGCATATCAGCTTCTTCCCCTGGGGGCAAGAAGACACTGAGTAGCCTGTGCAGCTTGTACCACATTACCACATTGCAGCTTCAGCTCCTGACCTACAAACTGCAGGGGGACCCAGTGATTAGTCTGGTGGGGTAATTGCTCTTGCTTTACTCTTCCCAGACCTGGATTGTGGTCTGCGGTGGAGTGACCAGATTGTCAGAGTGTGTGGAGGCTTCAGAGAGGGCACCCAACTAATACCTCCAGCAGCTGAGAAAACCCCAGAGTTTGGGACCAAAGCTCCCCTGGCTGGTGGCAGAGTCCTACTGTGGCAACAAGCCCAAAATTCAAGTAACTGAGTGGCAACATGCCTAGGCAAAGGAAACAAAATAAACAGAAAAATTCAACATTAGACTCCTATTTGGGGAACAAAGAAGATCGAAGCGTGGATCAGGAGGAGGACTACGAGGTCAGAAATCCTACACAAAAAGCCCAAAATAAAAATAAGAGCTGGTTACAGGCCATAGAGGACCTTAAGAAGCAGATAAGAGAAGTGTGTGTGGGGGGGGGGGGGATTGGAAAAAGAAATGAGAAAGATGCAAGAAAAGTATGAAATGAGAGTCAACAGCCTGACTGAGGAAAATAACACTTTAAAAAATAGACAAAATCAAATGGCAAAAGAAGCTCAAAAAGGCAATGAGTAGAAGAATGCCTTAAAAGCCGAATTTGCCAGATGGAAAAAGAATCTCAAAAGCTCACTGAGGAGAATTATTCCTTCAGAATTAGACTGGAGCAAATGGAAGCTAGAGACTTTATGAGAAATCAAGATGCTATTAAGCAGATCCAAACAGATGAAAGAATAGAAAGCAATGTGAAATATCTCATGGGGAAAACCACTGTCCTGAAAAATAGATCCAGGAGAGATAATCTAAAAATTATTGGACTACCTGAAAGCCATGATCAAAGAAAGAACCTAGAAGTCATCCTTCAAGATATTCTCGGGGCCGAGCCAAGATGGCAGAGTAGAAACAGCTCATCCAAGCCACTCTGCCCCCAGATTCCCCCCAAACTATGTAAAAGGGGACTCTGAACAACTTCTGGAGCCCCAGCAGCAACAGAACGACACAGAGAAGCTAACCTCCCGCTGAGGACAGCCCAGCAGCCCTGCAGGAAGGACCAGCACAGCAGTCTGGGACCTGGCAGTGCAGAGCACGCAGAGCACAGGAGACGAGCCAAGCCCAGGTCCGTGTGAGCCGAGGTTTTAGCCCCAGGGCGGCAGGGCCAGCAGCCGACTGGAGGAACCCCAGAACACCAGGAGCTGTGGGGACTCCAGAATTATCAACATAGACATGCCTAGGACAAAGTAAGAGGTTAGTGTCCTATGGACTTTGGGACCAGGATTTGGGGAATGCGTCGGCTCCCTCCCCTGGGGACTAGAAGCCGCTGAGGAGACACACTATTTTGTAGTTTTCAGAGGCGGCTCTGGCTCCTAGCCTGCAAATTGTAGAGAGATCCAGCGATCAGTCCTGGGGGGTACTCGCTCTTGCTTTAACCTCCCTGGACCTGGATTATGATCTAGGGTGGAAGTAGTGGGTGGGTTTACAGCTTGCCAGAAACGGAAGTTGCCCCCCACACGTTGAGGACAAAAATTCCTCTAGCTGGCCTTAAAGCCATAGTGAGGCAACAAGCCCAAAAGTCAAGCAATTAAGTGGCAACATGCCAAGGCAAAGGAAACAGAAAAATGCAACCCTAGACTCCTATTTTGGGGGCATAGAGTGGGAAAAGGACTGTGAGGTCAGAAGTCCTGCTCCAAAAGCCCCAGGGGAAAACATGAGCGGGTTGCAGGCCATAGAGGACCTTAAGAAGGACTTTAAAAATCAAATAAGAGAAGTGAAGGAAAAATTGGAAAGAGAAATGGGAAGGATGCAGGAAAAGTATGAAATGAGGGTCAACAGCCTGACTGAGGAAAACAACACCTTAAAAAATAGACTAACTCAAGGGGCGGCTAGGTGGCGCAGTGAATAGAGCGCCGGCCCTGGAATCAGAAGGACCTGAGTTCGGAGCCGGCCTCCGACACTTAATCCGCACAAACAAAAACCTAGCCGTGTAACCTTGGGCAAGTTACTTAACCCCAATTGCCCCAAAGGGGCGGCTAGGTGGCGCAGTGAGTAAGAGCACTGGCCTCGGAGTTTGGATGACCCGAGATCAGATCCGGCTTCAGAAAATGAGCACCCACGCATAAATCAAATGACTAGCCGTGTAACCTTGAGCAAGTTACTTAACCCCAATTGCTTTAAATAAATAAAAAAAAAAACTGACTAACTCAAATGGCAAAGGAGGCCCAAAAGGGCAATGAGGAGAAGAATGCCTTAAAAGGTCGAATTTGCCAGATGGAAAAAGAATCTCAAAAGTTCCCTGAGGAGATTCATTCCTTCAGAGTTAGACTGGAGCAAATGGAAGCTAATGACTTTATGAGAAATCAAGATGCTGTTAAGCAGATCCAAACAGACAAAAGATTAGAGGGCAATGTGAAATATCTTATGGGAAAAACCACTGACCTGGAAAATAGATCCAGGAGAGACAATTTAAAAATTATTGGACTACCTGAAAGCCAAGATCAAAGAAAGAACCTAGAAATCACCCTTCAAGAAATTCTCAAGGAAAACTGCCCTGATGTTTTAGATCCAGAGGGCAAAATAGAGGTTGAAAGAATCCACAGATCACCTCCTGAAAAAGATCCCAAAAAGAAAACTCCCAGGAATATTATAGCCAGGTTCCAGAATCCCCAGATCAAGGAGATAATACTGCAGGCAGCCAGGAAGAAACAATTTCAATATTGTGGAAAGACAATCACAATAACCCAGGACCTGGCAGCTTCTACACTGAGGGTTCGAAGGGCATGGAATATGATATTCCAGAGGGCAAAAGAACTGAGAATGAACCCAAGGGTCACCTACCCAGCAAAACTGAGTGTTTTGTTTCAGGGGAAAATATGGTCATTCAGTGGAATAGAGGACTTTCAAGCATTCTTGAGGAAAAAACCAGAATTGAATAGAAAATTTCACATCCAGACACAAGAAGGAAGAGATGCCTGAGAAGGTAATCAGGGAAAAGAAATCAAAAGGAACTTATCAAAGTTGAACTATTTACATTCCTATATGGAAAAGCAATAACTGTGACTGATGATATCTTTCTCACTATGAAAATAATGGAAGAAGGGTGTGTGGTCATATGAATACATATGTGAATATGTGTGTATATGGTTACAGTTATATATGGATAGAGGGCATAGGTTGAATTTGTTGGGAAGGGAGAATACTCAAGGGATGAAATTATGAGGTGAGAGAGGAAAGTGGCAAGAGGAGACGGGGAGAGACAGGGTAGGGTAAACTATCCCATGTAGAAGAAGCAAGGGGAAGTGGTTGCAAAGGAGGGGAAGAATAAGGAAGGCTAAAAAGGCAAAACCACATTCACATTGAATTTGGTTCAGGGAGAAAATGACATACAAAATGGGATATCTCTACCTGCAGCAGGATAGGGGGAAGGGGGATCAGAGGAGGGATGATGGATGGGAGGGCATCCTTGGGGGGAGGGGAGGTTGGAAGTACCCACTATAGAAGAGGGACAGGATCATGTAGGGAATGGACCAGGTGGGGGGTGGGACGAGTGGGAGGGAAGTATAAGCAGCCTTGTACAATATATCTACTATGATAATGTTTTGCATAGCTAGACATGTACAACATATACTGAATTTCTTATCTCCCCAGCGGGAATGGGTGACAAGGGAGGAAGGAAATGGATCTGAAATTCGAGGTTGTAACATTAAATGTTTCAAATATATATATATATATATATATATATATATATATATATATATATATACTATTATTAATACTCTTTTGCTTGTAATAGGGAGATAAGATGTACAGGCATTGGGACACAGGGATTCACCTTCCTCTAATGGAAAAGTCGATGGGGATATGGGAGAAGGTATGGGAGAGAGCAGATTAGAGGAAGCGATATCTTGTGGGACTACTATTCTGGGAGGTTGGATAGGGGAATAATGGGGGGAAAATGATTGTAACTCAAAATCTGGCGGAAATGAATGATGTAAAACAGAAGTTAATAAAGCATTTGTTTAAAAAAAAAAAGATATTCTCAAGGAAAACTGCCCTGATGTTTTGGAACCAGAAGGCAAAATAGAGGTTGAAGAATCCACAGATTACCTCCTGAAAAAGATCCCAAAAAGAAAACTCCTAGGAACATTGTAGCCAGGTTCCAGAATTCCCAGATCAAGGAGAAAATACTACAAGCAGCCAGGAAGAAACAATTTCAATATTGTGGAAACACAATCAGGATAACACAGGATCTGGCAGCTTCTACACTGAGGGACTGAAGGGCATGGAATGTGATATTCTGGAGGGCAAAGGAGCTGGGATTGAGACCAAGAATCACCTACCCAGGAAAACTGAGTATCATGTTTCAGGGGAAAGTGTGGTCATTCAGTGGAATAGAGGACTTTCAAGCATTCTTGAGGTAAAAATCAGAGTTGAATAGAAAATTTCACATTCAGACATAAGAAGTAAGAGATTCTTGAGAATGTAAACAGAGAAAATAAATCATAAGGAATTTATCAAAGTTGAACTATTTACTTTCCTACATGGAAAAACAATAACTGTAACTGATGAAACCTTTCTCAGTGTGAAAATAGCTGAAGAAGGGTATATGGGCATATGAATACATGTGTGAATGTGTGTATATATGTTTACAGGTATATATAGAGGGCACAGGTCAAATTTAATGGGAAGGAATGATACTTAAAGGGTGAAATTGAGAGGTGAGAGAGGAACATAATGAGAGGATATGGGGAGAGACAGAATGGGGCAAACTATCTCATGTAGAAGAGGCATGGGAAAGTGGTTGCAGGGGAGGGAAAAAACAGGAAGGCAAAAAGGCAAAACCTTATTCTCATTGAATTTGGCTCAGGGAGAGAATGACATACATACTAAATGGGATAGTTCACCCTAAAGGAGAGTGGGGGGAGGGGGTGGGAGGAGATGATGGAAGGGAGGGCAGGCTTGGAGGGAGGGAAGTTGGAAGCAATTCCCCTTTGAAAAAGGACAGGATCAAAGTGGGGAGTGGACCAGGTGGGAGGTGGGATAGGAGGGAGGGAAATATAGTCAGTATTTTACAATATATCTACTATGGTAATGTTTTGCATAGCTACACATGTACAACATATACTGAATTTCTTATCTTCCCAGTAAGGGTGGGTGACAAGGGAGGAAGGGAATGAATCTGGAATTCAAAGTTTTAAAATCAAATGTTTTAAATATATATATAAATACTATTATTAATACTATTTTACATATAATTGGGAGATAAGATGTGCAGGCATTGGGGCATGGGCATTCACTTTGCCATACTGGAAAAGTCAAAGGGAGTATGGGAGAAGAGATGGGAGAGAGCAGATTGGATGAGGGGATATCCTGTGGGATTGCTATTCTGGGGTCATGGGTAGGGGAAAAATGGGGAAAAAATTGTAACTCAAAATCTGATGGAAATGAATGATGTAAACCAGAAATTAATAAAGCATTTGGGAAAAAAAGAAAAAAGAAAAGTGAGGACTGAGAAAAGACCATCAGAATTGACAATTAAGACAGTGGTAATATTGAGGAGAACAGTTTCAGTTGAATGATGAAGCAGAAAACTAAATAATAAAAGGTTTCAATATGAGCAGGAAGACAGGGTCACATGATAAAAGGGGGGTTTTATTATAGAGATGTTGAGAAAGGACAAGCTTTAACAGCTCATTGGTTGGTAGTAGGGATGAGATCAAGTGTCAAGGATGACTTGAAAGTTGTTTATGTGGACTGGGAGGGTGAAAGGTCCCCAAACAGAAGTAGGGAAGTTAGAAGGGATGGATTTAAGAGAAAAGATTATGAGTTTGTTTTGAGTTATATTGAGTTTGGTATGCTTATTGTGCATCCAGATGAAAAATTCTAGTGTATCTTAAAGCAGGTAGGAATGAAATTCTCTCTTTATCTTTAGATTTATCTTTAGAGATGAATTTCATATATGAGCCCCAATATAAGGTAGAATGGAATCCTATGTATAAAGAAGTTCTACCTATGATGATGGGGTTGTCATTGTTTGTGCCTCAAAATGAGACAGAGTAAATATTTCTAGCCTATTCTCCCCCACATAACTTCTCCAAGGAGACTTTTATTACTTCCAGGAGGAGAAGTAGGAAGTTGGGGCCAGAGATCACTCTGCTCTCTTCAGGAAGAAGTAGCAAGCTAGAAGTAGATTTATCCATTCCTTTATTGTTCATCTAGAGCAGGGGTAGGTAATCTGTGGCCTTCTAGGTCCTTGGTTGCAACCTTTTTACTGAGTCCAAGCTGTACAGAACAAATTCTTTTATTCAGAGGATTTGTTCTGTGAAGTTTAGATTCAGTCAAAGCACTGCACTTGAGGACCTAGAGGATCACATGTGGCCTTAGGACTGCAGGTTCTCCACTTCTGATCTAGAATATTTGATTGCATTCCACCTAACTTCTGATTGCCTTATTGTTTAAGAAGAAAGAGGGACTCCAAGATATCCTAGGCTTGACACCTTTACCACCTAATGCCAGTTTCATAATGAACATAGCATATAGCAAAGTAGCACATTTGTCCAAATCATAGCAAAACAGAAATCAGAGGAGGTATATGTAGAATAATGTATGTCAGACAGTACAGAATGAAGGAGCTCTCCCACTGGGAATGAAGTAGCTCAACTCAACCAAGATGGGGTCTTGGATCTACCCAAAGAGAAACTTCCAAACTTTCTGGAGTAGCAAGCTAGGAACTGTCTTCCCAGGATGATTTCCTTCAGCAAGCTAAAGTGGAACTGGCCTCTCCCTTCTCTTTCCAATCTGGAAGGTAGTTCAATGCTTGAAGAAAACTTGAAACTTGACCAGTTCCAAAGGGAGGGTATTCATCTTCTCCAACAAGGACACAATCCCATACCAATGGGCTTTGGGATAGGGGTTCAAATAGCAAATAGTTGAAGATTTGGTACTGGAGCTCCAGAGAGGTCAGGGCTAGACATGTAGAATTGGGAGTCATCTACATGGAAATGATATTTGAAAGCAGGATTATTCTGTTTTACAATAGGGCATCATAATGGTATTTTAATGTATGATTTTTATAAATAGAAAGCAACAAATAATAACTGCAATATGGACATCCCAGATTGCTGATGACTGAAATTGTCCTCAGTTAAATTTTCTGATCTGGGATTGTGATTTCCAATCACATTCCATTGTGATTTTCCATTCAGTTTCCAATAGAACCTGAAAAAGTTTTTTTTGGATGCATTCATGACCACAAATACTTAATTTTGTTTTGCAAGCCTACAGATTTTTTTTCCATAATCAAACATCACAGTCAATCTCTTTCCATCAAATTAATATTTATACATAAAAATAGCAAAGTATCATAGTACTTCAATAGTATACCCTTACTAATTTTATAAGGCACAATCAAAAAAAGAAAAGATTGTTTTAAAGTTGTTTGTTTTAGTGATTCAAGTCATGCTAATACTGTGAAATTTATATGATTCTTTTTAAAATGAAAATTACTTTTTATGATATATAATTTGAAACAGATTCCCTATAATTCTTTGGGAATATAATTGATAGAATTCTCCAGTAATTTTTTTCTGGAAATGTAACCTTTGTAGGACAGATTCTCACTTTCTTTGCCCACTATTACATGCATGATAATATCTAGAAGCTTTAAAAATAATTATAATATGTAAATGACTCAAATTCAAAAATCTTCCATTTACTCTCCTTGAGCTATATTTTGTGCCTGCAAGGGCACATTTTGGGATTTTTATATATAAAGAGCTACAAAATAAAATAATTCTTCATTTAAGTGTCTCTTTCTAATGAAATTCCAGGAGTTGCTCAGGAAATGAAACATTTACCATCTTTTTTGTCCTATGTTGTAAGATCAGCAGAGAGTAGTATGTTTAAAAATAGCCAACTACTCCTCCAGAGCAAGTTTACTGACCTTTTGTGAGGATAAAGGTGTTTTTTCATTTCCCTGAAGCCTTTACATCACATTGGGTATGAGGATGTGGATAGCAAATTCTTTAGGGCTAGAGTAGCTAGAGAATTCCATAAATAGTACAAATCCGTTTCAATTTTTTGTTTTGGTGAGTAATAATAGGCTTTTGACCAAAAAAAAGTCATCGGTTTTTTCAAGATACCAGCAGGTGAATAGAGGGCAATGGAATAGCAAAAATATGCAAAAGAGAAATTCCTTCACGTTCTCTATTTAACTGAGCATAATCTGACTTCTCTATTACACTTGAGCAAATGAAATTCATATATACCAAAATTGCTTTGGGTCACCCCAGTTTTTATTTAAATAGAGGCTTGTAAGTATAAACATGTTGTTATACAAAATATAGTCTTATCATTATTCGCAAGCTATAGTCTCTCCTTCACTGACTGGGGATAGTTTAGCTTCTCATTTTTTCACAGCAGTGGCAGCAACAGCAATGGTTAGTCCCTAGGAGCTAAGCTCAGCTCTCATAAGCTGAAAGTAGCTAGGTGGTGTAATGGATGGAGTTCTGGGCCTGGAATCAGAAAGACTCATCTTTGTAAGTTCAAATCTGGCCTCAGATATTTAGCAGCTGTGTAACCTCAGACAAGTCAGTTAACCTTGTTTATCTCAGTTTTATCATCTGTAAAGTGATCTGGAGAAGGAAATGGCAAACCACTCCAGTATCTTCACAAAGAAAACCCCAAATGGGGTCACAAGGAGTTGGATATGACTGAAATGATTAAACAATAATGTTAAAGGAGTTCTGTCTTCTCTTAAATGTATTGTTCTGTGTTTATCTGTTCCTTAAGATTTTCAGCTTCTCTTTCCTTTAGGGTTAGAATAGATTAAAATCTGCCAAAAAATGTCACAGCCTCACTATTTCCAAAGGTCAGGTATCAGAATCTTCTAAGCAAAAGACACAAAGAAGAAAGCACAGTATAGTGCCTCACAGTTCTCAAAGGTCAGAATTCTCTGTCTAACCATTGGGATTGTCTTCAATAACCTAAGCCTACTAAATACGTATCTATCTATCTACATACACATGTATAGAGGAAGAGAGAGTTCAATGCAAATACAAAAATTTAAGGATGTTGTTTCATATTAGTTAGGATAACTTGACTTCAGGGCTTCAAAACTCATTTTAAGCTAATAGCTTAAATGTCAGACTACCAGAATAAAATATATAAATGAAGTTTAGGTTGAATCATCCACTTTTATCTAAACAAACCATTCATGTTGTATTCTGTGGTCATAACTCTCTAATACCTTGGGAATCCAGGCCCAAGACCATATAATGTAAGTGACTCATTCAAAGTTTAGTTAATTTAAGGATGCAAAAGGAATACAATGGATGTGTACAGGTTCTGTGCAAGTCTACTCTGCAAACAGGCAGAGTAAATAAACAAAGAAAAAAACAGACCAGCCATCTAGAATGAGACTATTGGCCTGGAGATGAGGGAGGACTAAGGAAAGTGAAATCATTTTTACTATCTGTCATCTCAAAAGCATTTGGGATTTTCCACAAGTGAGGACTGGCAGGCTAGTAGGAGAATTTAATTCATAATGATTTGCCAAGATTTGTCTTGACCCAGTAATCACTTTCCATGGCCTCTTGGAGTTAGTACAGCATAACTATTTAGGCACAGTGCTTATAGAAGGGTCAAATTTAATTGAATCTCTTAAGATAATTTAGTCAGACAGCATCTAATTGCATTAGCTAGAATGTAATACCCAGGGCCCTGTGGTTAACATCTATTTATTCTATGGAAAAGCAACCTATGATCTCTAATGATTTTGTGGTCAAGACCTTTTTTATTGTTTTTCTGTAAGATGTTGTATTTGACATTAAAAGAGTCTCTTATGCTTTTCTGAGTTTACTAACTGACACAAAAGGAAGAGGATTCATTCCTTAATACTTTCTCTGGCATTTGGTGTTTTGGATCAGGGGGACAGATGTGGATTTCATCCTTGTGAGGAATTTCTGACATTGAAATTCCTTTCATTAGTGTAAAGTGGCAACTTGTTTTAGAAAGTAGTCTGGGGAAATGAAGTGACCTGCCCTTGGATCACATAGTCAGCATGTGACAGAAGTGACACTTGAACCCAGGTCTTCAAGACTTCTAGATGAGTTTGGAAAAAGAGCGGGGGAAGAGGGAGAGAGGGGGCTCAAAGAGAAGAGAGAAAGGGAGAGAGAGAAAATGGAAAGAGAGAAAAGAGAGAGAAAATGTAGAGAGGATGGAGAGAGAGGGAGAGAGAGAAAGAGACAGAATGGAGAAAGAGTAAATGGAGATAGAAAGGACTGAGAGAGAGAAAAGACAGAGAGAGAATGGAAAGATAAGATGGAGAGAAGACAGAGAGAGAGAGAAGTTGGGGAGAGAGTGAGAGCAAGAAAGAGAGAGAGGGTGGAGAGAGACAGAAATAAAGAGAATGGAGAGAGAGAATGGAAAGAGAGAAGAGAGATAGAGAATGGAGAGAGAGAGAAGAAAGAGAGAATGGAGAGAGGATGGAGAGAGAGGGAGAGAGAAGAAAAGGAAGAGAAGAGAAGAGAAGAGAAGAGAAGAGAAGAGAAGAGAAGAGAAGAGAAGAGAAGAGAAGAGAAGAGAAGAGAAGAGAAGAGAAGAGAAGAGAAGAGGAGGATGGAGAGAGAGACAGAGAGAGAGAGGTGTATATGCTTTTATATATATGTGTGTGTGTGTATGTGTATGGGTATATATGTATATATGCAGAGACATAGACATACATATATTGCTATAGATATGTATCATGTTGTCTCTCTTTTGTATCAGATTCAAAGAATATGGGAATGGAATCGTTTAAATCAGGGATTTGTTCTGTGAAGTTTGGAGCTACATTTGAGGACTTAGAGGCCTCAAGGCCACATGGTTTAGATACACCTTGGGGATTAATTATTTCATCTAAGGGCTAAAAATAAAATTTTATATTTGGGCTAAAAGCATCAACTTCATAAGGTCAAGATATTAATAGAACCTACCTCCAAGGATTGGTGTGTGAATCAAACTAGAAACTATTTGTACAGTATTTAGCACAGTTCCTGGCACAGAATAGATACTATCGAAATACATGTTGTTGTTGTTGTTGTTGTTGTTGTTGTTGTTGTTGTTGTTGTTGTCATTGTTGTTAGATACTAGTTTGTTTGAAAAAGCTCTGGAGTAATTTTTGTGGACTTCAATTTAAATATAAGCCAGCAATGTGGGGTGTCGGTCAATTAATAGAATATGATCTTGGGCAAGATGGAGGAGTAGAAACAGTGCATCCAAGCCACTCTCCCCCCAGAGCACCTCCGAACTATGCAAAAGGGGACTCTGAACAACTACTGGAGCCCCAGCACCCACAGAATGACACAGAGAAGCTAACCTCCCACTGAGGACAGCCCAGCAGCCCCGCAGGAAGGACCAGCACAGTGCTCTGGGAGCTGGCAGCACAGGGCGCAGTGCGCAGGGAGCCAAGCACAGGTCCGCCTGAGTCGCGGTTTTAGCCCCAGGGCAGCAGGGTCAGCAGCCTGCTGGAGGGACCCCAGAACACCAGCAGTTGTGGCGATTCCAGAATTATCAACATAGACATGCCTAGGACAAAGTGAGAGGTTAGTGCCCTATGGACTTTGGGACCAGTATTTGGGGAATGCGTTGGCTTCCTCCCCTGGGGGCTAGAAGCCGCTGAGGAGACACACCATTTTGCAGTTTTCAGTGGCAGCTCCAGCTCCTGGCCTGCGAACTGTAGGGAGATCCAGGGATCAATCTCGGGGGTAAACGCTCTTGTTTTAACCTCCCTGGATCTGGATTGTGATCTGGGGTGGAGGTCGTGGATGGGTTTCCAGCTTGCCAGAAACAGAAGTTGTCCCCCAACATGTTCCAGATGAAAGTTCCCGTCTGGCAGCAGAGCCATAGTGTGGCAACAAGCCCAAAAGTCAAGTAATTAAGTGGCAACATGCCAAGGCAAAGGAAACAAATTAAACAGAAAAATGCAACCTTAGACTCCTACTTTGGGGGCAAAGAGGATCCAAGATTAGAGCAGGAAGGGGACTGTGAGGTCAGAAGTCCTGCTCCAAAAGCCCCAGGGGAAAACATGAGCGGGTTGCAGGCCATAGAGGACCTTAAGAAGGACTTTAAAAATCAAATAAGAGAAGTGGAGGAAAAATTGGGAAGAGAAATGAGAAGGATGCAGGAAAAGTATGAAATGAGAGTCAACAACCTGACTGAGGAAAATAACACCTTAGAATATGATCTTGGGCTACATTAAAAAAGGCCTAGCTCAGGGGCAAGAAAACAATATAAACAGTGACTACCACAAAAAGGGAGAGAACAACTACCACAAAACAATTGAAAGTGAATGTTGCAAAGTTAAAAAGAACCATTATGAACCCAAAGAAGAGACATGAGAAGACACCACCACCACCACCCCACTTCTTTCCAGAAGCAGCAGTTCCATAGGTGTGGAAAACTGAATATTTTTTTCAGACTTTTAAAATATATTTAGTAGTTTGCTAATTTTTTTTCTTTTTTAAAAATAGTTTTTATATGGATAACCCTCTTGAAGGGTGAGTGGTGAGGAATACAGAAGAGAAATGTAGGTGACATAAAAGCACAGGTTCTTTGATCTGATAGTTACCAGAAAGAGAAGTACCAACATCTGTGTTTTCAAAGGGGAGGGAGGGGCAGGACTTGGTTCCTTAATGGCTACCCAGAGTCTCATCTGGCCAAATCCCACACAAACACTCTTCCAATGACTAAGTCCTAAAGCAAAATACTAACCTCAGAATATATATGAATATATATGTACATATGAATGTATATATATACGAATATATGTGTATGTATGTGTGTGTGTGTGTGTGTGTGTGTATATATATATACATACCCTTCTCAAAGCTGGAGGGCATTACAACCCTCATGACTCAGTACGTAATTAGAAATTAGCAAAAGGTGTGGGCTTTCCCCACACACAAGCCTCCCCTAATCAAGTTTCCCTTATTGGGCTCCATGTGAGGCCTATTAATGGGCAGAGAAGATCTTTAATTCCAATTACAGATGTAAAGGGTCTTGACTGTCACATGAGGTAGGTTGAAGGAACTAGAAATACTGAATCTGAAAAAAGAAGACTCTGGGAGAAAAATAGCCATGTTGAGGCATTTATAGGGTTCTCTGGTAGATGAGGTGTTAGACTTATGCTTGACCCCAGAGAATAGAAACAACAGCAGTGAATTAGAGGAGTGAAGAGGAAAAATTTAGGTCTCATGTATAGAGTATTTTTCTAATATTTAGAGTTGTCCATGAGTGGAATGTATTGCCTCAGAAAATAGTAACTTCCCACTCACTGGAGAACTTGAAGAAGAGGCTATATGACCATTTGAGTATGTTATAGTAGGGGTTTCTTTCAGGTATGATTTGGACTATGTGGCAAGAGGGTATCCTTCAGACTCAAAATTATTTGATTCTGTCATTCAAGAATTGTGACCTACATCTGTGAAGATAATAGTTACATCAATGAAATCATGCCTACACCAAAGCATCAAGACAATATTTTTAAAACAATGGTCTTTTCCTCGTTTTAAGTGATAGGATGAAGCAGAGAAAAACCAAGATATTTCTTTTTTTCCTAGGTCTGCAAAACTCTTGTATTTTATATTCAATGAGTTTCATCTTCCCTTATGTCTTGCTTAGAATATTAATATCTCTACAAAGCCAATTTATTTATCAGAATTAACAGGAGGAAAAAAATTTATGAATAAATTAAATGAAAAAAATTCAATAATATTGGTAAACTACAAGAGCCTGGAATTCAGTTACTGATTGTCAGAGCAAAACTGTGTTTGTGTATGAAGATTTATATCTGACCCCCTTCCTTTCTCTTAATAAAGTGACATTACTATCCAAACAAGAAAAATCCATCCTTCCTCCCTCTACCCAAAGGATTTTTGATGGTGAAATCTATATTAAAATTATTTTCCTTAAGATACATCCAATATATTGCCACAGGACCCAACTAATATGACTACCATCTTTAAAACCAAATAATATTTAGAACTTCGGATCCCATAATATCTGTTCTATTTGTCTAGAAGATGTTTGGTTTTCTTTTCCCTTTTTCCCACTCCAGTCAGGGATAAGAGCTTCTTAATATGAAACACAAAAATACCAGCCCAAAGGTTATTCATAGTTCCTACAAATGAAAAACACACACATAAAAAAGGAGATTTATTGTGCCACACAAGTTAAAACTTGGTTTAATTAATTTTTAAGTGGAAAACTTGCCATGTGATGAGACCCAGGTTTGAGCTGCAATTCTAGAAGCATGGATTCCTCTTTGAACATCTGTCTATTCCCAGCAATGTATGCAATATGTCCAAGGTTTTTAGCATGCTGCATTTTTTGTAGAGTATCTGTATTTCATTCTGAAGGAAGAAATGATCATCGAAAGAATTCTTAGTAACCTTCCAGGATTGCCATCCCTTTGGTCTGATAAATAAAATAAGTGAATATCTTAATGTGGAAATTTGAAAGATGAAACTAAAATGAAAAATAATGTCAAAACAGAAGAAATAACCCCAGTGATATAATTTGGAATGGAAATAAAGGCCCTAAAAACAATGGCTCTGGGCTTACAGAAAACCAATCCAGGATTTTTTTTTTTAATTTTCTTCCAGGTCAGTGTAAGGAACAAAGGTTTCTGCTCTACAAAGCTATGATTTACACCTTTGAAATTCTCTGGCTCCTTCGCCAGAAATCTATAGGAAAAAAAGTCCAAATCATGAGACACAAGCAGACAGTTCTAGTCTGCTATGTGCCATGAGCAAAGTTGATAAATAAAACTATTGTTAATTTTTGAATCTGTCACAAACTCTAGGGTATAAATAATAGCTCAAACTTTTGGGCTGGTGTCCAATGCATGTATATGATTACAGAAATCATATTACATCGAAGGAAAAGACCAAATAAATACCATGTGCATGCTAGGACACAGTCTTGTCACTGTATTTTATTAAAACCGTATGCCAGCTAAACTTTACCAGCTTCATCAGGCTGAATCTCAGGGTGTCACTGGTACACTCTCAACAAGGCCAGATCATTAACACAAACTCAAAGATTTGGGTGGTTTCTTCCAGTTGTTTCCAGCTTGGGGTTTGTAACAACTCAATACACATGGTATAGCTAGCCCTGTCATCCCAAAAAAAACCCACCTGCCAAATCTGGTGAAGTAGATTAGACAAATAAGTCAATCTCTCTCAATTCAGATCAAATCTATATGTTTGAGTATTTGTCCATAACAAACAAAAGGAATGACCCTTTTCATAGATGATCTTTCTCTTCCCTGTAAAGCAAGGGCTTCTGGTCATACTGTATCCTGTTGTCTGCCACTCCGAACACATTCACTGGCCATATGTGATACCAATACTTACATTTCCCCCTATATCCTTTTGTCATATGATTTTAGTATGTGTACTCTTCAATACTGGTGGGCCAGTAACCTTGTTACTCCCATGTGTACATAGGCAGAATTTCTTGTTGCTTTATTTGCTATGATGTTTGATTAAATACCTTTTTTAAGCACTAATGTGTCCTCTAGTGGCTGATTCATATAGTAAATGCACTGGTAGGGACCCATGAGCTGTAGTTTCGAGTAAATGGCACTTTACCTTGAAGTTGGGATTGCTTTTCTGGGAGCCTGCTTTGGAAAGAGGATGCCAATATGTGTAACAAAATTAAATGCAAGCTCCCAGCAGGCTGGATGGCTTAGTTTCTGTCTTTGTAGCCCACATGTTTATCACAGTGCCTTGCATATACAGTAGTAGGTGCTTAGCAAATGTTTGTTCAATTTAATTTGTTCAAAGTACCAACTAGTATTTTTCAGGAGGAAAAACACTGCACTTTTTCTCAAATGTTGAGATCAATTAAAAAAAATAAAATCACCTACACATACTCATATCCTCTGCTTTCTTTCGGTCAAGCCAGAGCTTATCTTTTTTATTCGGTCTGACAATGTCATACCTTTGCTCAACAACTTCTAGTGGTGCTATAACATCTAGGATCAATTACAAACTCTTTTGTTATACATTTAAATCCTTTCATAAGTGAGCAGAACAAGAACATTGTGCACAGTAATAGCAATAGTATAATAATGATCAATTGTGAAAGACTTAGCTACTCTGATTAATACAATGATCCAAGACAATTCTGAAAGTCTCAGGATGAAAAATAATATCCACCTCCAGAGAGAGAACTAATGAATTCTGAGTTCAGATAGAAGCATATTTTTTTCACTTTATTTTATTTGGTTTTCTTTTTGTAACAGGGTTAATATGGAAATACCTTTTGCATGATTTTACGTATGTAATTAATATCACATTGCTTGCCTTCTCAGTGGGTGGGGGAGGGGCAGGAAAGGAGAGAATTAGGAACTTATAGAACTAGGAATTTATAAATAAATATTGAAAAGTGTATTAATAATAAATCAATAATTAAATTAATTATTTTTTAAAAAGTAAATCCTTTCACAACATGTCTCTAACTTTCCTTTCTAATGTTATTACATATTACTTTTCCTCACACACTCAATGGTAAATCCAAATGTGTTTTTTTTCTCTCTCACACATGTGACATTCTATCTTCCAATCCCCCTTGTCCATTTCTTTGTGCTAGTTATTCTTCCAGCCTAAAATACCCTCCTTCATCATCTCTTCTCCTCACCTCTTAAAAATAGAAATTGTGTGTGTTTGTTTGTGTGTGTGTGTGTGTGTGTGTGTTGTCTCCCCCATAAAATGTAATCTCCTTGAAGGTGGGGACTATTTCACTTTTTCCTAACATAGAGACTGGTACATAAAAAATGCTTACTAATTGATTAAAATGTAGATTGTTGTAAGCATTTAACGACTAAATTCAAGCTGCCTCTTTTATGCTACCTGCTTCTTGGTCAAATGACATTTTTTTTTTTTTTTGGTATTTCTCTGCTCAATGCCCATAGCCCTTAAAGAAAGAAACCTTCTAGTACTGAAAAATTGTCTTTCATACTTTGTAAGTCTGGCTACTCTGTGGGTTTTTTTTTTTAAATAAAGTTTTAAATAAAGTTTTATTGATATCTTTTGTTTTTATAACAATTACATTTTTCCCTTATGTCTTTTCTTTTCCTCTCTCACTGAGAGCTACCCACTGAAACAAAGACTTTTTTGAAATAAGAGAGGAAAAGATAAAGAAGACAGGAAAAATCAGTACAATTGGTCAATATAAATACTTTTAAAAATCTGTCACTAGATGCCAAATTCCATTCCTCTTAATTCCTCATGTCCTATGTTTAACCAAAATCTCTAAGAAACATGTAAGCACAACAGTGCAGCATATGTGATTCCCAAGACCAAAAAGGAAATCCAGGGCATTATCCTGAGAGTTTTACTACTGAAGCTTTATGATCAAATATCACTCCTCTATGGTAGATGGATGGTCAGAAGGAGCAGGGGTAAAAGAAATGCAACATCATTTTAAAAAGTAAAATTCTGTAAATATACATGCCTAGGCTTGTTACTAAAAAGGTCAGAATTTTTCTTGACCCCTAGCATCTTCACATTTTTGTTGTTCAAACTTCATTCTCATCAGTAATCAGCCTCACTCTCTCTTCCAGAGTCATCAAAGTCCAATGACAAAATGATAGTCTAGATGACTGGGGATGGCCCAGCATGCCAGCATCTTCATAATGATGATACAAAATTACTGGTCCATGTTGGATCCTTTATGTCTGAGCTTAAAGGTACTCTTCCCCCACCCTTTAAATTGTATTCTAACATTTCATCTGTAGCATGGAGTTAATGCTGAGGTCCTGAAGACCATACCAATGGTCTCAAAAGCTCTAGCTGATCCAACCAAGCTGAAAAAATTCTAAGGAAAGGCTCAGAAACAGACTGTATCTGCCATCCAAGAACCAAATTGGGAGAGTCTCATCACCAGCAGGTAAGCCAAAAGATGTGACAGCCATAGAAATTCATAAAGATGGAAATTACCTTTGAGTCATGATCCAAGTCTTGCCTCTGAATTGTATTGGCAGAGCAAGTGACTAAACATCTCACTATTCTAGACAACTCTCTAAAACTAAAAGTTGCCTAGAAGGGATTGGGTGGGGGGGACACAGACCATATATTCTTAGATATGGCATATATTGAGTTCTTACTATGGACTAGGCACTATGCTAAGCACTGAGAATGCAAATACTAGCAAGAAATATAATTCTTGCCTGTAAGAAGCTTACATTCTAATGACAGAAAACCATCCCTAAAATAGAGCTGAAAAGGGCATGGTACTTTGCAGCACCATGGCATAGAGAAGGTCAGGAAGTTGCATGGAGGCCTTGGCCCAACAAGATAAAGCTAAAGTTGACCTATCAGAGTCAAAGGACCAAGGGTGGAATCTAGGTTATCGAGGGAAAGAAAGTATAAGGGACAATCCTAGGAGAAGGAAGGGAGGGAATGTGAAGGGAAGGGAAGGGAAGGGAGGGGAAGGGAAAGGAAGGGAAGGGAAGGGAAGGGAAGGGAAGGGAAGGGAAGGGAAGGGAAGGGAAGGGAAGGGAAGGGAAGGGAAGGGAAGGGAAGGGAAGACAGAGAGAGAAAAGGGGAAAGTGGGGGGAGGGAAAGAGTGAGGGAGGGACAGAGGGAAGGAGCAGGGGGGAGAAAGAGAGAGAGAGAGAGTTTTTCTCCTTTTATACTCGGGATCCTTCCCAGTATTGCAATGCAAGTATCTTCCTTAAAAAACTGAATAATGTAGTGAGTGCTCTCTGAAATGTTCTGAGAGCTGCATTGTGTTAAGCAGTATTGACATCCAGTGGAGAATCAGAATAATTACAGGTGTGCCCAACTCCCTAGGGAAGATAAGCCTAGCCTGGCCTCTTGTGTGTGACAGACTTCAGGAATTATTTCAGCCAGAAAAAATGAATTAATCCTATGCACACAATGACATGAATGAAAAGGACAAAAATAGCAAATGGTTGTAGGTGTTATCAGAATCGCTCCTCTGATACTAGACTGTATTTTATTTTAAATAGAAACTCGAATGTGTTTGATCCTGCTCACAATTAGAGGGGCCATTAGTTTTTGTCCAAGGGCAAAATGGGAATGAAACACTTGATGATTTGGAGAGATAAGAAGATCATAAAATATGTAAAATAAAATGGTATAAAAATATATAAAATAAATGACTGTATGAGTCAGCAGAGAAAAGACCTGAATTGATCAGGATTGCTTTTATGTTCAAAAGGTTATAGACACTGAGAGGTTATACAACAATGGAAGGCTGGTCTACTACTACATTTCCTGGGCCTGTTTTCTCATTGGTGAAACAATGGAGTTGCACCAGATAATTTTTAAGATTCCTTCCAGATCTAAAATCCAATGATTAAATTATCATTTGGCTCTGTAGATCCGACATATCACTTACTCTACCATTGTTTAATAAAAATTAAAGATAAGAAGTTTTAGAAGTATAAAAGAAGAGTCAGACCTGCAATAGTTGAGTCAATTCAATAAGTATTTATTAAACACCTACTATGTGCCAGTTATTGTGCCAAGCCCTGGGAAATAAAGAAAGGCAAAAATAGTTTCTGGTGTTAAAAAGTTCACATTCTACTTGGAGGGTCAGCAAAGAGCTATGAATATACAAGATGTATAAAGGATGAATTGGATATTATCTCTGAGAGATGGCATGAGTATTAAGAGGACCCTGTAAAGACTTCTTTCAGAAGGTGAACTTGTAGCAGATGTTTGAAGGAAACCGGGGCAGTTGAGAAGGGAGACAGTCCTAGGAATAGGGGGCAGCCAGTGAAAATACCTGGTGTGGGGAGAGAAAATGTCTCTTCTGAGGAACAGCCAGGAGACCAATGGCACTGGATGGCAGAGTATGTGAAGGGGAACAAGTTATAAGAAGACTGGAAAGGTAGAAATAAGTCAGATTATGAAGAATTTCAAATGCCCAATGAAGGGACATAGGATGATTTTGAGAGAATTCTTATACAAAGAAATAGGCCCTCTTCAATGGCCTGCCATTTTGTTTGAAATTTCACCATTAATGGGTATTCTGTATTGTCCTTTCTCGGTGTCCCTCTTTAAAATTACAGCTTATTCTGGGAAGAGAAACAAATTGTTACTAATAGTTATATAAGAATTGGGTTTTCAGATGGTTTCCCTAGGGTAGTTGGATGGCTACATGGTGAGAGTGCTGGACCTAGAATGAAGAAGTCATGAATTCAAATCCTGCCTCAGACATTTTACTAGCTGTGTAACCTGGAGCAAAACATTTAACTTTTCTTAGCCTCAGTTTCCTCACCTATTGAGGTGGGGATAATAATAGCAACTGTATCATGAGATTATTGGGTCAAGTGAAATAAAAGATATAAAGCAATTTTCAAGCCTTAAAGAAATGAGGCAAGTGTTATTTTTATTGTTCATCCCCTAGTGAAACATAGATACTTGACTGAATGTATTAAAAAACTGCAGGGGAAGTTTCAGTAAACAATAAAACTAAGCCACAAAGAACCAAACCTATCTGCTGTAGCTCAGGAATTCTGTACAGAAGTATGACTAAATAATGTAACATTGATATTGATTTCAGTTAATCAAAAAAATAATATGTCCCTTGTTCTATAAGTTTGCAAAGCACTATGGATACACCATCTCATCATTTGAGTAGCAAAAGTATCCTATATCTAGCATTTACACAGCTCTCTAAGGTTTGCAAAGTACTGTACATATATTTCTCACCCAATCCTCACAACTACCCTGGGAGGTAGATGCTAATTATTACCCCCATTTTACAGATAAGAAAACTGAGACAGAGATGAACCAATTTTCCCAGGGTCAGAAAACTAATAATTGTCTGAAACTAGATCTGAACTCAGGTCTTCCTGCCTCCAAATCTAACACTCTTTCCACTACTCCACCATAATGACCATCCTTGGTGAGGTAAGCAATACATTTGTTCTAATCCTCATTTTACAGTTCAGAGAAATGAATATCAGAGATATTAAGTGGTTCATGACCACAGCTGGTAAATCATGGAGCCTGACTTTGAAACCAGGTGTCTCCTGAATCAAGTGAAGGCAAAGCATTTAGGGGATTGCTTGGTAAGGATGAAGAAGGGAAAGATCATAAAAGGCAGCACTGTATTGCTTAGAGTGACCACATCAGACTGAAATTCAGTCTTGCAATTGTAGCTCAAGGCTTAGGGGAAGTGTATATGACAATAAATTGTTCATTTGCCTCTAATCTGTAAATAGTTCATTACTGTCAAAGACCCAATACAAAAAGAAGCTACAGTTGGCTTTCTGTGAGATCTTAAGGAGAAATCCAGATTCCAATTCCTTCTTACCTCTTCCTTTTAATTTTCTCCTCTGTCTGGTGCTTAGACTTTAACTGTTTCTCCTCCCATCTCACCTCTTTGTTGTCTAAGTATCTTTTGTGATTACCTTGGAGATAATTAACAATAATAATTGTTATTGTTATTAATTTATTAATAGTAATAGCTAGCATTTATATAGTGCCTACTATGTGCCAGACACTGTACTACATGATTTACAAACATTATCTCACTTGATCAATCAGGATACATTGAAGGATCTTAAACATAGCAGTTACATGATCAAATCCAAGGTAAGTAGCAAGTTTTGAAATGCCATACACCCAGAAGTATGCTGGAGTCATCTGTAAACTGGTTCTCTGGAACCTAATTATTAAACTTTCATTGTGAGCATTTACATCTTGGAAATTGGAATATGCCACAAATTGGGGCTTCATTTATTATTTCATTGATTGTCTAGTCTTAAGAAAATGATGGAAAAAATTGTAATAATGCAAATTAACACTAAAATGAATTCTGCTTACATTTTATTTCTGGAGACCTGGTTGTTAAACATTGACCAGCACGCTTCTATAGTAGTAGGTAATATACTAAGAATGTACCATGACCATTTTTGTAGAAACAACTAAGTATTGAAGGAATTGGGAAACTTAGGGGACACATTGGCCCCTAAGTAGGAAGAGCTGCTGACTCAGTGAATGTTTAAAAAAGGAACACCCCCATCCTTATCTGCTGAGCATAGCAAGAGTCTTAGAGCCTTTCCCCAGAGGAGTTAGGAGACATGATGAACAATGAATAGAGAGCTGGTCTCAGAATGAGGAAGATCTTGGTTCAAGTCTTGCCTCTGATCCCAGACGGACCAGTCACTTAATGCTTGGTGCCCCAGGAAGTTATGATCTAGGGTCCCAGGATCTCTGAAGCTCCAGAACTTATAGTGTTGCCTCCAAAGCTGGACATATCCAACTCCGATTTCCTGTTTAGTCAACTATACTCAGGGAAAGAAATAAAACAGAAGCGACAATCAGGGACCCTAAACCTACATGTGCACACCAGCTGCTGTGTGTTTACATGCTATCATTTCCATTCTCCATTCTCCAGGTAGAGACTTAAGAATTCCTGCTACATCCACCAGATGGGAAATGAAGAGAAAGGTTAAGAGCAGGTTCACTCCTTTTTAAAGGTCCACTAAGCCATAGGTATGCCATGCCAAAACAGCCAAGTCCTTCAGTGCTGGGCTATTTCCCTGGCAGTACAAAGGCTTTGGGCTCAGCCTTCCATAAGATATATTCCAATCCAACCCCTATTGCATTTCCATTAGGAAAATAGGTCTGGTTTTGTTAGAAAGGATGTAGTGGAATGGGATCAGAGCATATCAGGAATAATTGTTAAGAGATTATTGCAATAGTCCAAGATTGATATGGAGTTACAACAGGAATATAGAAGAAAGACAGATCATAGAGAGATTTTCAGAGGATATAGGATCATAGTATCATAGGTTTAGAACTGGAAGTGACCTTAGAGGTTACTAAGTCCAATACCCAAATTTTACATATGATGACATTTAAGCCCAGGGTTTTTCAGCTACTAAATGTCTGAGGCAGGATTTGAACTCAAGTCTTCCTGACTCCAAGTCAAGCAGTCTATCAATAACAGCCCTCACCTGCTTCAATAACAAGTTGTGAGAAGAGTGAAAAAAATTAAAGCTTTCAAATATGGAAAGCACAAAAACGACAGTCCTACAAGTGGATACAATGAAGTCAGTTGAAGGATCATATTTTAAGGGCAAAGATGCTAATGCCAGGACTGGATGTTTAGAGTCTGGGATATTGGCAAAAGGTCCAAGTGGGAATGTGCTGTTGGTAATATGAGCCTGCAGGCCTTACTTCTGGGGAGAAGAAAAGATTGGAGATGCTGATTTGGGAGTCATCTGTACAGTAATGATAATTGTAGTTAAAGGGGTGGGTGAGATTGCCAAGGGAGATAGGAAAGGAGAGCTAAGGAGAAAATGTTGGGGTACACCCACCTTAATGGGACAAGGGAAGGGAGTGGCACTAGCAACTGAAACAGAAAAGGCACAGATTGTGCAGCACAAGAAGCCAAAGGAAAAGATCAATGGCTTTGTTGAAAACATTTGGGGAACTTCTTTATTAGAATTGCTGTCTGATGTAGCTTACAAACTATGCAAGAAAATCAGTTGCATGACTTAACAGTCACACCTCATTTTTTTATTTTTTACCAAAAATGATCATTTCCAGAATGAACACCCATCTTAACCACCAACATTATTTCAGGCTATTTCTAAAAAGAACAAAAATCAATCTCTCCTTCAAAGGACTAAAATCTGCCACCCCCAAGGATACTCAAAATAATGTGCAGCAAGTGGGATGTTGGTTGGTTTTACTTAAATGTTTTTCTCTGTTTTTAAGGAAGATTCAATGAGTAGAGGCCTCGTATATCGTGTTAAGGGGAGAACACTGTGCAAAAACAAAAGGCAACAATAAAACCTTTAAAAATAATAATTCTAATGTGCAGCAGGCTCAGACAATGATTCCAAAAGAATTGTTCCCAAAACTTTTTTAGCAATGGCAGCCAAGTTGGAATAAGTATAGAGCTTGAGTGCTTTGAAAGGAATAATGTTGATTTATATATGCAGTTTCTCACTTATTTGTAAGTATATAAAAAACAGCTTTTTAAAACTTCTGTGTACCAACTAATACATTATTTTATTTTTTATTCTGAATGTAACAAAATAAAATGAATATTTCTATATGCATATTAGAAAAGGAGTGGAGGTGTATATGGAGGTATATACTCTGTGAAGACTTGTTCATCTTTATGTATATAATACATTTAATATGTAACTTTCAAGGCTGTCCTATTTCTCTATCACTCCCTCTGACCTTCCTTCAGTTCTCTTCTTTGCTTTAAGGAAAATTTCCAAGGAATCTTTTCTTGTTGATTTTTTTTTCCTTTTTGGAGGGGGGAAGGCAGGGTAATTGGGGTTAAGTGATTTGCCCAAGGTCACATGGTTAGTTTTGTGTTAAGCGTCTGAGGTCATATTTGAACTCAGGTCCTCCTGACTCAAGGGCCGGTGCTCTATTCACTGCGCCACCAAGCCACCCTCTGTTGAATTTTCTTGTTTGATTTTTGGCATTGCTATTACTAGTCCCTCTCTGAGATGGGATGAAAATTGGCCCTGACATGTAATTATTGCCTCAATTCACGCAGTCTCGTTTAAGCTAGGTAGCACAAAGGATAGAGCACTGGGACTGGAGTCAGGAAGAGCGGAGTTCAAATCTGGCCTCAGACACTTACTACCTCTGTGATCCTGAGCAAATCACTTAATCTCCATTCTCCTCAATTTCCTTATCTACAAAATAAGGATAAAAATCTTGCCTAACCCAGAGTTGTTACAAGGATAAAATGGGATACAAGTGTTTAGCACAGTGTCTGGCATATAATAACCACTGTATAAATATTTATTATTATCATTATTGCCCCTAGTCACTGGATTTCCTATAAAATAATCTATTATACATGATTTGTCTTCCCAAGGCCAAACTGCAAAAATAATACTTGGGTTTTCAGGAATATTAGAACACAGGAAGTGGAAAAGGAGAAATATCTATCAGAATTCTGAGACAAGGAGGATGATATTGAGAAAATAACAAAATTTTCAGGGATGAGTACCCATAAATTGGATAAGACTGGAAGTGAAACAAATCAAGTGATACAATTCAAGAGAGGCCTAGAGGGAGAATAAAGTGAAGTGATTCTCAACTTATAATTTTGGACATGAATGAAGTTGAGCCAGTATGACATAATCCAGTCTTACCTTGCACCCATACTGGCTGCATGATCCCATGGAAGTCATTTACTGTCTTAGCACTCTAGGCAATTATTTAAGTTTATATTTTGCAGAGGAAGTGCTGAACTTTAGTGGTAGACAGAGTTTTTTCATCTATGTATTCCCTAGAACAATGAAATCATGCATCAAGTTTCTGTCCTTGTGCTATCATTAAAAACACTGATAATGGTTCCTGAGAATAGTGTTGACCTCTGGAAGACCAAGGTTTAAGTTCTGCCTTTCATATATACTAACAGGGTAATCCTAATCAAATCATTTAACTTCTCAGTGTCCTATAAAAACTATAAATTAGGGGGTGGATCCAAGATGGCAGTGTAAATTACAGTGAAGGTACCCATTTTAATTCATAGTGGACATTCCTCACTAGAAGCATTCTATACCTATGACATCACTAGACCCACCTGAGAGAAAAAGAGTTATAAATAAAAAGAGACTACTTATCAACAATACTAATTATACTTCAAGAATCTTAATTTCATTCAAGATACTCCACTAATGTGTATTGTGACATTTCTATGCCCTTGTAGAAGATCTCCAAAAGTTGTTTAATCCAAAAATAACATCAATCTAATAAGCCTCTTGGGTTTTCCCAGGTTTTTCCAACATTGTCAGGCTTGCTAGGTCCTATGCTCCATACCTTTCAACAAACCATTGTCATCCTAATGTTTAATATGAAGGTACTTGTAGAACCTATATCTGATTGCTTGCCTCCACCGGGGGAGGAAGAAGGAGAGGGAGGGGGAGAAAATTTGGAACTCAAGGGATTAGGGAACTGGATGTTGTAAACTAAAAGAAAATAAATAATTTTTTTTTTAAGCAATTGGGGTTAAGTAACTTGCTCGAGGTTACATGGCTAGTCATTATTTGTGTGTGGGTGCTCATTTTCTGAGGCTGGATTCGATCTCGGGTCATCCCAACTCCGATCTGAGGCTGGATTCGATCTCGGGTCATCCCAACTCCGAGGCCGGCGCTCTTACTCACTGCGCCTCCTAGCCGCCCCTTTTTTAGGGCAATTGGGGTTAAGTAACTTGCCCAAGGTCACACGGCTAGGTTTTTGTTTGTGTGGGTTAAGTGTCTGAGGCTGGATCCGAACTCAGGTCCTTCTGACTCCAGGGCCGGCACTCTACTCACTGCACCACCTAGCCTCCCCGAAAATAAATTTTAAAAAAAGAATCCATGGTCATCTCCATGCCAAAATGAGACCAAAAAAGGATTTTAGTTTGTTATTGTAATTATGTTATCATATTAAAAGGACTCATTGAATTCCTTTTGAAAATGATTATGACAGCTTACATTTATAACCTTACAACTCTTCTGTTGGGGAGTGAGGAGGGAGAGCAGGGATACAATTTGTAGAGACAAATTGGATTTAACAAAGTGATTGAAAGAGGAAGGAAATACCAACAACTGGGGTGATCAAGTAAGGAAATTTCTTTCCTTGTTGTAGGTGATAGCCCAGTTGAGTCTCAAATGAAGATGAGGAGTTTGTGAAGCAGAGTCGAGTAGAGATTGTCTCAGTATGGGAGAGGGATTTATAAATTCCATCCCCTAGCCCTAGAATGTCCTTCTGGATATTATTCAAATGCTCATATGTATCTGTGATATCATTGATTAGGGAGTTTTCTCCAACAATTCAATGAGGTTTTTTCTTACCCCTGAATGTTACAAGAAACAATATTTCACATAGCATTTGTTCATGCAAGAACACTGGTTGTGAAGAATAAAATAATGGGAAAATTCTATTCTGAGTTTTGTAAGACCTTCAAAAACAAATAAACATGAAGTCTGATATTGGTGATTTGAATGCAAACATAGCAAAGAGTGAGGATGGAGAGAAATACGTGAGAAGTTATGGTTCAGGAGAAAGAAATGTGACATGCCAGACAGAGGCTTGTAGATTATAGAGAATATCATCATCATCATCATCATCATCATCATCATCGTTGTCGTCATCATCATCATTGCCATTGTCATCACCATCATCATCCTCTTATTATTAATAATACATTATTGTTATTATTAAAAAAGAATACTCTATAATTAACAGCAGTAAAAATAACAGCAAAATTCCTGTTGGAGTCCTACCTGACAAGAGTAACAACAAAAACTTGCATTTGCCATAAATTCTCTAAGGCTTACAAAGCTTTTTTAAAGATTGGTGGACCCTCCTTACATATTTTTCCCTCTTACTTTCTTAATCCCTCTCTTTGGAGTTCCTTCCCCTTCTCTTCTTTCATCCTAATATTCGGCAAACAGAAATAGAGTGCAGCATTAATGGAGGGTCATAGATTTAGATCTGGAGATCTTAGGAATCATCTAGTCTGATTTCTTCATTTTAGAGATGAGGAAACTGAGGCTCGGACCCTAATTCTCACAGTTAGGAAGTGGTAAAGTCAGGATTCAGACCTAGGTATTACCATGCACCATTTTCTCCTAAAGCAAGTAACTTCCCTCTGAAATAACTTCCAGTTTACCCCATATGTATTGTACATAGTTGTTTTCATGTTATCTCTCTCATAAGAATATGAATTCCTTTCCAGCCCTCTTTCCATGCATCATTTTCCTCTCTTTTATCATCTCTAGTAGAGTAGACTAAATATAGTGGAAATCTATTTTTTTTCTGTTTTGGGTTTTGTTTTGTTTTTTTGAGGTGAAGGGGTGGGGGATAGTAACTCAGTTACATAATATTTTATAGTTAACAGAGCATTTCATTCACATCAAGTAATTAGAGCTTCTCACAGCTTTGCAAGTGAGAAAACTGAAACTCAATTAGTTAACAAATATCATTAAGTATCTACCATGTCCCAGGCACTCTGCAGGTGCTATGGATACAAAGGAAGGCAAAAACAGCCCTTTCTTTCAAGAAATCTACAATCTAATGGAGCTGACAACATTCACAAGATTAAATATTAACAAGTACATGCAGGAGAAACTGGAGAGAATTAATGGAGGGAAAGAACCAGTATTAAGCTCTATCAGGAAAGGCTTCTTGAAGAAGGTAGGGCTTAAATTTGTAAAATATTATCCTTAGTACATTCCGGTTTTTTTGTGTGTTTTGTTTTGCTTTTTTGGAGGGCAATTGTAGTTAAGTGACTTGCCCAAGGTCACATGGCTATTTTTTGTATTAAGTGTCTGAGGTAGGATTTGAACTCACGTCCTCCAGACTCCAGGGCTGGTGTTCTATCCACTGCACCACCTAGCCGCCCCTTAGTACATTCTTTTCATTCCTTTTTTGTTTATTCTATATCTGGCAGAGAATGCCATCTTTAAAATCAATGCTGCCCCCTTTTTGTAGTAGCAAACAAAGCTGATGCACTCAGTTTCATAAGCGCTAAATAAATTACAGTTTATGAATGTGACAATATAATTAAGCCATAAGAAAAGATAAATGTGATGAAAATCAACAGATCTGTGAAGACTAAGATGAACTGATGCAAAGTGAAGTAATCAAAAATAGTAAATAAAATGACTGTGACAATGAAGATGAGAAGAATTATAATAAATAACAGATATGAATTTGGTGAAATTATAATGACCAGTATTAGCCCCAAGGAAAAATTATGAGACTGCACATCTCTCCTTCCTTTGCAGAGATGTGGGAATGAGGAAGGGGTAAACTAAAGCTGGATATGGATTACTGAAAATACTGTCAAATTGTATTAGCTATGTAAAACTTTTTTCTCCTCTTTCTAGTTCTTTATTATAGGGGCTGACTCAGGGTGAGAGGGAAGATACAAAGATGATATAAATAGAAAATATATCAGTTTTTAAAATCAATACATCTATAGACATGTGGGAAAGTATCAGCTCTAATTCAGGATCCCATATTGAATACAATATTGACAGGTTTCAGAGAATATTTTGGTGTTCTCATTTCATTTGTTTTAATGGTTTGGGGTAATACATCCTTTTCCAAAGCAAGCTAACTCACAAGGTGCAATTAAAAATAAAACAAAAACAACAGCAAAAAATGCAAATTTAGTTACTTCATAATCAAGTGAAAATAACAGAAAATTAGATTTCCAAATTATAGAATCTTGGAATTGTATGGAAATTGAGAAAACACCTAGTATTTTAATCCAACACACACTTTAAAAGAAGAATCCCTTCTATAAATGTGCCAGGCAAACAGTCATTCATCTTTTGTTTGAAGATTTCCAGTGAAGGGAGGGAACCCTGTTTCCAAAGGCAGCTGATTCCAGTTGGGGACAACTCTAATTGTTGGAAAGTTTTTCCTTGCATCAAGCCAACATTTGAGTCCAACCTCCTCCACTTCCCATTGTTCCTTGCTCTGCCTTCTGGGGCCAAGTAGAACAAATTAAATTCCTCCTTCATGACAACCCTTCAAATAATTGAAGACAGCAATCATGTTCCCTACTTTTTTTCTACTTCAAGTTAAATATTCCCATTTTCTTCCATTGATCCTTCTGTGGTCTGATTCCTTGTCCTTTTACCATCTGAACTGTTCTTCTTTTGATGTTCTTTGGATTATTAATATCCTTGTGCCTCAGCGTGAGGGAAATAGAGTTATCCCTTCCATATCATGACTTTCCCCATCACATTTTTGATATATCACAGGTCAGAATAAGAAATTATAGGGGAATTCTCTGGGACTTTGATAACATGTGAAGGACAGCAGACAACACAGAAAAAGTTTAGAAATTGGAAATGCATTATGTATTATATATATAATTATATATAATACATATTACATTGAATCTATATGCTTTATATATTATATGATGCTATATTGAATACTATATATAATATATGATATATAAAGCATATATTGAATATAATATATGCTGCTATATTGAATACTATATATAATATATGATATATAAAGCATATATGTGTGTATGTATATTATATAAACATATTTAACTTTCAATATCGTCAATATACATCATTCCCTTTTTAGGGAGGTATTTTCTTTTTCCAAGTTGGTCATTGCCTCCCTGATTTGGTCTTTAAAATTTTTCTTAAGCTCCTCCAGGAATGCTATTTGGGCTTGAGACCAGATCATGTTTCCTTCTGTGGTCTCTGGTGTGGGCAGAGAGTCTATATTGTCCTGTGTGTTTTGTTGTTCTTGCCCTGCATAGTATGCTCAAATAGACTTTCTTGCCTTCCCCTTCTCCTTTTCAGCTTCCTTCCTTCCCATTGTGACTTCCTGTTTCTTAGTGTCTCAGGCTATGAGTTTGGGGCCTGATCCTTGACTTTGAATACCTCTGGGTGGCTAGTTTATGGCTAAGTCAGGGAAGTCAGTGAGGAATGTAGATGTGTAGGTGGGGTTGAGTCTGACCACTTCAGATTTCTGCCTCTATACCCCTGGGCTATAAGTAGGCTTTTGTTGGTGAGGTGAGGTGGGGCTAGTTGGGTCCCCTCCCTCTCTTCTCTTCAGATTCCTGGCTGTCTCAGTTACACCCTTTCTTGGAGATTCTCAAGCCTGAGGCTATTTCCATTAACTTGGGATTTCAGTCTGGGTGGGAGACTTATCTTTGGGTTTTCTGCTTCATGAAGGAGGGATGGGAGGATCGGAGCAGCTAGAATTTACTTTGCCATTCCAGCCCCTGTATCATACAGGCAGGCAGTTTCTAAATTTCCAGGCTGGGGGCTGAATGCAGCCTGAGAAGCCACTCTCTCCACTGGGGGCCCGACTCTCCTACCTGGCTCCAATGATCCGTTCCCTCTGAGAGATGACTGCGATTCGTCCTTGGTAAGTCTGCAGGCTGGGGCTTTTTCTCTCTCTGGTGTAGTCTGCTTGCCTGCTCTTAGGTCTGAGCTGTGCAGACCCCACGCGCTCTGTGCTCGACCTGTGCGGACACTCTGGGCAACCTCCTGGGCTGGATTCTGCCACACTCTGTCTTCCACTGGGCTTCGTCACTCCGGAATCTGCTCAGATTTACCCTTTTGGACTTAGTGACAGAGGAGCTCAGCGAGGTTACTGCTTCCTTTCCGCCATCTTGGCCGATCCATCCATCATTCCCTTTTTAAAAGTTAAAATAAGTTTAAGAAATTCTATTTCTTTTTCATATAATATTTTTACATAACATTGACCTACATATATCCTATGACCAAAGACTTAACCCAAATTTTACAATAAGATATTGTAAACACCCTATAAAAGGAAAAGAAAAAAATAAGACTTCTCTGGTACAAAGGGAGGGCCAAAAAGTTTTACATGACCTTTGCAGATCATGGGGGCACCACACCCTTAACCCCACATTGTAGAAGGGATAACTGTACTCCAGAGGTAGTCTGACCAGGGCTGAATGCATTTGGGACACTCACCTCCCTAGTTCTAGATACTAGGCCAAATCACATTAGCTTTTCTTACATTGTTCAAGTCTAATCAAGTCAAGTAAGAAAGCATTTATTATGTAACTTAATATATGCCAGGCACTGTGCTAAGTACCAGGGATACAAAGAAAGATAAAAACAATCTCTTCTGTCAAGGAGTTCATATTCCAATGAGAGAGACAACATGCAAACAACTATGTACAATTTGTATGGGGTAAATTGGAAGTTGTTTCAGAGAGAAGGTACTTGCTTTAGGAGAGCAAAACTTGTAAAAGGTAGGATTTGAGCTGAGTTTCAAAGAAAACTGGGGAAGCCAAAAGACTGAGATGAGGAGGAAGGGCATTCCAAGGATAGCCAAAAAAGGCACAGAAGGAGGAAATAAAAGTGTTAGATTTGAGAACCAGCAAGGAAGCCACAGAATATGTGGGTGAGGGTAAAATGAAAAACAGAGGATAGGAAGGGGTCATTTCAAACTCTGACTGAGCTTATGTACATATCCAAAGCCCCCAGATCCTGGGGCTCATTGAACTTTGGATTCAAAAGCTTATTCAGGTTCTTGATAAAGATTCTTCCCTTTCACTTACAAGTACCAATAGCTCAACAGAGTGAGCTCCTGCTGCATGTAGCATGAAAAACTGCTATCTAGTACCTACTCCAATGAGATGTACATCTGTTGCTTAATTTGTGGCACTATATAAATTATGTGATTGTTACCTCCCAAGATGCCTTCACCTGCAGTTTAATTTCCCAGCTGCCATTTGCTTGCTGACTTTTCTTTTATATACTAGAGAACACTAATTATGTTCTATTTTTAATTATGCACTCACTCTCCAGGGAAGGGAGGAATTCAATTGTTTCCATACAGACTAAATCATTCCTTTTCATTCTTGAATTGCCCCTGAGTTGATTAGCCTTTTAGTCAAATCACTCTGTCCACACTTGTCTCATTTTAATTTGGGACTTTCCTAGGGATTTTGTAAGTCTCATGCCTAACAATAAATGAACTGCAAAAACTTTTTTTAACTATTTTTTTTTTTACTCTGCAGAGTGACCAGGAGAATTTCTGATGCAGCACTAATAAAATCTTGTAAACATGTCAAAAGAATATTGTAGAAACCTGGGTTAAATCACTGCAAAGAATTTGAGACTTCTAAGGATTTAGCTTCATGAAAATATTTATTATTGTGTATTTAATAACTATCACTGATTAGTAAACATGATCTTTTAGTTTTGGCAAAAATAATAAAGATGTATCACTTTATTTCTTTTTTTTAAAGCAATTGGGGTTAAGAAACTTGCTCAAGGTTACACAGCCAGTCATTATTTATGTGTGGATGCTCATTTTCTGAGGCCAGATCCGATCTCGGGTCATCCCAACTCTGAGGCTGGCGCTCTTACTCACTGTGCCACCTAGCCGCCCCAAGATGTATCATTTTATGATATGCAAGAGACCATTAGTATGGCTTCTGGGAAACTCTTCAATGATGTAGTCCTTTTAAATCAGACAATTTATAATACATGCCAAATATTTTGGTATGTTGCAGCATTGTCATTATTTTCTTTGATAAAGTTTATTGTCTCTATAATTTGTTCTTTCATCCACTAATTATTTATTGTTTAATTCAGTCATTTTAATAGTGTCTGACCTTTCATGATTTCATCTGGAGTTTTCTTGGTGAAAATACTGGAGTAATTTGCTATTTCCTTCTCCAGCTCATTTTATAGATGAAAAAACTGAGGCAAATGGGGTTAAGTGACTTGTCCAGGGTCACACAGCTAGTCCAAATTTGAACTCAGGAAGATGAGTCTGACTCTAGACTCAATCCACTGTTTAGGGTTATATTATATAGTCTATATTATCTAGGTTTGAATTCTTTCTTTAATTTTCTATTACTGATTATAAGATATATTATCCTGTGATCACTAAAGGATATATTTAATATTTCTAAACTTTGATGAGTTATTTATGCCCTAACACATCAATTTTTAAAAGGTGCCATTTGAGGATGAGAAAATGATATAATACTTATGAATTCCAATTAGTAATAGCCAGAAACCAATCTTAACTAATTTTTTTTTTTTTTGCTTTTCGGAGGGCAATTGGGGTTAAGTGACTTGCCCAAAGTCACGCAGCTATTTTTTGTGTCAAGTGTCAGAGGCCAGATCTGAACCTAGGTCCTTCTGACTCTAGGGTCAGTGCTCTATTCACTGCACCACCTAGCCACCTTTAAATTCTTTAATTTCTTTAAATTCTAGTTAGGTCCCTAATTTCTTTCTTGTTTATTTTCATCTTATATTTGTTGAGATCTGAAAGAGGCACATTAAAATCCCCAACAATTATGTTTTATTTTATTATTTTTCCCTGTAGTTTACTTATCTTTTCCTTTAATATGCTCTTCCATTGGGTGTTTATGTTTCATATTGATATTGTTTCACTTCTTCAGTGCATTTAAGCATAATAAATACAGTTAAACAGAATAGAAGTCTTTTCAGTATTTCTGATGAGAAAACCATAGCTGAGTAGGATCTTTGAAATACAAACACCAGAAATTAGAGAAATTTAGAAAAAATAAATACATTTGAACAATTTGAAAGGGTTAAATGATAATGACATTCTTGCATTCTGATGGATGAGGAAGAAGAGAACATTGCCCTTTCCAAATCCAACTGCTTTCCAGGATGTCCTGGACCAGGCTAGATTCAATCCAGAATGATAAGTTAGGATCAAGACTGGCATTCAATGATACTCATAGACCCCATCTAATGCTTAACAAAAAGAGGGCTACTTGACATACTTAGTAATGACATAGCATAGTGCCAATACTGGAGCCAGGAACAGAGAGAAGGGGAGGGGAGGGGGAGGGAGAGGAGGGAGGAGCAACAGCTGTGGAGAGAGATATTGGCAGAGTTAATAAGGGAGAGAATAAAGACAAACTCAGGGTCTAGGTGTTTTGTTTGTTTTGATAAAAGGGAAGAGTAATACGCCAAGGAAGAACTGAGAAAGAAGAGAACAATTTATTATTTCTCAAAATTGGGAATTTTATTATAATGGAGGTAGAAAAACATGGATCTCCTGAACTTTACTTTTGCCTGAAATGGGCAAAAGAAGGTTACACACACACACACACACACACACACACACACACACACACACACACACACTAAAGAGTTTAATATTTAAATACCATAAAGTCAAAAGAGAGATAGGGGAAATTAAAGGGAAAGAAAGAAAGGTTAAAATCAAGGAGAAGGGAAAAGGATCAAACCACTATGGAATATTAATTGGAAAATTATATTATGCTAATATGTAGAAATATAAAACACTGATATATCAAATTATATAATAATAATGTTATTATAAAATACTAATGTTCCTCTCATTCCTTTACTTTATCATCTTTCTTTTCTCTTGTAAAGAGTAGAGTGGGGTCAAAGGGAAGAAATATTTTAATATGACACATGAAGGGAAAAGCACACGTAAAAATCAATTGAATATGACTGAAATGAACTCAACCATAAAATGAAGGATGTCAGAAAGGATTAGAAAGCAGACTCCATCAATGTAGTTTACTTGAAATGTAAAAATTCTCAAAAAGTTCAAATATGAGAATAAAATAAAATTTACTGAGCCCTAGGTTAGTTTTAAAAAACAACAACCAAGTAGCAGTCATGGCAGACATTAAAAATTGACAAATAAGGGGCAGCTAGGTGGCGCAGTGAGTAGAGTGTCAGCCCCGGAGTCAGAAGGACCTGAGTTCGGATCCGGCCTCAGACACTTAATGCACACACAAACAAAAACCTAGCCGTGTGACCTTGGGCAAGTTACTTAACCCCAATTGCCCTCCAAAAAGCAAAAAAAAAAAAAAAAATTGACAAATAGATAAATAGATAAACAGTGAGACTACAGTATGCTTTAAGTAATGAATTTCTAATAGTGAAACTTCAGACTCCAAGGCACCAGACTAAGGGAGGCATTTCTGGGCAAGTGGGCTTTCCTGCTACTTTTGTATCAAAACGGGTAGGATCTGTCTACTGTCTAGTGCCTCTGTCCAACTCTGTCTCTGCTGGTCTATAGGCATGCGTATCAGTTAAAATGGACCACAATGAACTCAACAGAATTTGGTGTTATGGTTCTATTCATTTCAGCTGTGTTTGTGCAGGAAAAAAAGCTTTAGGACTTACTGTCTAGAGAACAAATAAGGAATGGTTCTGCATTTTTCCTTCCAACTAGCATTTTAGCCCACCCCAAGAGTCCCTAAAGTGCTCTGCCTTGCCTTACAGCATTGATTTATAGGGTAACAATGTTTAACTAAGTCAGTGGTAAATTAGAAACCACACCAGGGACCAAGAAGTTGATGAAAACTAACAACAGGTTGATACACATAGAGATAACCCAGATCCCTTTAGTAACTATTAACTTCCCCTTCAACTCACAAACAGTTATATAAAAGAATCCCTTGACTACAATTCAACAGCAGGGTTTTTCCCCAAAAACTCTTTAATTGACCAATGGTCATGGAAGAAATGGAACATTGTCAGAGATAGTGTATAGACCTCTCAATATTGAGACTAGAATTTGAAGATTGGATGAAAATCTCAACTCACTGAATTCAGAGATAGTAAATCTAAGGGGCCACAAGGGGAAATTAACACAGCTGGAGCAAAAGCATCAGATGCAACAGAATGTGATAACTCTGACTTATTGTGCCCCTGAGCATGCCTTGGGAGCCACAGCGTATAACACAACAAAGAGAGATTCCCTACTCCATTCCAAAGTGGCCATAAATAATACATCTTCTGCTGACCTGAGTTGGTCAGAGAAGAGTCGAGTACTCTTAAGATTTCTGAGGGGATTTGGAAGTCCTACATCAAGGCATCAATAAGTGACCATTTTTATCTTGCTTTCTTCCAGCAGGCCAGTCTAATTGTCACCAAATCTCAGGGCAGCAGGAGAACCTGGAATGAAATACATCAAATTTTACTGATTGGACTTTGGAAAGAAACAAGATCCAAGAATATCTATTCCTGTCTTTTCAAATAACCTAGTCTCAGTTGTTGAAAATTATTTTATATCTCTTATTCCTAAATCTTCTCTCTATAAAATTGTTACAAGAATCACAAGTCTTGGGAACACCATAAAATATCATATTTTATATTAGTTTATTTTTAAATTTATTTATACGATTTTTGTTTATGTTTTTTATATTTAGTCTCTAAGGGGTTTTTATATTCTTCTACTGAGTAATGCTTGTTCATATTCTAGTACTAGAAGAAATAAAGATATAGATACATTGGAACAAATTAGAAATAGCAATACCTCACTTGATGAAAATGCTTCTTTACAAATGATGCTGGTAGCAAAAAATGGCAAACCAAGAAAAAGACTGAAGATGGTATTACTTTCAGTTTGTACCAGTACCATATCATAAGAAAATAGGAAAGATTTCAGAAGTTTATTAGATTGTGAGACCCTCAATCTCAGGAGCTGTCTTTTGTCTTTTCCTTCGTATCTCCAGGGCTTAGCACAGTGCCTGGCACATACCAGGAACTTATTTTTTTTTTATCTGAATGACTAAGAAGTTATAAGTAACAGCTTTGTCCTTTTTTTCATTTGTCAATAGTAGCCATCAAACCAAACCATACAACAATTACAAAGCAATTATTAAAAAATGTCTTCGGGGTGGCTAGGTGAATAGAGCACCAGGCCCTGGAGGCAGGATGACCTGAGTTCAAAGTCGGTCTAAGACACTTAACACAAAAACTAGCCCTGTGACCTTGGACAAGTCACTTAACCCCAATTGCCCTCCAAAAAGCAAAAAAAAAAAAAGGTCTTCACCCTTAAACCTAGATTTCACAAAATTAAAGATGAAATCAAGAAGCTGCTAAAATCTGAAGAAGAAAAAAAGACGTTAAGCTCACTGAAAATCTTCACTTGATACAAACTCTAGAAATTATATTAATAATGAAACAGTTGGCAAAGACAGCATTATTGCCTTGAGTGCTTTTGGAAGGGAGATGGACATTCTTAGGCTATAGTTCTGAAGACTCTTGTTTTAATTGAACAACTGAGTTCAGCTGACAGATCATTTATATCAAAACAGAGTAATACGGAAGAGTAGGTATCTGCTGACACAATCATGAATGAACAAGTTCCCCCACAGTATTTGAAAAAAAGTATCAACACATTTTAGGACCCATGCATAGAAATGTATGGTGCAGCAGTGGTTATGTTAAGAACCAAAGAAGTAGAGGATGGCTAGGTGGTGCAGTGAATAGAGTACAAGCCCTAGAGTCAGGAGGACCTGAATTCAAATCCAGACTTAGACACTTAACACTTATTAGCTGGGTAACCTTGGGCAAGTTACTTCACCCCAATTGCCCTGCCTTCCCCCCTCCAAAAAGAAAAAAACAACAACAAAGAAGTAAATGTTGAGCTATCTCAGAATTCTTTTAAACATAGAAATAAAACATGATGGTGGCAGAAATTATTTCAAGGAGCTGTTGAAAATTAGTGGAAAAGCATTAGAAGATTGTGAATATATATTCGGTATATGAAGGAAAGAGCTTGAACTCCATCTATTTCAAGGAAATACAAATAAATTTAGAAGATACTAAAGAAAATAAAATTTAACTTCCCTTAATCAGCCACTAAAAGCAAAAGTCAAAAGGTTAAAATTTCAGAGGTCAAAGCAGTGAAAATAGAAAAATTAGCAGTTCAATAAATCAAAGACTTTAAAATAAAAGCTTGAGAAGATATAGGACTGGAGAGAAACTTGAAAAGAATGTTGAAAAAATTCTATTATGTATTAGTTGTGTAAAAAATGGGGGACAGAGCCCCTGAGAGGTTGGAGTTTTACCCCAATGGGGCCATGGACTGACACGGTATGGTGTTAAGTCAAATCAACAAGCATTTGTTAAATATTTACTATATCCTAGGCATTGTAAAAAAAAATGCTGGAAATAAAAATGTAAGTGGAAAAAAAGAAAGTTCTTCCCCTCAAATGAATTTTGAGCCACTGATTATATAAGGATACCCCCACCATCATCAGGAAATTATAAGTGTAGTGATAATTTACTGCTACTTATTTAAGTATTTCTGTCAATGAGTACCTATGGAGCTTATATGTATTTAGAAGTTCTTTTATGTGAAAGTAAATAATTGTTATATAAGTGATTTGCAACAAGAGCATCCAAATGGTGCAATGGATAGCTCTCTAGGCCTGGAGTTAAGAAGGCCAGAGCACCGTGCAGTGAGTAAGAGCGCCGGCCCCAGAGTCAGGATGACACGGGATGGATTCTGGCCTCAGAAAATGAGCACCCACACATAAATAATGACTGGTCATATAATCTTGAGCAAGGTACTGTAGCAGCAAGCACCCCAACATCCCCAAGGTGGCTGCCAACACAGGTTCTTAGATCTGCTTTTCTAAAGGAAAGCAACTCAAAATGGGTTACCAAGCTTACTTTAATCAATCAAACATAGATCATTTACCTAGTTCAGGGGAAAAAGGTCAGCACCCCGAACTTCAAAGTATACAGACAGAACTTACAAGACAGAGAAACAAACAGATCAAGCAGACAGCCTTCCAAACTGCCCAACCATTATCAATACCAAATCACAATTATCAGAAAGGGAAGCATCAACATTTGGGTTATCAAAGCTGGGGGGGCTCTCAATGGCTGCCCATAGTCTCATCTGGTCAAATCACACAACATTTCTCAAAGTGAGCCCCAAAGCAAAGCCTCACTTTAGGGACTATATAGCCTTCTCCTTGTTCAGAGAATGTCACAGCCCTCTTGACCCACTGCCCAATCACACAGCATCAAGGTGTGGGCATTCCTGAAAACCAAGCCTCCTGCCACAGGCTCCATGTGACCACATTCAGCCTATTAGGAGGCAGAGTATATTTTCAAATCAAGGAATGTTCTCAGAGTCTCTTAAGCCTAGAGGGCTTAGGGGCAGGGAAGATCTTTAAATTTTCATTTCCATTACAGTTACTTAACCCCAGTTGCTTAAAAAAAAAAAAGGCCATAGTTAAAAATCCAACCTCAGATACTAGTTGTGTGACCCCGGGCAAGTAACTTTACCCTGTTTGCCTCAGTTTCCTTATCTGTAAAATCAGTTGGAGAAAAAAATGGCAAAATCATTCCAGTATCATTGCCAAGAAAATCACAAATGGGGTCACAAAGTGTTGGACACAGCTAAAGAACAACATTTTTAAAATAGGACTGAGTTTGGCCTTCAAGTCAAAGATGACCTCAAACAAGATGATATTTCTCTTGACATACATGGGTAATGTAAATACACATGGCCCAAAACATATAAAACATCTACCTAATCTCATGGAAACGTTTTCAAACAATATCAAAATGTCATTTGGACTCAAAAAAGAAGACACTTTGTCATGGCTCTAAGTAAAAATGGAGACCATTTTGACCTTGAATCCAGAAGTCAGATCAAACCAATGGAAGGAAATGATATTTACAGATATCTTAGTCTCCTCCAAAAAAGACATTTCAAGTGTAAGGCCATGAAAGAGAAAACTGAGGCTGTGTATATTCAGACATTCACTGGCAAATTGAAGTGAAACTTAACAGAAAGAATATATTTAGAGGCAAGAACATGTAGGCAATATCAGTCTTAAAATGTGGAATACTTTTGGCATGGACATATATGGTGTCCAAGCAGCTATTTAAAAAAAAAATAGAATTTCCTTATCCAAAAGGAGGTGGAAGATCATTAGAAGATCCCAGAATACACAGAAATGCTTAACAATTTACAGAAATATTTTTGGAACAGAAACCAACTTCCTAAATCAATAATAAAGGCTGACTAGAGATATGTCATTAGAATTATCACTTTGAATCCTTTTCATCAGTATCCCCTTCTGTTCTCATTCTCCTCTGGTTTGTCAGTGACAGGATTTATGTATCAAAAAGTCAGAAGTCTCTGTAACTGACATTTATCTAGCTCTTTATAGCACACATCTCATTTAAGCATCACAAAACTTTTGAACTACTTATCGGTACAATTTCTTATGGCAATAATATAGCTATTATATTGACATATATTTTTAATCCAAAATAGGATAATGTATATAAGGCTCTTTGCAAACCTTACAGCACTATATAAATGCTAGCTATTTATTATTATAATTATTCACATTGTGATAGTTGAGGCCTATTAAATTTTACATTAAATATAAATATTACTTAAATATACACCCTTGTTTTCAAGAAGAAAAATGGAAGCAGATAATTTGTTGAGTATAGCCTGTCCAGACATGATATTAGCAGTGGTTGAAAGATCTCTCTGCCTTGTGGGCAACTGAATCAGCAGCAGTAGCTCCCTGAGCTTTCAGCTCACAGATTGTAAGGCATTTAGATAATTGGTCAAAAGGAGATCACAGGGGTCACTTTGCTGGCACTGGGTAGATTGCCCATACATGGATCTGGGTTATAGTTCTGAGCAGCAGTGACAGGGTGAGAAGGAACACTAGCACACCAGAGTTTGTGGGTAGGAGGTTGCAGGAAACTTGGCCACAATTCCAGAAAAAAAACAGTGCTTGTAGTCGCTCACAGAGAAGAGCACAGGCCAAGAGAGTAGTAAACACACTTGTCCTTAGATCATACCACCTTAAAAGAACTGAAAATTTGTATACTCCCAGAACTAGCTCTGAAAACTTTTACTTGAGTTTGCTTGTACATGGAATATGGAAATGTTGTACATGATTGCACCTCTATAACCTATATCTGATGGCTTGCCATCTCTGGGAGGGAATAAGAGAGGAAGGAAGAAAAGAAGGGAGAGAACTTGGAACTCAAAACTTTTTTTTTTAATTGTTTTTAACATATAATCAGGGGGAAATTATTATACAGTTTTTACAGGTAATTGATAAAAAATAAAATATAAACTAGATTTAAAAAATAAACATTACACATTCTGCATCTTGCAATGATCTCATTTGTATAACAGGACTGGTTAAAATTGTCATCAACAATAAAAGTGTTAAACATCAAAAAGTAAAACAAAAAAAATAAAATGATTTTAAAGGAAAGACCTTGGAAGATACAACCCCAGAAAGCTTTAAAAATATATATATTGCATGTGCATTAAAATTGTATCATCACACTGACCTCTATCTCTCTAACTCACACCTAACACTGCAGAGTGTAAGAGTTTGGACAAGTCTTTGAGTGTAGAATAATTATTTCTTATCATGGTGATGTAGGTTGAATAACATATGGAAAACCAGAATAAGAAACAGGAATTCTTGCACTCACCCATGAAAAATGACATTACAATGGAGAGAAGCAAAAAGCAGGAAGGAAGCTAAGGAATCAGAGAGTCATAAATAATAAAGTTGAAAGGACCCTCTTGAATAATAATTCAATTTTCTATCTTGTCCCAAGAAGAAGCACTTGGGACCTAGCTGTCTTACATAATTAGTGAAAGAATGCAAGTCCTTTCAGTTCTAACTCACTGGCACAATTCCCTCTGGGGTCGAAAGATAATTTTTAAAGGTCAAAAAGGGACCTTTCATTTTGTTACAGGCTATAAATAATTTTTTTTGTTGTAACCTAATTGATTAAAGAATTGTATCTGTAATGGTTGTCAGCAGCAGCAGCAGCAGCAACATTTATAGTGTCCATCAAGGTTTTCATAGTTCTTTATATGCATTATCTCATTTAAACTGAAATGGCTCTGCAAAGTAGATACTAAAGTTATTGACATTCACATTTCACAGATGAGAAAACTGAGCATCAGAGTGGTTACCTGACTTGCCTGTGGTCATATAGCTAGTATTCAATGAAGGCAAAATATCCACCACACTAACTTAAATATGTCTGCCTCTTTGATGACTCCAACATACATAGCATTAAAAAGAAAATGGGAGAGTCTTATTAATTTTCCATGGACCTTACAGTTGCCTTTCATAGTATTTTGGTTCTATAGATAAGCAAACACTCTTGCTGCAAGATCCCAGTCCCCCAGAATATTACATCTGATGAAAGAAAGATGGAAAAGGATCAACAAAGCCAGTTTAACATTTGTAAATACAGTAAAATTCACAAGTAACCACTTCTATGTCGTGATTTCCAATCCACTTGAATCAGGGAACAGATGAGAACCAGATGAAAGTAAAACTATGCCCTCCTATATCTTCTACCTCTACCCTTTGTCTTCACAATACCAATCTTTTGTTTGTTCATTTTTCTGAACAATAAAGATGATATCAACTTTTGGCTATGTCTTCAAAGACATGGGCTAAAATAAAATAAGTAGGCAAGACTTTACATTTCAGAAAAAAATCAAATTCAGTTTATGTTAACCAGCCTTGAATCTTGATCCTTAGGTGCAAATACATAGTATCCATTAGGCACTGGAATTACAAAGACAAAATAAAGACCAGTCATCTCCCTCAGGAAGCTTAGAGTCTAACTATGGGGATCCAAGTCTACACAGATAAGTAAGCTAAAGTGATCTGAGGGAAAAGAAGGCATTAACAACTAGGGGGTTGGGGAAAAAGGAAAAGTTTCACATAGGAAAAAATACCTTAAGCCTTGAAGGAAATTTAGGTACTAAGGAATGTCTTCAGTTGATTCAGCCATCTCCAACTCTGTGACCCCATTTGGGGTTTTCTTGGCAAAGATACTGGAGTGGGTTGCCATTTCCTTCTCCCACTCATTTGACAGATGAGGAACTGAGATAAACAGGGTGAAGTGACTTACCTATGGTCACACAGTAGGTGGCTGAGTATAGATTTAAATTCAGGAAGACGAGTCTTTCTGACTCCAGGTCCAGAACTTTATCCACTACATCACCCAGCTGCCCCTACTAAGGAATACTTAGGTACTCATTTTTAGGTACTAAGGATACTTGAGATAATAGCAAGGAGGAAGTGTAGACATGTAAGACAAACTATGAAAAGTGATGGAGGTGGAAAATGGCTTTTTTCCTGTGGAAAAGCATTCCAATAAACAAAGCACATCAAAAATGAATAGAGTGAAACCTGACAAAAAAGCAAATTCTGATTCTGTTGGTCACCAGGGCTCTCTGTAACCCAGTGCCATCCAGCAGCCAATGGAATCATCTGCCCAGAAACTCACTACTCTGTCTTCTGTCTGACCAAATCTGAAACAAAGACATTGATAAAATGAATTACTCAGCTTAGCATTCAAAGCTCTTGATCTATAGATGCACATATGTATCCTACTTTTTTGCTTATGGGTCTGACTACCTTCTGCCCTTATAAGAGTATATCTCTTCTTATCCTGAGAAGTTGGTTTATTTGTGCCTGCTCTCCTCCCCGCCCCCACCACCCCACATATGTCCTCATTACTTACTTTTGTTTTTTTTTTTTTTTCCCGACCAAAGAACTAGAGGGAACCTTGGGAACCATGTAGGCCATCACCTTCCTTTTATAAATGAGGAAACTGGGACCTGGGGAGGTTAAGTGACTTTCCTAGTCTTTCTTCACAGGTGGGTTTTGTCCGCAGGTCCTTTCCCTTCAGAACCTGTGTTCTTTTTTCTGTACCAAGCCCATCACTCCCTTCATACCTAGCTCATGACTTACCTTCCTCCGTATGCCTTTCCTGACTAACTAAGCCCCATGATCCCTTCCTGCATTCCCTCCATACTTTTGTAATCCATTTTGATAACATCATCCAACATTCAGTACTTATGAAGTCACTACCAAGTTAAGATTGATTTTGTTTGATAGACATATCTGAGTGAGTATTTCCTCTGCTAACATAGTCACCACAGGAGGTTATACAATTTTCTCCAATAAAATTGCCATTGTTTAAAACATTTTTTGGAATCCATCCTTTAGAATTGTACTGAGTGATCTCTTACACATCTGAAATGTAACTGCCAGAGAATCAGATCTCTGCTTTAGTTAAGGACCATGCCATTAGCTACTTGTGTCACATTGGACAAATATTTCACCTCTATGTGCTTCAGTGTCTTCATCTGTAAAAT